>CM065592.1:267646714-268335881 GCA_033119425.1 Bufotes viridis
AACACCTCATCAGGGCCACTGCCACTATCATCCTCTGCACTGGTTCCTCAGGGGCTCACTGCAAGTGCAAATTTTAATTGTCACACAATCAGCATTTCTTGAGTATCTTCCATAGAACCTGTGTGTTGTCTCTTCTTAGGAAAAAGAAGGCATACGACTAGGAGGATGCAGCGAAGACACAGATGATGGCAATGTCAGGTTTCTCAGGGGCCGCAAAGAGGAGGAGCAGGATAAGGAAACATTAACATCATGTGACTGAGTTGGTAAATAAGCCATTCAGTCCACAATGTCATCCTTTTTCTCCACAAAAATAATCTATCACCTACCTGGAGTGAAGGAGTACTGTGACCTGGTAATTCTATTGTGCATCTGCTGTTAGCTCTACTGCAACCACCCATATTTTCATTTTTGCATGTTGTAGCACATGTCTTTTGTTTTTCATTACCCCAAACATTGCCACTCTGTAGTTTACTAGACATTTTATTTTTAAGTCATAGGTTTGGTACACGGGTTAGTTATACAGGATACTTGGAACTGATTTTTGGGGAAAAAAGGTGCAATTAGAGCTCCTGCACATAAAAAAAAATAGTACTGTCTCTTTAACCCCTTAAGGACACGGCCCTATTTCACCTTAAGGACCAGGCTATTTTTTCAAAATCTGACCATTGTCACTTTATGTGGTGATAACTTTAAAACGCTTTTTCTTATCCAGGCCATTCTGAGATTGTTTTTTCGTCACATATTGTACTTCATGACAGTGGTAAAATGAAGTCGAAAAATTTCATTTTTATTTATAAAAAAATACCAAATTTACCCAAAATTTTGTAAAATTTGCAATTTTCCAAGTTTAAATTACTCTATTTCTATAATACATAGTAATACTGCCAAAAAAAGTTATTGATTTACATTCCCCATATGTCTACTTCATGTATCGATCATTTTGGGAATGCCATTTTATTTTTTGGGGACGTTACAAGGCTTAGAAGTTTAGAAGCAAATCTTGAAATTTTTCAGAAATTTTCAAAAACCCACTTTTTAGGGACCAGTTCAGATCTGAAGTCACTTTGTGAGGCTTACATAATAGAAACCACCCAAAAATTACCCCATTCTAGAAACTACACCCCTCAAGGTATTTAAAACTGATTTTACAAACGTCATTAACCCTTTAGGTTTTCCACAAGAGTTAATGGCAAATGGACATAAAATTTCAGAATTTCGATTTTTTGAAAAATTTTCCGTTTGAATCCATTTTTTCCAGTAACAAAGCAAGGGTTAACAGCCAAACAAAGCTCAATTTTTATTGCCCCGATTCTGTAGTTTTCAGAAACACCCTATATGTGGTCGTGAACTGCTGTTTGGCCAAACTGCAGGGCGCAGAAGGAAAGGAGCGCCATATGGTTTTTGGAAGGCAGATTTTGCTGGACTGGATTTTTGACACCATGTCCCATTTGAAGCCCCCCGATGCACCCCTAGAGTAGAAACTCCATAAAAGTGACTCCATCTAAGAAACTACACCCCTCAAGGTATTCAAAACGGGTTTTACAAACTTTGTTAACCCTTTAGGTGTTCCACAAGAGTTATTGGCAAATGGAGATGAAATTTCCGAATTTCTATTTTTTGTTACCTTGTCTCCAAAAAAGTGTAATATAGAGCAACCAAAAATCATGTTTACCCTAGAATAGTACCAACAAAACTGACACCTTATCCCGTAGTTTTCAAAATGGGGTCACTTTTTTGGAGTTTCTACTGTAGGTGTGCATCAGGGGGGCTTCAAATGGGACATAGTGTCAAAAAACCAGTCCAGCAAAATCTGCCTTCCAAAAACCATATGGCGTTCCCTTCCTTCTGTGCCCTGCCGTTTGGCCATACAGTAGTTTACGACCACATATGAGGTGTTTGTGCAAACAAGAGAATCAGGGCAATAAATATTGAGTTTTGTTTGGCTGTTAACCCTTGCTTTGTTACTGGAAGAATGGATTAAAATGGAAAATTTGCAAAAAAATAGCTGTTTTGGGACTGTTTTTATTTTTTGTTATTTACATAGTTGAACTGACAGGTTAAATTGTGTGCTATTTCTATAGAGCAGGTTGTTACGGACGCGACAATACCAAATATGACTACTTTTTGGGGTTTTTTGTTTCAGTTTTACATAATAAAGCATTTTTGAAATTTTTTTTTTTTTTTTAGTGTCTCCACATTCTGAAAGCCATAGTTTTATTTTATTTTTTTGGGCGACTGTCATGTAGGGGCTAATTTTTTGCGGGATGAGATGGCGGTTTGATTGGCACTATCTTGGGGTGCATATGACATTTTGGTCGCTTGCTATTACACTTTTTGTGATGTAAGGTGACAAAAATGGCTTTTGACACCGTATTTTTTTTTTTGCTGTGTTCAGCTGAGGGGTTAGGTCATGTGTTATTTTTATAGATCAGGTTGTTACGGACGCGCGATACATAATATGTATACTTTTTATTTATTTATATAAGTTTTACACAATAATATCATTTTTAAAACAAAAAAAATCATGTTTTAGTGTCTCCATAGTTTGAGAGCCATATATTTTTTTTTTTGGGCGATTGTCCTATGTAGGGGCTCATTTTTGCGGGATGAGATGGCGGTTCGAATGGTACTATCTTGGGGTGCATATGACTTTTTGATCGCTTACTATTACACTTTTTGTGATGTAAGGTGACAAAAAAATGGCTTGTTTGACAACATTTTTATTTTTTATGTTTACGGCGTTCATCTGAGGGGTTAGGTCATGTTATATTTTTATAGAGCAGGTCCTTACGGACTGCGCGATACATAATATGTATACCTTTTTTTATTTATTTTGGTTTTACACAATAATATCCTTTTTGAATGAAAAAAAAAACATGTTTTGGTATCTCCATAGTCTGAGAGCCATATATTTTTCAGTTTTTAGGCAATTGTCTCAGGTTGGGTATCATTTTTGCGGGATGAGGTGACGGTTAGATTGGCACTATTTGGGGGGTCATATGACTTTTTGATCGCTTGCTATTACACTTTTTGTGATGTAAGGTGGCAAAAAAATGGCTTTTTGACAAAGTTTTTATAAATTTTTCTTTACAGTGTTTACTTAAGGGGTTAGGTCATGTGATATTTTTATAGAGCAGATTTTTACAGACGTGGAGATACCCAATATGTCTACTTTTTTATTTTTTTTAACACTAAAAAGCATTTTTGAAACAAAAAAAATCATGTTTTAGTCTGAGAGGCATAGTTTTTTTATTTTTTGGCCAATTGTTTTAGGTAGGGGTTAGTTTTTTGCGGGATGAGATGGCGGTTTGATTGGTACTATTTTGGGAGGCAAACGCCTTTTTGATCGCTTTGTATTACACTTTTAGTGATGTAAGGTGCCAAAAAATGGCTTATTTACACCATTTTTTTTTTTTTATGGCGTTCACCTGAGGAGTTCAGTCATGTGATATTTTTATAGAGCAGGTTTTTACGGACGCGGCGATACCTAATATGTGTAGTGTATTTTTTTTTTTTTTTTATTCAGTGATATGTGTTTTTTTCATTTTTACTTTTTTCACTTTTTTTATTTTTTTTTGACCCAGACCCACTTGGTTCTGAAAGATCCAGTGGATCTGGTGTCTGTATAATACAGTACAGTACACTATATAGTGCACTGTACTGTATTTTGTACTTTAGAAAGTCTGAATAGACCTTTAGCAGGTCTATTCAGACTTTCAGCACCATGGAGAGCAGGGCGCTTCTGAAAGCGTCCTGTCTCCATGGCAACCATCACCCGCTGCCATAACTGAGCAGGGGGTGATGGGGAGGGAGGGAGCTCCCTCCCTCTGTGATCCAATACTGTTGGGGGGCTGCAAAGGCACAGCAGCCCCCCGATGGTAGAGGGAGGGAGCTCCCTCCTGTTAACCCCTTCCATACCGCGGTCCGTACGGACCGCGGTACGGAAGGAGTTAAGCGGCTGGCATCTGATCAAGCACAGATGCCAGCCATTTCTATCAGAGTGTCACAGACCGCGGGGATCAGAGATAGCACAAAGCGCTGCAAACCGCAGGTCTGAATTGACCTGCGGTTTGCAGCGATCGCCCATATGGGGGGGTCACAGGACCCCCCTGGGCATTGTAACAAGGTACCTGCTGAATGATTTCAGCAGGTACCTTGTTCCGATCACTGCCAGCTGAGCAGCAGTGATCGGAACAACTCATGACGTACGGGTACGTCATGTGTCCTTAAGGACTCGGGAAACATGCCGTACCGGTACGTCATGTGTCCTAAAGGGGTTAAATACTTTTGTGCAGCAGTCTGTACATATGTTAACAGCCTAGAGATGTCGCAAACATAAAATTTTCCGTTCGCGAACAGCGAATGCGAATTTATGCAAATGTTCGCAAACGGGCGAACAGGGCGAACCGCCATGGAGTTCAATAGACAGGCGAATTTTAAAACCCACAGGGACTCTTTCTGGCCACAATAGTGATGGAAAAGATGTTTCAAGGGGACTAACACCTGGACTGTGGCATGCCAGAGGGGGATCCATGGCAAAACTCCCATGGAAAATTACGTAGTTGACGCAGAGTGTGATAAGTTGAATTCGCAATGCGATTAATATAAACTGCATTAATCGCATTGCGAATTCAACTTAGAACTGGGTTCCTAATGGTTGTATTGCTAGAATATAACGAAGATTGAGAATATAGCGCTATATTCTCAATCTTCGTTATATTCTAGCAATACAACCATTAGGAACTCAGATCTAAGTTGTAATCGCACTGAAGGTCCTTTCTGACAGGACACTTGAAGCAGGGCAGGCCAGAAGTTCTATCGCAAATTGGGATAGCTCAGGCCAGAGGTCAAGCCTGCACACCCAATAGTCAAGGGCTTCATCGCTCCTCAGAATGTCGATATCTGCAGTTAAAGCGAGGTAGTCTGCTACCTGTCTGTCGAGTCGTTCTCTGAGGGTGGACCCCGAAGTGCTGTGGCAATGTGTAGGACTTAAAAAGCTCTGCATGTCCTCCATCAACAACACGTCTGTAAAGCGTCCTGTCCTTGCCGGCGTGGTCGTGGTAGGAGAAGGATTACTTTCACCTCTTCCCCTGTTAGATTCCCGTTGTGCTGTGACAACCCCCTTATAAGCTGTGTAAAGCATACTTTTTAATTTATTTTGGAACTGCTGCATCCTTTCTGACTTCCGGGAATTCGGTAACATTTCAGCCACTTTCTGCTTATACCGGGAGTCTAGTAGCGTGGCCACCCAGTACAGGTCATTCTCCTTCAGCCTTTTTATACGAGGGTCCCTCAACAGGCATGACAGCATGAAAGACCCCATTTGCACAAGGTTGGATGTCGAGCTACTCATGTCCCATTCCTCGTCCTCACTGAAGGTCTGTTCTTCCCCCCAGCCACGTACAACACCACGGGTCCCAGATAGGTCACAACAACGAGCACCCTGGGATGCCTGCTGTGGTTGGTATTCCCCCTCCTCAAAGCCACATTCCTCCTCTGACTCCTCAGACTCCTCTTCCAGCGTTGCCGCAGGTCCAGCAGGCAATGCTGATACGGCTGTTTCTGGTGATGATGGTGACCACAACTCTTCCTCTTTCTCTTCACGCTAATCTACGGCCTGATCCAGCACTGTTCGCTGGGCACGCTCAGAAAGAAAACAAATGAGATGATGTTGCTGATGGTGCCTACAGGCTATGCGCATGAGTGTCCAGTAACGTGCCCAAAAAATTTCCAGCTCCGCAGAGGCTGTCCTAGCACCCCGGTCATACAAATACTCGTTGATGGCTTTTTCTTGTTGGAGCAGGCGGTCGAACATTAGGAGTGTTGAATTCTAAAGTGTCGGGCTGTCACAAATCAAGCGCCTCACTGGCATGTTGTTTCGGCACTGGATATCTGAAAAGTGCGCCATGGCCGTGTAGGAATGCCTGAAATGGCCACACACCTTCCTGGCCTGCTTGAGGACGTCCTGTAAGCCTGGGTACTTATGCACAAAGCGTTGTACAATCAGATTCAACACATGTGCCATGCACGGCACATGTGTCAACTTGCCCAAATTCAATGCCGCCAACAAATTGCTTCCTTTGTCACACACCACTTTGCCGCTCTCCAGTTGGTGCGGAGTCGGCCACTGATACACCTGTGCGTTCAGGGCGGACAAGAATGCTGGTCCGGTGTGACTCTATGCTTTCAGGCAAGTCAACCCCAAGACGGCGTGACACTGTCGTATCCGGGATGTGGAATAGCCCCTGGGGAGCTGGGGGGTGCAGTTGATGATGTGGGGCAAGACGCAGCAGCAGAAGAGGACTCAGCCGAGGAGGTTAGCGAAGAGGATGGAGTAGGAGGAGTAGAGGAGGTGGCAGAAGGCCTGCCTGCAAGTCATGGTGGTGTCACCAACTCCGCTGCAGAGCTACGCATTCCATGCTTGGCAGCCGTCAGCAGGTTGACCCAATGTGCAGTGTACGTGATATACCTGCCCTGAATGTGCTTTGCAGACCAGGTATCAGTGGTCAGATGGACCCTTGCACCAACACTGTGTGCCAGACATGCCATGACTTCCTTTTGCACAATAGAGTACAGGTTGGGGATAGCCTTTTGTGAAAAGAAATTTCGGCCGGGTACCTTCTACTGCGGTGTCCTAATAGCTACAAATTTTTTGAAGGCCTCAGACTCCACCAGCTTGTATGGTAAAAGCTGGCGGGCTAAGAGTTCCGACAAGCCAGCTGTTAGACGCCAGGCAAGGGGGTGACTCTGTGACATTGGCTTCTTACACTCAAACATGTCCTTGACAGACACCTGACTGTGGGCAGATGAGCAGGAACTTCTGAAGGTTAGAGGCGGAGTGGCGGGTGGTTGAGAGGGGGCATGGAGGACAGCAGTGGTTGACGTGGCTGAAGATGCTGGACCAGGAGGAGCCTGGTGGTTTTGAGTTTGTGTGCTGCTTTTACTCATGTGTTGATCCCATAGGCGTTTGTGATGTGAGATCATGTGCCTTCGCAAAGCAGTTGTACCTAGGTGTGTGTTGGACTTCCCACGACTTTCCGTTTCTTTTGGCACGGGTTGCAAATGGCATCGCTGTTAGAGAGGCAGACGCACAAAAAAAATGCCACACTGCTGAGCTTTGCAATGACGGCATTCTGGTGGTGGCAACAGCATGCGTTGATTGGCGTGCTGTCTGGCTGACCCCAGGTGCCGATACATGCTGTCTGACTGTTCCACTAGCTCTTTTCGATGACCTCACCCTGCTTCCAACTCGTCTCCTCCTCCTCTCTGTCTCACTATCTGAACTTTTCTCCTGTTCTTCTTCTCTTCGAGCAGGCACCCACGTGACATCCATGGACACATCGTCATCATCAACCGCTTCACTTGTATCTGACAACTCAGCAAAGGAAGCAGCAGCGGTTACAACATCATCATCATCACACCGTACGTCCAAGTGTGCAATGCTGCCTGACTGAGACATATCTCTGTTATCTACATCGTCTGGCAATAATGGTTGCGCATCACTCATTTCTTCCAACTGATGTGTAAATAACTCCTCTGACAGATCAAGTGAAGCAGCTGTGGTGCTAGTGTTGTTGGTGGCGGCAGGCGGGCGAGTGGTAACTTGAGAGGTGCCCGAAGCTGAGCTGGAGGAGGATGGTGCATCAAGGTTCCCAGCGGAAGCTGTAGAAGATTGGGTGTCCTGTTTTATCCAGTCAACTATGTCCTCAGAACTTTTTAAGTTCAGGGTACATGGCCTCTGAACACTGGGAATCACAGCACCACGACCATGATGGACCCTGCGGGGTGGCCTGCCTCTGCCTGTCATTTTTTTTAGATTAGTTAAGTTGTACTATGCGTGCAAGCTACTGTGAATCCAGATATGATTGGCACTGTGCACTGGCAGAAGAGTAGACGCTGTAGGCCTGACACACACGCTTGCAGACAACTAACTGCTATTTAATCTATTACAGTCAAAATTGTTGTTGTTTTTTTTAAATGTAATCTACTGTAACACCAGATATGAGTTGCACTGGTGACACTTTGCACTTGCAGGGTCTGAAACACACACGCGTGCAGACAACTGACTGCTACACTGTGCACTTGCAGGGCCTGAAACACACACGCTTGCAGGCAACTGACTGCTATTATATTACAGTCAAAATTTAATTAAATTTTTTAATGTAATCTACTGTGACACCAGATATGAGATTCACTGGTGACACCGTGCACTTGCAGGGCCTGAAACACACACGCGTGCAGGCAACTGACTGCTATTATATTACAGTCAAAAAAGATATTTTTTTTTAAATGCAAGCTACTGTGACACCAGATATGAGTGGTGGCACTGGGCAAGTGGACACAGTATACACTGTGAGCCTGACACACATGCTGGCAGGCAACTGCAATTAGATTACACAGGGAAAAAAAAGCAGACTGATGTACTAGCCCTAAAAAAGGCTTTTTTGGGGTGCCATCAGGACGCTGTCCTTACAGCAGAGCTCAGATGAGTCTTTCAGGACTGGAGTGAACACTGAATACACTAGCCTAGCTACCGATTTCCCTATTAAATCAGCAGCAGCTACACTGTCCCTCCTCTCACTAAGACTGCAGCTTCCGAATGAATCTAAAATGGATGCTGTCCAGGAGATGGGAGGGTCTGGGAGGGAGGGTTTGCTGTTGATTGGCTGGAATGTGTCTGCTGACTGTGAGGAACAGGGTCAAAGTTTACTCAATGATGACTGAATAGGGGGCGGACCGAACATCGCATATGTTTGCCCGCTGCGGCGAACGCGCACAAGCTATGTTCGCCGTGAACTGTTCGCCGGCGAATAGTTCGGGACATCATATTTGCGAATTTAACTTAGAGCTGGGTTCCTAATGGTTTTATTGCTAGAATATAACGAAGATTGAGAATATAGCGCTATATTCTCAATCTTCGTTATATAATTCTAGCAGTACAACCATTAGGAACTCAGATCTAAGTTGAATTCGCAATGCAATTAATATAACCTGCATTAATCGCATTGCGAATTTAACTTGGAGCTGGGTTCCTAATGGTTGTATTGCTGGAATATAACGAAGATTAAGAATATAGCACTATATTCTCAATCTTCGTTATGTTCTAGCAATACAACCATTAGGAACTCAGATCTAAGTTGAATTCGCAATGCGATTAATACAGGTTATATTAATCGCATTGCGATTACAACTTAGATCTGGGTTCCTAATCGTTGTATTGCTAGAATTGACGAATATAACGAATATAGCACAATATTCTCAATCTTCGTTATATTCTAGCAATACAACCATTAGGAACTCTAAGTTAAATTCGCAATGCAATTAATATAGGTTATATTAATCACATTGCGATTACAACTACTAACACTGCAGCTTCAGAATAATTCTAATATGGATGCCATCCTTGCTTTTTGATAGGAGGTGGGAGGGTCTGGGAGGGAGGTTATGCTGATTGGCTGGAATGTGTCTGCTGACTGTGAGGTACAGGGTCAAAGTTTGCTCAATGATAAAGTATAGGGGCGAATGCGAACATCGCATATGTTTGCCCGCCGCTGCGGACGCGAACAAGCTATGTTCACCGGCAAATAGTTCGGGATATCTCTTCTCAAGCCCTGTAATACACACAGTACACCAGCTGTCCCTATCCAGTCCCTAGATCTAAAACCTGTCTTTCTGTGCAATAATTCAATTTAGCTAACTAAAATTAGTGTTGAGCGCGAATATTCGAATAGCAAATTTCTTTTGCGAATATCGGCACTTCGCAAATTCGCGAATATTGCAAATATAGCGCTATATATTTGCTATTTCGAATATTCATATTTTTTTTTTTTAAGTTGTTAATCCTTGTTGCTCTCTAGTTGTCTTCCCACTTCCAAAAAGCTGTTCTTACCTCCGTCCGGAGGATTCTTGGCTCCCTGCCCGCTCCAGTCAATGCCTGTTGTCGCTTCTGCTGACTTCCCGTGTGCATGGGAACGCCTCCATGCTAAAATGTACTGTCGGATGTGAGAATCACAATCTCACAAATTTGACTAAGTTGTAATCGCAATGCGATTAATATAACCTGAATTACTCGCATTGCGAATTCAATTTAGAGCTGGGCTCCTAATGGTTGTATTGCTAGACTATAACAAATAGCATGAATTCACGAATATAGCACTATATTCTCAATCTTTGTTATATTCTAGAAAGCCAACCATTAGGAACCCAGCTCTAAGTTGAATTCAACTTAGAGCTGAGTTCCTTATGGTTGTTACTAGAATACAACGAAGATTGAGAATATAGTGCTATATTCGTGATATTCGTTATATTCTAGCAATACAACCATTAGGAACCTAGCTCTAAGTTGAATTCGCAATGCGAGTAATTCAGGTTATATTAATCGCATGGCGAATTCAACTTAGAGTTGAGTTCCTAATGGTTGTTGCTAGAATATAACGAAGATTGAGAATATAGTGCTATATTTGTGATATTCGTTATCTTTGTCAATTCTAGCAATACAAGTTACAACCATTAGGAACTTAGCTCTAAGTTTAATTCACAATGCGAATATAAATTCGCGTAACATTCGCAATATATAGAATAATGAAATATCGCAAAATCGAATATGGCACCTCCCGCTCATCACTTACTAAAATATCTTCCCAATCCCTAACATAGTTCATATAAGACCATAACCTCACTGCCTTGTGTGTTTAATTGCTGTGTCTATGATAGACACGTTTTATCACATAAGTTGCTGAAATGAGAGTGGCATCTCTGCTTGGGACCTGACATTACGCCTATTACATAAGTCAACAGTGTCCCTTCTGACTGGCTGTGAGTCTGACTGCAAGGCATTATAGGCCATTCCAGTAACCAGGGTCCCACGCAAGGTCATGTGATCCTACATTTTCATTTTCCTTGCGCTACTTCCCTTATTACTGTACTGACTTTAATATGTAAAATGGCTAGCACCATTTTGTGTAGATCACATAATCTTTGGCTTCATTTAGAAGAAGAATTTTGGGGAATTTTCTGACAAATTAGATTAATTTGGAATCAAATCAAGCATCTCTACTTAAGATTTGATGTTTACATGGAAAAAAATTTAAAAAGTTGTTTAGTTCAATTACAACTAACACTCTTGTTTATCTTTCTTTGAAAACAGTTTAAGCAGATGTAAAAATGTCCCTCATGTCCTCAATGTGTGGTCTACTGGGAGAAACTGGCTACAGAATATATAAACCACCGCTCATCCTACCAGATCTAAAAGAATAGATGACTTGCTCCTGAAAAGATCCATCTGAATCTGGTGATAAAACAGGTAATTTGATTTTTTTAAATTCAATGTATATGGTGAAAAGAACCATAATTGTACCCTAAAACTCCATTTAGTTTCTATCATTGCTAGATTTGTTCTATCATACAAAAATATGTTCACACCTTGAATCTGATATTTGCCAATGATTGAGATAACTTTTGAAATATTTTACTTATCCAATTGATTTTGTGGTTATTTTTTCATGACACATTGAGCTTAGTGTTTTGGATGATGTGATTTGTTTTTATTTAGAAAAAACAAACAGGAAATTAGGAAAAAACATAGCAATTTTCACAATCATACCATACAAATGAGTCAATAATTAATATACACCAGGGATGTTCAACCTGCAGCCCTCCAGCTGTTGTAAAACTACAACTCCCACCATGCCCTCTTGTAGGCTGATAGATGTAGGCTGTCTCGGCATGCTGGGAGTTGTAGGTTTGCAACAGCTGGAGGGCCGCACGTTGGGCATCCCTGATATACACCAAATGTCTACAATCTGATGGCCTAATTTTTAAAATGTCCTATTATTTTTTAGGTTGGTAGAAGCCTTAAGACTTTAGCAGAGGTTTTTCACATTTTGAAAAACATTTTCAAGACCTATTTTTTTTGTGAAAGTTTTGCTTGTGAAATGGCATTACATTGTCTATAACTTAGAAACTCTCAGAAATTACCACATTTAAAAAGAAAGCTCACAAAGTATTCATAACTGCATTTAGGAACTTGGTTAACCCTTTAGGTGTTTCACAGAAACTAAAGCAAAGTAAATGCTAACTTTTAAAATTTCATTTTTTATTTTGCAGAAATTAAAATTTTCATCTTTTTTTTGCCTGAGTGTATATGTATTTTTCTTTGTATGTCTGTGTGCTTATATAAGTGCAGGAATATGTTAATTCCATAATTAATTTTTACAAACCTCATAACATGAAACTGTTTTTTTTAGTTTTGAAAAATATCTGAAATATAGTCATATTCTTGACTTTTTCATTACAGAGATAAATGAGCTGATGATGATATGATAACATCATGAGTAGACTTGACTTCCAGAGCATACAAAATAATGAACTATGTTTTGACGGTTTGAATATGTCCTGTCCGAGAACTGTCAGACATGTGTTTACTGGTATAGTTATGTATATTGTCATATATGGTGCTATCATTCTTACAGTTGTGGGAAACTTCATGGTGATCCTTTCAGTCTCTCATTTCAGACAGCTTCACACGCCAACCAATTTTCTCATTTTATCATTGGCCGCTGCAGATTTCCTCCTTGGACTCACAATTATGCCATACAGTATGGTGAGGTCCATTACCGCATGTTGGTATTTTGGAGACCTCTTCTGTAAGGTGCATAGCTGCATTGATATGACATTGTGCACCACCTCCATATTTCATCTATTCTTCATTGCTGTTGACCGTTACTATGCAATATGTCAGCCTCTTCATTACAGCAGAAAGATAACGATTCCTGTTATAGAGGTTTATGTATTTATCAGCTGGTCTGTTCCGTGCCTATATTCATTTGGCCTTGTTTTATCAAATGTGAATATCGAAGGTTTAGAGGAGGAGACACTTGTACCATGTATGGGGTCTTGTTCTCTTGTGTTTAACAAAATTTGGGGCATAATATCTGCATCGTTATCTTTCTTTATTCCAGGCATCCTCATGATAGGAATTTACATACACATTTTCTCTGTTGCAAGGAAACAAGCCAAGTTGATTAACATTATTCCCAATTCTACAAATCAGAAGAAAAGCAGTAAGAATAAAATATGGGTAAATGCTGAAAACAAAGCAGCTAGAACACTGAGTTTAGTGATGGGGGTCTTCATTCTTTGTTGGTTGCCCTTTTTCACTCTTACTATTACTGATCCATATGTCAATTTTGCAATATCTGATGATGTATACAATACAGTTCTGTGGCTTGGCTATTTTAATTCTGCATTTAATCCTATTATTTATGGCTTATTTTACCCTTGGTTTAAAAAATCTTTCTTTTTTATACTTACTGGTAAAATATTACAGTTAGGTTCTGCTTCTTACAATGTACTAAATAACAAGTAATTTACCTCAGTGGATTAATGAGTGGATTTAAATGTTTATTAAAACATATTAAGAGTTAAAGGGAGTCTGTCAGTCCTTTGGACCACTTGAAAGTGCTATATTTGTGATATGTAAAGTTATGGTAATTGTCATACCAGTTGAATAAGCTAGAAAAGCAGTCCTTACTTCTCCACTGGGTGTTCTCTAACTATGAGGCATCATGGACTCTCTGCAGTAAACACTCTTTACCCCTTCCTTAAGCCTTTGAGTGACAGCTTTAGTGTCCATCCAGGAGAACACTAGAACTGTTAGTTGAGAGGAGATGGATAATAAGAATATTAGAACAGTGTGCTATATTAGTAGCATAAAGCAACATAGTGTGCTACATTAAATGCCCAGTGAGCGGCTTGTAAGTTTGCTACATCTTGAATAGATATGAGCGAATTTCATATTTTGAAATTCATTCATGATTCATTTGGTGGTAAAAGCAGAATTGCCTTATGGATTCCGCTACCACGGACCATAAAGCAGATCTATGATGGAATGCATAATGGAATGCCTTTAGAGGCATTCCATTATTCATTCCGTCATAATAGAAGTCTATGGGCTGCAAAACGGATCCACCCCGTTTCCATTATGCAGGGGACGGATCCGTTATGCAGGCCATAGACTTCTAAAGGCATTCCGTTATGCATTTCATCATAGAATTGCGTTATGGTCTGTGGTAACGGAATCCATAACTCAATTTTGCTTTTACCACCAAACGAAAATCTTGAATTATTGCTGCAGTTATTAAAAAGAACAAAACTATCAGAGTCTCATGTGACCAATGTAAAAAGTAACATAAAAAGGTAAAACATACAGTCTTATCCTTTAGGTTCAGCTCAGTTGCCATGGTTTACCGCCATGAACTAAGTTGAACTGATGTTACCTTACATAAATATATGATATGATATATATACGCTGAATGTGTAATATGTGTTATGTTGTGTTACATATGTGATATGTGGTTCTTACACCGCTCAGGAAATGGCAACACCACTCAGGAAATGGCAACTGGAATACCGCAATAGTGGACATTGCACTAAGCAGAGTGAAATGCCCAGAAATGTGCACACTTCGGATATAGAGGGAATATTGCAGGTAATCTGCAATGGTGTTTTCCACTCTAGGGGAGTCATATACCTTGGCAGGGTGAGATGGTCACTGGGGACAGTGAGAAACAGTTATTGATACTATTCTACACTGTTTAAATGTATTGTACTTTAATTATAGATGCTGTAAGTATTAATGTAGTTATGCTGTCACCTACTGGCTAACTGTATTATTTTTAATAAATAATATGTTTTGTTGATGCACAACAACCTTTTAGTCATGTTACTTTAATGTATAATAGTCCTTAAGCTGAGAGAACAAATGGCTGGGAAAGGATAAGTGCAGGCAACCACCTAGAGCAGAGCAGACAAGAGACATTGTCCGTCAAAAGACTATTGTAACCACCAAGCTTGTTGCCCCACATGAATCAAGTAAAGTTCTTCTTGTTTAAATTACAACAGCATCTGAAGCAGTGAAACCTCTTCAGTGTTCACTTTAAGCTGCAAGTCTGTTTCTGCTAACAGTGCAGTATACCAGGGGATATCTTTAATTATTGTAAATAGATATATATTGTTGTATTGTATTGTTCAAGTTCTGGCCTTAAATACCAGTACGGATGTGGTTGGCAAATGGTTGGCAGCTACAGGGTTAAACACCCTGTTCCTCCCCTCTTGGTAGGGATGGGCTGGTCCTGGAGGAGGAGTTCCAGAGCAGCCTTGGAGGAAGCACACTGCAGAGCTCTTGCTCCTGTGAGGGATTCTCCAAACAGAACAAATAAAGGTCAGACAGCAAAGTGAACAAATGAACATCTGCTTCTGAATATCTTAGCTGGATTACAGCTAAGACACCCATCACCCAAATCACCACTAGGCCAGTTAAAGCTAACATCTGGATCAGACAGAGAACATCTAAAACTGCAAGGGTTTAATTGCAGCCAGCTAACCTGCCTCCATATAACTTACTGGGGCCAGAAAATTACACTTGGAATCCGCAGCTATTGAAAATACCTAAAGTTATACTTTGCACTTAGTAAAAAGAGCCTGCACTGAACACTAGGGAGCAACAACCTGAGGGAGTACACTATGACACAACACTTCATCGGGGCCACTACCACTCCCTTCCTCTGCGCTGACTCCTCAAGGGCTCACAGCAAGAGTACCACACATTTCATAGTGGCTGTTGTGAGTATTACAGCCTTGTTTACTACATTATTGGGGAGGCAGCACCCTACTTACAAATTGATGTTGCTGTGTTAAAAATGTTTAGACATATTTTATGTTTCTTTGTAGCGTGGAGTGATTGCATTAAGAATGGTTAAATGCGTTGTTTGAGTTCAGAGCTAAAGCCAGATATAACCTCTTCTGTACTCATTCTTTACTCATTTACTATGCAAGTTGGAGACTTCCGCCTAATACTGAGCCCAAATTGACATTCTGTAGTGCTGCCCTAGGTGGGCCTAGGCGGGTAACACTATAGTACCCGCATCTAAAGCAGCCTAGGGCAGCGCTATTGACTGCCCATATGTGCTCTACTGGTGATGTCACCGGGCTCACTGCTAGGAGGAAGTGTCTGCCTAGCATAGTGAGGAGAAGCCCAGTATGCAGTAAACAAGCAGACCTTTTCCTGTGCGATGCAGCCAACGTCAAGGGGGAGCATCTGAGCAAGGAAATGCTCTGATGCTTAACTCATCCATACTCATCCTTAACTCGCCGGAGGTCCTTTGGCAGGTTTTCTTCAATCAAGACTGGGGCGGACAGGATCGAATTATGCTTCATTTGCTTCGATTCACTCAACATGAATTTAAACCAAGATATGTAAACTTTGCTAGGAGTGAAAGGGTGCCTTCTGATTCTAAAGAATTATCACCTGGGCTAATAAAATAGACTTTTCTCAATTAATTTGAGTAGCTAAAAAAAAACTCAGATACTCATTATACTCAGATTTGTTAACTGTAACTGTTGTTGTGATACCATAGGGGATTATAGACGAAACACTAAGCATGTCACAATGGAACCCCTCAGCATATACGGATGCTGACATCACAATTTGCCCTTGCTGTTTTCCTCCCTGGCAGCAGCCATATTGCTTCAATGTTCAGTTTGGTGTGGATCTGTGAACACCAACAGGTAAGGGTGCACATCAAGAGGTAAGGGTGCACTTTTGGGTGTGCCAGCCAAGGGTGTCAGTTTATGGGAAGATTGGTTTGATGGAAAAAGGCACTTTTGTTGTAGTGATCACCTATATGCTGGTTAAATTAGATTGAACAAGTTGCCCCCCAAAAAAAAAAAAAAAAAAAACAGATGATTGAAGCCTGATGCCTAATTTCAAATTATCATTCACAGGTAAATTGTCTAACTACCCTATGAATTGGTGAACTGATCACCTATTTAATTAAAGTCAATAACACCCCCCCCACCCCCCGCAAAAAAACAAACAAACAACTGGATCTGTGTGCATTTGTCCTAATATTACATTATCATTCACTGATTTATACAGTTTTTCAAACTTAAACAAAAAAAAAAACAAATACATTGATTATGTGAGATGACCTGACACAGAGTTCTTATTAGTACTCTATATGCTATACTAGATTGATGGTAGAACACGTGTTGTACCGTTTTCTCTTATTTCACCCCCCCAAGCCCTCCCCACCCGAAAAAAAAGATTCCTGTGAAAATGGGAAACAAAATGAAAGGATGTCCTTGCAGGTAGCTGCTTTTTATAGGGCGCAATATGTTCAGAGTGCATTTCGTGACAGAAAATGCATTTTGTATAGACAGAATTCATTTTGTTGAATTCTATGTCACACAATGACACTCTGTGTGCCAAAATGATATTTCATGTGGCAAAATAAAATTCGATGCAATAAAATGAAATTTTGTGCGACAAATTGTAATCTGTGTGACAAAATGAAATTCTGTGTGACAAAATGACATTTTGTGTGACAAATAGACATTCTCTGAGGCAAAATTAATTCCATATGTGACAAAATTAGATTTCATTAGTGATGAGCGAGCACCAAAGTGTTCGGGTACTCGGTCCGGACACATAGCGATATTTGTGCACTCGACCGAGCACCCGAGTATGATGGAAGTCAAAGTAAGACAACCAGGCACCCTCTGCTCGGATGAGGGAAGGGTGCCTGGTCCATTGAAAAAGGTCAGAAAGTGAAAGAAACACCACCAAAATGGATCTGGTACAGCATGGGGCCCATGTCTGGGTGCATCTTGGACTCCATTGTCACTGCTGGGAACCATATTGTCCCAGTTGTCCGCCACTTTTACAAAGCGACAAAATCACGCCCAAAATCCCGTCCCCCTAAAAAAAAAATACATTTTTAGAGGTAAAATTGTTAGGTAACATTCATTCCTGTATATTCAATTGTATATACAGTGCAAATGGCAAAAATTACAAGGAAGAAGCACTCAAATACAGCCTGTATATAACATAAATGAGGGCCTCATTCACATGGTGTTGCAATTGTTCAGGTACATTGCTACACTCATAAAGCCTATGCACTAAGTGAAAGGGCTGTCAAAAATTACAAGGAACCAGCACTCCAATACACCCTTTATTATACATAAAGGAGGGCATCATACACACCGTTGAAAAATGATCATTGATGGCCTGCTGGTGACCGTCAAAAACATTTGGAGCAAGGGCCTGCTGGTTACCCTCTAAAACATTATAGTTGAGGGTCTGAAGATGAGAGGACCCTATAAAAAATTGTAGTGAGGGCCTTAAGGTGAGCGAACCCCATAAAACATTGCAGTGATGGACTACAGGTGAGCAGACCATATAAAACATTTCAGGTGAGGGCCTGAAGCCGAGTGAACCCCATAAAACATTGCAGGGATGGCCTACAGGTGAGCAGACCGTATAAAACATTAGAGGTGAGGGCCTGAAGCCGAACAAACCCCATAAAACATTGCAGTGATGGCCTACAGGTGAGCAGACCGTATAAAGCATTGGAGGTGAGGACCTAAAGCCGATCGAACCCCATAAAACATTGCAGTGATGGACTACAGGTGAGCAGACCATATAAAACATTAGAGGTGAGGGCCTGAAGCCGAGCGAACCCCATAAAACATTGCAGGGATGGCCTACAGGTGAGCAGACCGTATAAAACATTAGAGGTGAGGGCCTGAAGCCGAACAAACCCCATAAAACATTGCAGTAATGGCCTACAGGTGAGCAGACCGTATAAAGCATCGGAGGTGAGGGCCTAAAGCCGAGCGAACCTCATAAAACATTGCAGGGATGGTCTACAGGTGAGCAGAACGTATAAAGCATTGGAGGTGAGGGACTGAAGGTTAGCGAACCCCATAAAATATTGCAGTAATGGCCAACAGGTGAGCAGACCATATAAAGCATTGGAGGTAAAGGACTGAAGGTGAGCGAACCCCATTAAACATTGCAGTGATGGCCTAAAGGTGAGCAGACTGTATAAAGCATTGGAGGTGAGGGCCTGAAGCCTAGCGAACCCCATAAATGATTGCAGTGATGGCCTACAGGTGAGCAGATGGTATAAAGCATTGGAGGTGAGGGTCTGAAGCTTAGTGAACCCCATAAATCATTGCAGTGATGGCCTACAGGTGAGCAGACCTTATAAAGCATTGGAGGTGAGGGCCTGAAGGCTAGCGAACCCCATAAAATAATGCAGTGATGGCCTACAGGTGAGCAGACCTTATAAAGCATTGGAGGTGAGGGCCTGAAGGCTAGCGAACCCCATAAAATAATGCAGTGATGGCCTACAGGTGAGCAGATAGTATAAAGCATTGGAGGTGAGGGCCTGAAGCCAAGCTAACCCTACAAAACATTGTAGTGAGGGCATATATATTCTGTATGGAAGAGGAGGCGGAGGAGGAGGCGGATGAGAAAACAAGATTCAACCATATACCCTTTTTTTTGCGGTGAAAAGGGTGCATCTGAATCTTGTGGATTGAGTACATTATAAACCATACATTCAAATTACGTTTTTGTTCCTCATTAGTTCAGCTTTCCTCTGGTGGAGTGGAGAAGTCAGGGGCAATCAAGGCCTTGTTCATTTTTTTCTGAGTCAACCTGTTAGCATTGTCAGTGGACAAGCAGATACGCTTTTCTGTAATAATGCCACCAGCAGCACTAAATACACGCTCAGACAATACGCTGGCGGCAGGGCAGGCCAGCACCTCCAAGGCGTAGAGCGCAAGTTCATGCCACATGTTCAGCTTGGACACCCAGTAGTTGTAAGGCACCGAGGGATCATTTAGGACGCTGACACAGTCTGCAATGTATTCCTTCACCATCTTCCAAAACTTTTTCCTCCTTGTAGCACTAGGCTACGCTTCAGGGTGAGGTTGCTAGCACGGTGTCATGAAAGTGTCCCATGCCTTGGAAAGTGTTGCCCTGCCTCTGTTGGAACTACTGTGTGTTCCCCTTGTCTCCCTTCTTCGGTTGCCTAAGGAAGTACGGACTCTGGCAGCCGCATTGTCAGATGGAAAACCTTAGAGCAATCAGTCAACAAGTACCTTCTGGTATTGCACGGTTTTACTCATCCTCTCCACCAAAGGAATGAGAGATGAGAAGTTCTCTTTGTAGTGAAGGGCGAGAAGGGTAAACACCCAGTAATCTGTGTTACCTAAAATGCGTATAACGCGAGGGTCACGGGAAAGGCAGCCTAACATAAAGTCAGCCATGTGTGCCAGAGTACCAATGGGCAAGACGTCAATGTCAACTTAAGGATGACTCTCCATACCCTCATCCTCCTCCTCTTCTGCCCATCCATGCTGAACAGATGGAATTAAAGTTCCATGGGTACTAGCCTTTGTAGCAGAGGCAAGTGTCTCCAGCTCCTCCTCCTCTTCATGGCCCAATTCGCGCTGAGAAGATGAACTTGGGGAGGTCTGGACATCAGGCTGCGGAAGGCCTCAGGGTCCACAAGCCTAAATGGCAACATTTCAAGGGTCAGTAATTTCAAAAGTTGTGCATTTATTGCTATGGCCTGTGGGTGGGTATTTGCGCTTGCGTTCAAATGCCTGAGTTATCGACATTTGAAAGCTGTGCTGGGACAGGGAAGTGGATGTTGTTGCTGCTGACCTTCATGCGAAGGTCCAGGGGCATCCGGACCTGCGCCTTCGACAGGGGATTGGCCAGCAGTGCGTAACACAGGGGAAAAGGAGGCAGTGGTTGGACCCGCAGACCCAGAGTGTGGACCCAGGCATTTGGCCCACTTATTAGGGTGCTTGGATGCCATGTGGCGGATCATGCTGGTGGTGGTGAGGTTGCTAGTGTTCACTCCCCGGCTCATTTTGGTATGGAACAGGTTGAAAATTACCACTCTTTTGTTTTCTGCGCTTTCCTCAAAAAAGCGCCATACTGTGAAACACCTACCCCTTGGCAAGGTAGATTTACGCATAAGGGTGCTCGGAGTAACGGTTTCGGGCCTGTTTGGTGTGGGCCGAAGCCACCCTTTTGCAACCCCACTGCCTCTTCCAGACTGTTGCGGTGCTGCGGATTCCTCCCCCTCTGTACTGCTGTCCTCGCTCGGCTTTTCACCTTCCCATGTTGGGTCAGTGACCTCATCGTCCACCACCTCCTCTTCCACTTCCTCACTCTGCTCATCCTCCTGACTTGACCTAACCACCACCTCAGTGATTGGCAACTGTGTCTCATCATCATCATCCACCTTGTGAACGATTAATTGACGTTCACCACCGTCATCTTCTTGAGACTGTGAAGGCTCAAGAGGTTGGGAATCAGGGCACAATATCTCAGGTACCTCTTCAAGCGTGCTTAGTGAAAGAGCCAAATCAAGTACTGGCGATGAATAGGGTTCATGTGAATATCCGAGTGTGGGATCACTTGTTTGGCCAGACGCGACATGGTAGGAGGAAGGAGGATTAGAGTGAGGTTTCGGTTGACCAGACTCTTGGCTACAGAGACTGGACTTCGTGGAAGAGAGAGTGGTGCTTAACCGACTGGAAGCATTATCTTCTGCAAGCCAACTGACCACCTGTTCGCACTGGTCCGACTTGGACAGTGTTGTCCTGCCCTGCCCAGCTAAGTTGGACATGAATCAGCATCATGCCCACTTCCCACTCCCTTTGTGCACGCCTTCTTCATATTAATGACTTTTTCTGTAGATGTGATGCAGATTGTTTTACTGTCCGCTAAAGACACAGTTTTCTAATTTAGGACAGTACTGGATTCAGAAAGATACAGATTTTTGGCACTACACTAGACCAGAGATAATGTAATTTTTACAATACACACTGTATTGGCTTGCTTTATTGTACTGGATATAGAAAATTACAGATTTTCGACACTTCATTAGCCCAGAGATAATGTCATTTTTACAATACACACTGTATTGGCTTGCTGTAATGTACTGGATACAGAAAAATAAAGATTTTCGGCACTGCACTAGGCCAGAGATAATGTAATTTTGACAATACACACTCTATTGGCTTCCAGTAATGTACTGGATACAGAAAAATAAAGATTTTCGGCACTACACTAGCCCAGAGATAATGACATTTTTACAATACACACTGTATTGGCTTCCTGTAATGTACTGGATACAGAAAAATACAGATTTTCGGCATTACACTAGGCCAGAGATAATGTAATTTTGACAATACGCACTCTATTGGTTTCCTATAAGGTACTGGATACAGAAAAATAAAGATTTTTGGCACTACACTAGGCTAGAGAAAATGTAATTTTTACAATAAATACTGTATTGGCTTGCTGTAATGTTCTGGATACAGAAAAACACAGATTGTCGGCACTACACTGTGCCAGAGGTAATGCAATTTTGACAATACACACTGTATTCAGATGTAGTTCAATATTGGATACAAATTTGTCCCAAATAAAATGTATTCTCTGCGGGAATACTGTATATACAGTTGCGGCCTAAACGCACACACAGATATAAATCACTCTCTGCTGGAGTAATTAATATACCAGTTGCGGATTGAACGCACACACAGATGTGGCAGAAGCTAGGTTAATTTACCCAGAAAAAAAATCCTCTAATGGTGCAGTGTATATCTCAATAGCAGTCACACTGTGGTGAATAAGCCCCTTTTTATAATGTCTGCCCAACACACTGCTTTATGATGGTGCAGTGTATATCTTAGTACCAGGCACACCGTAGTGATAAGCCTCATTTTATAATGTCTGCCCAACACACTGCTTTATGATGGTGCACTGTATATCTAAGTATCAGGCACACTGTAGTGAATAAGCCCCTTTTTATAATATCTGCCCAACACACTGCTTTATGATTGCATATTGTAGATGTCACTAATCCGAAATCATTCTGGCTTTTAGAAGTTAAAAAAGCGATTTTCAAGCTCTGCACTATCTGTCCCTTCCTGGTGACGCCGGTCCCTGATAGTGCTGAAGCAAACCCCTTCTTAAAAAAAAAAAGGGGGGGGGGGCTGCACTGCTGTCAAACACACACTCTAGTACTTAAAAGGACTGTTAGGTCTTTCAATAAGGTTTTTGGAGTGAAATCAGTAAGTTTAGAGCAAATCGCTATCTGTCCCTGCCTAATGTCTGCTCTCCCTGATGCTGAATGAGCCGAGCGCCGGACCTCAGATCCCATATGAAATGGTATCACGTGTTTCTTCTAGCCAATCAGTGTAAGGCTTACAGCTAATATGGCTATGGCCTTACACTGTGGGGAATTACTTACCTGGACCCTGATTGGCTGCTTAGAAGGCGCTAAACATGCAGGAAGGAGACTCGAGCAATGCGACGAATACACGTGGTGCTCGGCCGAGTAAAGTCGAGCGCCAAGCATAGCGATGCTCGAGCCGAACCAATACTCGGTTGAGCATGCTCGCTCATCAGTAGATTTAAAGCGGCAAAATAAAATTCTACGTGATAATATGACATTTTGTGTGACAAATTGTATTCTGTGTGACAAAATGACATTTTGTGTGACAAATAGACATTCCCTGTGTGACAAAATGACATTCCTTGTGAAAAAATTACATTCTGTGTGACAAAATGGCATTCTCTGCCATAAAATGATATTCTGTGCGACAAAAAGAAATTGTGCTCTAAAATGACATTCTGTGCGACAAAATGAATAGTTCACAAAATTACATTAACATAGTAACATAGTACATAAGGCCGAAAAAAGACATCTGTCCATCCAGTTCGGCCTGTCTTCCTGCTAGCTGATCCAGAAGAAGGCAAAAAAAAAAACAAAACCTGTGAGGTAGAAGCCAATTTTCCCCACTTAAGGGGAGCAAAAATTATTTCCCGTCTCCATTCAGGCAATCAGAAGTACTCCCTGGATCAACGACCCATCTCTAGTAGTTATAGCCTGTAATATTAATACACTCCAGAAATACATTCAGGCCCCTCTTGAATTCCTTTATTGTACTCACCATCACCAACTCCTCAGGCAGAGAGTTCCATAGTCTCACTGCTCTTACCGTAAAGAATCCTCTTCTATGTTTGTGTATAAACCTTCTTTCCTCCAGACGCAGAGGATGTCCCCTCGTCACAGTCCTGGGGATAAATAGATGATAGGAGTGATCTCTGTACTGACCCCTGATATATTTATACATAGTTATTAGATCTCCCCTCAGTCGTCTTTTTTCTAAAGTGAATGAACCTAATTTTGATAATCTTTCAGTGTACTGTAGTTGCCCCATTCCATTTATTACTTTAGTTGCCCTCCTCTGAACCCTCTCCAGCTCTGCTATGTCCGCCTTGTTCACAGGAGCCCAGAACTGTACACAGTACTCCATGTGTGGTCTGACTAGCGATTTGTAAAGTGGTAGGACTATGTTCTCATCACGGGCATCTATGCCCCTTTTGAAGCAACCCATTATTTTATTGGCCTTGGCGGCAGCTGCCTGACACTGTTTTTTGCAGCTTAGTTTGCTGTTTATAAAAATTCCTAGATCCTTTTCCATGTCAGTGTTACCGAGTGTTTTACCATTTAGTATGTACGGGTGACTTGCATTATTCCTTCCCATGTGCATAACTTTACATTTGTCAGTGTTAAACCTCATCTGCCACTTATCTGTCCAAGCTCCAATCTATCCAGATCCGTCTGTAGCAGTATATTGTCCTCATAAGTGTTAATTACTTTACACAGTTTAGTGTCATCTGCAAAAATTTATATTTTACTATGCAAGCCTTCTACAAGATCATTAATCGATATATTGAAAAGAATAGGGCCCAGTACTGACCCCTGAGGTACCCCACTATTGACAGTTGCCCAATCTGAGTGTGTACCGTTAATAACCACCCTCTGTTTTCTGTCACTCAGCCAGTTACTTACCCACTTACAGACATTTTCTCCCAGTCCGAGCATCCTCATTTTATATACTAACCTTTTATGTGGTACAGTGTCAAATGCTTTGGAGAAGTCCAGATATACGACATCCATTGATTCGCCGCTGTCAAGTCTAGAACTTACCTCCTCATAGAAACTGATTAAATTCGTTTGGCATGACCGATCCCTCATGAAGCCATGCTGATATGGCGTTATTTGCTTATTTCCGTTGAGATCCTCTAAGATAGCATCTCTCAGAAAACCTTCAAACAGTTTCCCCACAACAGATGTTAAACTTACCGGCCTATAGTTTCCGGGCTCTGTTTTTGGACCCTTTTTGAATATTGGCACCACATTTGCTATGCGCCAATCCTGTGGAACATTCCCTGTCAGTATAGAGTCCGCAAATATCAGAAATAAGGGTCTGGCTATGACATTACTTAATTCCCTTAGGATACGGGGTGTATGCCATCCGGTCCTGGCGATTTGTCTATTTTAATCTTTTTAAGTCGCTGTTGTACTTCTTCTTGGGTCAGACAGGACACTTTTAATGGGGATTTATTTTTACATTCAGCATTTCATCTGACAGTTTATTTTCCTCAGTGAATACATTGGAGAAAAAATATTTAACAGCTTTGCTTTCTCCTCGTCGCTCTCTGCAACTCCCCTTCATTACTCTTTAAAGGGCCGACTCCTTCAGATTTATACTTTTTAACATTTATATAATTGAAGAAAATTTTAGGGTTAGTTTTACTCTCTTTGGCAATTAATCTCTCGGTCTCTAGTTTGGCCGCTTTTATTTGTTTTTACATGTTCTATTTTTTTCCTTATAGTTTTTCAGTGCTTCCTCGCTACCCTCCTGTTTTAGTAATTTATATGCTTTCTTTTTGTCATTTATTGGTTTCTTTACATTTCTATCTATCCACATTGGTTTCTTTTTGTTCCTTAACCTTTTATTCCCATAAGGTATGTACCTCTCACAATGAGAATTTAGGATGCTTTTAAAGATATCCCATTTTGTGGCTGTATTTTTGTTTTTGAGAACTTTGTCCCAGTTAGTTAGGCCTATGGCCTCGCTTAGTTGCTAAATGTAGCTTTTTTGAAGTTTGCTATTTTTGTTTCTCCCTGTAGAAATGCTCTTTTGAATGCTAATTGGAAGGTTATTACTTTATGGTCACTGTTTCCCAGGTGTCCCCCAATTTGCACATCTGTTGTTCTGTCAGGACTATTGGTTAATACTAAGTCCAGTATGGCTGTCCCTCTAGTTGGGTCCTGAACCAGTTGGGAAAGGTAATTGTCTTTGGTTATTGCCAAGAACCTGTTTCCTTTATGTGATGTACAGCTTTCAGTTTCCCAGTCTATATCTGGGTAATTGAAGTCCCCCATAATAACCACCTCACTGTGATTTGTGGCCTTGTCTATCTCATTTAGTAATAGATTTTCTGTGGACTCTGGTTTATTAGGAGGTTTATAGTAAACTCCTATTAGTAATTTATTATTGTTTTTGGCTCCATGTATCTCTACACACAGTGACTCCACATGTTCATGTCCCTCACTTATATCTTCTCGGACTGTGGGCTTTAGATAGGACTTTACATAAAGGCACACCCCTCCCCCTCTCCGTTTTTTACGATCCTTTCTAAACAAACTGTAATCCTGTACATCAACTGCCCAGTCATTGCAATCATCCAGCCATGTTTCAGTTATTCCCACTATATTATAGTCCTCCTCACACATCACTAATTCCAGTTCCCTGGTTTGGTTAGTCAGGCTTCTGGCATTAGTGTACATACAGTTAAGAGGTTTTTGTATATTTTTAACCCTACACCTTTCCTTCTGAACTGTTTTAGTCCCTTCTTCCATTCCTTCCCCAGTCCCACTACCTTGCCCCTGGTATCTATCTGCACTATCTTCCCCTTCTGTAACGTAAGTACTCCCCCCCAGTCCCTAGTTTAAACACTCCTCCAACCTTCTAGACATCTTTCTCCCCAACACAGCTGCCCCTTCCCCATTGAAGTGCAGCCCGTCCCTACGATAGAGCCTGTAGCCGACAGAGAAGTCAGCACAGTTCTCCAGGAACCCAAACCCCTCCTTCCTACACCAGTTCTTGAGCCACTTATTAACCTCCCTAATCTCCCACTGCCTTTCTTGTGTGGCTCTTGGTACAGGCAGTATCTCGGAAAATACTACCTTTGAGGTCCTTGCCCTAAGCTTTTGACCTAAATCCCTGGAATCATTTTTAAGGACGCTCCACCTACCCCTAACTTTGTCATTTTTTCCGATATGGACTATGACCGCCGGATCTTCTCCAGCCCCTCCCAATAATCCGTCAACCCAATCCGTGATGTGCCGAACTCTAGCGCCGGGAAGACAGCACACTGTTCGGCGATCACGGTCTTTGTGATTGCCCTATCTGTTCCCCTAATAATGGAGTCTCCCACTACCAGCACCTGTCTGGCCTGCCCTGCTCTCCTGTTCCCCTGCTTACTGGAACCGACATTCCCCTGACTGGCAGAGGAAGTGTCCTGCTGCAGCAGTGCTGTCCCTGAACTGACATCTCCCTCATCTGCCAAACGTGCAAACTTGTAGGGGTGTGTCAGATCAGGGCTAGCCTGCCTAGCACTCTTTCCTCTACACCACTTTACTGTTACCTAGCTAGCTACCTCACTTTCCTCAGCCTCCTCACTGTCACTCTCCCCCTTATCTGCTCCATAGAGTGCTTGCTCAGTGAGAAGCAAACTCTTTTGCAAATTCTCAATGCCTCTCAGTGTTGCAACTCGCCTGTTTAAAGACTCGATTTGCGATTCTAAATGGGTAATTTGCTCACATTTTGAACAAAGATATACACCCTAGAACGGCTATTCCAGGACTGCATACATCATACAAGATGTGCACTGGACGGCGTTGTCAATTGTGCAACACGTACTAGATGGGGATTACAGAAAAGCGAACAATACAATATAATGTAATAATAAACTGGCTAATTGCAGTCCCCCACTGAAGTCCCTGACACTGAAGTCACTTAATCTTAGGTCACACACTTATACAAACACACACTTAATCAAACACGCGCAGCTCAAACTCGCGTTATATGTCTGCTTTAAATGGAGTTCTCAGAACCAGCCTGTTTTTTTTTTCCTTTGGATTCAAAAAGGAACAAAAGGAATTTTGGAATTACAAAATGAATTCTGTGCCATAAAATGCAATTCTGTTCATTTTTTTACACAAAAGGAATTCTGTGCTACAGGATGAATCAATTTAGTGTCACAAAATACCATTCTCATGAATGTTGGCACAAAATGAATTTTGCTATACAAAATGAATTCTGTGCCATACAATGCAATTCAAATAATTTTGCGCCACAAAATGAATTCTGTAAAATAAAAGAAATTCTGTGTAACAAAATCATTCTGTGTGTAAAAAATAATTCTGTGTGATAAAAAGGTTTCTGTAAAGACAAAATGAATTCTGTTATTACTACATTTATTTTGTGTCACATAATACATTTTGTATTACAAAATACTTTGCAAAGAAACGGCACACCATAGATTTTGAGGTTTACAGCAACTAGGAGGCACAGCCAGCCTCAGCTCCTCATGTCTAACTTCCTGGCTGTCAGCTTCCTTGCTTGTCCCTATTCTGCACATACAATTCTTCTTCTTCTTCTTTGTAATTCTAGCATTTCCATTTACTGTTCATGGCAGTAGAATACAGCTTGATTGATTTCAGACTTTCACTGATTGTTTTTTCTCTCTCCCTGATGCCCTAAGATTGTTTTTCTGGCAGACACTGTAAGACCTAACCACCCTCATTCACAGCTTAGCACAGAATGGCATTCTGCTTGTTCTGCTAGGGCACCTCACTGCCCGCTGCTGCACTGATTGGCTCATCCAGACTGTCTGTCGGCTTACGAGCCAATCAGAACAAGCCTTCCCCCTCACCACTTCTCAGGGTCATGTGAGAACCCTTCTACTACCTCCCTCTGCAGTAACATGGCGCTATGTGCAGTTTTTACTGAAATTGTCAGAAACAAACAAAAAGGTTTGTTTGCCATCCAAAAAATAGCAAAGTTTGGACTGACCCTGGTTTTGTACGAACTAGTTCACTCATGCCTAGTTCTGCTTGTAACTTTTTGGTCACAATCACAATATTATCTCAGGCTACTTCTTCTCCTTCACTCTATCGTCAGCCTTTGATAACGGAATGCATGCCCAGGAAACAACTGTACACACCCAGCAATCCGATGGTATGCAAGCTTAATTGCCAGCTGGCCAAGTTGCTGGTGATGCAGTTGCTGCTGTACCATTTAGTTGCATTTGCTGCCTTTAGGGAGCTAATGGAATGCACTCAGCCTTGCTGGAAGATACCTAGCCGGTATTATTTCTCCCAAAAAAGCCATCCCTGCTTTTTTAATTTCATGTCGCGGACAATGCGGGCCGCTCCCTGCGATTCTCGCTGTGTGGCAAGGTTCTCGCCACATTGGACACCAGTAGCAGCTCTTATGGGCAGGTACAGTACATCTTTCATGGTCCACTGGGTCAATGTTTTTTGCACCAGCGGCAAGGCAGCTCCCTCTAAACGAAGCCAGGTCCTTTGTAACCCCCCCCATGATCCCCAATCAGGCGCTTTTAAGCCTCCTCCGCCATGGACGCTCACCTGTCCCCACCTCGCACTACCCCTCCTTGCTATCACGTGTTGGGGAGCTTGCTAACATGTGTTGCCACTCTGTGATGAAGCTGACTGGGTGAGAGTAGTCAGACCGGCGAGCAGTTGCTAAAGTACAGCAAGCAGCAAACATCTACCTAGCCAAGGTAGTCATCGACAATGGGTGCAACACCTAAACCCGAGCAAAATAACACATGCTCCCTGCATCTCGCACGTCATCAGTACAACACTTTCTAGATAAGTACATGGCTTGCGCAAGGTGCTGGTATAGTCTAGAAGATTGTCCAAGCATTTCAGCCATTCTTACATTGCAAGGAACGCTCTCCTGGACTTGCAGGGACAGAACGGCCCGCCACCACACAGTTTAATCTGCAATGTGCCAACTTGCTTCAATTCAACATTGCACATGCTTAAGCATCTGTATGAGCAGTGGAAAGCTAATGATTTTGCCATGCACCATCCTCAGCAGCAGGGAGCATGTTTTACTTCGAGGTCAGGCTGTGGCAGCCCATGCAAGACACCTGTCAGGTGCTGAAGCCCTTCAAAGAGGCCAATAAGTATTTCAACTAGGACAACTGCGGCAGGAACAATGTCACCCCCCCTCATATTTATCTTATAACAGACGTTGATGCTCATGGAGAAGGAGACGATCGTGGAAGAATAGCAAATGCATCTTGCTGTCCACACAAAGAAAATCTGCCATGGAGGAGGAGGATAAGAAGCTGCCACGGCAAGGGGAGGAGGTGAATGAGCAAGAGTACTATAATGAGGATGGAACCAGCAAGGACATCCAATCATCTCAGTGGGGTGGGGGGGGGGGTACACAGCTTGCCAAAGCTTATGGCAAGAAGGTGCCTGCTGACAGCGTGTCAGAAAGAGAGGCCCCTCTCCACCCTCCCGCAGTCATTCCTCTCCTGCCACCACATGCAGCAGACGCCATAGCCGCAGTAGCTGCAGCAGCAGCCAAATCAGTCTACTTAACGTGATGGACCAGTTTTTCCACGTGCTGCTCCAGGCTGAGGCCAGTCAGCAAGCTGACATCTCTGGCTTTAATAACCAGGTTCTGGCCTTCCTAATCTCTGGCTAGTCGCTGTTGCATAACCAGTTTCCTGACCCCATGGATTTCTGGTCAGGCAGACTGGAACAATGGCCCAAAGTGGCACAGAACACTCTCTTTCTTCTTTTTGCCCAGCCTCCAGTGTCATCTTGAAGATGTTTTTCAGCACCTCAGTGGGTGTGGTGACCCCCAAACGGACAAAGTTGTCCTCTGCCAGTGTCCAAAACATCACTTTTGTCAAAGTGAACCAAGCCTGGATTGGGGAGAATTTTCACACTTCTCCAGCTAAGGCCGCTTAATAGATCTGACCTTGTTGGCAGTGCCCCATTTTGAGACTGTCTGCATAGAGTGGTGTGCCATCTTGCTGTCTGCCTCCATCAAGCCACCACCACCATTATGCCACTGCTGAAGCCTGCCGACCATCATCTTTCGTAAGGTTCCTGCTGCCTCCATCATGTCAGCACCACATCACGCCACTGCTGTGGCCTGCCAACCTGTATGGCTGCTGCTGCTTCCTCCATTATGCCACCATCACCATCATGCCACTGCTGCAACCTACCAACCATCATGTTCTGTATGGTTGCTGCTGCCACCATCTCCATCATGCCACCGACGTCATCATGCCAATGCTGCAGCCTGCCGACCATCATCAACCGTAGGGCTGTTGCTGCCTCCATCATGCTGCTGCCTGCCAAAATGTACCATATGGCTGCTGCAGCTGCTGCCATAGCTGATGCTGCTCCTCACTGCTAATCCCCTACTGCCACCATTACTAACGCAAAGCATCTGCCATTACTACCACTATTACTACTATTAAGACTATTACCCATAAGAAGTAATCGCATGAAATTTTGTAATATATTTTTTGAAAATAATAAAAATTATAAAAAAAAAAAATAAAAATATTACCCATAGACAGTTAATCTATTGCCTTATATGTTTCATGCTATGCTGCTTCTGCTGAAACAGATATTGCGGCTGCATGCCACTATATCCATACTCTTTTCACACCCACACTGCAATGCTGCTGTTTCCAATAACAAGGGAGACGTTTTATAAGCTTGTTAAGGGACATATTCCCTCTTTTTTCTGTCGACTACCCCTTCTCCTTCACTCTATCGTCAGCCTTTGATAACGGAATGCATGCCCAGGAAACAACTGTACACACCCAGCAATCCGATGGTATGCAAGCTTAATTGCCAGCTGGCCAAGTTGCTGGTGATGCAGTTGCTGCTGTACCATTTAGTTGCATTTGCTGCCTTTAGGGAGCTAATGGAATGCACTCAGCCTTGCTGGAAGATACCTAGCCGGTATTATTTCTCCCAAAAAAGCCATCCCTGCTTTTTTAATTTCATGTCGCGGACAATGCGGGCCGCTCCCTGCGATTCTTGCTGTGTGGCAAGGTTCTCGCCACATTGGACACCAGTAGCAGCTCTTATGGGCAGGTACAGTACATCTTTCATGGTCCACTGGGTCAATGTTTTTTGCACCAGCGGCAGGCAGCTCCCTATAAACGAAGCCAGGTCCTTTGTAACCCCCCCCATGATCCCCAATCAGGCGCTTTTAAGCCTCCTCCGCCATGGACGCTCACCTGTCCCCACCTCGCACTACCCCTCCTTGCTATCACGTGTTGGGGAGCTTGCTAACATGTGTTGCCACTCTGTGATGAAGCTGACTGGGTGAGAGTAGTCAGACCGGCGAGCAGTTGCTAAAGTACAGCAAGCAGCAAACATCTACCTAGCCAAGGTAGTCATCGACAATGGGTGCAACACCTAAACCCGAGCAAAATAACACATGCTCCCTGCATCTCGCACGTCATCAGTACAACACTTTCTAGATAAGTACATGGCTTGCGCAAGGTGCTGGTATAGTCTAGAAGATTGTCCAAGCATTTCAGCCATTCTTACATTGCAAGGAACGCTCTCCTGGACTTGCAGGGACAGAACGGCCCGCCACCACACAGTTTAATCTGCAATGTGCCAACTTGCTTCAATTCAAGACGTCATGCCAATGCTGCAGCCTGCCGACCATCATCAACCGTAGGGCTGTTGCTGCCTCCATCATGCTGCTGCCTGCCAAAATGTACCATATGGCTGCTGCAGCTGCTGCCATAGCTGATGCTGCTCCTCACTGCTAATCCCCTACTGCCACCATTACTAACGCAAAGCATCTGCCATTACTACCACTATTACTACTATTAAGACTATTACCCATAAGAAGTAATCGCATGAAATTTTGTAATATATTTTTTGAAAATAATAAAAATTATAAAAAAAAAAAATAAAAATATTACCCATAGACAGTTAATCTATTGCCTTATATGTTTCATGCTATGCTGCTTCTGCTGAAACAGATATTGCGGCTGCATGCCACTATATCCATACTCTTTTCACACCCACACTGCAATGCTGCTGTTTCCAATAACAAGGGAGACGTTTTATAAGCTTGTTAAGGGACATATTCCCTCTTTTTTCTGTCGACTACCCCTGTGCCGAATATCTGACAGGGAAAATCTATTCATTAAATCCATCTGTTAGATTCTAGGGGGACAAATTCCCTTTTTTTGGCGTACCCCTGAAGCCTACAGTGCATACCTGGCAGTGGAAATAATTCAATTACATTAGTCTGCGACATATTTGTGCGACCTAAAGCAATTTTTTCTCTTTCTGACACTGACACTGCATATCTGACAGTCAAATAAAACCAGTAAATACTGCTGTTACATTGTCGTTTGACAAATTCGATTTTTTTGGCCTGCGCTGCATTTCTGACAGTCCAATTAAACCGTTAAATACTGCTGTTATATTGTTGTTTGAAAAAGAAAAACTTTTTGCGCTAGATAGTACATTTGCGGGCTGCACTGCATTTCTGACAGTCCAATAAAACCGTGAAATACTGCAGGTACATTGTTTGAAAAAAGCACACTTTTGGCGCTAGATAGTACATTTGCGGCCTGCGCTGCATTTCTGACAATCCAATGAAACCGTTAAATACTGCTGTTATATTGTTGAGTGAAAAAAACATACTTTTTGTGCTAGATAGTACATTTGCAGCCTGCGCTGCATTTCTGACAGTCCAATAAAACCGTCAAATACTGCTGTTATATTGTTGTTTGAAAAAACACTTTTTGCGCTAGATAGAACATTTGCGGGCTGCGTTGCATTTTTGACAGTCCAATAAAACCATTGAATACTGCATTTACATTGTTGGTAGAAAAAAACATATTTTTTGTGCTAGATAGTACATTTGCAGCCTGCGCAGCATTTCTGACAGTCCAATTAAACCGTTAAATACTGCTGTTATATTGTTGCTTGAAAAAAAACTCTTTTTGCGCTAGATAGAACATTTGCGGGCTGCGCTGCATTTCTGACAGTCCAAAAAAAACGTTAAATACTGCAGGTAGATGGTTGTTGGAAAAAAAAGCACACTTTTTGCGCTAGATATAACATTTGCAGCCTGCACTGTATTTCTGACAGTGAAATATAACCAGTAAATACAACTGTGACATTGTTGGTGAAAAAAAAACACGTATTTTTTGCCATAAAGTACTTTTGCGGCCTACACTGCATTTCTAAGGGTGAAATTTAATCAGTAAATCCAGCTCTTAGATTGTGGGTGGACATTTCCACGGTTATCAGACCAGTCATTCAAAAGTGGCTTGGAGGGTGTGATCCTGCTGCACTGCATACCTGACTGGGAAATATATTCTGTAAATTCGGCAGTGTTTACATTGTTGGGTGATCTATATCCCTTTTTTCTTTCAAACTACCCCTGCCCTGATTACCTGATGCCTTATACCTTATATTCTGTAAATTTGGTGGTGTTTACATTGTTGGCTGCTGTAGTTATATAATTTATATGCTGTAAAATCTCCATGATGTCTCCATGATAAATCTGCAGCGTGGGGGCCCCGTGTGGCTTCTACATACTTTCAAAATAATCCTTCAGAGGGGCAAATAGATGCCGGATGACAGGGATGCTCCATGACCCTTTTTTTCTTTCAAACTACCCCTGCCCTGCATACATGACTGGGAAATATATTCTGTAAATTCGGCAGCATTTACATTGTTGGGTAATCTATACTCCTTTTTTCTTTCAAACTACCCCTGCCCTGCATACCTGACTGGGAAATATATTCTGTAAATTCAGCAGCATTTACATTGTCTGGTCATCTATACCTCTTTTTTCTTTCAAACTACCCCTGCCCTGCATACCTGACTGGAAAATATATTCTGTAAATTTGGCGGCATTAACATTGTTGGGTGCTGTAATTATATGTTGTAAAATCTCCATGATGTCTCCATGATAAATCTGCAGTGTGGGGGCCCCGTGTGTCTTCTACACACTTTCAAAATAATCCTTCAGCGGGGAAAATAGATGCCGGATGACGGGGACACTCCATGACCCCTTTTTTCTTTTAAACTACCCCTGCCCTGCATACCTGTCTGGGAAATATATTCCATAAATTCGGCGGCGTTTAGATTGTTGGGAGATCTATACCCCTTTTTTCTTTCAAACTACCCCTGCACTACAACCTGACTGGGAAATATCTTCTATAAATTCGGCGGCATTTAGATTGCTGGGTGATCTATACCCCATACAAGCGCACACTGGTAGACGCGCTGCTGATGGCATTCCCACCTGACACCGGGGCCTCAGTGGAAGCACAAGGCGAAGGCAGAGGAGGAGGAAGAAGTCACCAACACAGCTGGGGCACTGCCAGCACCTCAGAAGGCAGGGATATCATGGCCGAAATGTGAAAAAGCTTTGTCAGCACACCATAGGCCTGGGCACACCCTAATCAAGCTGTCAGTGCCGTGCCAGTGTTCCATGAACAAACCTTAAATCATTAGCAAACCTAACGATTTAAGGTTTGTTCATGGAACACCGGTAAGCGCTGAAAGCATTATACTTACCTCTTCCTTCCTGGTCCTCGGCGCTCCACTGTAAAGGCTGCGCACAGTGTGAGGCCATGCTGTGACCTCACACTGTACACGCCCACACAGCAGACTGTACAAGAAGATTACCGAGTGCGGGCGGTGAGGGGCGGCGGCGTCCAGAGCAGGAATGGTAAGTGTTTTTTTTTTTTTTTTTGGGGGTGAGGTGATGGAGGCACTGGGAGCTAAAGAGAGGCTGTTGGTGGCTGATTTGAGGCGCTGGGGGGCTGAAGAGTGGCACTGGGGGCTAAAGAGTGGCACTGGGGGCTAAAGAGTGGCTGCTGGGGGCTAAAGAGTGGCTGCTGGGGGCTGAAGAGAGGCTGCTGGGGGCTGAAGAGGGGCATTGGGGGCTGTTATGACGCACTGGAGGCTGAAGAGAGGCTGCTGGGGGGCTGATGTGAGGCACTGGGGGGCTGATGTGAGGCACTGAGGGACTGAAGAGGGGCCCTGGGGGTAATATGAGGCGCTGGGGGGCTGAAGAGAGGCTGCTGGGGGCTGAAGAGGGGCACTGGGGTCTCATATAAGGCTGCTGGGGGGCTGAAGAGAGGCTGCTGGGGCTGATATGAGGCACTGGGGGCTGAAGAGAGGCTGCTGAGGGGCACTGGGGGCTGAAGAGAGGCTGCTGGGGAGCTGAAGAGGGGCACTGGGGGCTGATATGAGGCACTGTGGGGCTGATATGAGGCACTGTGGGGCTGAAGAGGGGCATTGGGGGCTGAAGAGAGGCTGCTGGGGGCTGAAGAGGGGCACTGGGGGATTATATGAGGCACTGGGGGCTGAAGAAAGGCTGCTGGGGGCTATAGAGGGGGCACTGGGGGCTGATATGAGGCACTGGCGGGATGAAGAGAGGCACTAGCATGATGAAGAGGGGCACTGGTGGGATGAAGAGAGGCTGCTGGGGGCATTGGGGGCTGATATGAGGCACTGGGGCTCTTATCTGAGATCTGATTGGGGGTCATTCACATTTGGGTCTGATCTGAGGTCTTATTGGGGTCTTATTAAGATTGTGGGTCTTTTTGGGGCTGTCAGCTGAGGTCTGATTAACATTGGGGGTCTGATTGGTGGTCTGAGCTCAGTTGTAATAAAAAATATTTTTTTCTTATTGTCCCACTCTAAAACCTAGTTGTGTCTTATGGGCTGGAGAGTCCTATAGGGTGAAAAATACGGCTAAGTTTAAAAATTATCTCTTCTCCCTTGATTATATTGATAGTGCGGGTCTGTATGTATGTATGCAGAGTGTATTTGTTGTGGGGAGTCGCTCTGGTAGATAGCAGTGCGGGTGCAGTATAGAGGCAAAACAGGGAGTCCAGATAGTGCAATAAACAGTGTTTTATTCACACTTGCACAAAATAAAACAGTCTCTTGGTGTTAATTCACACACATAAGAAATCAAGCGGAAAAACAAGACAGTCCAAAACAGGCTCCAGTCACCTGGGAGGTTTTTAGATGCAGGTTCACACCTGGCTGTCAGTCCAGCCGTAAGACAGTCGCCGTCAGGCTTCCAGGTCGTCTGCCCTCCTCCTTGCTTGGTTCTTGCTTCCAGCCCAGAGAACTTCCAAACACAAGTAAAACAGTCTAACAGCAGCTCCAGGACAATCACACTCTCCACACCCAGCTGCTGGCTGTGTTATAAAGGCCCTGGAAAACCCGGCCTGGACCGTGGGGAGTAGGCACCCACCCAACTCTTTGCCTACTCCCAGTAAGAGCCGGCCCGGATTGGCTTTGCAGCCAAACTAAATAGCAAGGTGTCAAGCAGCACTAGCTGCTGCTGACACACCAAAATCCGGCTCTTACCTCACCGAGGCCAGGAACCTCGGTGACACGTACCTCCGTCGACCACAGTACCTTGCACCTTACCACATACCCCCCTTTGTTCAGCCCTGAGGGGTGAACACATGTGAGGCAGTGGACGCGGGACAGGGCATCTGCGTTACCCTGCAAGCGGCCTGCCCTGTGTTCCACGGAGAACTTGAAGTTCTGCAGGGATAGGAACCACCTGGTGACCCGAGCATTCCTCTCCTTTGCCTGGCTCATCCACTTGAGAGGGAATGGTCGGTCACCAGACGGAACCTCCTCCTAACAGGTAGTAGCGGAGAGATTCGAGTGCCCACTTGATAGCCAGGCACTCCCTCTCCACTATGCTATACCTGGTCTCGGCGGGACTGAGCTTACGGCTCAGGAAGACAACGGGATGTTCTTCCCGTTGACCTCCTGAGACAGTACAGCACCGAGGCCTACCTCTGAGGCATCCGTCTGTACTATGAATTCCCTGTTGAAGTCGGGTGTCACCAAAACCGGGGACCCACACAGGGCCGACTTCAATGCAGAGAAAGCCTCTTCTGCCTTCTCACTCCAGTGAACCTTTCCGGACTTTCGTCCCTTCAATAGGTCTGTCAATGGTGCTGCTATCGTGGCAAAGTGGGGCACAAACCTCATGTAGTACCCTACAATCCCCAGGAACGATTTTACCTGCCTGGTAGTGACCGGTCGGGGCCAGTTACGTATGGCTTCTACTTTAGTTACCTGCGGCTTGATGACTCCCCGCCCAATAACATATCCCAGGTATTTGGTCTCTTCCAACCCAATCGCACACTTCTTTGGATTGGCGGTTAGTCCAGCTTTCCTCAGGGCATCCACAACCGCCTGCACTTTGGGCAAATGGCTTTCCCAGTCGGTGCTGTGGATGATTACATCATCTAAGTAGGCCGAGCGTACCGACGATGAGGTCGCAGTACAATATCCATTAACCTTTGGAAGGTGGCGGGGCGCCATGCAGGCCAAAGGGTAACACCTTGTAATGATACAGGCCCTGCGGAGTAACAAAGCGGTTTTCCTTGGCCGCCTCCGTTAAGGGTACCTGCCAGTATCCTTTAGTGAGGTCTAGCACAGAAAAATAACGGGCTTGCCCTAAATTCTCAACAAGCTCGTCTACCCGGGGCATGGGATACGCATCGAACTTGGACACTTCATTTAATTTGCGAAAATCGTTGCAGAACCATAGCGTCCCATCCGGCTTAGGTATTAGAACTATGGGACTGGCCCACTCACTTTTCGACTCCTCAATGACATCAAGCTTCAACATTAACTGCACTTCCTCCGCGATGGCCCGTCGCCGAGCCTCGGGTACCCGGTAGGGTTTTAACCGGATCTTGGCCTGAGGCTCAGTGACGATGTCATGTTGGATGAGAGACGTGCGGCCAGGGAGGTCGAGAACACATCCGTGTTCCGACTGACGAACTCCCTGACATCCTGAACTTGTTTGGAAGACAGGCTGTCTGCGATTTTACCGTGGTTACCGCTCGCAGGCCTCGAACTGTGGGGCTGGACCCTTGTCACCTAGAAGCCCTGGCCGGGGGCTGTTGTCGTCGGCCGTGTCCCTGTCTTTCCACGGCTTCAGTAAATTCACGTGGTACACCTGCTCCGGCTTGCGCCGCCCGGCTGGTGTACTTTGTAATTTACTTCCCCTACCTTCTCAATAACCTCATAGGGGCCCTGCCACCTGGCTAGGAACTTGCTGTCAGGGTGGGCACCAGGGCCAAAACCCGATCTCCCGGGTTGAAGCTCCGTACCCGAGCCTGACGATTGTACACCCTACTCTGGGCTTGTTGCGCTGCCTCCATATGCTCCCGGACCAGCGGCAGCACCCTTTCCATCCGTTCCTGCATCTGGGTGACATACTCAATGACACTTTTGTGGGGGACAGGCTGTTGTTCCCACGCTTCCTTGGCGATATCCAACAGGCCCCGAGGGTGTCTGCCATAAAGCAGTTCGAAGGCGAGAACCCAGTAGAGGCCTGGGGCACCTCTCGCACTGCGAACATGAGATAGGGCAGAAGCAGATCCCAGTCCTTCCCATCTCTAGACACCACCCTTTTTAACATGTTTTTAAAGTTTGATTAAACCTCTCGACAAGACCGTCTGTTTGTGGATGGTAAACGGACGTCCGTAACTGCTTTATACGCAACAATTTACACAGTTCCCTCATAACTTTGGACATAAAGGGGTCCCTTGGTCTGTCAGAACCTCTTTTGGCAGGCCCACACGGGAAAACATTTCCATTAACTCTTTGGCAATGAGCTTAGCTGAGGTATGTCGCAGAGGCACCGCCTCCGGATATCGAGTGGCATAGTCGAGAACTACCAGAATGTGTTGGTGGCCCCTGGCAGAACTTTGGTACAGGCCCAATTAGATCCATAGCGATTCGCTCAAGCGGGACCTCAATAATTGGAAGAGGTACCAGAGGACTACGGAAATGTGGCTGGGGGCTATTTATCTGACAGGTGGGACAGGACTTACAATACTCTTCTACTTCCTTAAACAAACCGGGCCAGTAAAATCGCTGTAGTATGCGGTCCTGCGTTTTCTGCCACCCCAGGTGTCCCCCAAGAACATGTTGGTGGGCAAGCTCCATGACCAGCTTGCGATACGCTGTGGGCACCACCAACTGTTCAACAGGCTCACCTCGGATTTGGTTCACTCGATACAACATATCCTGAAGAACAATGAATCGCGGAAACATTAATTCAGCCCCAGGTTTCTGGGGTTTACCATCAATTATTATGACACTTTCCCAGGCCCTGGTTAGGGTTTGGTCCCGGTGTTGTGCGGTCCCAAAATTTTCCCGGAGACATTGAGGTCTGCCAACTCAGGTCCCGGTGGCAAGTCCTCCGTGTCTCCCACCATTACACTCAGTGGGGTTGTCTCCCCCTCTACCGCAGCAGTGGTGGTCACCCCTACCGCTGGCCCTTCAGACTCGGGCTCCCAGGGTTCTGGCCTTCCAGTGGTATCAGGCCACTCTCCTAGGGTTACCCCTGTCTCGGGTCCATCAGACAGTTTTATCGCCGGCCACAGTGCCGGGAAACCTGGAAGTCCCTCCCAAGTATCAATTCATGCGGGAGTTTGGTAGCAACAGCCACCTCGTGGGTCCACTTACCAGCCGCTGTGGACAAAGTCACTAGTGCAGTGGGGTAGTCTTTTAGGTCTCCGTGGATGCACAGGACCCCGATTTTACGGCCGGTATACTCCACAGGCCGTACCAGGGCAGCCCTTACCAGGGAGACTAGACTCCCGGAGTCCAGCAGGGCCACCGCCAGAGAATCTCCCACCTCTACCTGACACAGGTGGTTATTGTCCTGCCCCTCACGGGTGCCAGTTGCGCACAGCTTCCGTGCATACAGGGAGTGGCGATAGCCATAGTTCACATCCATCGGCTCATCCCGATGCGGACAGTCGGCCCTGATGTGGCCTGGCTCCTGACACCTCCAGCATACCACGGGAGGCGGATCCGCAGGGGTATATTCCGTGCAGGCCTCTCTGTCGCCGGACGTCGGAACTGGGGCGGAGGCCTCCGGGGTTTGACTGACCCCTTCCCAGCAAGATTCCCCTGCAGGTTTCTGGTGGCCTCGTAACGCTCCACCAGGTCGACCATCTCCAGGGCACTTACCGGAGACGCCTGGCCGACCCAGTGTTGGAGGGGATAAGGCAGGGCCCTCCAGAACATGTCGGCCAGTAGACGGTCCAGCATAGCAGTCGGACTTAGAACATCAGGCTGCAGCCACTTTTGCAACCGATGCAGCAACTCATAGTACTGCGGCCTGGCGGGTTCAGCCGTTTTAAAGTCCCACTGGTGGACCCGCTGAGCCCGGACCAACACGTTTACCCCCAATCTGGCCAGGATCTCCCCCTTCACCGTGGGGTAATCAGCAGCCTGGGCATCTGCCAAGTCAAAAAAAACTTGCTGGGGCCGGATGCCAGGAACGGAGCGACCACCTCGGCCCACTGGTCACGGGGTAACTTTTCCCTCACGGCTACCTTCTCAAAGACCGCCAGATATGTCTCAACGTCGTCCGAAGGGGTCATCTTTGGGATCGCCGCACGGACCGCTTTCCGGGCATCATGGTCGTGGTGGGACGCTCCTGCAGCTTGTAACGCCATCACGTGCTGTAACAGTAGCTGGTTGGTCTCCCGCTGCTGCACGTTAGCCTCTATGAGAGCTTTCACAGCCGCCTCCATGTTGCCAGCAACTCCTACTTGTAGCTTTGCTGGCTTAATATATGCCATGCACTTGTGCCCAGCAAAACAAAACAAACTTCGGCGGTCACGCCAGCCTCACTGCGCATGCCCGCATCCGACACCAAATGTGGGAGTCGCTCTGGTAGATAGCAGTGCGGGTGCAGTATAGAGGCAAAACAGGGAGTCCAGATAGTGCAATAAACAGTGTTTTATTCACACTTGCACAAAAATAAAACAGTCTCTTGGTGTTAATTCACACACATAAGAAATCAAGCGGAAAAACAAGACAGTCCAAAACAGGCTCCAGTCACCTGGGAGGTTTTTAGATGCAGGTTCACACCTGGCTGTCAGTCCAGCCGTAAGACAGTCGCCGTCAGGCTTCAGGTCGTCTGCCCTCCTCCTTGCTTGGTTCTTGCTTCCAGCCCAGAGAACTTCCAAACACAAGTGAAACAGTCTAACAGCAGCTCCAGGACAATCACACCCTCCACACCCAGCTGCTGGCTGTGTTATAAAGGCCCTGGAAAACCCGGCCTGGACCGTGGGGAGTAGGCACCCACCCAACTCTTTGCCTACTCCCAGTAAGAGCCGGCCCGGATTGGCTTTGCAGCCAAACTAAATAGCAAGGTGTCAAGCAGCACTAGCTGCTGCTGACACACCAAAAATCCGGCTCTTACCTCACCGAGGCCAGGAACCTCGGTGACACGTACCTCCCGTCGACCACAGTACCTTGCACCTTACCACATTGTATATATATATATATATATATATATATATAATATATATATATATATATATGTGTGTCTGTATGTGTATTGTGGTAAGGTGCAAGGTGTCATTTGCGATGGCAGGTACGTGTCACCGAGGTTGCTGGCCTCGGTGAGGTGAGAGCCGGGTTTTGACTGCAGCAGCTAGTGCTGTTTGGCTCTTTTAAATAGCATGGCTGCAAAGCCGATCCGGGCCGGCTCTTACTGGGAGCAGCTAAAGAGTAGGGTGGGTGGCTGCTCCCACGGTCCAGTCCGAGTTTTGGGCGGGGTATAAAACACAGCCATCAGCTGTGTCTGAGGCTGTGATTATCCTGGAGCCTGCTAACAGGGCTGAGGAGTTCTCTGTGCTGGAGGACGGAGCTCAGCAAGGTGGTGTTTCCCTGCAGCCTGAAGGAGGAATCGCTTGCGGCTGAACCGACTGCTAGGTGTGAACCCGCACTTAAACCACCCAAGGTGACTGGACCCTGTGTTGGCCTGTTTTTGGTTTTGCCACATGATTTCTGTTGTGTGTGAACTGTCACCAAGAGACTGTTTTCATTTCTGGTGTGCAAGTGTGAATAAAACACTGTTTGATGCACAATCTGGACTCCTTGTTTTGCCTCTAAACTGCACCCGCACCGCTGTCTACCAGAGCGACTCCCCACATTTGGTGTCGGATGCGGGCATGCGCAGTGAGGCTGGCGTGAACGCCGAACTTTGTTTTGCTGAGCAGAAGTGAATGTCCTATATTAAGCCGGCAAAGTTGCAGCCTGTGATCCCCGACAAAATGGAGGCGGCTGTGAAAGCCCTCATAGAGGCTAACGTGCAGCAGCGGGAGACCAACCAGCTACTGCTACAGCACGTGATGGCGTTGCAAGCGGCAGGAGCGTCCCACCGCGTCCATGATGCCCGGAAAGCTGTCCGTGCCGCGATCCCTAAGATGACCCCTCGGATGATGTGGAGACCTATCTGGCGGTGTTCGAGAAGGTGGCCGTGAGGGAGAAATTACCCGAGAACAGTGGGCAGAGGTCGTCGCTCCGTTCCTGGCGTCTGGACCCCAGCAAGTATTTTTGACCTCCCAGATGACCAAGCAGCTGACTACCCAACTGTGAAAGGTGAGATCCTGGCAAGACTGGGGGTGAATGTTTTGGTCCGGGCTCAGCGTGTCCACCAGTGGGACTTTGACGTGGCTGAACCCGCCAGGCCACAATACTATGACTTGCTACAACGGTTGCAAAAATGGCTGCAGCCAGACATACTGACTCCCACTGCTATGCTCGACCGTCTGTTAGCCGATGTCTTCTGGAGGGCTTTGCCTTACCCTCTCCAGCACTGGAGTCGGCCAGGTATCGCCCACCAATGCCCTGGAGATGGTGGAGCCTGGTGGAGCGGTGCGAGGCCACCAGAAACCTGCAGGGAGTCTTGCTGGGAAGGGGTCAGTCAAACCCCGGAGGCCTCTGCCCCAGTTCCGACGTCCGGCGACAGAGCGGCCTGTACGGAAGATACCCCTGCGAGTCCGCCTCCGTGGTATGCTGGAGGTGTCAGGAGCCAGGCCACATCAGGGCCGACTGTCCGCATCGGGATGAGCCGATGGAGGTGAACTATGGGGTCGCCACTCCTTGTATGCACGGAAGCTGTGCGCAACTGGCACCCGTGAGGTGCAAGACCATAACCACCTGTGTCAGGTAGAGGTGGGAGATTCGCTGGCGGTGGCTCTGCTGGACTCCGGGAGTTTAGTCTCCCTGGTAAGGGCTGCCCTTGTACGGCCTGTGGAGTATACTGGCCGTAAAGTTGGGGTCCTGTGCATCCACGGAGACCTGAAAGACTACCCCACTGCACTAGTGACTTTGTCCACAGCGGCTGGTAGGTGGACCCACGAGGTGGCTGTCGCTACTAAACTCCCACATGAACTAATACTTGGGAGGGACTTCCCGGTTTTCGGCGCTGTGGCCGGCAATAAAGGTATCTGAGGGACCCGAGACAGGGGTGACCCTAGTAGAGTGGCCTGATACCGCTGGAAGGCCAGAACCCTGGGAGCCCGAGTCTGAAGGGCCGGCGGTAGGGGTGACCACTGCTCCAGCGGTAGAGGGGAGACAACCCCACTGAGTGTAATGGTGGGAGACACGGAGGACTTGCCACCGGGACCTGAGTTGGCAGACCTCAATGTCTCCGGGAAAATTTTGGGACCGCACAACACGGGACCAAACCCTAACCAGGGCCTGGGAGAATGTGCTGGAAATTGATGGTAAACCCCAGAAACCAGGGGCTGAATTAATGTTCCCACGATTTATTGTTCTACAGGATATGTTGTATCGGGTGAACCAAGTCCGAGGTGAACCTGTTGAACAGTTGGTGGTGCCCACAGCGTATCGCAAGCTTGTCATGGAGCTTGCCCACCAACATGTTCTTGGGGGACACCTGGGGTGGCAGAAAACCCAGGACCGCATACTGCAGCGGTTTTATTGGCCCAGTGTGTTCAAGGAGGTAGAAAATTATTGTAAGTCCTGTCCAACCTGTCAGATAACTAGCCCCCAGCCTCATTTCCGTAGTCCTCTGGTACCTCTGCCAATTATTGAAGTACCGTTTGAGCGAATCGCTATGGATTTAGTTGGGCCTGTACCAAAGTCTGCCAGGGGCCACCAACACATTCTGGTAGTTCTCGACTATGCCACTCGGTATCCGGAGGCGGTGCCCCTGCGACATACCTCAGCTAGGCTCATTGCCAAAGAGTTAATGGAGATGTTTTCCCGTGTGGGCCTGCCAAAGAGGTTCTGACAGACCAAGGGACCCCTTTTATGTCCAAAGTAATGAAGGAACTGTGTAAATTGTTGCGTATAAAGCAGTTACGGACGTCCGTTTACCATCCGCAAACAGACGGTCTTGTTGAGAGGTTTAACCAAACTCTAAAAAATATGTTAAAAAGGGTGGTGTCTAGAGATGGGAAGGACTGGGACCTGCTTCTGCCCTATCTCATGTTCGCAGTGCGAGAGGTACCCCAGGCCTCTACTGGGTTCTCGCCCTTCGAACTGCTTTATGGCAGACACCCTCGGGGCCTGTTGGATATCGCCAAGGAAGCATGGGAACAACAGCCTGTCCCCCACAAAAGTGTCATTGAGTATGTCACCCAGATGCAGGAACGGATAGAAAGGGTGTTGCCGCTGGTCCGGGAGCATATGGAGGCAGCGCAACAAGCCCAGAGTAGGGTGTACAATCGTCAGGCTCGGGTGCGGGGCTTCAATCCGGGAGATCGGGTTTTGGTTCTGGTACCCACCCTTGACAGCAAATTCCTAGCTAGGTGGCAGGGCCCCTATGAGGTGATCGAGAAGTAGGGAAGTAAATTACAAAGTACACCAGCCAGGCGGCGCAAGCCGGAGCAGGTGTACCACGTGAATTTACTTAAGCCGTGGAAAGATAGGGACACGGCCGACGACCACAGCCCCGGCCAGGGCTTCTAGGTGAAAAGGCTCCAGCCCCACAGTTCGAGGCCTGTGAAGCAGTAACCACGGTAAAAATTGCAGACAGCCTGTCTTCCAAACAAGTTCAGGAAGTCAGGGAGTTCATCAGTCGGAACACGGATGTGTTCTCGGACCTCCCTGGCCGCACGTCTCTCATCCAACATGACATCGTCACTGAGCCTCAGGCCAAGATCCGGTTAAAACCATACCGGGTACCCGAGGCTCGGCGACGGGCCATCGCGGAGGAAGTACAGTTAATGTTGAAGCTCGAGGTCATTGAGGAGTCGAAAAGTGAGTGGGCCAGTCCCATAGTCCTAATACCCAAGCCGGATGGGACGTTGCGGTTCTGCAACGACTTTCGCAAGTTAAATGAAGTATCCAAGTTTGGCGCGTATCCCATGCCCCGAGTAGACGAGCTGGTTGAAAGTTTAGGACAAGCCCGTTATTTTTCTGTGCTGGACCTCACTAAAGGGTACTGGCAGGTACCCTTAACGGAGTCGGCTAAGGAAAAACCGCATTTGTTACCCGCAGGGCCTGTATCACTACAAGGTGTTACCCTTTGGCCTGCATGGCGCCCCGCCACTTTCCAAGGTTAATGGACATAGTGCTGCGACCACATCGTCGGTGCGCCTCGGCCTACTTAGATGATGTAGTCATCCACAGCACCGACTGGGAAAGCCATTTGCCCAAGGTGCAGGCGGTAGTGGATGCCCTGAGGAAAGCCGGACTGACCGCTAACCCAAAGAAGTGCTCCATAGGGTTAGAGGAGACAAAATATCTGGGATATATAATTGGGCGGGAGTCATCAAACCTCAGGTAACTAAGGTAGAGGCCATTCGTAACTGGCCCGACCGGTCACCACCAGGCAGGTAAAGTCGTTCCTGGGGATTGTAGGTTACTACATGAGGTTTGTGCCCCACTTTGCCACAATAGCAGCGCCATTGACAGACCTGTTGAAGGGGCGAAAGTCTGGGAGGGTTAGCTGGAGTGAGAAGGCGGAGGAGGCTTTCTCCGCGTTGAAGTCGGCCCTGTGTGGGTCCCGGTTTTGGTGACACCCGACTTCAACAAGGAGTTTGTCGTACAGACCGACGCCTCGGAGGTAGGCCTCGGTGCGGTACTGTCGCAGGAGGTCAACGGGGAAGAACATCCCGTTGTCTTCCTGAGCCGTAAGCTCAGTCCCGCCGAGTCCAGATATAGTATAGTGGAGAGGGAGTGCCTGGCTATCAAGTGGGCACTCGAATCTCTCCGCTACTACCTGTTAGGGAGGAGGTTCCGTCTGGTGACCGACCATTCCCCCTCAAATGGATGAGTCAGGCCAAGGAGAGGAATGCTCGGGTCACCAGGTGGTTCCTATCTCTTCAAAATTTCAAGTTTTCCGTGGAACACAGGGCAGGCCGCTTGCAGGGCAACGCAGATGCCCTGTCCCGCGTCCACTGCCTCACGTGTGTTCACCCCTCAGGGTTGAACAAAGGGGGTATGTGGTAAGGTGCAAGGTGTCATTTGCGATGGCAGGTACGTGTCACCGAGGTTGCTGGCCTCGGTGAGGTGAGAGCCGGGTTTTTGACTGCAGCAGCTAGTGCTGTTTGGCTCTTTTAAATAGCATGGCTGCAAAGCCGATCCGGGCCGGCTCTTACTGGGAGCAGCTAAAGAGTAGGGTGGGTGGCTGCTCCCCACGGTCCAGTCCGAGTTTTGGGCTGGGTATAAAACACAGCCATCAGCTGTGTCTGAGGCTGTGATTATCCTGGAGCCTGCTAACAGGGCTGAGGAGTTCTCTGTGCTGGAGGACGGAGCTCAGCAAGGTGGTGTTTCCCTGCAGCCTGAAGGAGGAATCGCTTGCGGCTGAACCGACTGCTAGGTGTGAACCCGCACTTAAACCACCCAAGGTGACTGGACCCTGTGTTGGCCTGTTTTTGGTTTTGCCACATGATTTCTGTTGTGTGTGAACTGTCACCAAGAGACTGTTTTCATTTCTGGTGTGCAAGTGTGAATAAAACACTGTTTGATGCACAATCTGGACTCCTTGTTTTGCCTCTAAACTGCACCCGCACCGCTGTCTACCAGAGCGACTCCCCACAGTATATAATATATACATACATACATACATGCGCACGCTCGCACGGCTTGTGTGTTTGTGCTTTAGGGTGCACACCCTAATGCAATAGGCTGCGCACACCTATGCAGCACACCACAACAACCAGCACCACCAGCTGATATGGAACGTCTTAGCAGGAGGCAGCATTTCAGCAACATTGTGGAACAGTATGTGTGCACACGCCTAAACGTACTGACTGATGGGTCTGCCCCATTCAACTTCTGCGTCTCCAAATTGGGCACATGGCCTGAGCTTGTCCTTTACGCCTTGGAGGTGCTGGCCTTCCCTGCAGCTAGTGTATTGTCTGAACGTGAGTTTAGCATGGCATGAGGGAGTTATCACAGACAAGCGCAGCCGCCTGTCCACAGCCAATGTGGACAAGCTCACGTTCATTACAATGAACCAGGCATGGATCCCACAGGACTTGTCTGTACCTTGTGCAGAATAGACCTGTATACCAGCCTCACCCAGCCTTTGTTATACACCAGCGCACTTTCTCTTTGTTTGCTTTTCTATATTTCCCAATGTTTTGGGGTCTACCCAAATAAAAAATAAAAAGTTAATAACAAAAAACTGTGTTGTTGGCGACTACCTCCTCCACCACCGCTTCCACCTACACCGCCTTGTCCACCGCCTCCTTAACCCCCTGCTCCATATGGACCTCCTCCATCTAGTTAAAGATAATTATTTTTAATTTTATTTATTTTATTTTATCATTTCCCTATCCACATTTGTTTGCAGGGCACTTGTCATCCTCTTACCCCCATTTTGATGTCTTTTAGAGCCATATTAGTGCCCCAAAGTTTGGGTCCCCATTGACTTCAATGGTGTTTGGGTTCGGGGTCAAGTTCGGGTCAAGGTTGGGTCCCGAACTTGAACTTTGCTACTGAGTTCGACCGAACCCGCAAACCCGAACTTCCCGGTGTTTGCTCAACTCTAGTAAGAAGTCTTAGGCCCCTTTCACACAGGCGTGATTTCCGCGCGGGTGCAATGCGTGAGGTGAACGCATTGCACCCGCACTGAATCCAGACCCGTTCATTTCAATGGGGCTGTGTACATGAACAGTGATTTTCCCGCATCACTTTTGCGTTGCGTGAAAATCGCAGCATGTTCTATATTCTGCGTTTTTCACGCCATGCAGGCCCCATAGAAGTGAATGGGGCTGCGGGAAAATCGCAAGCATCCGCAAGTAAGTGCGGATGCGGTGCGATTTTCCCGCATGGTTGCTAGGAGACGATTGGGATGGGACCCGATCTTTATCATTTTCCCTTATAACATAGTTATAAAGGAAAATAATAGCGTTCTCAATAGAGAATGCAAAGTAAAAAGGGCAATAGAGGGTTAAAAATAATTAAAAAAATGAACTCACCTCTTCCATTTGGTCATGTAGCTGCTGGTCTCCTGTTCTGTCTTCAGCTAGGGGGTGAAGGACCTTCAGTGACGTCACTGGGTCACATGGTCCAATCACCTGCTTCCATCATGGAAGCTGGTGATTGGACAATTGGACCATGTGACCCAGCGATGTCACTGAAGGTCCTTCACCGAACCCCCCCAAGTGAAGACAAAACAGGAGACCGGCAGCTACGCGATCAAATGGAGGAGGTGAATTCATTTTTTTATTATTTTTAACCCTCCATTGCCCTTTATACTTTGCATTCTCTATTGAGAGTGCTATTATTTTCCTTTATAACTATGTTATAAGGGAAAATAATAAAATATACAGAATACTCAACCCGAAACCGGACTCGGGTCTGGGTACCAAACATGCCGATTTTTCGCACACGCGTGCAAAACGCATTAAAACGCTTTACACTCAAACATGACGCCCATGTGAAAGGGGCCTTACTGTGTTCTGTGCTTGCTAAATTAGCCATGTTGGAAAGGGTTTGTGTAGCATCCCCAAGTCAGGGTAGTGTGAGGGACTGACCTGGGGAATGCCAGTGATGGAGAGGCTGGCACGTGGATCCTCTGGGGCACTCTCTGGGTTCTTGAGGGACACAGCCAGGTGTAGTGTGAGGTGCCCTTGATGTTGGTAGATTAACGTGCCTGTGGCTGGGTGTCCCTGATGTCCGTGACGTCAGTGCCGGTAACGGTGGCACACCGATTTGATAGGAGGAATAATTGAGGTGCAGGCTATGATAGTAAACCAGAACTTCACTTTACTGAACAGTAATAAACAGCATACACTCTCTTGACCGTTCCTCAGAAGACGATTGGTTTCAGCAAGCTTTAAGTTACAGTACATTAATGGCAGGGTTATATTTTGCAAGGTGTTCACAGAGGGTTAAAAGCAGGACTTCTGTAGTACAGGCGACTTTACTCTTTTCCTGACTTGTCCTGGCTGGCAAATATACTCCAAGGCCCCAATGCCCTATCTCTGGCTTTTATCCTTGGGATTACAATTACTAAGTACCTCATCTGATATTTGTAGTACCTCTTGCTTTCTGGAATGGTACAGCTTGGCTCCTGCTGACCTGCCTAGGCCTGAGACGTGTGGCCTTCACAGACTCCAGGGTCTGCACTGAACTCTAGCCTGCTCTGGCCTAGCTATTTATATCCTAGCTCTCTAGCTCCCCTTGTTGCCTAATATCTACATAACACTCCTGCAGGCCTGTACATGAAAGCACATTAAGGTAAATGACATTACAATATGTATACAACCAATCTCCCCACAGATGAGGGGAACGACAGCACCCAAGTGACCCTTCTGTAGTGTCGGGCATCACAACTCCCGTACACTACATACCCCGCTGCTTTAAGATGAGTACGCCCTCGTACTCAAACAGGGTCCGCCCAACTGGATTCTTCACCTGAAAGACATGCAGGCATACATAGACATATATATCAATATCATCTGCATATACAAGAATTATATCAGGTCCAGTTGGCAAAGGTAAGGCGCAGTGACAAGGGGCGTCGTTCTCTTCTCACAGGATAGTGATGTGGAACTGGGGCGCTGACCTGGCACAGCGTATAAATTGGGAAAACGCCAGGATAGTCCATGAAAGTGTATGATAAGTCCATAAATTGCACAACATAACAGCCCCTGGAGGCGCAAAGGAAACATCAGTCCATTCCAGGGAAAAGAGCATTTAAAAGTTCACAGAGGCTCACACTAGGGAGTCCATCTCTGGGCATAGAGCTTAATCAATGAAGGCTCACACAGAGGTTTCCCATGGGGAAACACATCCAGCACATTCGTAGTCCTCAAAACGGACTGGCGGGCGCCCCCTGATAGACCGAGTGGACTTCCTTAGAGGCAGGGTCTCCTCCTGCCCGGGCATAGGGGGACAAAAAGGATCCACATCAGTGGGACCCTGTTCAACAGCACCCTGGGATAGAACTTCTGCAGGTGAAGGCTCAGTAGGTGCCGGGGCAGGCACCACAAAGTTCAACCAGGGTGTAAGGAACCAGTGAAGCGGCTCAGAATCATTCAGCAAGTCCGCTATGGCCTGCATAGGTTCAACAGGCCGAACAGAGGGATCCGGTTCAGGAGACTCGGATCCGGAATCTCCAACAATAGGCCCCTTTTCAATGCAGAGTTTTAGGCGGTTTCTGTGAACAATTTGGGAACCCTTACCCTCTCTGGTGATCTCATAGGTATGGGTTCCAGTATTGGGGATGGCAGATACAAGATAGGGAGTTCGCTCCCATTTACTGTCCAGCTTACTGGTCCGGTGGTTATTCTTTAACCACACTGCATCCCCCACAGCAAGGGGCTCTGCATGGGCCGCCAGATCGTAGTCCTTTTGCTGTCGCTCCCGGGCACCCTCCATGCTCTCCTGGACAATTTGGCATTAAGCAGGCGCCTTTGATGTTCCGCTACCCAGTCGGTTTTAGGCAGGGGATTAATGGCATCCGGCACTTGTACATCCAGGGAATGATCTGCAGGCAATTTACCCTGACGTCCAAACATCAGGTAGAAGGGAGTGTACCCAGTAGAGCAGTTGATTGTGTTGTTATAAGTGTACATGAGCTGTGGTAGCAGATTAGGCCAATCTCCTCTGGTCTCAGGAGGCACGGCTCTCAACATTTCAATTAATGTCTTGTTCATTTTCTCACAGAGTCCGTTACCGTTACCTTGTGGATGGTAGGCTGTGGTCCGGATCTTCTGTTAGTTATGCAGCCGGCACAACTCGTGGAATAGCTGAGACTCAAAGGCAGACCCTTGGTCGGTGAGGATCTTCTCGGGACAGCCATAGGGCAGGAGGAAGTGCTTCCAGAACATTTCTGCTGCTGTCTTGGCCGTCAGGTCCTTTACAGGCACTGCTACAACAAACTTGGTGAAATGATCAATAATAGTCATGGCATAGGTATGACCTGAGCCACTGGGCTCCAACTTCACATGGTCAATAGCAACAAGTTCAAGAGGAGCTTTACTTACGATGGGATGCAGAGGCGCTCTCTGGTCATGGTGTTAACTTCTCCCAACAGCACAGGCTGCACACTCCCGACACCACCTCTCGATGTCGTCTCTCATCCCGACCCAATAGAACCCCCTGCGGATAGTGGCCTCAGTCTTTTGGACGCCGAAGTCTCCTGACTAGTGTTGAGCGAACAGTTCGAGAATAGTTCGGGTTCGTACCGAATTTTGGGGTGTTCGGGACACGGACCCGGACCCGAACATTTTTAAAAAAGTTCGGTTTCGTTGTTCAGCGATTTCTTCCCGCTTTCTGAAGGGCCTACTAATGGCATGGCTGTGATTGGCCAAGTGCAGCATGTGACCCAGCCTCTATTTAAGCTGGAGTCACGTAGCGCCGCACGTCACACTGCTCTGATTAGTGTAGGGCAGTGCTTCTCAATTATTTTCTGTCATGCCCCACCTAGGAAGAAGAAAACATTTTGCGCCCCCCGCGCGACTGTAAATAGTATAATTTGTCTATAAAATTGTTATAAGTACACCAATCTCCCCACAGGTGAGGGCCATTAACCGACCCCCAAATCATGTGCAGGCTGCATTAACCCCCCCCCCAAATCATGTACAGGCTCCATTAACCCCCCCCCCCAAATCATGTGCAGGCTCCATTAACCCCCCCCAATCATATGCAGGCTCCATTAACCCCCCTCCCCAATCATGTGCAGGCTACATTAACCCCCTCCCCCCAAATCATGTGCAGGGTCCAGGCTTCCCCCCCCAATAGGGTCCAGGGTCCCCCCACCCACCAAATACTTACCTCCCTGGAAGCGCTGGATGCAGGCCTCTTCCGGCCTGTGTCCCGCTCTGCACTCTGCTCAGGCGGCGCGATGACGTCATCGCGCCGCCTGAACCGCTCTGATAGGCTGCCGGCACAAGGCCCGCAGCCTATCAGAGGAGCAGGGGAGGGAGACGCCTCTCCCTCCCCTGCCGCACAGCACAGCGATCTGTATCGCCCCACTATTTGAGAAATGCTGGTGTAGGGAGAGGACGCAGCTGCTGTGAGGGCGAGATTAGGCAGGGAAAAGTCCTAATGAAGTGATCGATCTACAGCTGTGAATGATTGAACTTCTGCTAATTACTTGCTCACTGGTTTTTAGGCTGCACAGAGCGTTTTTCTGTCACTTATTTTCTGGGGTGATCGGCGGCCATTTTGTGACTTGTGGTGCACCAGAACAAGGTGCCACCAAGTCCATCAATCCATCAATACTAGTTTTTTGCTATATCCTACATCAGGGGCTTGGCTGTGCTAATTGTCACCCCTAGAAACTCAGGATAGCAATTTCTATATTTTATTAAGGGGTTAAATACAATTGCCACAATACCAATCCCCTAAATCTGGTGTTCCAGCTTTGGCTAGCCAAGTATAATACTGTTTGCTGTTTGGCAAAGGATAGATTATTTTCCGTGGTGAAATTCAGTTGCCAAAATAGCAATACCCTGAATCTGGTGTCCCAGCTGTTGCAGGCAAAGCTTCATAGTGTCCGCCAAAACATATATTTTGTTCTGGGGTGAAATTTATTTGACAAAATAGTAATACCCTGAATCTGGTGTCCCAGCTGTTGCAGGCCAGGTTTCATAGTGTCCGCCAAAACATATATTTTGTTCTGGGGTGAAATTAATCTGCCAAAATAGCAATACCCTGAATCTGGTGTCCCAGCTGTTGCAGGCCAGGTTTCATAGTGTCCGCCAAAACATATATTTTCTTCTGGGGTGTAATTCACTTGCCAAAATAGCAATACCCTGAATCTGGTGTCCCAGCTGTTGCAGGCCAGGTTTCATAGTGTCCGCCAAAACATATATTTTGTTCTGGGGTGAAATTCAATTGCCAAAATAGCAATACCCTGAATCTGGTGTCCCAGCTGTTGCATGCCAGGTTTCATAGTGTCCGTCAAAACATATATTTTGTTCTGGGGTGAAATTAATCTGCCAAAATAGCAATACCCTGAATTTGGTGTCCCAGCTGTTGCATGCCAGGTTTCATAGTGTCCGCCAAAACATATATTTTGTTTTGGGGTGAAATTAATTTGCCAAAATAGCAATACCTTGAATCTGGTGTCCCAGCTGTTGCAGGCCAGGTTTCATAGTGTCCGCCAAAACATATATTTTGTTCTGGGGTGAAATTAATCTGCCAAAATAGCAATACCCTGAATCTGGTGTCCCAGCTGTTGCAGGCAAAGTTTCATAGTGTCCGCCAAAACATATATTTTGTTCTGGGGTGAAATTAATTTACCAAAATAGCAATACCCTGAATCTGGTGTCCCAGCTGTTGCAGGCCAGGTTTCATAGTGTCCTCCAAAACATATATTTTGTTCGGAGGTGAAATTAATCTGCCAAAATAGCAATACCCTGAATCTGGTGTCCCAGCTGTTGCAGGCCAGGTTTCATAGTGTCCGCCAAAACATATATTTTGTTCTGGGGTGAAATTCAATTGCCAAAATAGCAATACCCTGAATCTGGTGTCCCAGCTGTTGCAGGCCAGGTTTCATAGTGTCCGCCAAAATATATATTTTGTTCTGGGTTGTAATTCACTTGCCAAAATAGCAATACCCTGAATCTGGTGTCCCAACTGTTGCAGGCCAGGTTTCATAGTGTCCGCCAAAACATATATTTTGTTCTGGGTTGAAATTAATCTGCCAAAATAGCAATACCCTGAATCTGGTGTCCCAGCTGTTGCAGGCCAGGTTTCATAGTGTCCGCCAAAACATATATTTTGTTCTGGGGTAAAATTAATTTGCCAAAATAGCAATACCCTGAATCTGGTGTCCCAGCTGTTGCAGGCCAGGTTTCATAGTGTCCGCCAAAACATATATTTTGTTCTGGGGTGAAATTAATCTGCCAAAATAGCAATACCCTGAAGCTGGTGTCCCAGCTGTTGCAGGCCAGGTTTCATAGTGTCCGCCTAAACAAATATTTTGTTCTGGGGTTAAATTCAATTGCCAAAATAGAAATACCCTGAATCTGCTGTTCGAGCTGTTGCAGGCCAATTGTAAATCTGTCCATAAAAGGATACCTTTCATCCAGGGCCTAAATACTAGCCCTAAAAGAGATATTCCCCTAAATCAGTGGTTACTGCTGTGCCTGGATTAGTGTAATACGCTACATAAACAAATAGGCAGATAGTGTTAGGTGCCTGTAAAAAAAGGCCTGAACTTGAAATCAATACATTGGGCCAAATATTTTTTTTCTTATTATGGTGCTTGGTGAACGGTAACAATGAGGAAAACATCTAGTAAGGGACGCGGACGCGTTCGTGGTGGTGTTAGTGTACCCTCTTGTGCTGGGAGAGGACGTGGCCATTCTGCCACAGCCACACGTCCTAGTGAACCAACTACCTCAGGTTCCAGTACCCGCCAGAATTTACAGCGATATTTGGTGGGGCCCAATGCCGTTCTAAGGCTTGTTAAGGCCTGAGCAGGTACAGGCGCTAGTCAATTGGGTGGCCGACGGTGGATCCAGCATGTTCACAACATTATCTCCCACCCAGTCTTCTGCAGAAAGTGCACAGGTGGCACCTGAAAACCAAGCCCATCAGTCTGTCACATCACCCCCATGCATATCAGGGAAACTGTCTGAGCCTCAAGTTATGCACCAGTCTCTTATGCTGTTTGAAGACTCTGCTGGCAGGGTTTCCCAAGGGAATCCACCTAGCCCTTCCCCAGTGGTGGAAGACATAGAATGCACTGATGCACAACCACTGATGTTTCCTGATGATGAGGACATGGGAATACCACCTCATCGGAGTCCGCACGTCTCTGATGATGACGAAACACAGGTGCCAACTGCTGCGTCTTTCTGCAGTGTGCAGACCGAACAGGAGGTCAGGGAGGAAGACTGTGTGGAAGACGATGCAGGGGACGATGAGGTCCTAGACCCCACATGGAATGAAGGTCGTGCCACTGACTTTCATAGTTCAGAGGAAGAGGCAGTGGTGAGACCGAGCCAACAGCGTAGCAAAAGAGAGAGCAGGGGGCAAAAGCAGAACAGCCGCCTCCAAGAAAGTTCGCCTGCTACTGACCACCGCCACCAGGGACAGAGCACCCCAAAGGCAACTTCAAGGAGTTCCCTGGCATGGCACTTATTTAAACAATGTGCTGACGACAAGACCCGAGTGGTTTGCACGCTGTGCCATCAGAGCCTGAAGCGAGGCATTAACGTTCTGAACCTTAGCACAACCTGCATGACCAGGCATCTACATGCAAAGCATGAACTGCAGTGGAGTAAACACCTTAAAAGCAAGGAACTCACTCTGGCTCCCCCTGCTCCCTCTTCTGCTGCTGCCTCGGCCTCTTCCTCCGCCTCGGGAGGAACGTTGGCACCTGCCGCCCACCAAACAGAGGATGTGCCACCGACACCACCACCTGCGTCACCAAGCATCTCCACCATGTCACACGGCAGCGTTCAGCTCTCCAGCTCACAAACGTTGGAGAGAAAGCATAAATTCCCACCTAGCCACCCTTGAGCCCTGGGCCTGAATGCCAGCATTTCTAAACTACTGGCCTTTGAAATGCTGTCATTCAGGCTGGTGGACACAGACAGCTTCAAACAGCTGATGTCCATGGCTGTCCCACAGTATGTTGTTCCCAGCCGCCACTACTTCTCCAAGACAGCCGTGCCTTCCCTGCACAACCAAGTATCAACCAAGTGTGCACTTCGCAACGCCATCTGTGGCAAGGTCCACCTAACCACAGATACGTGGACCAGTAAGCACGGCCAGGGACGCTATATCTTCCTAACTGCACACTGGGTAAATGTAGTGGCGGCTGGGGCGGCTGGGCCGCAGGCGGAGAGTTCCTTGGCGCACGATCTTCCGCCGCCAAGGATCGCAGGGCATCATTCTTTGCCTCCTGTAGCCTCCTCCTCCTACTTGGCTTCCTCCTCCTCTGCTTCCACCAGCTCATCCAGTCAGCCACACACCTTCACCACCAACTTCAGCACAGCCCGGGGTAAACGTCAGCAGGCCATTCTGAAGCTCATATGTTTGGGGGACAGGCCCCACACCGCGCAGGAGTTGTGGCGGGGTATTGAACAACAGACCGACGAGTGGTTTCTGCCGGTGGGCCTCAAGCCCGGCCTGGTGGTGTGCGATAATGGGCGAAATCTCGTCGCAACTCTGGGACTAGCCGGTTTGACTCACATCCTTTGCCTGGCGCATGTGCTGAATTTGGTGGTGCAGAAGTTCATTCACAACTACCCCGGCATGTCAGAGCTGCTGCATAAAGTGAGGGCCGTCTGTGTGCGCTTCCGGCGTTCACATCCTGCCGCTGCTCGCCTGTCTGCGCTACAGCGGAACTTCGGCCTTCCCGCTCACCGCCTCATATGCGACGTGCCCACCAGGTGGAACTCCACCTTGCACATGCTGGAGAGACTGTGCGAGCAGCAGCAGGCCATAGTGGAGTTTCAGCTGCAGCACGCACGCGTCAGTCGCACTGCGGAACAGCACCACTTCACCACCAAAGATTGGGCCTCCATGCGAGACCTGTATGCCCTGTTGCGCTGTTTCGAGTACTCCACCAACATGGCCAGTGGCGATGACACCGTTATCAGCGTTACAATACCACTTCTATGTCTCCTTGAGTAAACGCTTAGGGCGATGATGGAAGAGGAGGTGGCCCAGGAGGAGGAGGATGAGGGGTCATTTTTAGCACTTTCAGGCCAGTCTGTTAGAAGTGCCTCAGAGGGAGGTTTTTTCCAACAGCAGAGGCCAGGTACAAATGTGGCCAGCCAGGGCCCACTACTGGAGGACAAGGAGGATGAGGATGAAGCAGGTTCACAGCGACGTGGCACCCGACACAGCTCAGGCCCATCACTGGTGCGTGGCTGGGGGGATACGGAGGACGATGACGATACGCCTCCCACAGAGGACAACTTGTCCTTACCTCTGGGGAGCCTGGCACACATGAGCACATTTTAACGTGTGCGAACTACTGGGTTTCCACCCTGCTGGATCCCCGGTACAAAGACAATGTGCCCACCTTACTTCCTGCACTGGAGCGTGATAGGAAGATGCGTGAGTACAAGCGCACGCTGGTAGAGGCGCTCCTGAGAGCATTCCCAAATGTCACAGGGGAAGAGGTGGAAGCCCAAGGCGAAGGCAGAGGAGGAGCAAGAGGTCGCCAACGCAGCTATGTCACGGCCAGCTCCTCTGAGGGCAGGGTTAGCATGGCAGAAATGTGGAAAAGTTTTGTCTCCCTGCCACAGCTAACTGCACCAACACCTGATACGGAACGTGTTAGCAGGAGGCAGCATTTCACTAACAGGGTTGAACAGTACGTCTGCGCACCCCTCCACGTACTGACTGATGGTTCGGCCCCATTCAACTTCTGGGTCTCCAAATTGTCCACGTGGCCAGAGTTAGCATTTTATGCCTTGGAGGTGCTGGCCTGCCCGGCGGCCAGTGTTTTGTCTGAATGCGTATTCAGCACGGCAGGGGGCGTCATTACTGACGAACGCAGCCGCCTGTCCACAGCCAACGTGGACAAGCTGACATTCATAAACATGAACCAGGCATAGATCCCACAGGACCTGTGCCTCCCATGTGCAGAATAGACATTTATAACTGCCTCCCCCTCAACCATGTATTCATGTACTCCGGGGCACTTCTTTATTGAATACTCATTTATTAACTTTACCATGATCTTGCGGTGCAACCCAAAGTTGAATGAACCTCTCCTCTGTCTGGGTGGTGGGGCCGAAATAACTGAGAGTGGCCTTCTCCAGTGGTGGGTAATATGACGCATGATTCCTTGCTGTGGGACCTCTCTCCTCTGTCTGGGTGCTGGGTCCGAAATAACTGAAAGTGGCCTTCTCCAGTGGTGGGTGATATGATGCATGATTCCTTGCTGTGGGACCTCTCTCCTCTGTCTGGGTGCTGGGGCCGAAATAACTGAAAGTGGCCTTCTCCAGTGGTGGGTGATATGACGCATGATTCCTTGCTGTGGGACCTCTCTCCTCTGTCTGGGTGCCTGGCCTAAATAACTGAAAGTGGCCTTCTCCAGTGGTGGGTGATATGACGCATGATTCCTTGCTGTGGGACCTCTCTCCTCTGTCTGGGTGCTGGGGCCGAAATAACTGAAAGTGGCCTTCTCCAGTGGTGGGTGATATGATGCATGATTCCTTGCTGTGGGACGTCTCTCCTCTGTCTGGGTGCTGGGCCGAAATAACTGAAAGTGGCCTTCTCCAGTGGTGGGTGATATGACGCATGTTTCCTTGCTGTGGGACCTCTCTCCTCTGTCTGGGTGCTGGGTCCGAAATAACTGAAAGTGGCCTTCTCCAGTGGTGGGTGATATGACGCATGATTCCTTGCTGTGAGACCTGTATCCTCCGTCTGGGTGCTGGGCCGAAATAACTGAAAGTGGCCTTCTCCAGTGGTGGGTGATATGACTCATGATTCCTTGCTGTGGGACCTCTCTCCTCTGTCTGAGTGGTGGGGCATAAATAACTGAAAGTGGCCTTCTCCAGTGGTGGTTGATATGACGCATGATTCCTTGCTGTGGGACCTCTCTCCTCTGTCTGGGTGCTTGGCCGAAATAACAGAAAGTGGCCTTCTCCAGTGGTGGGTGATATGACGCATGATTCCTTGCTGTGGGACCTCTCTCCTCAGTCTGGGTGCCTGGCCTAAATAACTGAAAGTGGCCTTCTCCAGTGGTGGGTGATATGACGCATTATTCCTTGCTGTGGGACCTCTCTCCTCTGTCTGGGTGCTGGGTCCGAAATAACTGAAAGTGGCCTTCTCCAGTGGTGGGTGATATGACGCATGATTCCTTGCTTTGGGACCTCTCTCCTCTGTCTGGGAGCTGGGGCCGAAATAACTGAAAGTGGCCTTCTCCGGTGGTGGGTGATATGACGCATGATTCCTTGCTGTGGGACCTCTCTCCTCTGTCTGGGTGCTGGGGCCGAAAAAACTGAAAGTGGCCTTCTCCATTGGTGGGTGATATGATGCATGATTCCTTGCTGTGGGACCTGTATCCTCGGTCTGGGTGCTGGGTCCGAAATAACTGAAAGTGGCCTTCTCCAGTGGTGGGTGATATGACGCATGATCCCTTGCTGTGGGACCTCTCTCCTCTGTCTGGGTGCTGGGTCTGAAATAACTGAAAGTGGCCTTCTCCAGTGGTGGGTGATATGACGCATGATTAATTGCTGTGGGACCTCTCTCCTCTGTCTGGGGGGTGGTGGGGCATAAATAACTGAAAGTGGCCTTCTCCAGTGGTGGGTGATATGACGCATGATTTCTTGCTGTGGGACCTCTCTCCTCTGTCTGGGTGCTGGGGCCGAAATAACTGAAAGTGGCCTTCTCCGGTGGTGGGTGATATGACGCATGATTCCTTGCTGTGGGACCTCTCTCATCTGTCTGGGTGGTGGGCCGAAATAACTGAAAGTGGCCTTCTCCAGTGGTGGGTGATATGACGCATGATTCCTTGCTGTGGGACCTCTCTCCTCTGTCTGGGTGCCTGGCCTAAATAACTGAAAGTGGCCTTCTCCAGTGGTGGGTGATATGACGCATGATTCCTTGCTGTTCGGCCGAACTTCCCGAACCCGAACTTCCAGGTGTTCGCTCATCTCTACCCGCTATATCAGAATCAGTGAGCTACAGAATGCACTGTTGTAAATAGAATGATTTTATCTGACTAAAAACTGCAATAATATTCTTCACATGCATAAAATACTTATATAGAGAGATATATCTCTCTATGATATGTTCCTAAAGCATAAAAGCAAGCATATTTTTTAGTAATTGCAAAAAATTTAATGGTACAAAATAAATTGCAGTAAACACATTTTTGTTATATACTTTATGAAATAAATGTCATAAAACTATTCATTACAGGAGCAAAAATGTAATTAACCACTTCAGCCCCCTAGCTTAAACACGCTTAATGACCAGGCCACTTTTTACAATTCTGCACTACACTACTTTCACCGTTTGTTGCTTCGTCATACAACTTACCACCCAAATGAATTTTACCTCCTTTTCTTCTCACTAATAGAGCTTTAATTTGGTGGTATTTTATTGCTGCTGACATGTTTACTTTTTTTGCTATTAATCAAAAATGACCGAAATTTTAGCAAAAAAATGACATTTTTCACTTTGTGACACTTTTTTGCAGCCAAGATGCGCAAAGGGGCCCAAATTCCAATGAGTACCTTTAGGATTTCACAGGGCATTTTTACACATTTGGATTCCAGACTTCTTCTCACGCTTTAGGGGCCCCTAAATGTGGTATAGTACGGCGATACCACATGTGTGACACTTTTTTGCAGCCAAGATGTGCAAAGGGGCCCTAAAACCAATGAGTACCGTTTAGGAGGGCATTTTTACGCATTTTTCTTCTCATGCTTTAGGGCACCTAAAATGCCAGGGCAGTATAAATACCCCACATGTGACCCCATTTTGGAAAGAAGACACCCCAAGGTATTCCGTGAGGGGCATGGCGAGTTCATAGAAGATTTTTTTTTTGGCACAAGTTAGCGGAAATGAATTTTTTTAATAGTTTTTTCTCACAAGGTCTCCCTTTCTGCTAACTTTAGACAAAAAAATCAATTTTACCTTGGGGTGTCTTCTTTCCAAAATGGGGTCATTTGTGGGGTGTTTGTACTGTTCTGGCATTTTGGGCGGGGCTAAATTGTGAGCAATCCTGTAAAACCTAAAGGTACTCGTTGGAATTTGGGCCCCTTTGCGCACCTAAGCTGCAAAAAAGTGTCACACATGTGGTATCGCCGTACTCAGTAAAAGTAGGGCAATGTGTTTTGGGGTGTATTTTCACATATACACATGTTGGGTGAGAGAAATATCTCTGTAAACTGACAACTTTGTATAAAGAAATTTAAAAAGTTGTCGTTTACCGAGATTATTTATGCCCCAGTTATTTATGCCCCACCACCCCCCAGACAGAGGAGAGAGGTCCCACAGCAATTAATCAATTGCGGACAAGAAAAGGCATTTTCTATACAGTTCTGGCAATGTGCGGATCCGCAAAATGCGGAAAGCACATTGCCGGTGTCCGTGCTTTGAGGATCCGCGGATCCATGGATCCGCAAAACACATACGGACGTCTGAATGAGCCTTACAGGGGGGTGATTAGTGACAGGGGGTGATCAGGGGGGTGACATGGGTTGATCAGGGGTTAATCGGGGGTTAATCAGGGGTTAATCAGTGACGGGGGGAATTGATGGGGGTCTGTGTGGTGATTGGTGCACTTACAAAAATTTCCTTTGGTGGTCCCAAGCAAAAGGGACCACCAAAGGAACGAACAGCAAGCATATCAGACGCTGTTAACAAAACAGCGTCTGATATGCAATTTTTTTTTAACTTCTACAGCCTGCCAGCGCATAATCAGCGCTGGCAGGCTGTAGTTAAAGTTCTCCCCGACGCGATTGCGCGCGTTCACAGGAAATAGCGCGTCTCGCGAGATGACGTGCCCGCGCGTCCAGGAGGAACAAACCGACCGCCGCCACTGCGTTCGGCGGTCGGGAAGAAGTTAAACGATGGAAATGAATATCACCTGACAGACTGACTATAATGGAATCTGTTTTCCATCAGCAAACTTGATATTTTACAGGATAAGAAATTGCAGCATGCTGTGCTTTACTGTCCAGTAATTTTGATAGCATCTGCAACAGAGAGTTTGGGCAGATCCTCCAATATAGATGTGGGTGAAACCTGGCATGGACATTTGTATACGTTATCAGTCCACCTCTGCATCTGTCACATCATACTTAACTGTCACATATCAGTGTCTTATTGCAGAAAACTGTGAGAAGATGATCACTTCCCTTGTTTCTAATTAGGCTGTTTTGTTGACACTATGACCCAGACATTTATTGGTGTCTGGATCACAGTATCACATTAATTGCATCAAAACTACAAATTGTAACAGCGGTTGCTGTCCGCCGATGTCCCTCTGCTTATCGCCGCGGTCTCGGGCTCTGTGTTCGGCAGTGCACAGCATGCTTTCAGCTTGTTCCCTGTAGAACTTCCTTAAGGGCTGTCGCACATCACTTCCTGTGATTTATGGATTTGGCACATGTGACCGTGCTGACCAGTCCTAGCCCTCCTGCAACTCTATAAGTGGTGCAGCTCCCTTCCCAGATGCCTAAGCGTCAAGCCCTGTGTGTCCTACAAAGGTTGTTGTTATTTCTGCTTGTTTTACTGTTTACCTGACCTGTACTTGTGTTTCTGGATTACGCTACCTGTTCGATCCCTCCCTGCTTGTCTCGACTCTCCTGTTGCTGACCCAGATTGCCTGACCTGTACCTATTGCTTCTTTGACTTCACCTCTGCCTCATCCTTCAGTCCTATACCGTTGTTCCTGGTTACGACTTGGCCTGCTGACTATGTCTGTTCCTCTGGTACCTTGCTCTGGTATCCCCTGGTTCACTTGGACTAGCTACCTTCTGTGTCAATCCTCCTCAAGAGGTAACGACCTGGTGTTCCCCTCAGGAAAGTATATCCCCACCATCAGGGGTACTGTGAAGAACGAGAGGGTCACTTATACAACACCCTTACCCTCAGTTCACACTTGCACGTTTTACAGCGCGTTCGAACGTGCTGTAAAACGCATAACCGATGCAAACCAATGCTTCCTATGGGACTGGTTCTCATTTTCGCGTTTTACAGCGCGTTCGAACTCGCTGAAAAACTCCCGACGCATAAACAAGTACTTGAGACTTTTTTGGGGCGTTTGTCGCGCGTTTTGGCCCATAGACTTCAATGGGATTTTGCACGGTTTTGACACTGAAAACGCGCATTCGAACGCGCGTTTATGAATTTGCAACATGCTGGAAAGGCCAAACCCCAGCTCTGATTGGCCAAACTTTATATAGACAGGGATATTTGGTCATTGGACAACACTGCAGTCAATCACACAAACGCGCGTAAAAACTATTACCAAAAACGCACACAAAAACGCGCGTCTCAGAAACGCTCAGGTCTGAACCCAGCGTTAGAGGAGGTTGGTCATGTGGCACAGTGGGTTCACAACTGCTGGATCGTGACACTGTTACAATGGTGGTTTATGGCAACTACTATCCAATGCACACAGGTGCTGGCTTCCTGTGTTTAAATTAGAGCTTGTATTATTTGTACTTCTGTCTTCAACACTGCTAGGTTTAATCTTTTCCTGCTCTGTGAGCTTCTGCCTGGCTGTGTCCATTTGCGAATAAGCTGCTCTAGTGGGTAAAATAATGATTGAACGTGTCACCAATTTTCTAAATAAATATATTTCTAAAGGTGCTATTGATAGGAAATTCTCATTGGATGTCAGTAACAATCCATCCAATCCATAAAGGCAAATAAATCAAACCATGAATGTCCATAAATTATGTGTAATAATGAGAAATGACACAGGGAAAAAGTATTGAACACGTGAAATTGAGGTTCAAAAAGCCACGGAAAGACATGACACCAGCTGAAATCTATCAAAAGGTGTCTCATTACGAAGGTGCCACACAAGCATCTCATGACATGTAAAACCAGTGAGCTCTCTCAAGACTTTTGAAACTTTATAGTTGCAAAACATACTGGTGGCATTGGTTACAGAAGAATTTCTAAACTACTGAAGATTCCGATGACCACTGTTGGGGCCACAATCCGGAAGTGGAAAGAACATAATTTTACCATAAACTGGCCATGACCAGGTGCTCCCCGCAAGATTTCAGACAGCGGAGTGAAAGGAATTATCAGAAGAGTTGTCCAAGAGCCAAGGAAGGACCACCTGTGGAGAGCTACAAAAAGACATGTAATCAGCAGGTACAATTGTTTCAAAGAAAACAATAAGTAATGCACTCAACCTTCATGGCCTGTATGCATGCTCACCACGTAAGACTCTGAACAAAAGCATGTTCAAGCACATTTAAAGTTTGCTCAACACAGTGGCGGATCCAGAGCCTGGTCTCAGGAGGGGCACTTCAGGCAATCGATACGCCCCTGCTTCGATCACTACAGAAATACAGCCCCACTTACCTCTTACATCCAGCAACGTCTTCTTTGATGTAGATGTTTTCTTTCCTCATCTTCTCCTTTCAGACCTGCAGACCAGACCACCAGTTTTTTCTCTGCAGTTTGACAACAACAAAAAAACTCAGTTTACTACATTTCCATCATCCTCCCATCTTCTGGACAATTCATCCTACTACCCCCAATACTGTGCCGCTGTGGTCCCCAATATTATACTGCAGAAACAGATAAACCCCTGGATAATACTAGTACCACACAGAGCCCCCCATATTAAATACCCCTTCTTTGTGGCCTCAGTAGATGTCCCCATAGTGCCCCCCAATAATGTGCCAGTAAGAGGTACCCCCATAGATGTCCCCCAATCATGTGCTAGTGAAAAGTGCTTCTCCCCCCTCCCCCCCATCATGTGCCAGTAACAAGTGCCACTCTCCCCTCTCTCCCCTTATGTGCCAGTAATAAGTGCCAGTCTACTATCCCCCCATCATGTGCCAGTAACAAGTGCAACCCCCCTCCCCCCCTCATGTGCCAGTAATAAGTGCCAGTCTCCTATCCCCCCATCATGTGCCAGTACCAAGTGCCTCTCTCCTCTCTCCCCCCATCATGTTCCAGTCCCCCCCCCACTTATGTGCCAGTAATAAGTGCCCCTCTCCCCCCATCATGTGCCACTCTCTCCTCTCCCCCCCATATGCCAGTAATAAGTGCCACTCTCCCCCATCATGTGCCAGTCTCCTCCCCCTCACGTGCCAGTAATAAGTGCCACTCTCCCCCATCATGTGCCACTCTTTCCTCTTCCCCCTCCATGTGCCAGTAATAAGTGCCACTCTCCCCCATTATGTGCCAGTCTCCCCCTTCATGTGCCACTCTCTCCTCCCCCCATATTCCAGCAATAAGTGCCACTCTCCCATCATGTGCCAGTCTCCCCTCATGTGCCAGTAATAAGTTCCACTCCCCCCCATCATGTGCCACTCTCTGCCATCGCCACTGCTGCCCACATTCTCGAGGAGGGGGGAAATTGCCCCATTGCCCCTCCTTGGATCCGCCAATGGCTCAACAACATTTAGACAAGCCAGTAAAATACTGGGAGAATATAGTCTGGTCAGATGAGAACAAAATTGAACTCTTTGGATGCTATAATACACACCATGTTTGGAGGCCAAAAGGCACTGCATACCCCCCCCAAGAACACCAAACCAATTGTGACTATATATTAGTTTTTTAGAATAATGGTCATTTTTTTCCATCTGAAGTCATGATTCCTCCCTGCTTAAGTTGCTTTTGGGCCAATGACTATTCACATTAAATTGGAAAAAATGACGAATATTTTAAAAAAACGTGCTATAGTGCTATATAATCGTATTTTAGAATATCCACATTACGCGAATATTACATTGCCGATTTTTCGCAATCAATAAAATAATCTCGAATACGAATATTCGCAAATATATGATGAATATTCTAACAAATATTAATTCGAGTATTTCCCCTGCCACTCATCACTAATAAAAATCTGCTGCCATCTAGCAGGATGATGAAGATGAAACGAGGGTGGATATTTAAGGGTACTTTCACACTTGCGTTAGTGTGATCCGGCAGGCAGTTCCGTCGTCGGAGCTGCCTGCCGGATCCGCCCTTCAGTGTGACAACTGACAGCATTTGTAGACGGATCCCGGTGCGGATCCGTCTACAAATGCATTGCAAGAACGGACCTGTCCCTCCGCTTGTCATGCGGATGGACGCATCCGTCCTTCAGTTGTTTCTCAATGCCGGATCCGGCACTAATACAAGTCATTGTAATATAATGCCGGATCCGGCATTCCGGCGACTGATTAGGCATTTTGGACGGACATAATACTGCAGCATGCTGCGGTATTATGTCCAGCCAAAACGCCTGACAGTGACTGAACGGAAGGCATACTGATGCAAACTGAACGGATTTCTATCCATTCAGATTGCATGGGGATATGCCTGATCAGTTCTTTTCCGGCATAGAGCCCTTTTGACGGAACTCTATGCCGGAAAATAATAACGCAAGTGTGAAAGTACCCTAAGCAAGACAATGATTCCAAACTCACAACCAAGGAAACCCTCATTTGGTTTCAGAGAAAGAAAATAAAGCTGCTAGAATGGCCCAGCCAAACACCTGACCTTAATCCAATAGAAAATCCAGGGAAGGAACTAAAGCTCAAAGTTCTTAAAAGGAGCGCATGGAACCTTCAGGATTTGAAGAGTGTTTGTGTGGAAGCATGGGCCAAAATCATACCTGAGCAATGCATGCAACAAGTTTCTCCATACAGGAGGCGTCTTGAAGCTGTCATCACCAACAAAGGCTTTTGTTTGAAGTATTAAACAAATTTCAGTAAGCATGTTCAATGCTTTTCCCTGTGTCGTTTTTCATATTTATTACACATAACAATTGTTGTGACCGACATCTGGTGAGAATTTCATGTCAATATCACCTTTAGAAACCTGCTTGTATATACCTGGCTGTTTTCTTGAGTCCTTGGCTGTGTAATTGGTCTCTACAGATCTTGCTAGGTTCTCTCTAGCTAACTAGAGCCTATGATAAAGCTATTATGCCTGTCTGATTCCTGATCCATGGTTTCTGACCTGTGCCTGTTCATATGCAGATCTTGTGCTGCCTGCCCATTACCTTTGTATAGTTTCGCAGATTTGCACAAACTCTGCCAGCCCTGACCTCTGCCTGTATTCTGAAAAACATCTATTGCCTGTTCCTTCCGGTGTCTCAGATACCCGTGGGTTAGCATCCAACCATAGCAGGACCATTCCAAGAGGTAACGGCATGGTGGCTCCCCTGCAGTGAAGTGCAGATCCCTGAAAAACAGGGGACTGCAAGGCTAATGTCCCCAGGACTGTAACAATTTCCATGCTACTCTGTCTTGTCTATCAATAACCATTATAGGCTGCAGTAATAGCGATAATAACTATTGCAAGCGAGGAGTATCTAATATATTTCTGACAGATGGAGAAGGTTGTCATCAGTCTGACATATTCTGTCACTGACTTTCACTATAAATAATTGTTTTCAATTAGTTTTACAAAACAAATCAGTATGACAAGCCAGGGCAAACTGAGCTCCTGCACAGGACTGCATGGTTCGGGGGCAGCACTGGAATAAGTGGAGAGGATATTTTTTTATGGCTTCCTTGCTATTTGCTTTTCCATTAGAAAACGTGGTGTGGTGTTTAACCAGCAGGATACACTCAACCCATATGCAGTTGTGCATGTATATAGGGGAGCACATCCTGCACTTGTAGTCCGTTGCTAGGGGCAATCAACAGCAAAAAATGCATACAATGGAAGATGCCAGCAACGGACTACAAGTACCACAATAACCATCCTACATACGATAATGTGGATGTGGAGAACAATCAAAAGCATAACCATAGCAAAAGCAGGTGCACTCTGCGGCAATACTAAACCCTCACACTGATATAATTGAGGGGTTAGTTCGACATATCCTACTAGGAGGACATGTCTTAAGCTCGGACACCACGGCAAGGTCCCTAAAGTAGCCCGAGGCCCTACCACTCAACCTACCTGAGCCGTATGGACGATACCAGGAGCCGTTGGGCATTACGAGAGCGTAAAGCCTGACTCACAGACAGCTCACCAGTGACCTCCAGAATGTAACCATGCTTGCAATGGGAGGTGGGAGGTGCCTGTGAGCCCCACCTGAGACCAGCTGATATGGCCCAGAGCCTCCCAGGTTTTTGCTTTTCCATATAAGCTCATTCATTACACCTGTTCACACAGGAAGCAGCTCATTTTTGGCTGCATTTTATATTTAAAATTACAGGAAAAAAACATGTAAATTATAAACATTTTAATGGAAAAGAAAAAAATACCAGTTATTTACAGATTTTAAACTCACACATTTTATGTTTTTATTAGTGTTGAGCCAGCATGCTCGGCCGAACACCAGCACGATGCTCGAGTCTCCTCCCCGCACGTTTGTTGGCTGCTATGCTGCCAATAAACGTGCAGGTAGGTACTGCCACTCACTGTAATGCTGTAGCCATGTTGGTTACTGGCATTACAGTTATTGGCTCACCGGAACGAGTCATCGGGTGCTATAAAGCACCTGATGACGCGTGATTCGGCTCAGTCTTAGTCAGGGAGAACTGTGCTGTCAAAGGGACAGATAGTGTAGGGAATTGAATTTTTTGTTAGGCAGGGTTGGGTTAAAGACCCAAAAGTCCTTTTAAGGACTATTGTTGTGTCTGGAAGCAATATATATTTTTAGCACAACCTGCCCTAAATTGCGTGCATTTGTAGAGACTAGTGATGAGCGAGCACAAAAGTGTTCTGGTGTTTGGGTACTTGGTCCGAACACATAGCGATATTCATGCGCTCGGCAGAGCACCCGAGTATAATGGAGGTCAATGGGAGACAACCAGGCACCCTCTGCTCGGATGAGGGAAGGGTGCCTGGTCCATTGGAAAAGGTCAGAAAGTGACAGAAACACCACCGAAATTGATCTGAAACAGCATGGGGACCATGTCTGGGAGCATCTTGGACTCAAATGTTGCAGCTGGGAACCAGATTATCCCAGTTGTCCGCCACTTTTACATAGCGAAAAAATCACGACAAAATCCCGCACCCTAAAAAAAAAGGTAAAATTGTTAGTAAACATTCTTTCCTGGATATTCAATTGTATATACAGTGCAAACGCTAACAAAAATTACATGGAAGAAGCACTCCGATACAGCCTGTATATCACATAAAGGAGGGCCTCATTCACATGGTGTTACAATTATTCAGGTACACTGCTGCACTCATAAAGCCTGTACACTAAGTGAAAGGGCTGCCAAAAATTACAAGGAATCGGCACTCCAATACACCCTTTATTACACACAAAGGAGGGCATCATAAACACCCTTGAAAAATTATCATTGATGGCCTACTGGTGTCCCTCAAAAACATTTTGAGCAAGGGCATGCTGGTTACCGTCTAAAACATTATAGTTGAGGGCCTGAAGGTGAGCGGACCCAATAAAAAATTGTAGTGAGGGCCTGAAGGTGAGCGAACCCCATAAAACATTGCAGTGATGGCCTACAGGTTATGCAGACCATATAAAACATTAGAGGTGAGGGTCTAAAGCCTAGCGAACCCCATAAATCATTGCAGTTATGGCCTACAGGTGAGCAGAGGGTATAAAGTATTGGTGTCACAACCAGTTGTTCGGTCGTGACTCTGTGTCGTATGCAGTTGCCAGCTGCGTGGTTTGCCGCATGTGAGTGCTATTCTGTTGTAGCCTCACGTGCGGGCAACAGGATAGCTTCGGATGCGTGTTTGTTTTCTTGTTCGTGTGCACTTTCCCTGGGTGCAGTGTGCACAGGGTTAATGTGTGTACTGGGTTTGGTGGGTGTGACCTCAGGCCTCTTTATATGTTGGTGTGTTGGAGCCTAAGGTCAGTCTGTTTTTTTGTCTCCAGCCATGGTGTGAGCATGTGCTGGAGGTTGCTGATTGTTTCCCCTCTATTGTCTGTGTGAGCCACCCTTATTTGTTATATTGATTGTTTCCCTTTCTCAGTTTGTGAGTCCCCTCCTGCGTGCTTCTGTTGGCCCTTCCCCCATCTGGTGTATGTTTTGGTGTGTGCTCCGGAAGGGGCTTGTTTACCCAGAGGGATATAGCTTAAAGGGCTTCTGTCACCCCCCTTAACCCATTTTTCACTAGCTGACATTAGCTATTTGCTAATGTCAGCTGAGTCGAAATATATATTTATTACCTTGTCCGAAGTTGTAAATTACGTTAAAAAGCCACTTTTATATTATGCAAATGATCTTCGCTACCAGCAAGTTGGGCGTTTACTTGCTGGTAGCCGCCGCATCTAGATGAGTTATGCACGCCCCCTTCCTCGTTTGATAGACAGGGCCAGCGCTTTCTCCTCCTCGCACTGGCCCTGTCTGAAGATGAAATCCCGCGCCTGCGCCGTACCGCTCAGTAGTCGGCGCAGGCGCTCTGAGTGAAGGACGCGAGCTTTGCCGCTCCGTCCTCAGTGCGCCTGCGCCGATTACGTCACCGCTACACCCGGAAGGGAAGCGACATGGTGGGAGGAAGAAGGATCAGAGTGAGGATTCAGTTGACCAGATTCTTGGCTACGGATACTGGACTTCTTGGAAGAGAGGGTTATGCTTAACCGACTGGAAGAATTATTTTCTGCAATCCAACCGACCACCTGCTCGCACTGGTCCGACTTGGACAGTGTTGCCCTACGCTGCCCAGCTAAGTTGGACATGAAGCTGGGTTAGGTGGATTTTTTTGTTTTTTCTGGTGCACTCGCAGCAGGCACAGTTTTATTGCTCTCAGGGCCACGGCCTCTGCTTGCACCATCAGCATGACGCCCAGGGCCCCGGCTTCTGCTTGCACCATCAGCATCACGACCAGGGCCACGGCCTCTGCATGCACCATCAGCATCACGCCCACTTTCCCCTCCCTTTGTGCTCACCTTCTTCATATTAATGGTTTTGTTTGTAGATGTGGCGCAGATTGCTTTACTGTCCGCGAAAGACACCGTTTTCTGATGCAGGACAGTACTGGATACAGAAAAATACAGATGTTCGGGCACTACACTAGCCCAGAGATAAAGTTATTTTTACATTACACACTGTATTGGCTTGCTGTAATGTACTGAACACAGAAAAATAAAGATTTTCAGGACTACACTAGACCACAGATAATGTCATTTTTACAGTACACACTGTATTTGCTTTCTGTAATGAATAGGAGACAGAGAAATAAAATTTTTCAGCACCACACTAGGCCAGAGATAATGTTATTTTTACTGTACACACTGTATTTGCTGGCTGTAATGTACAGGAGACAGAGAAATACAATTTTTTGGCAACACACTAGGCCAGAGATAATGTAATTTTTACTGTACGCACTGTATTTGCTTTCTGTAATGAACAGGAGACAGAGAAATACAATCTTTCGGCACCACACTAGCCCTGAGAATATGTAATTTTTATAGTACACACTGTATTTGCTTTCTATAATGTACAGGAGACAGAGATACAATTTTTCGGCACCACACTAGCCCTGAGAATATGTAATTTTTATAGTACACACTGTATTTGCTTTCTATAATGTACAGGAGACAGAGATACAATTTTTCGGCATCACACTAGCCCTGAGATAAAGTAATTTTTATAGTACACACTGTATTTGCTTTCTTTAATGTACAGGAGACAGAGAAATACAATTGTTGGCACCACACTAGCCCTGAGAATATGTAATTTGTACAGTACACACTGTATTTGCTTTCTATAATGTACAAGAGATAGAGAAATACAATTTTTCGGCACCACTCTAGCCCAGAGATAATGTAATTTTTACTGTACACACTGTATTTGCTTCCTGTAATGTACAGGAGACAGAGAAATACAATTTTTCGGCACCACACTAGCACAGAGATAATTTAATTTTTATAGTACACATTGTATTTGCTTTCTGTAATGTACAGGAGACAGAGAAATACAATTTTTCGGCACCACACTAGCCCTGAGATAATGTAATTTTTACAGTACACACTGTATTTGCTTTCTATAATGTATAGGAGACAGAGAAATACAATTTTTCGGCGTCACACTAGCCCAGAGATAATGTAATTTTACAGTACACACTGTATTTGCTTTCTATAATGTATAGGAGACAGAGAAATACAATTTTTCGGCGTCACACTAGCCCAGAGATAATGTAATTTTACAGTACACACTGTATTTGCTTTATATAATGTATAGGAGACAGAGAAATAAAAAATTTTGGCAACATACTAGGCTGCAGATAATATATTTTTACTGTACACACTGTATTTGCTGGCTGTAATAAACAGAACACTGAAAAATACAAATTTTCGGCACTACAATAGGCCAGAGATAATGTAATTTTGACAATACGCACTTTATTCAGATGTAGTTTTATATTGGATACAAATTTGTCCCAAATAAAAAAAATTCTCTGCTGCAATACTGTATATACGGTTGCGGCGTTAACCACACACACAGATGTGCCCAAAACTTGTTAACTATGGCCAAAATATAAATCACTGTCTGCTCGAGTAATTCATATAACGGTTGCGGATTGAACGCACACACAAATGTGGCACAGGTTAGGTTAGTTTCCACGGAACAAATAATTTCTCTGATGGTACAGTGTATATCTCGGTAGCAGGAACACTGTAGTGAGTAAGCCCCTTTTAATAATGTCTGCCCAACACACTCCTGTATAGTGGTGCAGGGTATGTCTTAGTACCAAGGGACACTGTAGTGAATAAGCCCCTTTTTATAATGTCTGCCCAACACACTGCTTTATGATGGTGCAGGGTATGTCTTAGTACCAAGGGACACTGTAGTGAATAAGCCCCTTTTTATAATGTCTGCCCAACACACTGCTTTATGATGGTGCAGTGTGTATCTCAGTACTAAGGAACACTGTAGTGAATAAGCCCCTTTTGATAATATCTGCCCAACACACTGATTTAGAGTGGTGCAGTGTGTATCTCAGTACTAAGGAACACTGTAGAGAATAAGCCCCTTTTGATAATATATGCCCAACACACTGATTAATGATGGCGTATTGTAGATGTCACTAATCTTTCTGTCTTTTAGAAGTTATCAAAGCGATTTTCAAGCCCTGCACTTATCTGTCCCTTCCTGGTGACGCCTGTCCCTGATAGTGCTTAATTGACCCCCTTCTTGAAAACAAAAAAGGTGCTGCACTGCTGTCAAACACACACTCTAGTCCTTAAAAGGACTGTTAGGTCTTTCAATAAGGTTTTTGGAGTGAAATTAGTAAGTTTAGAGCAAAACGCTATCTGTCCCTGCCTACTGTCTGCTCTCCCTGACGCTGAATAAGCCGAGCGCCGGACCTCAGCTCCTATATGAAATGGTATTACATGTTCCGGCCAGCCCATCAGTGTAAGGCTTACAGTTAACATTGCTATGGCCTTACACTGATGGGAATTACTTACCTGGACCTTGATTGGCTGCTTAGAAGGTGCCAAACGTGCGGGGAGGAGACTCGAGCAATGCGACGAATACACGTGGTGCTCGGCCGAGTAAAGCTGAGCGCAGTGCATAGCGATGCTCAAGCCGAATCAATACTCGGCTGAGCATGCTCGCTCATCACTAGTAGAGACCCAAAAGTCCATTTAAGGACTTGTTGTATCTGGCAGCAATATATATTATTAGCGCAACCTGCGCTAAATTGCGTGCAATAGTTAGAGACCAAAACGTCCCTTTAAGGACTATTGTTGTATCTGGCAGCAATATATATTTTTAATGCAACCTGCGCTAAGTTGTGTGCAATTGTTTGGCTGCTGCAGACAGCGATATTATCTGCACTACATCTCCTGTGTAAAGTGTGCGCAGCCTAAAAATATCTGTAACATCCAGTGTACTTTTTCCGTAAATGGTGTCAGCTGCGGACAGTTACATTACCTGTGCTACATCTCCTGTATAACTTGTGCGCATCCTAAAAATATCTGTGACATCCAGTGTACTTTTTCCGTAGATGCTGCGGACAGTGACTTTACCTGCACTACATCTCCTCTATATCGTTTGCGCATCCTAAAATTATCTGTGACATCCATTGTACTTTTTCCATAGACGATGCGGACAGTGACATTATCTGCGCTACATCTCCTGTATATCGTGTGCGCATCCTAAAAATATCTGTGACATCCAGTGTACTTTTTCCCTAGACGCTGTCGATAGCGACATTGTCTGCGCTACATCTCCTGTTTAACTTGTGCGCATACAAAAAATATTTGTGACATCCAGTGTACTTTTTCAATAGACGCTGCGAACAGTGACATTACCTGCGCTAGATCTCCTGTATAGCGTTTCCGCATCCCAAATATTTGTGACATTGACTGTAATTTTTTCTTAGCCGCTGTTGACAGCAGCACCATTACCTGTGGAACCCTTCCTGCATAATGTTTCCGTATCCCAAATATCAGTGACATTGACTGTAATTTTTTCTTAGCCGCCGTTGACGGCAGCGCCATTACCTGTGGTACCTCTCCTGTATAAAGTTTCCGCATCCCAAATATCTGTGACATTGACGGTAATTTATTTCTGCATATACTTTAAAAAACTGTGCTACTGTACGTGTGACATACTTGCAAGCATACATACCATCTAATATGATGAAGGCGAGCAGTAAGGGACGGGCAAAGGGTCATGCTGCTGATGGAGCACGCAGAGGCCATGGCCCTGGGCATGGTGAAACTGTACATGCTGGTAGAGCACAAGAAACACACTCATCCAGGATACCTAGCTTTATGTCCCAGTTTGCAGGGTGGCGCAGGACACCACTCTCGAAGTCAGACCAGTGCGAGCAGGTGGTCGGTTGGATTGCAGCAGATAATGCTTCCAGTCGGTTAAGCACCCCCTGTTTTCTACAAAGTCCAGTCTCATTAGTCAAGAGTCTGGTCAACAGAATCCTCACCCTGATCCTCCTTCCTCCCACCATGGAGAGTCTTTGCAAACAAGTGATCCCACATTCTGAGGAGCTCTTTTCATTGCCATTCCTTAATTTGGGCCTCTCGCTAAGCCCGCTTGAAGAGGGACATGAGGAGATCTTGTGCCCTGATTCCCAAACTCTTGAGCATCCACAGAAGGAAGAAGATGGCGGTGGGGCAAGGCAATTAGTGTTTCACGTGGATGATGATGAGACATAGTTGCCAATAAGTCAACGGCAATTAGTGTCTCAAGAGGTTGATAATGAGGATGAGACACAGTTGTCAATAAGTGAGGTTGTTGTTAGGTCAACAAGTCAGGAGGATCACCAGAGTGAGGAAGTGGAAGAGGAGGTGGTGGACAATGAAATCACTGACCCAACCTGGGAAGGTGGCAAGCCAAGCGAGGACAGCAGTACAGAGAAGGAGGGATCCGCAGCACCTCGACAGGCTGGAAGAGGTAGTGGGGTAGCAAAAGGGAGAGGGAGGGCAACACCAAACAGAACCGCAACTGTTCCCTGGAGCACCCCCTTGCAGAAACCTCCCTTGCCAGGGGTAAGTGTTCCGCAGTCTGGTGCTTTTTTGATGAAAGTGTGGACGATAAAAGAATTGTCATTTGCAACCTGTGCCGTACCAAAATGAGCAGGGGCGTGAACACTAGCAACCTCACCACCACCAGCATGATCCGCCGCATGGCATCAAAGCACCACAATCGGTATCTGCGGGTCACACAACTGCCTCCTCTTCCCCTGTGTTATGTGCTGGCCAATCCCCTGCACCTGGACTTTAGCAAGCACCATCAGCTAGCACATCCACCTCTGTGTCCCAGCACAGCGTACAGATTTCCATACCCCAGGCCTTAAAAAAGCACAAATACCCAGCCATCCACGCACAGGCCATAGCACTAAAAGCACACGTTTCCAAATTGCTGGCCCTGGAAATGTTGCCATTTAGTCTTGTGGACACTAAAGCTCTGAGGCTTTCCGCAGCCTGATGGGTTTATAGCCGTCCCTCGTTACTCAGTCCCCAGCCTCCACTATTTTGTCTGGTGTGCCATCCCTGCCTTACACCAGCATGTGTCCCGTAACATCACCCGTGCCCTGACCAACTCAGTTATTGAGAAGGTCCACCTAACGACTGATACATGGACAAGTGGTTGTGGCCAGGGATGCTACATTTCCCTGACGGCACACTGGGTGAACGTTGTGGAGGCCGGGAGCGAGTCGTACCTTCGGATGGCACAGGTGCTACCGATGCCAAGGATTGCGGGCCCTACTTCCATCATGATTTCCACTGCAACGCCCGCTTCTCCACCTCCTCCACTTCCACCTCTGAGCTCTCATCTTGCAGCACCAGTCAGCCATCAGTCAGTAGCTGGAAGCAGTGTAGCACTGCAGTGGGGAAGTGGCAACAGCCGTGCTAAAACTTAATTGCTTAGGTGACAAACGGCACACTGCCTCCGAGCTGTGGCAGAGTATTAGGCACCAGACTGGGCTGTGGCTCTCGCCACTCAACCTACAACCACACGTTATACGCATTTTGGCAAACACCGATTACTGGTTGTTCACCCTTCTCGACTGCCGCTACAAAGAGAACTTCTCATCTCTCATTCCTGTGGTGGAGAGGACTAGCAAAATGGTGCAATACCAGAAGGTCCTTGTGGAAAAATTGCTCCAAAAATTTCCAGCTGAAAACTCTGGCGACAGAGTGGGTAGTTCCTTGAGCAACTGAGGAGGGGAGACGAGGGGAACACACAGCAGTTCTAACATAGGCAGGGAAACACTCTCCAATGCCTGGGACAGTTTCATGACACCCTGCCAGCACCCTCACCCTGATGCACGGCCTACTGTCACTAGGAGGGAAAAATTTTGTAAGATGGTGAAGGAGTACGTAGCAGACCGTGTCTGAGTCCTCAATGATCCCTCTTATAACTATTGGGTGTCCAATCTGGACACGTGGCACGAACTGGCGCTCTACGCCTTAGAGGTGTTGGCCTGCCCTGCCGCCAGCGTTTTGTCAGAGCGGGTATTTAGCGCGGCTGCGGGCATAATAACTGATAAGCGCATCCACCTGTCAACTGAAAATGCTGACAGGTTGACTTATAAACATGAACAAGGCCTGGATTGCCCCTGACTTCTCTACTCCACCAGAGGAAAGCGGCTGAACATAAAGGCACTTTAAATCTAACTTTTATGGTGTTTTGAATACACTGTATTCCCATACACCCCTTTCGCCACAAAAAGGGTTCAATCTTCCTTTTCTCGTCCCCCTCCTCCATCATATCAACATGCTTATTAGGCTGCCCTCGCTCCTAATGTTTTAGAGGGTCAGCTCAGCAGCAGGCCCTTAACCATAATTTTTTCGATAGTCACCTCAGCAGCAGTCCCTCAACCATAATGTTTTATATGGTCAGCTCAGCAGCAGGCCCTCGCCCCTAATGTTTTAGAGTCAGCTCAGCAGCATACTCTCACCCCTAATGTTTTAGATGGTCAGCTCAGCAGCAGCCCCTCGCCCCTAATGTTTTAGATTGTCAGCTCAGCAGCAGGCTCTCGCCGCCAATGTTTTAGATGCTCAGATCAGCAGCAGGCACTCGCCCCTAATGTTTTAGAGAGTCAGCTCAGCAGCAGACCCTCACTCCTAATGTTTTAGAGTCAGCTAAGCAGCAGACCATCACCCCTAATGTCTTAGATGGTCAGCTCAGCAGCAGATCTTCACCCTTAATGTTTTAGATGGTCAGCTGAGCAGCAGCCCCTCACCTCTAATGTTTTAGATGGTCAGATCAGCAGCAGGCCCTCGTCCCTAATGTTTTAGTGAGTCAGCTCAGCAGTAGACCCTCACCCCTAATGTTTTAGATGGTCAGCTCAGCAGCAGACCCTCGCCCCTAATGTTTTAGATGGTCAGCTCATCAGCAGACCCTCACCTATAATGTTTTAGATGGTCAGCTCAGCAGCAGGCCCTCGCCCCTAATGTTTTAGATGGTCAGCTCATCAGCAGACCCTCACCTATAATGTTTTAGATGGTCAGCTCAGCAGCATGCCCTCACCCCTAATGTTTTAGAGGGTTACCAGCAGGCCCTTGCTCCTAATGTTTTAGAGGGTCACCAGAAGGCCATCAATCATCATTTTTCAAGGGTGTGTATGATACCCTCCTTTATGTGCAATAAGGGGTGTATTGGAGTGCTTATTTGGCAGCTCTTTCACTTAGTGCATAGGATTTATGAGTGTAGGAATCCCACTACTTGAACAACTGTACCACAACGTGAATGAGGCCTTCCTTTATGTGATATACAGATTGTATCGGAGTGCCTCTTTCTTGTAATTTTGGCAGTCCTTGCACTTTATATACAAGTAAATATACAGGAAAGAATGTTTCCTAACAATTTTTCCTCTAAAATCGATTTTATCTTTTGTGCTTATTATTTTTAGTCTGTAAAAGTGGCGTACTACTTAGACAACTTTGTTCCCAGCAGCGACCTGGGAGTCCAAGATGCATCCAGACATCCTCCCCATGCTGTTCCCAAACCATTTAAGTGGTGTTTCCATCAATTTCTGACCTTTTTCTGTGAACCAGACACCCTCCCCTCTTCAGAGCATGGGGTGCCTGGTTTAATGCTCGGGTTCGCCCATTGACTTCCATTGTGCTTGAGTGCTCGGTAGAGCACCCAAGCATCCCGATGCATTCGGCCCGAGCACTTTGGTGCTCGATCAACACTAGTTTTTATGCTAATGTACATTGTTTGCGGAATAATAGGAGTCTTAGTGCAAGATGTAGATCATGGAAACTTTACACATCATAACATAGACAATTTTTGCTGTTTATCAGATGCAGCTAAAGCATATCTCATAACAGTTGAATAACCATCACTGGAGTATTTTAAGCCCAGACCCAGATCCATCTAGGCCCCAGAAACTTTGGAAATCTTCACATTGTGCACAATTTTGTTGTCACTTTACTTTATAGTAGAATTGTAAATGCATTGAAGTACTTTTATAACTGAAATTCTATGAAAGGTACTGAGGTGAACATTTTGTGGGTCATTTATGAACGGACATATGCCTCTTTTGTGCTGTATATCTGGCGCAAATTCTGTCACACATCATGTTGCGGCATAATCTGCGACTTCTTACGCCGGCCATTTTGAGCACCAGTGAAAGTCTATGGGGCTATTCACATGGCAGTTCTTTTAACGGCCAGTGAATAGCATCCGTCCAAAAATAGGACATGTCCTATTTTTGTCCGTTTCCACGGCCGTGCGGACCCCTTTGAAATCAATGGGACCGTTCTTAACAGCCGATTGACAGGAGTGCACCTGTCTAATGGCCGTTAAAAACGTGTACATTGCAGGTTACAAAATGTGCCTGATATTTCAAATAATGCCCCCATAGTTGAAATAATGCCCCCATAGTTGAAATAATGCCCCCATGGTCTCCAGAAGCACTCAACTCATCCAAATGCTTGCGGTGTGGCAGTCTCTTCTATCTTCATTGAGAAGGACCTGCCGAAGGACCCGCGTTGTGCGTGGTGACGTAACTACGTGGGAGTACGGAGTGACGTCAATGCACACCTTCCGTTCTATGAAGAGAGAAGAGACAACAGCGTGAGCAAGTGGTTAAGGTGAGTTTTTTTTTATGGCTGTGGGACACGATGGGGGCATTATTAAAACAGTGAGGGACATTAGGGGACCTTATTAAAGCTGTGGGTGTTAAAACAAATTCCTACACTATGGGCGGCATTATTTAAGATACCCCCATCTTAAATAATGTCCCCCATAGAGTAAGATTTTTTTTTGGGGGGGGGGGCATTAATAAAGCTGAGGGCACTATTAAAAAATTACACGTTTTTAACGGACATGAAAAACTGATGCAAAACGGACATTAAAAACGGACACACAGCCAGAAAATGGATGCACACACTGATGCAAAATGGCCATGAAAAACTGACATTGTGTCGTGTGCATGTAGCCTAAATTAAGACAGGGAGGAAGCTGTCTTACATTTAGCATTGGCGGTGGATACATTGAAGTTATGTAGAGGCCTTTTTTTAATAAATGTGTCCCTTAGTGCTTTTCCCTTCTAGTGCAGATTTGTCTGAGGAAGATGCCAGCCTTTAGTGCCTATGAGGAAGTAATTTGTGAACATATCATACAATATGTATAGCTTTTATTTCTATTACTATTTTTGCAACTTCAAACTAATTTTCCCAGAATACACTGCTATGTAGCAGGAAAGAATGATAGAAAGAAATATCACATACTTAGACATATATACTATGAAGGGCTTATATTAGCTACTGGGGCACTAGAATAGGGCATATTTCAACTACTGAGGGCACTATAAAGGGGCCTATATTAACTACTGGGACACTATTGAGGGTCCTATAATATCTATTGGGGGCATTATAGAGGGGCCTATATTAACTACTGGCGGAATTGTAGAGAGGGCTATATTAACTACTAGGGCACTATAAAGGGTCTATAACTCCTGGGACAATATAGAGCAGCTTATAACAACTACTGTGGCACTATAGATAGGCCAAAATTAAATAATAGGGGCATTATAGAGAGGCCTATGAAAACTATGTGGGGCACTATAAAGGGGCCTAACTACTTGGGGCACTATGGAGGGGTCTAGAGGGGCCTTAATACTAATGGGGGCACTTTATGGGGCATTATTACTACTGGCAGTACAGTGGGGGTAATTTATATTGGGCACAATATGGAAGGCACTGCTACCAACAGACAGTGGTGTATCTTGGTTTTGTGCTGCCCTAGGCGAGACTAAACTCGGGCACCCCCTAATATAAATTTCAACCGCACCTTCCTTTCAATGCCAAACCCCTTCCTCTGTAAACCCCGCTCTTCCTTTTAGTCTCCACCCTTTCCTGTATTTCAAAGTGAATAACGACAGCCAAACACCCTTCCAGGACCTCACACCCCTCCCTAGATCCCACAAGTGTCATCCACAGATCCACTCCCCCCTTAAGTGCCATCCACAAACCCCTTAAGTGCCATCCACAGATCCCCCTTAAGTGCCATCCACAGACCCCCTTAAGTGCCATCCACAGATCCCTCCCCTTAAGTGCCATCCACAGACCCCCTTAAGTGCCATCCACAGATCCTCCCCTTAAGTGCCATCCACAGATCCCCTCTTAAGTGCCATCCACAGATCCCCCTTAAGTGCCATCCACAGATCCCCTCCCTTAAGTGCCATCCACAGATCCCCCATCCAGTGTCATCCACAGATCCCCCCATCCAGTGTCATCCACAGATCCCCCTCCCATTCAGTGTCATCCACAGATCCCCCCCCTCTCAGTGTCATCCACAGATTCCCCCTTCTCAGTGTCATCCACAGATTCCCCCCTCAGTGTCATCCACAGGTTCCCCCCTCTCAGTGTCATCCACAGATTCCCCCCTCAGTGTCATCCACAGAATACCCCCATCCAGTGCATCCACAGATTCCCCCTTCTCAGTGTCATCCACAGATTCCCCCATCCAGTGTCATCCACAGATTCCCCCATCCAGTGTCATCCACAGATTCCCCCATCCAGTGTCATCCACAGATTCCCCCCATCCAGTGTCATCCACAGATTCCCCCATCCAGTGTCATCCACAGATTCCCCCAGTGTCATTAACAGATTCCCTACCTGCCCAGCACCGCCTCCTCCCAGCCCAGCGTCGTTGTAGGTAATTATTATTCACTTCACTTGCCAGAGAGAGAAGCGCGGAAGACTCACACAGGCGCACTGGCAGGCGCATGCGCACTTCAATGCCTCTGCCAGTGCGCCTGTGTGAGTCTTCCGGCGCTTCTCTTCTCTTCTCAGTGAAGTGAATAATAATTACCTACAACGGCGCTGGGCTGGGAGGAGGCTGGGAGGAGGCGGCGCTCTGCAGGGAGGAGCGGTCCCGGCGCACCCCTACAGCGCGGCCAGCCAAAAAAGATTTCTATCACTGAGGCAAACAGGGCATTTTGCCGCCCCATTGGAAGTGCCGCCCTAGGCAAATGCCTTGTTTGCCTCGTGATAGATACGCCACTGCCAACAGAGGCACTCTAAGGGTGTATTATCAATGTAGGGGGCACTATTAGTATTGAGGGGACTGTATGGCACTGTTATGTCTTCAGAATAGTGTTTGGGGGCTTTGGGGAGCACAACAGGCACAGAATTGGGGGTAGCAGCATGATAGATGATGCTGAAAGGCAAAATAGTGGCCCAGTCATGAAGTGGGGAGGGTGGGAACAGCATGATAAGTCTACAGAGTGGCTCTATGACATAGTGGAGGTGGAAGCAGCTTCAAGAGGAGGCCACAGAGTGGCACAATGACAGTGTGGAGGTGGAGGCAGCATCAGGAGGCCACAGAGTGGCACAATGACAGAGTCTGGAGGTGACGGCAGCATCAGAAGGCCGCAGAGTGGCACAATGACAGAGTGTGGAGGTGGCAGCAGCATGAGGAGACCACAGAGTGGCAGAATGACAGAGTTTGGAGGTAACAGCAGCATTAGGAGGCCACAGAGTGGAAAAATGACAGAGTCTGGAGGTGGCGACAGCATCAAGAGGCCACAGAGTTGCAAGGTGACATACTGTGGAGGTGGGTGGCAATACCAGTACCTGCTGATGGTGGGTGAAAGAAGGAGCACTTGGCATCAGATGTGTGGCATCAGGCGGGTGACAGCATCAGAATTGTAGCTGAGGCAGGTAGCCAGAAGAAACTGATCTCTTTTTTTAAAGTGTTGATGTGGCACCATGGATGATCTAGTCTGATTCATCTTGATGCAGTGTCCCACTATGTGCTATATGTGGGCACTTTAAACTCTTGCTAAATGTCATATCAAATATAATGTGGTATCATGCTGTAACTCCCTTTAACAGGCTGACAGTGTCATTTATCTTTATTTGCCCCAAGGTGGCGCTGGTATATATATATATATATATATATATATATATCTGGGGGGAGGGGGGGTGTCTAGTCAGTGTGTGTGTTGAGGATGAGAATGAACAGAGGAGGAAGTTAATGGAGGATGTGAATCAGAGCAGTCCACAATGTAGCTGCTATTTTAGCCCCTTGGCTCTGGCCAGGCTAAGGAAGTATAGAGAACACTATTACAGTAGCACAGCACAGACGAGTGAGTCTACGTCTGGATATAGAGAAAGTCTAGTGGAGGTTAGAGCTAAATTAGTCAATAGACTTCACAAGCACCAATGACCAGGAGGAACCTAAAAGTACCTGGACACAGCCGGATGATTAATGTGCAAAATTATCCTTTACGACATGCCTCTATGGACATTGTGGTTCAGAATAAATTAAGACAGCCTTACAAATAATGAAGCAGAGGATTTTGCCTGCCGTTAGGGAGATCACCCGGTGGATTGCTAATTACTAGTGATAAGCGGCAGGGGCAATATTCGAATTTGTGATATTTTTGCGAATATTTGGTAGAATATTCATCATATATTCGCCAATTCAAGAATTCTCGAATATAGTCTTGATTGCGAAAATCAGCAATGTAATATGAGCGTAATGCGAGCGCAATACAGGCGTGGTGCATTATAGCTACATTTTTCAATCTGATAGAAGTTTCCTAAGACTGGAGAAAATGGTTGGCACGGCAGAACATTACAATAGCTTTATATGCAGATAGAGTGCTTCAATATATTCGCTATTGCGAAATCGGCACTAATTATGTGAATATTTGGGCGCTATACGTGCAACTTCACATTTTAATAGGTCTGACTACATATTAGTGATTGGTGCACTAAGTATTGTTCTGAACTTGTGACATCACAGCACTATGTATGTATGTATGTAGCATACATACATACTTAGGGCACTATGTATGTAGCATGTATATAGCATGTATGTATGGACATTAGAACCTACAGCTACACTTCATCACTATCTAACCTACACTGACTATCTCCCACTAACTATCTGTATTATATATATAAGCGAACTAACTAGCCATCTAATGTGATGTGACACAGGAAAGCAGAGAGGACAGCAATAACACTGCTGTCTCTCTCAGATCTGAAAAATACTGCATACAATGGCTGCTGGGGAGGTTCTTATATACTAAAGGGGTAGGCAACTTTCCTATTGGTTGCTAGGGATGTTGCTAAGCCCAGTCAAGGACTTTGCAGCCTTCTCATTGGCCCACAAGCAAGAAGCAGGGAGGGAACATGGGTTCAGATGAAAAAAAATCTAGAATATTCGAAAATTACGAATATATATCACTATAGTCTAAATATTTGCGAATTCTCGAAGTGGCGATATTCGCGATTAAAATTTGCAATTCGAATATTCGTGCCCATCACAACTAATTACAAGTAAGAATTTATTATATCCAGTACCTGAGTGCTAGAGTTTGGACAAAGTCTAGAAAGATGTAGAAAGAAGGAAAACTCCTCAAGTTACAATTGCGATATACCGTATAAGGGAGCGATATTACGGTGCAAGGAGAGGAAGTGGAAGCTTCTCCCTTGAAGCCCCTCCATCACCAGTGTGTGCTAGCCAGCGAGAAAACAAGATGGCTCGTCCTTGTCAGCCAAACGTGGAAGGCATGTGTCGGGATGATGAAGTGCCTGAGATGCAGGCAGCACCCAAAGAGATACGTGTCTCTCAAGTGCAGCGGCCCCTGAAAGGTAAAGAGGTGGCATTCCCTGTGCCGGCTGACGTGGCGGAGGCAGCCGGAATCAACACTCCGTCTCCCAGGAAGCATGGCTTTTTTGAAGGACTAAATCCCATGGTCCCCAGAGAGATTACAGCCCATGGGGAAAATATGTGGCAATATCCGAAACCTGTGGCCTATGTGAGACCCCAGAAGATCTTTGCTATGGCCCTGTCTCCCAGCCGAAAGTTCGGGCTGAACCTTCCCAGCTTCCTTCAGAGCGAGAAACATGTACCACTGTAAGCAACACATGGCTTCAGCTTCCTCTGATGTGTATTCCTACGGAGTCCTTTTGTTATGGCTTTGCAAAGGGAGCAATAATGTTACGCACAATTCTGATGGAACTCCTGATCTTATGAAACTGGACTTGGACTCTAAAGCAGATGTTCTCCTGTCATGTCTTGTGTGCTGTGGAAATGTAATGCAGACGGAGCAGATAAAAATACGTTAATGTTTTCAACTTACTGAAGCTGCTTGATTTAATTGTGCTTAGATGGTAAAGGCAAAGTCTGCTGGTGTGTTGTCATCAGCGTCTTCATTATGTTTACTGCTGGACGCACAACGACGGTCCATACCGCAAAAGAAGGTCTACAAACACCCATCAATTTTCCCAAAGAAAACATGGTTGAAATAAAAAATATCACCAATGAAAGGATAATGGAATTCGGTTCATACAGGAGAAAGTCTAAATTCACCCATACATTTTCCGAAAAGAAGCCAGTGTCACATAAAGAATTTCACCATTAAGTACTTCAGTCCATACCACAAAAGGAGGTGTACAATCACCCATTAATTTTCCCGAAGAAAACATGGTTGAAATAAAAATATTCACCAATTAAAGGATAATGGAATTCAGTTCATACAGAAGAAAGTCTACTATCACCCATTAATTTTCCCAAATAAAGCCTGTTTTACATAAAAAATTTCCCCACTATGTAATTCTGTCCATCCCGCGAAAAGTGCTTCACCACATATAACTGCACTGCTGAACAGCAATTAGGCCTAAATTTTTTTCTATTTTTACAGAAAAGGCTTTTCAACAGATAAGTGCAACAATGAAAGGCGCATATATTTGTACTTTGCTAGTAATACACGGCAAACTGGGCTGTAAAATATCTCCCTGCACTGCTGAACGGCAATTAGGCCCAATTTTTTTTTTCTATTTTTACACAAAAGTCTTTTCAACAGATAAGTGCAACAATGAAATGCGAATATATTTTTTACTTTGGCAGTAATACACGGCAAACTGAGCTGTAAAATATCTCACTGCACCGCTGAGCGGCAACTATATTTTTCCTTTTTCCACTAATACATGCAAAAAAGGACTTTAAAACAGATAACTACACTGCTGAGCGGCATATATATTACTTTTGCCACTAATACACAATAAAAAGGGCTGTAATTTTTGCACTTCACCACACAACGGCTAATAAGCCTTTTTTCCCTCTAATACAAGCCAAAATGGTTTAGAACATATAAGTGTACCGCACTAGGACAAATAAAATGTAGAAATATTTCCTTGTAATAAAACCTGTTAATGCCTGTTTCAAACATGACTAGCACCATAATAAGAAGAGTTTGCTAGAATTACAGAGCTGGATAATGGCAATTTGGATCCTCAGTCAATGCAGCAAGGTGTATTCGGACAGTTCCTATTACCCTCCCCGACTGAACGCTGTTCTACATAAATGCTGTGGAAATATTGTCTCCCTGCACTAAGTACGCTGGTGAATGGCAGAATTTAAGATGGCCACCATTTTTATAGGCTGTGACATCACAAGGCTGGCTGCTGATTGGCTGCATGCATGTCAGTATGGGTGATGCCGCCTTCCCAGAGTTCGTTTCTCCATGTCCTCACATGTGAAGCAGCCATTTTAGGAAAAATGTGATTCGTTACAACGAAGCGCGAGGAAATTCGCATTCAGTGCAAATCGAATTTTTCCTGAAATTTGGATAGTATTCCACTTCGTCAGCTTCGATTCGCTCATCTCTAACTGTAAAAAAAATAATAAAAAAATAAATATAAATATATATATATACACACACAATATGCAGTAAAATTCTAAGCCTAGTGACAGTTGAATGAGCACAGAATACCAAACTTAAAACAATATGGTAGTAAAAAGTAGACATTTACTTTAAGAAAATTGATACTTAGATATTTAGATAAATTAAAGTAGTCATCTAATTGTGTCTTGTGTATATTTTGAGATAATATACATAGATACCAGTATATAGATAGACACCTATAGTTGTATATAGTAGTATAGTGTATGATAGAATATTGCTTGGGTTTTCTATTTATGTAAAGTATACTTATTCCGCCAGTCATATTGTTTCAGTGTTCATTATTTTCTCCTTTTTTCACTTGTCTTTATAGATTACTCATAATATAAAATAGTTCTAGAAGAATCAAACTGAAAAACTTTTCCAAATAAAATCAGTTTTAGTGCTTTCCGGAACCACATATAAAAGAAAGCATAAACTATTGGGTTGAAAGTTGAATTTAAATATCCAATCCATACAAATGCATCAATGACAATGGGTGGAATACCATAATTCAAAAATGGACCAGTAGCTGTGGAGAAAAAAAAAGGTGACCAGCAAAACAGAAAAACTCCCATAATTGTTCCCAGGGTTTTAGCTGCTTTCCTTTCTCTGCATCGGGATCCATGTTGTCTTCCATTAAGATCCATCTGGAATTGCATCTGACTTGCAATGTCTTTAATCGATCTTGCTTGTCTCCTGGCAATGATGTATATTTTTCCATAAATACAGATCATAATAAATCCGGGAATAAAGAAGGACAACATGGAGGCCACTATCCCTGATGTTTCACTGAAAAACACAAAGCAGCCTCCAATGCAGCTGACCTCATTGTAGAAATATGATTCAGAACCCTTTATATTAAGCTCAAGGAAGATCATACCAAAGGCAAAAATAGCAGGTAGCACCCAACTGATAATAATCATTGTAAGCACAGTAAAAATATTCATTCTTGTCTTATATCTCAATGGATCACATACTGCGTAATATCTATCCACGGAGATAAATGAGAGGTGGAATATGGAAGCTGTACTGAGCATTATGTCTGTTCCAGTATGGATTTTACAGAAGATTTCTCCAAAATACCAGCAGTTCTCCACTGATCTAACCATACTGTATGGCATAACAAGACACCCCAATAGGAAGTCCACAGTGGCCATGGAAAGAATCAGGTAATTTGTTGGGGTGTGAAGCTGCTTGAAATGAGCTATGGAGATGATCACGGCAAGATTTCCAGCTATTGTAGACAAAATGGTGCTTACCATGAACACATACATGGGAATCCTTATGTTGTTTGCCCAATTATTCTTTTCACATGACTTGTTCATTGTCTCAAAGCAGTACTGTAGTTGCATTGTACCTTCAGATGGCATGTTTCACCTTGATGCATTGGTTGCAGTGGTTAAAGGTAGGGTAGTAAGTCTTATGATATATAACTTTGCTTTTTCAACTGCCTCTTGTTGAGAAAATCTGTAAAACAAAATATTGGATGTAAAAGAGTTTGTCTGGTGGATAATAAATCATGAGAGAAGGGGTCAAATAGGTTGAAAAAAGGAAATCAGGAAACACCTACCTGATTGATCCCCTGCCACTACCATTTCAATTCTTCCTGGGTCTCCTGCTGTTTCTGCATCCATGTGTCTCATGATAACTCATTCAAGCAGGTCACCACCACCAAGAAGCAGAAACCAGAAGGGGACATAGAAAGTATCAAAATGCCATCATTGGAGATTGGTGAAGTCACTTTTGCTAAAGATAGCACATAACAGTTAGGCCACTTTTTAACAGGGAAACGGGGTCAGAATCATTGTACAAAAAGCACCTCAAATCAGCCTACTATGGTTTTCTATGAAAGGCAATGACTGAACCTTTTTTTTCAGAAAGGTGAAAAAAGAATCCCCCTGCCCTGCATATCTTGAGACCTCGGTGGGTGGCCACACACTGACACAGCCCCATTGAATGGGACTAATCATTGTGCAAACCCATGGCCGAATCTGCAGCTGAAAACCAATGCTCTGCATGAGATTTCTGCCAAGGGTTCCAAAAGCACAATATTTGTTGGATTTTTCAAACAATTATTTTGCTCAAGTGAACATACCCTTACACTACTTAATAGTGAGCTTATGCACATGTCATGAACCATCCACGTTTCCTATTTTCTATGTTTTAAATAAACAGTATACAGGATACTATCTACTATTTGTGCATTAAATGTATGAAAAGTAAAGAAAATTAAGAAAAGGAACCACTATTCCAGCTCTGACAGCAGGGACATCAGCCTTGTTAGGTATAATAAGGATGTGTTTATTAAAGTCAACGTGTTTCCAGGGCGAAAAGCCCACTTCTTCAGGACAATTATATACTAAAAGACCGGCATGACACGCGGTTTAAAAAGACAGTGTTTTGGTGCGCTGGCCAGGGAGTACAGGGCCAGACAGGGGCATGATTTACATTACTGACATTGATAATATATACAAACGGACAAAAGAAACATATCATTCAATACATATATTTGTAACCGGTTAGGTAAAACATGTACATGTAATCACAGCTTTAATAAGTGGGTGGGAAAGGGGACAGGCTGGTAGGCCCGTCTCATTTACCATTTTCTATGCCTGTTTTAGGCATAGAAAATGGTCATCCTTGCTGTCTTACATTTAGAAGGGAAGACGGATACACCGTACTTATGTAGAGGCCGTCGCCTCTTCATAACGTCGGCCGATCCACTGCTAGCGCAGGGCCTTCTTAAGACCGCTGTCTAAAACACCATCCTTAATAAATGTGGCCCATAAAGCACAAACACGCAGTGAGACAAATTAAAATGCTAAAAACTCACATATGGGATGCCCACCTAACATGTCATATCCTCTTGGTATAAGTAATAATGAACAGATATATGAATCCCAGATAATCTAGAGATATGGTTGTTTAAAAGCAGTCGTTTGTTTAAAAGTTTCCATTACATGAGCATGCTTCGTTTCTCTAAGCAAAATTATAGTCTAAGATCAAACATTTTTTTTGCAGTCTATTTATTTGGCTTATTGTATTAAAAATACTAATTAATTGCTCAATACTGGAAAATGTAGCATATTATTAGATAAAAATTTAGACTGCGTCATAAAAAAATGGGCTGATAATGTGCATTCATTTCAATTCATTTCAGAACTATTACTTAACAGAAGATCTGTTAATTATTAATCTGTTAACTAGTATACACAATGATTCATGTTCCATGTTACACAAATGTTTTTCATTTTAAGATAATTTCATTCAATACAATTAGTATCCGTTCACAAACATCAAAAAGGAATATTTTGTTAAGGAGATATCATTTTATGAAAGTAGCGTAGGGTGTTGTAAGTATAAAGACAAAAAATAATAAAAGAATGAGGTATTAGAAAAAAAATATTGTAGCACCGACTAGATAAAAAAAAACCCACAAAGCATCAATACAGGGTCGTTTCACACATCAAAGGAGTCTTTAGGTGTGGCTTATCGCAATGTAGTTGCAATGCAGTGGTTTATATCCCCCCCTCTAACCCCAGTGTGATAGACCAACATAAAGTAGCAAGTATGTGTTAAGTTAAAAGAAAATTATACAAGGTTTTTAAAAGTTTTATTTATAAAAATCTGGAAAATGCAGCATGCATAATTACCCCCCCCCCCCCAGTCAATACTTTGTAAGACCATCTTTAGTTGCAATTACAGCTGCAAGTCCTTTGGGGTATGTCTCTACCAGCTTTGCACATCTTGTTTAACGCCTGTAGGTAGGGACAGACAGAGACAGTGAGCCCTAACCTAGAATCCAGCCTGCTTTCCCTACCTACTTGCAGTGCAATCCCAAGGTAGCAGGACTGCAACTGGTCGACAGTTTGTATGCTACAAAGGTGCAGAGGCAGGTAAACACCTAGAAACAAACGACACAAAGATAAAGTCATATATAAATGGGTCAGAACCAGGAGGACAAAGTAGTACAAAAAAAACGAGAGACAGAGAGAGGTCAAAAGACGAGCTGAGTTCAGAACCACGTGGGATGCACAGTACAAGTCACAAAAGACAGAGAGTGGTAAAAGGACGAGCCAAGGTAAAAAACATGCGAACTCCAAATAAGCACAGGAGTAAGAACCAGGACGCAAGCTAGTAAGCCCAAACAAGACAATCACTGGCATTGGTATATGGCTGCAAAGGCGTTTAAATAGAGCACTGAGTCAATGGATCAGCACCTGATAGGCACTTAATTAGTCAGAAACAGTAGCAAACAGGAATAGAGCAGCTGCACACACCTGCTGAACGGGAAAGCAAAGCATTGCTCCACGTCCCCTGATGCTGTCCCATCACCAGGGGATATGGCTCAGTAGCACCTCTCTCCCGTGTGGCCATGCCAAGGTTGAGGATCATGCCACTGGAGCTCAGACAGATAAGTTTAAAATACTTAGAGGCTGAAATTTTTGCCCATTGTTCTTTGAAAAATGCCGTAGCTCAAGCTTAGTCACATTGGAGAGAGAGTGTCTGTGAACAGCAATCTTCAAGTCTTGCAACAGATTCTCAACAGGATTTAGTAATATGAATATGTTTTTTTCTAAACCATTCTATTGCAATTCTGGCTGTATGTTTAGGGTTGATGTCCTGCTGGAAGGTGAACCTCTACCAGAGTGTTAAGGTGGCAGTAGCATGAGGCGACCACGGAGTGTCCCAGTGAGAGTGGTGAGGTGGCAGCAGCATAGGGAGACAAGAGAGTGGCCCAGTGACATTATGGTGAGGTGGCAGCAGCATAATGAGACCATTGAGTGGTAAGGTGGCAGCAGCTTGAGGAGACCACAAACTGGCCATGTGACATAGTGGTGAGGTGGCAGCAGCATGAGGGGACCACAGAGTGGCCAAATGACAGAGTGGTGAGGTGGTAGCAGCATGAGGAGACTACAGAGTAGTCATGTGGCAGCAGCATTAGGAGACCAAAGAGTGGCCCAGTGACAGAGTGGCGAGGTGGCAACAGCATGAGGAGACCAAAGAGTAAAACAGTGACATATTGGTGAGGTGGCCGCAGCATGAGGAGACCACAGAGTGGTAAGGTGGCAGCAGCATGAGGAAACCACAAAGTAGCCCAGTGACATAGGGGAAGGTAGAAGCAGCATGAGGAAACCACAGAGTGGCCCAGTGACATAGTGGTGAGGTGGTAGCAGCATGAGGAGACTACAGAGTAGTCATGTGGCAGCAGCATGAGGAGACCACAGAGTGGCCCAGTGTCAGAGTTGTGATGTGGCAGCAGTATAAGGAGACCACAGAGTAGCCCCATGACATAGTGGTAAGGTGGCAGCTGCATGAGGATTCCACAGAGTGGCCCAGTGACAGAGTGGTTAGGTTGCAGCAGCATGAGGAGACCACAGAGTGGCCCAGTGACATAGTGGTGAGGTGGCAGCTGCATAAGGAAACCATAGAGTTGTGAGGTGGCAGCACCATGAGGAGACCACAGAGGGGCCCAGTGACATTGTGGTGAAGTGGCAGCAGCATGAGGAAACCACAAAGCAGCCCAGTGACATAGTGGTGAGCTGGCAGCGGCATGAGGAGACCACCGAGTAGCCCAGTGACATAGTGGTGAGGTGGCAGCTGCAAAGGGAGATCAGAGTGGTCAGGTGGCAGCAGGATGAGGAGGCCACAGAGTTGCCCAGTGCCATAGTGGTGAAGTGGCAGCTGCATGAGGAGCCTACAGAGTGGTGAGGTGGCAGTAGCATGAGGAGACCACAGAGTGGCCCAATGACATAGTGGTGAGCTGGCAGCAGCATGAGGAAACCACAAAGTATCCCAGTGACATGGTGAGCTGGCAGCAGCGTGAGGAGACTATAAGGGGGCGGGTGAGGTGGCAGAAGCATGAGTAGACTACAGAGTAGCCCAGTCACATAGTCGTGAGGTGGCAGAAGCATGAGGAGACCACAGGGTGGCCCAGGGACATAGTGGTGAGCTGGCAGTAGCATGAGGTGGCCCAGTGAAATAGTGGTGAGGTGGCAGCAGCATGAGGAGACCTCAGAGTGGTGATGTGGCAGCAGCAAGAGGAGATCACAGAGTGGCCTAGTGACATAGTGGTGAGGTGGCAGCTGCATGGGGAGACCAGAGTGGTCAGGATGCAGCAGGTTGAGGAGGCCACAGAGTTGCCCAGTGACATAGTGGTGAGCTGGCAGCAGCGTAAGGAGACTATAAGTGGGGGTGAGGTGGCAGAAGCATGAGGAGACTACAGAATAGCCCAGTGACATAGTGGTGACTGGTGAGGTGGCAGCAGAATGAGGAGACCACAGAGTGGCCCAGTGACATAGTGGTTAGCTGGCAGCAGCATGAGGAGACCACAGGCTGGCCCAGTGAAATAGTGGTGAGGTGGCAGCAGCATGAGGAGACCACAGAGTCACCCAGTGACATAGTGGCGATGTGGCAGCAGCATGAGGAGACCACAGAGTGGTGATGTGGCAGCTGCATGAGGAGACCACAGAGTGGTGAGGTGGCAGTAGCATGAGGAGACCACAGAGTGGTCCAGTGACAGAGTGGAGAATTGGTGGCAATACTAGTACCATATAACTCACAGAAAAAAGATGCACCACAAGGATAAGCAACTGACAAAACTGGCTAATCCCTCACTCGATGTTAAAAGCTGAGAGATTCGCCAACATTTCCAATCAGGAACATATCGGAGCCCCTTCAAGCACCACGTCACGGTCTCTCAGCATGGCATGGGGTCCTACCACTAAACTACCTATGGTGTGTGAACAAGGTCTGAAATGGTATTTTCTTTTTTTTTTGTGACATATCATAGTACAGTAGTAGGATACATACTAAAAGAATTACCACACAGTACTTCTCACGGTATTATAGCAACCTTGCCCATATCCCACCCCCCCGCCCACCCCTACCCATTTGGTGCGACTCCTCATCTTCCCATCTTTGGGACACTTAGTCCACTAGTAGTCTACCTAGTGTACCTGCCACCTTTTGTTTTAGGTACCATTCAGAGTTTGTGAAGGGGGTCATTATCGTCAATAGGTCTCTATCAGAATAAACTACAGAAATGAAGGTACCCCATTTTGCAAAGAAAGCCTGGACTTGCTCCGCATCTATCCATGTCAAAACATTTTGTAATGTGTGGGAAAATTTCCATTGCCGTTGGGGTATGTGGTTGTAACCATTTAGCTAAAAGGTAAGCACACCTTTTCAGGTGGAATATAAAATAGAATGAGGTCCGGTGTTATTGGTATTTTAATTTTTAAATGCTGCTTTAAATGGTGGCGTACCATTCTCCAGTATTTAGATACAGCAGGACATGACCACATCCCGTGCAACATATCCGTGTTGGGAGTATTACACTTCGGACACGCCGTGAGTCTGGTCGGGTCCAAATTTGTCCTAAAATGGCTAAATCCGTATATGGCCTTATGTAGGAACCTAAAGTGTGTGTCTCTCCAACCCTCGTTTGATACTATTCTCTTGACCCTATCCCATCCCAGTAAGATTTTCTTTTCCAAGTCTTGAATTGGGAAATCCCTAGCCCAATGCATAAAGAGGTTGTCAGCTACAGTTTGCTGTTTCACATTTCTAATGTATGAGTATAAATCGGATAATGATTTTTTCCCACTTGATTTAACGAGTAAGGTGTCCAGAGAATTGGACGCCATTACTCCGGTCGGTGATGTAATCCTGTCTCTAATGAAGCTCTTAATCTGCAAATAAGTTAGGCGATGATGTGCTTGTGTGGGATGTAATTGGTCCTTGAGATCCTCAAAGGAGTACATCTTTCCCTCTGAAAGATTCCACACCTGTTGTACCGTTCGTATTCCCTTGTCTCTCCAATGAGTAGAGAACTTCGAGTCCACTCCCACTGGGAATTCCGGGTGTCCCCAGAGAAGCATATGTTTGGAGAATAAGAATAGAAGTTTAGTAATCTTACACACCTCCTTCCATGTTACTACTGTATCACGTACAATCAAACTAGATCTCAAAATCTGGGGTATTTTTGTCCATCTCGTATGCATCAGTGCCCCCAATGCCCACGGATGGACCAATTGTGACTCCAAATGACCATTAGAGTAGAAGCTTGTGTCATTGATCCAATCTATACAGTGGCGGAATAAGCTCGCCAGGTTATATAAGCGAAGGTGTGGAAAGGCCAGACCCCCTTTATTTTTGGGTAGCTGTAGTTTCTGAAGCGCTATCCTAGATTTCTTTCCCGCCCACAGAAAAGCGCCGAACGCAGAATGGAGTTTATTAATATTCAGGTGTTTTAGGAGTAAAGGGACCTTTTGCATAGGGTAGAGGAGTTTAGGGATGCATATCATCATTATTAACTGATTCCTACCTCCCAGGTTAAGAGGGTATGATTTCCATCTATCTAAGTCTGAGAGAATTTTTTTGAATAGTGGTGGATAGTTTAAATCATAGAGGGATTCTGGCTTCCGACCAATATGAATTTCCAAGTACCTCAAGGTTATAGGGGCTATTTGTATGGCGATAGGTAACTGAGGGGTGTCCTTCTTACCGTTTAGAAATAGTATTTCCGATTTAAATTGGTTGACCTTGTACCCAGAGATAGTCCCGAAGTCTAGAAGTAACTGGAAGACACATTGGAGGTCTCTATTCGGTTTTTCCAGGAACAATAAAAGGTCATCTGCAAAAAGAGCATGTTTGACAATAGTTTTGCCAATACGGATGCCCTCTATGTTCCTGTCAGCTGCCAGTTTGCGGGATAGAGGCTCTATCGCTAGATTAAATAGTAGGGGGGAGAGTGGGCATCCCTGTCTGGTTCCTTTGAAGAGAGGAAAGGGGGATGATAGGAAACCCGGGGTGTGAATTCTAGCTTGGGGATTCGCGTAAAGGGCCGAAATATACTGCCTGAAGGGATCCGTTATTCCCACGTGATCCAAAACAGATCCCATCCATCCCCAGTCCACATTGTCAAAAGCTTTCTCAGCATCAATAGCCACTATGGCTGGGGATGGATGAGAACCGGGGAACATTTTGACTTCATCCAGAACCGTCAGGACCTTGCGGAGGTTGGTCACAGCCGCCCTGCCTCGAATGAAACCCACTTGGTCACGGGAAATTAGCTTAGGCAGAATAGCAGCCAATCTGTCTGCTAGTATTTTGGAGGCCAATTTTAAATCTACGTTAATTAACGAAATGGGGCGGTAAGAAGAAGCCAGTTGTGGATTTTTGCCCGGTTTTGGTAACACTTTGATGTGAGCCGTGTTCGTGCAAGGCGGGATTAGCATGCCCTGCATATAGCCGGTGAAAATTTCGGAGAGAAGGGGAGTTACTTCCGGAGACAAGATGCGGTAGAATTCGCTAGTTAGCCCATCTGGACCTGGCGCCTTCCCTAGTGCAGTGTGTTTAATTGCATATTCCACCTCTTCCTTCGTTATTGGTGAGTTAAGAACAGACCTGTCAACTTCCGTTATACTAGGGAGAGTAGTCTGGTCTAGCCACTCCTTCACAGTGGTGGGTAGACAGTTTGATGGTTGGTATAGATCTGAGTAGTAGGATCTTAAAATGTCAATCACCTCTTTAGGGTGCGAACGCAGCCTCCCTCCAGCATCAAGTAATGACGTGATGTGGGTCATTGGTTTAATCCCATTAGCTAGACGGACTAATAGTTTACCAGCTTTATTTCCATGTTTGAATAGCCGCGCCTCTCGTTTGGATTGTGACAGTTTTTCCCAGCGAAGGAGCCAGGCGTCATAGGACTGTTTAGCTTGTGTGGTAAGGTGCAAGGTGTCATATGCGATGGCAGGTACGTGTCACCGAGGTTGCTGGCCTCGGTGAGGTGAGAGCCGGGTTTTTGTCTGCAGCAGCTAGTGCTGTTTGACTCTTTTAAATAGCATGGCTGCAAAGCCGATCCGGGCCGGCTCTTACTGGGAGCAGCTAAAGAGTAGGGTGGGTGGCTGCTCCCCACGGTCCAGTCCGAGTTTTGGGCTGGGTATAAAACACAGCCATCAGCTGTGTCTGAGGTGATTATCCTGGAGCCTGCTAACAGGGCTGAGGAGTTCTCTGTGCTGGAGGACGGAGCTCAGCAAGGTGGTGTTTCCCTGCAACCTGAAGGAGGAATCGCCTGCGGCTGAACCGACTGCTAGGTGTGAACCCGCACTTAAACCACCCAAGGTGACTGGACCCTGTGTTGGCCTGTTTTTGGTTTTGCCACATGATTTCTGTTGTGTGTGAACTGTCACCAAGAGACTGTTTTTATTTCTGGTGTGCAAGTGTGAATAAAACACTGTTTGATGCACAATCTGGACTCCTTGTTTTGCCTCTAAACTGCACCCGCACCGCTGTCTACCAGAGCGACTCCCCACATTTGGTGGCGGATGCGGGCACGCGCAGTGAGGCTGGCGTGAACGCCGAACTTTGTTTTTGCTGAGCAAAAGTGAATGTCCTATATTAAGCCGGCAAAGTTACAGCCTGTGATCCCCGACAAAATGGAGGCGGCTGTGAAAGCCCTCATAGAGGCTAACGTGCAGCAGCGGGAGACCAACCAGCTACTGCTACAGCACGTGATGGCGTTGCAAGCGGCAGGAGCGTCCCACCGCGTCCACGATGCCCGGAAAGCTGTCCGTGCCGCGATCCCTAAGATGACCCCTCGGATGATGTGGAGACCTATCTGGCGGTGTTCGAGAAGGTGGCCGTGAGGAGAAATTACCCGAGAACAGTGGGCAGAGGTCGTCGCTCCGTTCCTGGCGTCTGGACCCCAGCAAGTATTTTTGACCTCCCAGATGACCAAGCAGCTGACTACCCGACTGTGAAAGGTGAGATCCTGGCAAGACTGGGGTGAATGTTTTGGTCGGGCTCAGCGTGTCCACCAGTGGGACTTTAGCGTGGCTGAACCCGCCAGGCCACAATACTATGACTTGCTACAGCGGTTTGCAAAAATGGCTGCAGCCAGACATACTGACTCCCACTGCTATGCTCGACCGTCTGTTAGCCGATGTCTTCTGGAGGGCTTTGCCTTACCCTCTCCAGCACTGGATCGGCCAGGTATCGCCCACCAATGCCCTGGAGATGGTCGACCTGGTGGAGCGGTGCACGAGGCCACCAGAAACCTGCAGGGAGTCTTGCTGGGAAGGGTCAGTCAAACCCGGAGGCCTCTGCCCCAGTTCCGACGTCCGGCGACAGAGCGGCCTGTACGGAATATACCCCCTGCGAGTCCGCCTCCCGTGGTATGCTGGAGGTGTCAGGAGCCAGGCCACATCAGGGCCGACTGTCCGCATCGGGATGAGCCGATGGAGGTGAACTACGGGGGTCGCCACTCCTTGTATGCACGGAAGCTGTGCGCAACTGGCACCCGTGAGGTGCAAGACCATAACCACCTGTGTCAGGTAGAGGTGGGAGATTCGCTGGCGGTGGCTCTGCTGGACTCCGGGAGTTTAGTCTCCCTGGTAAGGAGCTGCCCTGTGTACGGCCTGTGGAGTATACTGGCCGTAAAGTCGGGGTCCTGTGCATCCACGGAGACCTGAAAGACTACCCCACTGCACTAGTGACTTTGTCCACAGCGGCTGGTAGGTGGACCCACGAGGTGGCTGTCGCTACTAAACTCCCACATGAACTAATACTTGGGAGGGACTTCCCGGTTTTCCGAGCGCTGTGGCCGGCAATAAAGGTATCTGAGGGACCCGAGACAGGGGTGACCCTAGTAGAGTGGCCTGATACCGCTGGAAGGCCAGAACCCTGGGAGCCCGAGTCTGAAGGGCCGGCGGTAGGGGTGACCACTGCTCCAGCGGTAGAGGGGAGACAACCCCACTGAGTGTAATGGTGGGAGACACGGAGGACTTGCCACCGGGACCTGAGTTGGCAGACCTCAATGTCTCCGGGAAAATTTTGGGACCGCACAACACCGGGACCAAACCCTAACCAGGGCCTGGGAGAATGTGCTGGAAATTGATGGTAAACCCCAGAAACCAGGGGCTGAATTAATGTTCCCACGATTTATTGTTCTACAGGATATGTTGTATCAGGTGAACCAAGTCCGAGGTGAACCTGTTGAACAGTTGGTGGTGCCCACAGCGTATCGCAAGCTTGTCATGGAGCTTGCCCACCAACATGTTCTTGGGGACACCTGGGGTGGCAGAAAACCCAGGACCGCATACTGCAGCGGTTTTATTGGCCCAGTGTGTTCAAGGAGGTAGAAAATTATTGTAAGTCCTGTCCAACCTGTCAGATAACTAGCCCCCAGCCTCATTTCCGTAGTCCTCTGGTACCTCTGCCAATTATTGAAGTACCGTTTGAGCGAATCGCTATGGATTTAATTGGGCCTGTACCAAAGTCTGCCAGGGGCCACCAACACATTCTGGTAGTTCTCGACTATGCCACTCGGTATCCGGAGGCGGTGCCTCTGCGACATACCTCAGCTAGGCTCATTGCCAAAGAGTTAATGGAGATGTTTTCCCGTGTGGGCCTGCCAAAGAGGTTCTGACAGACCAAGGGACCCCTTTTATGTCCAAAGTAATGAAGGAACTGTGTAAATTGTTTGCGTATAAAGCAGTTACGGACGTCCGTTTACCATCCGCAAACAGACGGTCTTGTTGAGAGGTTTAACCAAACTCTAAAAATATGTTAAAAGGGTGGTGTCTAGAGATGGGAAGGACTGGGACCTGCTTCTGCCCTATCTCATGTTCGCAGTGCGAGAGGTACCCCAGGCCTCTACTGGGTTCTCGCCCTTCGAACTGCTTTATGGCAGACACCCTCGGGGCCTGTTGGATATCGCCAAGGAAGCATGGGAACAACAGCCTGTCCCCCACAAAAGTGTCATTGAGTATGTCACCCAGATGCAGGAACGGATAGAAAGGGTGTTGCCGCTGGTCGGGGAGCATATGGAGGCAGCGCAACAAGCCCAGAGTAGGGTGTACAATCGTCAGGCTCGGTGCGGGACTTCAATCCGGGAGATCGGGTTTTGGTTCTGGTACCCACCCTTGACAGCAAATTCCTAGCTAGGTGGCAGGGCCCCTATGAGGTGATCGAGAAAGTAGGGAAGTAAATTACAAAGTACACCAGCCAGGGCGGCGCAAGCCGAGCAGGTGTACCACGTGAATTTACTTAAGCCGTGGAAAGATAGGGACACAGCCGGCGACCACAGCCCCCGGCCAGGGCTTCTAGGTGAAAAGTGTCCAGCCCCACAGTTCGAGGCCTGTGAAGCAGTAACCACGGTAAAAATTGCAGACAGCCTGTCTTCCAAACAAGTTCAGGAAGTCAGGGAGTTCATCAGTCGGAACACGGATGTGTTCTCGGACCTCCTGGCCGCACGTCTCTCATCCAACATGACATCGTCACTGAGCCTCAGGCCAAGATCCGGTTAAAACCATACCGGGTACCCGAGGCTCGGCGACGGGCCATCGCGGAGGAAGTACAGTTAATGTTGAAGCTCGAGGTCATTGAGGAGTCGAAAAGTGAGTGGGCCAGTCCCATAGTCCTAATACCCAAGCCGGATGGGGCGTTGCGGTTCTGCAGCGACTTTCGTAAGTTAAATGAAGTATCCAAGTTTGTGGCGTATCCCATGCCCGAGTAGACGAGCTGGTTGAAAGTTTAGGACAAGCCCGTTATTTTCTGTGCTGGACCTCACTAAAGGGTACTGGCAGGTACCCTTAACGAGTCGGCTAAGGAAAAAACCGCATTTGTTACCCCGCAGGGCCTGTATCACTACAAGGTGTTACCCTTTGGCCTGCATGGCGCCCCGCCACTTTCCAAGGTTAATGGACATAGTGCTGCGACCACATCGTCGGTGCGCCTCGGCCTACTTAGATGATGTAGTCATCCACAGCACCGACTGGGAAAGCCATTTGCCCAAGGTGCAGGCGGTAGTGGATGCCCTGAGGAAAGCCGGACTGACCGCTAACCCAAAGAAGTGCTCCATAGGGTTAGAGGAGACAAAATATCTGGGATATATAATTGGGCGGGGAGTCATCAAACCTCAGGTAACTAAGGTAGAGGCCATTCGTAACTGGCCCCGACCGGTCACCACCAGGCAGGTAAAGTCGTTCCTGGGGATTGTAGGTTACTACATGAGGTTTGTGCCCCACTTTGCCACAATAGCAGCGCCATTGACAGACCTGTTGAAGGGCGAAAGTCTGGGAGGGTTAGCTGGAGTGAGAAGGCGGAGGAGGCTTTCTCCGCGTTGAAGTCGGCCCTGTGTGGGTCCCGGTTTTGGTGACACCCGACTTCAACAAGGAGTTTGTCGTACAGACCGGCGCCTCGGAGGTAGGCCTCGGTGCGGTACTGTCGCAGGAGGTCAACGGGGAAGAACATCCCGTTGTCTTCCTGAGCCGTAAGCTCAGTCCCGCCCGAGTCCAGATATAGTATAGTGGAGAGGGAGTGCCTGGCTATCAAGTGGGCACTCGAATCTCTCCGCTACTACCTGTTAGGGAGGAGGTTCCGTCTGGTGACCGACCATTCCCCCTCAAATGGATGAGTCAGGCCAAGGAGAGGAATGCTCGGGTCACCAGGTGGTTCCTATCTCTTCAAAATTTCAAGTTTTCCGTGGAACACAGGGCAGGCCGCTTGCAGGGCAACGCAGATGCCCTGTCCCGCGTCCACTGCCTCACGTGTGTTCACCCCTCAGGGTTGAACAAAGGGAGGTATGTGGTAAGGTGCAAGGTGTCATATGCGATGGCAGGTACGTGTCACCGAGGTTGCTGGCCTCGGTGAGGTGAGAGCCGGGTTTTTGTCTGCAGCAGCTAGTGCTGTTTGACTCTTTTAAATAGCATGGCTGCAAAGCCGATCCGGGCCGGCTCTTACTGGGAGCAGCTAAAGAGTAGGGTGGGTGGCTGCTCCCCACGGTCCAGTCCGAGTTTTGGGCTGGGTATAAAACACAGCCATCAGCTGTGTCTGAGGTGATTATCCTGGAGCCTGCTAACAGGGCTGAGGAGTTCTCTGTGCTGGAGGACGGAGCTCAGCAAGGTGGTGTTTCCCTGCAACCTGAAGGAGGAATCGCCTGCGGCTGAACCGACTGCTAGGTGTGAACCCGCACTTAAACCACCCAAGGTGACTGGACCCTGTGTTGGCCTGTTTTTGGTTTTGCCACATGATTTCTGTTGTGTGTGAACTGTCACCAAGAGACTGTTTTCATTTCTGGTGTGCAAGTGTGAATAAAACACTGTTTGATGCACAATCTGGACTCCTTGTTTTGCCTCTAAACTGCACCCGCACCGCTGTCTACCAGAGCGACTCCCCACACTTGCCTCCATTTGTCCCTCGATTGTGGAGATGGAGTTTGTATGAACGTGGTGTATGCATCGCTAAGCTTGTCACTATGCTGTAATAGGGAGTGTTTGATGTTCTTTCGCTTGGCATAAGTGTATGCCATAATTTTCCCCCTGAGAACGGCCTTGCCTGCATCCCATAAAAGTTGTGGGGTTACCCCTGTCTCGTTGTCTGTCTTATATTCTAGCCACCAGCCACGTAGTAGGTCGCGAAAATTCTCATCTGCTAGTAAACCAGATGGAAATCGCCAGATATAGTCCGATCCCCTAGGAATCGTGTTACGCATAAGGACCGATACGGGTGCGTGGTCCGAGACCACTAGATCCTCTATCTTCGGGTCTGTGAAGCGATTCATGGCATTTCTGGTGGCTAGAATATAATCGATACGCGACCAAGAGTTGTGTGCATTTGAAAAGAAAGAGTAGTCTCTCCCTTCCGGGTTCGCAATTCTCCACAGGTCAACCAAGTCAGATTGTAGCAAGAAGTTTGAGAGTCGCACATCCCCTCTTCCCCGCCTGTCATTGTCGTTTCTGTCCCTTCTTCTGTCTTCCATATCATCCACTACTGTGTTCATGTCTCCTCCCACTAACCGCACCTCTATCGGGTCCTGGGTAACTTGTCTCCCCAAATTAATAAAAAAAGTCTACGTCATAGGTGTTGGGAGCATAGACATTATACACGCTAAGATCTCCAGTTGCGGATGTAAGATGAAGATGGGATAGTCTACCTTTGTCGTCATGCTGGTGGTCTAGCACCTTCCAGGGCAGGCCTTTCCTGAGTAATGTAATAACTCCCGCCTTCCTCTCCACTGCCCCTGACCCAAAAACCTCTCCCACCCATAGTCTTACCATGCGACTCAGCTCCTGCTCCGGCAAATGCGTTTCCTGAAGCAGGGCTATATCCGCCTTTAACCGCTTTAGCTGTCTTAGGATCATCGTGCGTTTGCACGGTGACCGGAGTCCCTTCACATTCCATGAAATGATTTTAAGGTGGTCAGCCATTGGGAAGTAGTACAAGGGTACAAGAAACAGGATAACCCATGATAAGGAGTGCACCAAATAATCCCATACCTCTCCCCCCCCAACCCCCCCTTCTCACCCAACATAGCAACGTGTGCAGGGCAAATCTTGCCCCGAATGCAGTAACATAGCATATTGTAACGGTTATGACTTCACTTTTTTCCGACATAACCAAAAGCATATAATTGTCACCCAGACTAAACGTAATACAAAAAAAAAATACTCTAGCCTCCACTCCGATTCCACTAACTAGCTCCAGCCCGAAGCTGAACGTCTGGGACAGAGAAAGAGTATAGGTGCATATGTAATGCAGCGGTGTAACAGTGTATGTCTACCTTGACTAACAGAAACAGACGTAAAATGAATGTAAGTAGCATAGGTCCCGTTTAACATGTCAAACCCTCCCCAGACATATCAGTTCCCGTAGAGATCATTTTACTATTAGACATAGTCCAAGATAGGGATACGTTGGTAGCTACCATCGATAGAATCCTGTTTTTTTTCCTCACGGCCATAATACCTGGGAAGTGTGATGATCTCCAAGTATTCCCAGAGAGGAAAGTAAACTCTGTATTACACCACTTACAGTTATCTTGGGGATTCCCTCAACTCCAGTGATGGTACACCTGATCCCTGCTAAGAGTAGGGGTTCCAGGGGAGAGGTCCGTATCAGGCCCGTGACGGCACCATAAAGGATATTGGCCTCTTCATGAGGCTCTGTGTACTGGGTCCCCAGCACGGGCTGCAGAATGTTCTCCAATCCAGGGGAGAGCTGGCAGGTCATTGCGCAGTTTCCTCTTCGCCGATCGCTGGGACTTGGGTGCATCAGGACCTCCCGTTCCGCCGAAAGTGGACGTCCGCTTGCGGTCTTTAAGGTGATGTTTGGCCTCTTCCGGATCGTCGAAAGAGACGGATTTTCCATCCGGTAGCGTCACCCGTAGGGTCGCAGGGAATAACAGTGCGAACCGTATTTGACCGCTGTAAAGGGCCAAACAAAGGGGAGAAAACGCACGCCTTTTTCTCGTCACCTCCGCAGAGAAGTCCTCAAATATCAATATGCGATAACCCCGCAGTGAGGTGCCGGATTTCTGCTGCTTGTATGCTCTGAGCAGCGCGGATTTGTCGGCATAGTCCAGATATTTTACTATCACCTGTCTCGGTCTTGCGGAACGCGTATTCTGTTGGTGGGGTTCCGCTTTAGACTGCGGTCGCTCTATTTGCGGGTTCGGACCCATTCTATGAGCTCGTTCCACTTTGCAGAGGTAGGACAGACCCAACGCCTCCGGTAGCTCTATACTGAAAATTTCTAGCAGGTCTTTGGCGGGAACCTGTTCAGGGAGGCCTACAATCCGGAGGTTGCTCCTCCTGGAGCGATTTTCCAAGTCATCTATTTTCGCCCATAACCTGGTATTCTCCTCAACCGCTTGGGAAAGGTGGGTTTTAATGATCTCATTGTCCGTCTCCACCGATGCAAGGCGCGTCTCCAACTCCTCTAGTTTTGCGGAGTGTAACTTTACTTCTGCTTGTAATGGCGCTAAGGAGTGCGCTACAGTAGAGGCGAGGGCCTCTTGTAAGTCCGGCTTGTGGTTCGCTCCAATATCCTCCATTGTATGCAATTTTTGCTGGGGATAGCCGTTCGCTGCGAACCACATGCGGAGGAACTGCCCCCCCAGTTAGAAACACGCCACAGTGTTTGGGGTTTGGAGCAGTCCCACCCATTTAGGCCACGTTTATTTTTGTGATTTTTGCTTTATATGAATTGAATGTGCCATTGCATATGGCTGGTAAACATTCTGTTGCACCTGGAAGCCGGTGTCACATGGTCTGTTGTAGGTGTAGCTTGCGGCCTCATTTGTTCCCCATTGCATTGTTGGTCCTGCAATGCAGGTGAGTGGGAGGGGGCTGTAGGCTGCTTAATACCTTTTCAGACCTTGTTCACACACCATAGGTAGTCTATTGGTAGGACCCCATGCCATGCTGAGAGACCGTGACGTGGTGCTTGAAGGGGCTCAGATATGTTCCTGATTGGAAATGTTGGCGAATCTCTCAGCTTTTAACATCCGAGTGAGGGATTAGCCAGTTTTGTCAGTTGCTTATCTTTGTGGTGCATCTTTTTTCTGTGAGTTATGTGTTTATATATTTTCATCCGCACGTGTTTTATTTTGTGTAGGATGTTTGTGTGGTGCTTGTGGTTCGCGCCGGTATCCTCCATCGTATGCAATTTTTGCTGGGGATAGCCGTTCGCTGCGAACCACATGTGGAGGAACTGCCCCCCCAGTTAGAAACACGCCACAGTGTTTGGGGTTTGGAGCAGTCCCACCCATTTAGGCCACGTTTATTTTTGTGATTTTTGCAATAGTACCAGCTGAAGATAGTGGATGGCAGTAGGAGCACCTGGCAGCAGGTGTGGCAGCAGGCGGGTGGCAACATCAGAATTGTAGTTGAAGCAGGTAGCCAAAAGAAACAGGTCTCTTTTGACAAAGTTTAGTTGTGGCACCATGGATGATCTAGTCTGATGCATCAGGCATTGGTGTTTGAATAACCTGGCTGATCCACTCCTGATTCATCTTCACAAAGGTCAGTTTATCCACATTTTGGGTGGATAGACGAGTTCTCCTTGGGGTTACTATGGCCCCTGCTGCACTAAACACCCGCTCTGATGCCACACTGCTGGCCGGGCAGGAAATCTTGTCCAGGGCAAACTCGGCCAGTTGCAGCCAACAAATCCAGTTTGGCTGCCCAGTATCCCAGGGAGATATTTGATGTGGGGTGGCAGGGTACACTCCAAGTATGACCTGTCCTGGCGACTGACAAATGAAAGTGAAGACTTCACTCTCAAGGATCCGCCCCCCTTACCAGTTTTTTCCAGCCAGTGAGAAGACAGCAATTTGTCGTGTCCATCCAGGCCTAACTGGGGAGAGATGGTATGGGGCGATGAAACTGAAGTGCAAGCCACCCTGGAAGAATTGCGACTTTCACCAGTGCAGCAGAACCTGAAACGAAAGCCCGAGGTGTCTGCCGTGCCGGCTGCTTCGGTGGAGGTGGCTGGAGTGTCCACTTCGTCACCAAGGAAGAGCGTTTTTTTTTCCCAATTGAACCCTGTGGTCCCGCTGGAAGTTACAGCCCATGCTCAGACAATGTGGGATTACAACACACAACATGGTCAGGTTTCTGCATGCAGTTTTTGAAGCCAAAATCAGGAGTGTACCATAAAAGGTGGGAAAGGATAAAAGAAAAAAAACTTCTTATAAAATTTACCATGTGGCCGTACATTCACAGTTCAGGATTTTGTTGCTTTTTGACATCAAGAATAGTATAGTCTGCACTACTATGCTCACAGTCCAAAATGCCAAAACATTCATGGACCTCATTGTAATTCATAGAGATCAGTCAGAATATGTTAGGATTTGTCTGATTTTGGCATGCAATGGTATTTGGTCTGGTCAACAGCCGGCATTTGTGCATATTATGCAGCCGGATCAGCTTGCTGCACATGCGAACGTGGCCTTGAAGGGGTTGAGCCACCTCAGCAAATGGTATTTATCATGTAGAGAACGTTAATTACAAAATGAATTGTGATTGTCCATATTGCTTCCTTTGCTGTTTTTCCATCGCATTATGCACTACTCGTTTCCATGGTTATAACCACCCTGCAATCCAGCAGCGGTGGATGTGCTGGCACGCTATAGAAACAAACAACAGCTTATGTGAGCTCCGTGGTCCCGCCACAAGATAGACCAGCATTTTTCATATAATGTGCAAGCACAACCACCGTTGATGGATTGCAGGGTGGTCGTAACTAGGGTTGAGTGAACCCGAACTGTAAAGTTCGGGTTCGTACTGAACATTACGGTTTTTCGCATCCGGACCCGAACCCGAACATTTCGGGTTGCGGGGCAGCCAATCAACAAGCGTTTCACTACTTTTCCCTAAGAAGTCATTGGCTAAGTGCAGCATGTGACCCAGCCTCTATTTAAGCTGGATTCACGTTGCACCGCACGTCACTCTGCTCTTCTCAGTGTAGGGATAGGATGCTGCTGCTGCTGTGAGGGACAGATTAGGGAATACATCTATTGAACTTGGTGGTGTTAATCAAAATACAGCGATTATTGAGGGTGCTATGCTACATATTTGTACCCAGCCCTGAGCCCAGTGATACTGCAAAATCATTTTTAATCCATCTGTTAGTGAGGTGGGGGTCGGCGGCCATTTTAGCAACAGCAGTGTCCTTGGAACTGCATGTGACCTGCATGTGTGCCAGGGACATTAGTCTCGTTTTTTTCTGGTAGCTCAGTGAAGGAAAAATTCCTTTTTTCTGGCAGGTCAAGTCCACCTACATTACCTAGTTTATAATTTAGCAGTGGCATACTGCATTTCTGTAGTTGGGGGAAAAAACCCGTACTGTTGTTCCACAGAGCAGTTTTGCATACAACACTGAAAACCCTATTTTAAAATTTAGCAGTGACATACTGCATTTCTGTAGTTGGGGGGAAAAAACAGTACTGTTGTGCCACATAGCAGTTTTGCATACAATGCTGAAAAACCTATTTTAAAATTTAGCAGTGACATACAGCATTTGTGTAGTTTGTTGCAATAAACACTGGTTTTGTGCTACATAGCAGATCTGTGGCCTACCCTGTATTTCAGTCATTTTAAGTAACCTTTTGAACTCCGCATTTACATAGTTGGTTGTAAACACACAGGTTTTGTGGTAGATAGCACATTTGCGGTGTGTACGCTGCATTTCTGACAACCAAATTAAACCGTTAACTTCTGCTGTTACATTGTTGGTTTGAAAAATCTAATTTTTGGTGATAGTGAAGTCATTGTTTTGAATTGCTCCGTTACACTGTTGTTGGACCTAAAGAAATGTATTCTGTTTATGACACGGGAACTGCCTTACTGGTAGTGAACTTAATTGTTGACTATTGGCAGTTAAATTGACACCTGAGATAAACCATCTGTTAGTTTGGTGGGTGAACACAAATAATGAGGAGAACATCAAATAAGGGATGTGGGCATGGTCGTGATGGTGTTGGTGCAGCTCCTGTTGCTGGGAGAGGACATGGCCATTCTGTGCCAGCTACAGGTCCAAGTGAAACACCTTCCTCAGGTGCGAGTAGGTGACAGAACCTGCACCATTATTGGTAGGCCCGAATGCCGCTCTACGGATGGTGAGGCCAGAACAAGTACAGGCTGATTGGGTGGCTAACAGTGCTTCCTGTTCCTTCACGTTGTATCCCACCCCGTCCCCTGCTGAAAGCACAGAGTTGACAAATGCAGCCCATGGTCATCTATCTTTTACTTGGCAAATCAGCCAAGCAATCTGAGCCCCAAGGCATGCAGCAGTCTCTTATGCTTTTTGATGACTCTGCTGCAGGGTTTCCCAGAGCCATAACTATAGCCCTGCCCCAGAAGTGGAAGAGATTGAGTGCACAGATGCCCAACCACTTAGGTTTGAGGATGAGGACATGGAAAGACCACTGCAGCACGTCTCTGATGATGATGAAACACAGGTGCCAACTGCTGCAGCTTTCTGCAGTGTGCAGACCGACAAAGAGGGCAGGGGTGAAGACTGGGTGGAAGATGATGTTGAGAACGATGAGGTCCTACAGCCCAAAATATACCACTTAAATCCATGTTATTCATGGTTGGTGAAAAAATCCAATTTTTTTTAAGCCAGGAATTACCTTTGCGGCCTGTGTAAAACTGAAATAAATTTTAAGAAAGTAGACATATTATGTATCACCGTGTCCATAACAACCTGCTCTATAAAAATATCCTATGATCTACCCCCTAAGATGAACGCTGTTAAAAAAATAAAAATAACAAATAACTATGTGAAAATACTGTAGGGGTGCATCAGGAGGTCTTCAAATGTGACATGGCAAAATTATCCCAGTGAAATCTGCCTTCCAAAATCCATTTTGCACTCCTTCCCTTCTGCACCCTGCTGTGTACATATGGGATGTAAACTGCAGAATCAGGGTAATAAATGGGTTAAAATTGTAAAATCAGTTTGGAGTAATTTGAGGGGAGTAGATTCTAAAATGGGGTCATTTATGGATGGTTTCTAATATGTAAGCTGTACAAAGTGACTTCATAACTGAACTGATTCTTAAAAAAGTGGGTTTGGAAATTTCCTTTAAAAATGTAAAAATTGCTTCTAAAATTTAAAGCCTTCTAGCGTCCTAAAAATAAAATGAAATTTTCAAAATGATGCCAACATAAAGTAGATATATGGGGAATGTTAAGTAATAAATATTTTATAAGGTATCAATATCCGTCTTAAAAGCAGAGAAAATCAAATTTAGAACATTTTCTGTAAATTTGGGATTTTTTAAATAAATAAAGGTAAAACATATTGATTCAAATGTATCACTAACATGAAGTACAATATGTCACGAGAAAACATTCTCAGAATCGCTTGGATAAGTGAAAGCATTCAAGAGTTGTTATCACATAAATTGAAACATGTCAGATTTAGCTTGGTTCTTATGGTGAAAACTGTCTCGGTCTTGAAGGGGTTAAAGAGAGCATCTTATTATGAAATGTAGTGCAATCTGCAGGCAGCATGTTATAGAGCAGGAGGAGCTGAGCAGATGTATATAAAAGTTTATGGGATTTTGTTCAATTACTGTAAGTCTCTGAATTTTCTGAATTTAGTTAACCACCTCAGCCCCCTAGCTTAAACACCCTTAATGACCAGGCCACTTTTTACAATTCTGCACTACACTACTTTCACCGTTTATTGCTCCTTCATGCAACTTACCACCCAAATGAATTTTACCTCCTTTTCTTCTCACTAATAGAGCTTTCATTTGGTGGTATTTCATTGCTGCTGACATTTTTAATTTTTTTGCTATTAATCAAAATGACCAAGATTTTTGCCAAAAAATGAAATTTTTCACTTTCTGTTGTAAATTTTTTTTTTAAACTACATTTCTATATAAAATTTTCCCAAATTTTATTGTTCTACATGTCTTTGATGAAAAAAAATCCAATAAGTGTATATTTATTGGTTTGGGTAAAAGTTATAGCGTTTACAAACTATTGTGCAAAAAAGTGAATTTCTGCATTTTGAAACAGCTCTGAATTTGTGAGCACCTGTCATGGTGCTTCAGGTGCTAGAATGCCAGGATAGTATTTTAAAAAAATTTAAAAAGTTGTCATTTACAGAGATATTTCTCACACCCAGCATGGGTATATGTACCACATGTGTGACACTTTTTTGCAGCCTGGGTGCGCAAAGGGGCCCAAATTCCAATGAGTACCTTTAGGATTTCACAGGGCATTTTTACGCATTTAGATTCCAGACTTCTTCTCACGCTTTAGAGACCCCTAAAATGCCAGGGCAGTATAAATACCCCACAAGTGACCCCATTTTAGAAAGAAGACACACCAAGGTATTCCGTGAGGGGTATGGTGAGTTCATGTAAAATTTTATTTTTTGATGTGAGACTTGTAAAAAACAAAACAAAAAAAAAACAAAAATATCAATTTCCGCTAACTTGTGCAAAAATTTTCAGTGAACTCGACATGCCCCTCACGGAATACCTTGGGGTGTCTTCTTTCCAAAATGGGGTCACTTATGGGGTATTTTTACTAGCATTTTAGGGGCCCTCAAGTGTGAGAATCCAAATGCATAAAAATGCCCTGTGAAATCCTAAAGGTACTCATTGGAATTAGGGCCCCTTTGCGCTTCTTTGCTGCAAAAAAGTGTCACTCATGTGGTATCGCCGTACTCAGGAGAAGTAGGGCAATGTGTTTTGGGGTGTATTTTTACATATACACATACTGTGTGTGAGAAATATCTCTGTAAATGACAACTTTAAAAAAAAAATTATACAAAGTTGTCAATTTGCAGAGATATTTCTCTCACCCAGCACCCCAAAACACATTGCCCTACTTCCTCCTACTTGTCAATTTGCAGAGATATTTCTCTCACCCAGCATGGGTATATGTAAAAATACACCCCAAAACACATTGCCCTACTTCTCCTGAGTACGGTGATACCACATGTGTGACACTTTTTTGCAGCCAAGATGCGCAAAGGGGCCCCAATTCCAATGAGTACCTTTTAGGAGGGCATTGATACGCATTTTTCTTCTCACGCTTTAGGGCCCCTAAAATGCCAGGGCAGTATAAATACCCCACATGTGACCCCATTTCGGAAAGAAGACACCCCAATGTATTCCGTGAGGGGCATGGCGAAGTCATAGAAGATTTTTTTTTGGCACAAGTTAGCGGAAATTGATTTTTTTATAGTTTTTTCTCACAAAGTCTCCCTTTCCGCTAACTTTTGACAAAAAGTTCAATTTTTCATGGACTCACTATGCCCCTCACCGATTACCTTGGGGTGTCTTCTTTCCAAAATGGGGCCATTTGTGGGGTGTTTGTACTTTTCTGGCATTTTGGGTGGGGCTAAATTGTGAGCAGCCATGTAAAACCTAATGGTACTCATTGGAATTTGGGCCCCTTTGCGCACCCAGGCTGCAAAAAAGTGTCACTCATGTTGTATCGCCATACTCAGGAGAAGTAGGGCAATTGTTTTGGAGTGTATTTTTACATATACTCATGTTGGGTGAGAGAAATATCTCTGTAAATTGACAACTTTGTATAAAAAAAATTAAAAAGTTGTCGTTTACAGCGATATTTCTCACACAAAGTATGGGTATATATAGAAATACACCCCAAAACTCATTGCCCTACTTCTCCTGAGTACGGCAATACCACATGTGTGCCACTTTTTTGCAGCCAAGATGCACAAAGGGGCCCAAATTCCCATGAGTACCTTTAGGATTTCACAGGGCATTTTTACACATTTGGATTCTCACGCTTTAGGACCCCTAAAATGCCAGGGCAGTATAAATACCCCACATGTGACCCCATTGTGGAAAGAAGACACCCCAAGGTATTCTGTCAGGGGCATGGCGAGTTCACAGAAAAAAATATTTTTTGGCACAAGTTAACGGAAATTGATATATATATATATATATATATATATATATATATATATATTTTTTTTTTTTTACAAAGTCTTATATTCCACTAACTTGTGACAAAAAATAAAATTTTACATCAACTCACCATACCCCTCACGGAATACCTTGGGGTGTCTTCTTTCTAAAAATGGGGTCACATGTGAGGTGTTTATACTGCCCTGGTATTTGAGGGTCTCCGCAATCGTTATACGTATGGCCAGCATTAGGAGTTTCTGCTATTCTCCTTATATTGAGCATACAGGTAATGAGATTTTTTTTTTCATTCAGCCTCTGGGCCGAAAAAAAAAATGAACGGCACAGATTTTTTCATTCGCATCAATCAATGTGGATGAAAAAATCTCTGCCAAAATCAGTGACTGCGGTGCGGTGGGCTGGGCGCTAACTACCTAACAAGTAGCTAACTAACTGGCGGTGATAAGGGACCCTTATGCCCCATTCACACGTCCGCAATTCTGTTTGCGGAACGGAATTGCGGACCCATTCATTTCTATGGGACAGACTTTGTCCCGCTCGGATCCCAAATTGCAGATCTGCACTTACGGGTCTGCACTTCCGTTCCGCAAAAATATAGAACATGTCCTATTCTTGTCCGCAATTGCGGACAAGAAAATACATTTTCTATATAGTTCTGGCAATGTGCGGATCTGCAAAATGCGGAACGTACATTGCCGGTGTCCGTGTTTTGCGGATCCTTGGATCAGATCCGCGGATCCGTGGATCCACAGATCCACAAAACACATGTGGACCTCTGAATGGAGCCTTACAGGGGTGTGATCAATGACAGGGGGGTGATCAGGGAATCTAGATGGGGTGATCAAGGGGTTAGCAAAGGGTTAATAAGTGACGGGGGGGTAGTGTAGTGTGGTGCTTGGTGCAACTTTACAGAGCTACCTGGTCCTTTGGTGGTCGATCCCAGCAAATGGGACCACCAGAGGACCAGGTAGTAGGTATATCAGACGCTGTTAACAAAACAGCGTCTGATATACCTGTTTGATGCTTTTTATTTTACTTCTACAGCCTGCCAGCGATTGATCATCTCTGGCAGGCTGCAGTATAACTGCTGAGCCACGCGCGCGTTCACAGCAAATCTCGCGTCTCGCGAGAGGACGCACGGATTCGTCCAGCCAGAGCAACAGGACCGCCGGCCGTTAGGCGGTCCTGAGGTAGTTAAACATTTGAAAGGTGTTATCAGTGACTGATAGCTACCTATGTATTCATAATTTAATGCACAATAACAGGATAGATAACAGATTAGATGAAATTAGGCTTTTTTTTTTTTTTATTGAAGTAATGCCCCACAAAGTGTTCATATTTGGGAGTGAGGCTAAGTTCACACCTCAGTTATTTGATCAGTTATTTCTTTGAGTGATTGTGAGCCAAAACCTGTAGTGAAGCCTACTCAGAGATAAGGTATAATGGACAGTTCTGCACCTTTTCTGTGTTTTTGACCCACACCAGGCACTGGCGGATGGGGGGGGGGGGGGAGTCAATTACGCCCCCCCATCCCGAGAATATAGTGAGAGTCAGAGAGAGAGCTTCCAATTGCCCTACTTCCCCATTCCACCCGGCGCCACCTGGGTAACACGCAGGCTGTCGGCTCAGGCTGTCGCTGCACTGCTGAGCCCCACCCGGTGATATCACACGCCGACCCTCAGACTTAGCGCGGTATATATCATTGGAAAGTGGGGGAGGGAGCTGCATGCACGGTCGAACAGAGAGTACTGTACATACTACATTGGCGTACTGTAGAGCTGAGCTAAGGCCTCTAGCCTGAATCAGTCCCTGCCTGGACCAGCCCAGGTCCCACCAGCGACCAGGCGAGCTTGGGCAATCATGCTCCACTGCACAGATCAAATTACAATGCAGGATCAACTGAAGAATTCTACAGCAAATCTTTGTATATTCTTTTGATCGATAAATTATTAACGATTTAAAAGCTGGTTTGCCAGAAAACTCAATGCAGTGTTTCCAGATTCAAATATTGATGCCACCAGTACTTGTAAAAAACTAAATGTAAACCATGGATCCTGTTGCTGTTCACTCTTCTTTAAACCGTTTCCACCCTCTTCTAGCTGATGGTAGCCAGAGGATAGTGGAGACAATACTTCAGGGAGAAATTTCTCTCTGGCTCACAAAGTGGAAAAGAGAGTTATCCAAAAACAAGGAAATTCCACAGACAGTCCTTGAAGTTTTAGATGTGTGTGACCAGGACCTCTTTCCAACCATCAGAAGTTTACTTCTGATCTTAGCAACTCTACTTGTAAGTGTGGCCTCTGCAGAGAGATCATTCTCAACCCTCCGTCGTGTTAAAACATGGCTTCGGTCACGAATGTCAGAGGAAAGTTTGAATGGTTTGAGTCTGCTTTACATTCACAGAGATGTTCCTGTGAATACTGACCGAATAATTGAGCTGTTTGCAAAGCAAGGAAAACGAAGACTTGAGCTAATTCTGTAAATTTTTCATGTTATTTAATGTATAAGTGACACTGTTTTATCAGTGTATTTCTACCTTTTTACACATATTTGTGTATTGTTTGTTACTATTTTGTCTGGGAATATTCTGTTCTATAATCAGCATACAAACACCCTGATGAAAATGTCTCCAAAACGGTTAAATAATAAAGGTATATGCGGTTAAATGTCACCTATTTGTTTGTCATTTTTAAAATCCATAATTTGGAAAGACAAATGTGTACGATAAGTTAAACAAAATAGTCTGTTCTATAAGCACCACATTATTTTTTGTCTGCCGCCACAAAACAATCTGGAAGTGCCCCTCCCGAGACCAGGCTCTGAATCCACCACTGGCACCAGGTTTTGACTCGCAATAGCTGATGGAAATAACTGATCAAATTACTGAAATGTGAGCGGGCCATATGTCCCGGAGCAGCATTGCGCATCGTGCGCACTGGAGAGCACAGCATCATAGATTCGAATGATGCTGTGCAAGTCGAGCCGCCTGTGGTGCTATTGTCTCGCAACACTATGATCTTATGAGTGTGGGACAATAGTCCCGCGGGCGGCCCGACATGCACAGCATCATTGTAATCTATAATGCTGTGCTCTCCCATGCGCACAATCAATGCCGCTCCGGGACATATGGCCCGCTCACGAACCGTATATCCCGGAGGCCATACGGTCATGTGCAAGGGCCTTAATTGTGACATTTTGGACAGAACTGAGAAAACTCAGGTTTCTGAAATGTATGGCGTAAAGATGGTGGTGGCTATCTAGGAATACAAATCTACACACAGAATGCTATCAATCACTAATAATAACCTCCACATTGAAAATTTAGCACAATCTACAGGAAACATTACATTCACAATAGAATAATGGTAAAATGATCTGTTTTATTGTATTAAGACACAGTCAGTATAACCAAAATGTAATAAAAGATAAACACAGAAGGGTACTTTAAAAAAACAAACTGAGATGTATTGCCATTTATAATCTTACTGTGGGTCCAATCTAAAAGAAATGTCTCATATTAAATGAATTCAAACGTGCATTATGTAAATATTAATCTTAAAATAAGAAATATAGAAGTCTCTGAAAAATAAAAACATCTTGGGCTAAAAAATATTTTAAAAATAAATTCAATTAATTAATTTTTTATATAATTCGTGATTAGAAGTCTAATTCTATCTAATATTTACTTTTACAACAAGCCACATCCCCTTGTCATTTTCTCATGAGCTCTATAAAACCCATTCACTGCCATTGCCACTCAGCATAGATAAAGCATAATTAAGAAAGTTAATAACTACGTATCACCATAATAAGTATTTATGCATACCTTGTGCATACCTTGTGAACAGTAAGGTCATACAAAATGGTTTGTTAACTTGAACATATGCAGCATCAGAAGCAACATTAGAAGCAGGTAATCCAAGTAGACCGGCATCTTCAGCCGAATGGAACTTACACGTTTTGAGACAGTAGAATTCTCATGATATTCATTGATGATGACGTGCACAGTGAATGCGTAAGGACAGATAAGCAGGATATAAATCTTTACCCTGGCATCCTGACAGAATAAAATGATAACAGCTTTTTTGTCTATACTAGTCGCCCAGGTCACAGATCGCAGTGACTCAAATAAGGACATTTATGATGTTCGACTGGAAACTCCCACTTTGTCTTTTGTTAGGTGCGATTATCTAAAATGCATCAGCTCTTTGTGCTGTTTCCCTTCTGTCCCTTCTGCTTTTTTTATAATTGCTCCGTTACTGTTAGTCTGCTGTTAAATATAAATATGCACTAAGCTTTGGCAATGAATAATACTTAGCTTGTATTCAGCGGTTCTATTTACTAAAAATATCATGGGAATCATTCTCCATCGGGACAGAGGGTTTTTACTACATTTCAAACATATTTAAGCAATGAGTAAAAAATACACTACATGGGAAGTTTGTAGGCTGGCCCCTCCAAATTTAAAAGGGACCTGTAACCTCGCCTGACATGTCTGTTTTAGGAACTACTTTAATTCCCCATATAATGACAATTCAGGAGCATCTATTCTTATGACTCTGTGTTGTACCATTCACATATTATTCTTTCTAGAAGTTATAAATAAATTACAAGCAGTTTGCAATGAAGGTCCAGCTGGGTGTTTCTAGTTGGGAGTGTGCCCCTGCATAATCTGACAAAGGTAGCCCTGTTTGGATAGTATCACACCATCAACCCCTGGCTGGGCCTTCATTGCAATCTGCTAGTAATCTCTTATATATATAAAAATGAGTGTCTGTCTGTCTGGACGTTCTTTATGCACAACCAAACGATTTTCACCAAATTTGGCACACAGGTACATCAGGTGTCCGGGAAGATTTTAGACCGGGTGACAGCTCTCTAGGACGTACCGTTCCTGAGATATTCCCCAAAAATTACCTGCATTAGCCAATACAAGCCAGCAAGCCTTTCACTTAAATCCTAACTGCCCTAGACACGATCACATGTCCCTTATCAGCCAATAGAAGCTCGCAGGTCATACTCCAGGTTTCCATAACAACTGCTCACAGATTTTAGCAGTTCGTAGGTCCTTAAATATTCAGTCATATAAGGTGTATCAGTCAATATAAGTTCATTTTTAATTTATCCAGGTTTTCATAACAACACAACCATAAATAGACTGTACACACGGTCACATGTTCCTTATCAGCCAATAGGTCACTGTTAAAGGGGTGGTTACTGTTAAATGGGCAGTCACTGTGGAGGTCACTGTTAAAGGGGTGGTCACTGTGGAGGTCACTGTTAAAGGGATGAGCACGGTGAAGGTCACTGTTAAAAGGGCAGGCACTGTGGAGGTCACTGTTAAAGGGGCGGGCACTGTGGAGGACACTGTTAAAGGGGCGGCACTGTGGAGGTCACTGTTAAAGGGGCGGGCACTGTGGAGGACACTGTTAAAGGGGCGGCACTGTGGAGGTCACTGTTAAAGGGGTGGTCACTGTGGAGGTCACTGTTAAAGGGGCAGGCACCGTGGAGTTCACTATTAAAGGGACGGGGACTGTGGAGGTCACTGTTAAAGTGGCGGGTACTGTAGAGGTCACTGTTATGGGGGACACTGTCAATATCTTTTAACAACACATGGAAACATGAAACAAAATAGATGAAATGTACCCGTGCGAAGCCTAGTCCTTCTGCTAGTTAATTTATAACTTATAGAAGGGATAATAAATTAACAGTACAACATAGTTATAAGAGTAGATTCTCCAGCAAATTTTTAGCAAACCGACTTCGGATGTAGCATCAGAAGTCGCTTCGCTCATCTCTAGTATATATGTTTGTGAGTGACCCCGTAGTTGCTAAAACAGACATGAAAGAAGAGGTTACAGATACTACATAACCCCTTCCCGACCAGCGCCGTACTTGCACTGCACTGTCCGAGTCTTTAAAGATAGCGCCCACCCTTGAGTGGGCCGCATAGTCGTGGGATGCCTGCTGCTTCAAACAGCAGACACCCGCAGCTCATGTCTGCCACTGGCGATAATGCCAGTCACAGACATTTAACACTTCAGATGCCGTGGTCCACGCACTATGGCAGGGGCTGCTGCATACAGGCTCCGGCTCCCCGTGTGGCGATTGGAGGAGCCGGAGCTTGTATGCAGCAGCCCCTGTCGTAGAGAATGACAGGAGGCTGCTGCACAGTTTTTCCTATGGATCCCCTATAGAGTCTGTAGCAGGACTCCCTAGGAAACTGGTACATTTCTCATAGATTCCAATGCTAATTCATTGGAGTCTATAAGAATTGGGGGAACTATAAAAAAAAGTGTAAAAAATAATAATAAAGTTTTGGTACTGGTACAACTTGTCCCGCAAAAAACAAATGCTCATATGGCTATGTGAATGAAAAAATAAAATAGTTATGGCTTTGGGAAGGCAGTGAAGCCAAAAAGCTAGTGTGAAAGTAGCCGAAACAAAAAGTATGGTAATATTTAAATTGTCAGAACAAAGGCTTAACTGTTAATTATTTCAATATTTCAAGAGAAATTGTAATGTAAAGTATACCTTCAATTAGAAACCCATATATCAATACTACACACAAATATAACAAACTGTGTAATATAACTTATTTGAAAAAGTGCCTCCTTTTCCCACTTATTGGGCTCCTTTCTAACCTCCCCTCCCATACCTCCTGCAGTGATCACTCACTTTGGATTCACTATTCAAATCTGTCTTCAAAGAGATGGCTTTTTAGCTCCACAGAAACACCGGGTTACAGTTGCCCAGATAAATATATGGAGAGGGGATGAAAGCAGAAGCAGTGTGTAATGCTTTTGGGGGGAATCACCTGCAATTGTACTTCCATAGTCCAGTTTCATGTGGGACACTCTGGTTACAATGTTTTGATTTCCCAAGTCTTCACTCTCTTACCCCTATACAGGAGTATTCTGCAGAAGAGCACTGAGTGGCGGAGCAGGCAGGTGTAAGAGGGATCATAAAAGCCAAAGGTCCATGCCATATAATCAGTGTGTCAGAGTCAGAGCTTGCTTTAATAATCAGGTGAGACTATAAGAGTCAGACAGTCCAGGATCAAATGCTGGTCTAAATAGCAAAAGATATATTTGTACCGTGTTATGGACTCTCATCGCTACACAGTAAAAGAAAAAAGGAAAGATCAGCCGGTACCAAAACACTTTTGCCCCTCAGACCTCTTGAATTCATCACTAGATACCTATTAGAGGACAAGATATCTATTACAGGACAATAAAACTGTCACACTTCTTAGTCTACTTTCACACTGGCGTTTTGGCTTTCCGTGTGTGAGATCCGTTCAGGGCTCTCACAAGCGGTCCAAAATGGATCAGTTTGCATTCTAATGCATTCTGAATGGAAAAGGATCCCTCAGAATGCATCAGTTTGCATCAGTTCAGACTACATTCTGCTTTGGAGATGGACACCAAAAAGCTGCTTGCAGCGTTTTGGTGTCCGTCTGATGAACTGAGCCAAACGGCGCACAATGGGGATGGATCCGTTTTTATTGACACAATAGAAAACTGATCTGTCCTCCATTGCCTTTCAGTTGTGTTCAAGACGGATCCGTCTTGGCTATGTTAAAGATAATACAAATGGATCCGTTCTGAATGGATGTAGACGATTGCATTATCTTAAAGGATCTATACATGAGGGATCCGCACAAAACGCGAGTGTGAAAATAGCTTTATCTATAATTACTACAACAATTTACTGTTACACCTGTTTGTTTACTCTTCTACTCATATTAACCTCTAGTGAGGAATCCTCTTGGCTTCATCACTAGATACCTATTAGAGGACTAGATATTTATTAGAGGACACACTCCTTATCTATAATTGCTACAACAATGTCCTGCTACAGCTGTTTGTTTACTCCTCCACTCTATTTATCTGCTTTATATTACTTGTCTCATTTACCTCATTATTATTATGTAATTTGGTGTATAAATATGTGAATATTTGAAGTCAATGGGTCCACTAAGTGGGGTGCACACGGGTGGTGCCCGTATTTTGCATATCCGTGGTTTGTGTCCGCAAAATGGATATGGTTGGCTCCCAGTCGTGTGAATGCAGCCTTAGTCAGATGATCGAGCATAGACGTCATAGATCCAAAGGCTGGCTGGGGTTTTATGATATAGTAAGAGTGATTATCTTGCAAACTTCCAAACTTCCAAATACAAGAAAGGATGTTCCTTCTTAATCGTGTCTCAGGGGTCAGACGCGTTTCGGGGCCAGACCACTGAGGAAGGGGCACGTCTGGCCCCGAAACGCGTCTGGTGTACAGCAGCAATCCGACAACCGGAGACACGATTTTTATTAAGAAGGAACATCCTTTCTTGTATTTGGAAGTTTGGAAGCTTGCAAGCTAATCACTCTTACTATATCGTAAAAAAACAGAAAAAGTCTTTGGATCTATGACGTCTATGCCCCATGTGATCGGCCAGATCACGTGATTTCATATGCAACTATCAAGTGCATCACGTGACTCGCCGACTTTGGGCGGACGGAAGGTCCTGCGGAACATGGTCGATTCGCTATACTAACATAGCACTTTAACAAATGGTTGTTTGTAATGATTAAGGACATGTAATTTGTCCGAAACGCATTTACAGTTGGGGTGACGTGATTATTTGTATGTGCTTGCTGTACTCAAGAATAAGGGATCGTCACAGCTTTTAAGAACGTATCGATTCGAAAAAAATGGACGGCACTGTGCGTTATCGAAGTCCGGGTGCACGGTCAGCAGGTCGGGACCCCATACGAATGTAAATGAATGGACCGGCACTCCGTAATCTTGTGTAGAGGATTTCTTTATTCGTCACCCATATGCTTTTAAGAATGGTGCTGGTTTTTACTTTGTAGATTAAAAAAGGTCGGGAATTGGACTACAACCGTGCACATCTAGTACAAAAAAAGGTACTGGTGAGCTGGAGCTTACTTTTGCTTAAAAATGTGTAAGAGTTTAGTTGATGTCACTATTATTAAAAAGGCGGACATAGATGGGGCAATCATTATCATGAATAGATCAGGAGATTCTCATTTACAAAGACGAGATTTTTACATTGGTCTTTTAGTCCACTTTTGCTGTTGAAAAATTTGGCTAATTGATGAGGTGCGTCATAAATTATGTGCAGCTTCAGCAGTCAGTGCATCTGGTGGCCAAACTAGAGGGGCTGGAGTAGTTTTTGCCAACATTTATGCCTGGAAAATATTGTTGCATAGGTGTTGATTAAGTCGCAAAAAGGGGGTCGTGTGGCATTTTTACTGGTGTAAAAATGTTTGCAAATTAAGCTTATACAGTAGTTGCAATTTGGTTTGTAGCTGAACTGCTACCATGAAACAATTATATTTTCCTTAGAGTATAATTCACAGGATACATTTTATGGATGTGGAATCGACACTCACTGATCCAGGTTTGGAGACCGCATAATACTGTATATGAAACCAACTGACCGAAAAAAAAGTCATCATGCACCCCATGTGTTTTAGAGCTCATGCACACAGCCGTTGCCCGGCTGTGGCTGTATTGTGGCCCGCATACGGCGGGTCTGCAATACACGGGCACAGGCCGTGTGCACCCAGCATTCACTTAAATAGGTCTGCAATCCGGGTGATGCTGTGTGGAATGGAAGCACGGATCGGAAACCCACGGAAGTACTACGGAGTGCTTCTGTGGTGTTTCTATCCGTGCCTCTGCACCCCAAAAAATAGAACATGTTCTATTTTTTTACGGTGCAGACGGATCACGGACCTATTCAAGTTGAATGGGTCTCGATCCGTCCTGGCCGCCGCACGGATCTTGCCCAATTTGCAGTCCCCATTGCATGGGACAGCCGCACAATGGCCATGTGCTTGAGGCCTTAGAAAATTCCGAGGAGTCAGTTCACAAGATTATTTCAATTTCTCAGGTAGAAAATTAAAGGTATAAAGTAAAATATATATTGTAAACAAACTAGTATCATGTGGTTATAGGATATGTGAATGATAATGATAATGAGGGTTGGTTGTAGAAAGGATACTGCTCCAATCATTGGTCCATAACGAGGAGCTGAATCAAGGGATCCTGCCATACAGTCAACAAGAAATAGGCTTATACATCTAACAAGTACACACATACACAACATATATACACACAAATACAGCATAGCATATAAACACACGCAACATATAAAGACGCGATTGAATAATCATCGTTTCTCTATTCGACAAAAGAGGAAGGACTTGCCGGTACCCAAACATTTCTCTGAGGTTGGTCACTGTGAACGGGACCTTAGGTTTATGATTCTTGACCAGGTTCCCATGCCTAGGAGAGGAGGGGATCGTAAGTTACTGTTGAAACAAAGAGAACTTCAGTGGATTTTTTGATTAAAATCACTTAGACCACAAGGCTTAAATGTGGAATTTAAATGGAATATCGTGTAAGGTGTGGATGGATGGTTGGCTCCGACCCTCCTCCTGTGGTGCCGCTCTTTTGTTCTGATCTGGGTCGTGTGACCATTAATGGTGTTGTTCTACAGGATACTTATTGATTGTATCGACTTATGTATCTCATTGTGTATTCTTTTTCTTTTTGTAGATTTTGTACATCAAGCTTTATGAAGGAGCCTTGAAGTCTCCACCAGGATCGGAGCGTCTGCCTATCTTTAAGTGGGAGATGCATTGGACACTTTTCACTATTACTGTGATTATGTGGCTTAAATCCTTTTCCTTTACCCATATATATTTTTTCCTTACCTACCGGCGTTGCTATACATCGGGGGGCATTTGATTTGATCACTGTTTGGTGATTGATTGTCTATTATGTTGAGTATATTAATAAAATTACAAAATAAAATTGAATATATAATTTTTGTTTTGTATTGTGCCCAGTGCATCTCCCACAGGTTTTGTTGCCTTGTTTTGGGTATCTTCTTTGGACGTGCGTGATGGGTAGTGGCGAGGGGGTCCCGCACCAATAATATTTGGTGTGGGATTCGTCCGTCCTGCAGATCGTGGTAGCGTCGCCATGACAACCGTGACGCTTACCGGAGCCTGGTCTCGCGATGGCGGGCCGCTACCAGGGATTGTCACATGACCTGTGCGTGTGACGTCTTTTGGGGCGGTGAGCCTTGCGTGGCCTCGGCCCTGTGTGCGTTCTGGTTGCTTGGTCACCAGACATGCGCACTAAGCCATAGGAGACGCGATCTTAGGCGGGATACTTTGACCACAATGAGCTCCTTGTAAGTTGCTTTTATACATTTCATATGTTTTTAATTGCACTAATCACTTTGGGGTGATGACGTCACCAATCTATTTGCACTATTATATGAATATTTCACGATTTTATATGAATTATTATGTGTATTTAATCTATATGGTAACTTGACGTGTTCTATTGCACTGTAGAAATTTTAATGAACATTTTCGATAAATATGGCACTGATTTTGTATTGATTATATGTTAATTGGTATGTGATCACTCACTTTGCATTCTGGGTATATATATGCCCCTTATGACACCATTTTTGTATGCTTGATAAAGACCACAATGAGTGGTTGAAACGTTACTAAGGGGAATAAAGGATCCACGTTTTCATCTTAAAAAAAAAAAAAACTAAGGAGAATAAAGGATCCACGTTTTCATCTTTAACTTTGGTGTGCGGCCTCTCTCTTTGGATTTGCTGGATATTGGAACCACTTTGTCAGTGGTATGAGGATCTGCACCCACCAACTGTTTGCTGTGTGCTGCTAATCCTTTTTGTATTAGTATATATATATATATATATATATATATATATATATATATACTGTATAACATATTTATAACATATAAACACATTATATAGCATATACAGCCACACATATAGACAGCATATACACATACAATCATTCACTATTTCCCACTAGTTCCACCGAGGAGCGTCTGATGGACAGTATGTGTGTTAGGTAGTGCATTATGCTATCCATTTAGATATACCCCAAAAATCCCTAACTTAATCAAAAGTAGTGATAACAACTCCTTTCTCACTCCTCAAAATAAAGTTAGACCCCAAAACAGACCTTAAAGAGTGTTTAAACGCAAACCCAAGAGTCAATAGAGACTAAAGACAACAACATTAGTACAATCATTAAAACACATATCGATTGACATCCTTCTCATTTTTTTCTGGACAACTGAACAAAAATCATGGATGGCCCAAAATTTTTACAGACATACTCCCTGACTTAATTTAACCCCTTGGCCACCTCCACTGTACATGTATGGCAGAAGTCGTCACCTGAAAGAAGGCACCTGCTCGCGAGTGCAGTGGGCGCCTTAGTCTCTGGGTTTCTGTTGTCTCAAACAGCAGAGACCCAAGGCTAATGTCTGGGATTAGCCATAGGGCAGTTCAAATCACCCCCCATTCCCCAAAATTAAAATAAATAACCAATTAAAAAAAAAGATCATAGGAACCAACAATTCTGAAAACACCTGTGCTATTAAAATATAGCAATATTTATCCCATATGGTGAATAAAATAAAAATAGAAATGGCAAAGTTGACATGATTTTTCACTTCATATCCCCTCAGGAAATTGAATAAAAAGCGATTAAAAGGCCACACACACTCCAAAATGTATGAAAATGCAGATCTTCCCACAAAAAAATGAGCCCTCACATAGCTACATGGACATAAATATAAAAAAAAGTTATAGGGCTTAGAATATGGCATTAAAAATAAATATTTTTTTTACAAAAGTTTTTCTTCTTTGTCCAGTATTTAAACACGAGATAAAACTATGCAAGTGTGGTATTGTTGTAATCATACTAACTAACTGCGGCAGAATTGCATTTTTTTTTCAATTCGATTTGGAATTTTTTCCCAGCTCACCCTGGGAGCGAGGAGAGAAAAACGAAAAATCGCAGGGTCCTCTGGAGGTTAACAACCATAGTCCGACATCACACCCTCAACATAATGCCATGAAATCACAAAGATCCCAAAATTAAAGTGGCTGCTCAGTGGAAAAAAAAACTTGCAGCACCATGTGAAAAACTCCTGCTCAGTCCATATAATTCAGATCTGTTCCTCAGAGCCCTGGTTGCAGAAAAGGCTGAGCAGCTGGCTTGCACTGTGTACGTCATGTATTGGCACATGCATAGTGGAAACTGAAAAATAAATCAAGTACAGGCTTTTTTCTTCTGTCAGACACAACAGAGGGCAGGAAATATAACATCTGATAGCAAACTATAAATTTACAAATGGTTGGCAACCTTGCTGTGCAGTGTCCATATATACAGAATAAGAGCAGATACTTAGAATTACATCCAGTATACAGGACAGGAGAAGTGGTACTGTGCAGTGTCCATATATACAGAATAAGAGAAGATACTGAGAATTACACCCAGTATACAGGACAGAGAAGTGGTACTGTGCAATGTCCATATATACAGAATAAGATCAGATACAAATAATTACACCCACTATACAGGATAAGAGAAGTGGTACTGTGCAGTGTCCATATATACAGAATAAGAGCAGATACTTAGAATTACACCCAGTATACAGGACAGGAGAAGTGGTACTGTGCAGTGTCCATATATATATAGAATAAGAGCAGATACTGAGAATTACACCCAGTATACAGGACAGGAGAAGTGGTACTGTGCAGTGTCCATATATACAGAATAAGAGAAAATACTGAGAATTACACCCAGCATACAGAACAGGAGAAGTGGTACTGTACAGTGTCCATATATACAGAATAAGAGCAGATACTTAGAATTACATCCAGTATACAGGGCAGGAGAAGTGGTACTGTGCAGTGTCCATATATACAGAATAAGAGCAGATACTTAGAATTACATCCAGTATACAGGACAGGAGAAGTGGTACTGTGCAGTGTCCATATATACAGAATAAGAGCAGATACTTAGAATTACATCCAGTATACAGGGCAGGAGAAGTGGTACTATGCAGTGTCCATATATACAGAATAAGAGAAGATACTGAGAATTACACCCAGCATACAGAACAGGAGAAGTGGTACTGTGCAGTGTCTATATATATATATATATATATATATATATATATACAGAATAAGGGCAGATACTGAGAATTACCCCCAATATACAGGACAGGAGAAGTGGTACTGTGCAGTGTCCATATATACAGAATAAGAGCAGATACTAAGAATTACACCCAGTATACAGGACAAGAGAAGTGGTACTGTGCAGTGTCCATATATACAGAATAAGAGGAGATACTGAGAATTACACCCAGTATACACGACAGAGAAGTGGTACTGTGCAGTGTCCATATATACTGAATAAGAGCAGATACAGAGAATTACACCCAGTATACAGGGCAGAAGTGTGCTGTGCAGTGTCCATATATACAGAATAAGAGCAGATACTGAGAATTACACCCAGTATACAGGACAGGAGAAGTGGTACTGTGCAGTGTCCATATATACAGAATAAGAGCAGATACTGAGAATTACATCCAGTATAAAGGACAAGAGAAGTGATACTGAGCAGTGTCCATATATACAAAATAAGAGCAGATACTGATAATTACACCCAGGATACAGGACAGGAGAAGTGGTACTGTGCAGTGTCAATATATACAGAGTAAGAGCGGATACTGAGAATTACACCCAGTATACACAACAGAGAAGTGGTACTGTGCAGTGTCTATATATACAGAATAAGAGCAGATACTGAGAATTACACCCAGGATACAGGACAGGAGAAGTGTTACTGTGCAGTGTCCATATATACAGAATAAGAGCAGATACTGAGAATTACACCCAGTATACAGAACAGGAGAGGTGGTACTGTGCAGTGTCCATATATACAGAATAAGAGGAGATACTGAGAATTACACCCAGTATACAGGACAGGAGAAGTGGTACTGTGCAGTGCCCATATATACAGAATAAGAGCAGATACTGAGAATTACACCCAGTATAAAGGACAGGAGAAGTGGTACTGTGAAGTGTCCATATATACAGAATAAGAGCAGATACTGAGAATTACACCCAGTATAAAGCACAGGAGAAGGGGTCTTGTGCAGTGGCCATATTTACAAAATAAGAGCAGATTCTGACAATTGCATGTACACCTAGTACACAGGACAAGAGAACTGGCACTGTGCAGTTTCCATATATAACAATAATAATTAACGCGAATTGCGTTAAAAAATGGCTATTTCCTGGCTGCAGAGAGCCTTTATAGTGGTGTAGAATAGAGATGAGCGAACTTTAAAAAAAAGTTCAGCAATCGGGTTGTGGTAACTCGCGCATCCCGTTATGGATTCCACTACCGCAGATATATCGCGGCATATGGAGTCCATAAGGGACGGCTTCCACCAACCCGAACTGTTGAACAGCCGAAGGACCTGGGGTGACGTCACCGTCATGTGATCAGTGCAGGGGGCGTGGCTCAGCACTGGATTTGATCGGCTGTTCAACAGTTCGGGTTGGTGGAAGCCGCCCCTTATGGATTCCATATGCCGCGATAGTCCATAACGGGATGCGCGAGTTACCACAACCCGAACGCCGAACTTTTTTTTAAAGTTCGCTCATCTCTAGTGTAGAACACTGTGCCTTGCAGTTACATGCATAGGGAGTCTGCTTTGGTAGTGAAATAATACTGAGTGTCCATATGACATGCAGATGACAGGTGTCGTTCTTAGAATCACTGCACACTTCACTTATTTGGGCAGTCACGGGGCCACAACTGACCAAATAAGCCAAGCATGAACTCAGCCTTACAGGTCGATGTTAGTGCCAAGAAGGAGGGCAGTCCTTTTACACCATCAACAGCTGTGTCGCTGTCCTCAGGACACCGATACAGATGGCTGTGCTGCATGGCAGGTGAGAGGGAGGCCTCTCCGTCCCATGTTCCTCTGATAGGCTGCAGGCACTAGGCCTGCAGCCTATCAGAGGCCGGTGCAGCCGTGCAGCGCGGGACACAGGCTGGAAGAGGCCTGCATCGCATCACTGCCATGGAGGTAAGTATAAGTGTTTTTTATTTTTATCTGGGACAATACTTGTACTGGCACATGATTGGGGGGAGGGGAGACACTTGTTACTGGCACATGGTTTTGGGGGGGGGGGAGAGGCACTTGTTACTAGCACATGATTTGGTGGGGGGAGGCACTTGTTACTGGCACATGATTAGGGGGTTGGGACCCTTGTTACTGGCACATGATTTGGGGGGGAGAGGCACTTGTTACTGGCACATAATTGGGGGGGGGATGCACTTGTTACTAGCACATGATTTTTTGGGGGGAGGCACTTGTTACTGGCACATGATTGGGGGGTTGGGACCCTTGTTACTGGCACATGATTTGGGGGGGAGAGGCACTTATTACTGGCACATGATTTGGGGGGAGGCACTTGTTACTGGCACATTATTGGGGGGAGGCACTTGTTACTGGCACACGATTTGGTGGGGGAAGAGGCACTTGTTACTGGCACATGATTGGGGAGGAGAGGCACTTGTTACTGGTACATGATTTGGGGGGAGGCACTTGTTACTGACACATGATTGGTGGGGGGGAGGCACTTGTTACTGGCACATGAGTTGGGGGGGGAGGCACTTGTTACTGGCACATGATTTGGGGGGGAGAGGCACTTGTTACGGGAACATGATAAGGGGGCATCTATGAGGCACTTTTTACTGGCACATTATTGGGGGCACTATGGGGGCAATTTTTACTGGCACATGATTGAGAGCACTATGGGGGCAATTTTTACTCGCATATTATTGGGGGCACTTTTTACTGGCACATTACTGGGGGGGGCACTATGGGGGCATCTATTGAGACCACAAAGAAGGGGTATTTTATATGGGGGGCCCTGTGTGGTACTAGTATTATCAGGGTTTATCTATTTTTGCAGTATATTATTGGGGAGCACAGCGACACAGTATTGGGGGTAGTAGGATGATTTGTCCAGAAGAAGGGAGGATGATGGAAAAGTAGTAAATAGTGCTGAGCGAGCATGCTCGGCCGAGTACCGGTTTGGCTCGGGCATCGCTATGCTCGGCAGATCCGAGCACTCGGCCGAGTACCACATGTGCTCGAGCACCATGCTTGAGTCTCCTCCCCGCACGTTTTGCGCATGCTAAGCAGCCAATAAACGTGCAGGTAAGTATTGCCATCACTGTAATGCCATTAGACATGTTTTCTACTGGCATTACAGTGATTGGCTGGCCGGAACGCATTATCGGGTGCTATATAGCACCCGGTCACGTGGGTTCGGCTCATTGCGAGTCAGGGAGAGCTGCTGTTATGAAGGGACAGTCAGTGTAGGGAGAATTTCATCTAAAAATTATCATTGAGAAGACGTTTCAAAGAATTAACAGTCCTTTTAAGAATTATTGTTAGAGGTGGCAGGCAGACAAAATTGTTTTGGGGGAATTTTTTAATTTTTTTGTCAGGGCGACCATGAGTGACATTTTCTGTATTCCACAAACTCTGCTTGCTGTGAGCAGTGAGACGCAAATCTACACTTATATCTAGACTGTGTGCGGCCTACCTTTAATTCAAAAATACCAGTGACAGACAGTCATTTTCTGTATTCCACAAACTCTGCTTGCTGTGAGCAGTGAGACACTAATCTACACTTATTGTGTATGGCCTAAATTTAATTCAAATAGCAGTGACAGACAGTCATTTTCTGTATTCTACAAACTCTGCTTAGTGTGAGGAGTGAGAAGCAAATCTACACTTATTTCTAGACAGTGTGTGAGGAATATATCTAAATAGCAGTGACATCCAATGTCAATATTAAGAAGGCGAGTATTAAGGGACATGGAATTGGACGTGATTCTGATGGTTCACGCAGAGGCCATGGCTCAGGGCGCGTTGCAACTGTGCCTACTGCCAGAGCACAAGGAAAACAGTCATCCAATATACCTAGCTTCATGTCCCAGTTTGCAGGGCGTCGCAAGACAACACTCTTGAAGTCAGACCAGTGCGACCAGGTGGTCGGTTGGATTGCAGCAGATAATGCTTCCACTGGGTTAAGCATCACCCTGTCTTCCACGAAGTCCAGTCTCAGTAGCCAACAGTCTGGTCAACAACACAATCCTCACCCTGATCATCCTTCCTCCCACCATGTAGAGTCTGGCCAAACAAGTGATCCGGTACTCGGATGTTCCGAGGAGCTATTTTCACCCCCATCACTTAATTTGGCCCTCTCCCCAAGCACTCTTGAAGAGGGACATGAGATCTTGTGCCCTGATTGTCAACCTCTAGAGCCTTCACACTCACAAGATGATGTGTTTAAGGAGGTGGATGATGACGAGACACAGTTGCCATCAAGTCAATCACAGTTACTGTCTGCAGAGGTTGATGAAGAGGATGATATACAGTTGTCAATCTCTGAAGTTGTGTTAGGGTCAGCAAATGAGGAGGATGATCGAAGTGGGGAAGTTAAAGAGGACTTGGTGGACAATGAGGTCACTGACCCAACATGGGAAGGCGTAAACACGAGCGAGTACAGCGGTTCTGAAGGGGAGCGATCTGCAGCACTGCAACAGGCTGGAAGAGGCAGTGGGGTGGCAACAGGGAGAAAGGCGGGCCACGCCAAACAGGCCTGCAAGTTTTCCACGGAGCACCCCCTTGCGGAAATCTCCCTTGCCAAGGGGTAGGTGTTCCGCGGTATGGCGCTTTTTTGCAGAAAGTGCAGATGACAAAAGAATAGTAGTTTTCAACCTGTGCCACACCAAAATGAGCCAAGGTATGAACAGTAGCAACCTCACCACCACCAGCATGATCCGCCACATGGCAGCCAAGCACCGCAATAAGTGGGAGGAACGCCTGGGTCCACAATCTGTGTCCGCGGGTCACACCACTGTCTCCTCTTCCCCTATGTTGGGTGACGACCAATCACCTGTCGAAGGCGCAGGCCCGGATGCCTCCCACGCTGCACCTGTACCGTCGCAAGCACCATGAGCGACCACTGTCCCAGTTCGGCGTCAAAATGTCTTTACCCCAGGCATTTGAACACAAGCGCAAATACCCAGCCACCCAACCACAGGCCATGTCACTAACCGCCCAACTTTCTAAGTTACTGGCAGTTCAAATGTTGCCATTTAGGCTTGTGGACACTGAGGCCTTTTGCGGCCTGATGTCGGCAGCCGTCCCTCGGTACTCTGGGTGAACGTAGTGGAGGCTGGGAGAAACTTGTACACTTGTACCCTGGGTTGGCACAGGTGCTCCCGATGCCCAGGATTGGGGGCCCTACTTCCATCAGGGTTACCGCCAGCACCTATGTAAGTGGCTCCTTCTCCTCAACTTCCACCTCCGAATTCTCCGCGTGCAGCACCAGTCAGCCATCAGCTGGTAGCTGGAAGCAGTGTAGCACTGCTGTGGGGATGCGTCAACAGGCCGTGCTGAAGATGATATGCTTCAGGGATAAACAGCACACCGCCGCAGAGCTGTGGCAGGTGATAAGAGACCAGACTGAGCTGTGGCTCTTGCCACTCAACCTGCAAACAGGCATGGTTGTGTGTGATAATGGGCTTAACTTGGTGGCAGCTTTGGAGCTTGGCAAGCTCACACACATCCTATGCCTAGCCCACGTCTTTAACTTAGTGGTTCAGCGGTTTCTGAAAACCTACCCCAATTTGCCCGAGCTACTGGCGAAGGTGTGCTGCGTGTGTGCACATTTCCGCAAGTCATCAACAGCTTCAGCAGGTCTGTTGACGCTGCAGCAGCGCTTGAAATTGCCAGCTCACCGACTGTTGTGCGACGTGAGCACGCACTGGAACTCCACATTACACATGTTGGCCAGGCTTTGTGAGCAGCAAAGGGCAGTAATGGAATACCAGCTGCCTGTAGTCGCCTTTCCAGGCAAGGAGCGGGCATGGATATCTGACCTCTGTGAGGTGTTAAGAAACTTTGAGGAATCGACACAGATGGTGAGCGGCAATAATGCTATTGTCAGTGTAACCATCCCACTTCTGTGTCTACTCAAACGCTCGCTGCTCACAATTAAGGCCGACGCTGTTCGTGGGGAATAGTTGGAAATGGGGGAAGAAGATATGACCCTGGGTAATAGCCAGAAAACCCTAAGTTTGTCTTCTCAGCGCGTATTGGAGGAGGAGGAGGAGCAGGGGACGGTTGCCTCCGCTACATAGGGTGGAACTTTAATTCCATCTGTTCAGCGTGGGTGGACAAAAGAGGAGGATGAGGAAATGGACAGTCATCCTCCCGATGACAGCGAAGTCTTGCCCACTGGTACTCTGGCACACATGGCTGACTTCATGTTAGGCTGCCTTTCCCGTGACCCCCGTGTTATACGCATTTGAGATAACAGGGATTACTGGGTGTTCACCTGTCTGGACCCCCGCTACAAAGAGAACTTCTCATCTCTCATTCCTCCAGTGGAGAGGACGAACACAATGGTGCTGTACCAGAAGTTCCTTGTTGACAGATTGCTGCAAAATTTCCATCTGACAGCGCTGGCAGCAGAGTCCATACTTCCTTGGGCAAACGAGGTGGGGAGACAAGGGGAACACACAGCACTTCCAGCAAAGGCAGGGTAACACTCTCCAAGGCCTGGGACAGTTTTTTGACACCCCGCCAGAACCCTCAACATGATGCATGTCCTGGTGTCACATGAAGGGAAAAGTTTTGGAAGATGGTGAAGGAGTACAAACCGGATTCCAAAAAAGTTGGGACACTAAACAAATTGTGAATAAAAACTGAATGCAATGATGTGGAGATGGCAAATGTCAATATTTTATTTGTAATAGAACGTAGATGACAGATCAAACGTTTAATCCGAGTAAATGTATCATTTTAAAGGAAAAATATGTTGATTCAAAATTTCATGGTGTCAACAAATCCCAAAAAAGTTGGGACAAGTAGCAATAAGAGGCTGGAAAAAGTAAATTTGAGCATAACGAAGAGCTGGAAGACCAATTAACACTAATTAGGTCAATTGGCAACATGATTGGGTGTAAAAAGAGCTTCTCAGAGTGGCAGTGTCTCTCAGAAGCCAAGATGGGTAAAGGATCACCAATTTCCACAATGTTGCGCAAAAATATAGTGGAGCAATATCAGAAAGGTGTTACCCAGTGAAAAATTGCAAAGACTTTGCATCTATCATCATCAACTGTGCATAACATCACCCGAAGATTCTGAGAATCTGGAACAATCTCTGTGCGTAAGGGTCAAGGTCGTAAAACCATACTGGATGCCCATGATCTCCGGGCCCTTAAACGACACTGCACCACAAACAGGAATGCTACTGTAAAGGAAATCGCAGAATGGGCTCAGGAATACTTTCAGAAACCATTGTCAGTGAACACAATCCACCGTGCCATCCATCGTTGTCAGCTGAAACTCTACAGTGCAAAGAAGAAGCCATTTCTAAACAAGATCCACAAGCTCAGGCATTTTCACTGGGCCAGGGATCATTTAAAATGGAGTGTGGCAAAATGGAAGACTGTTCTGTGGTCAGACGAGTCACGATTCAAATTTTTTTTTTGGAAATCTGGGACGCCATGTCATCCGGACCAAAGAGGACAAGGACAATCCAGGTTGTTATCAACGCTCAGTTCAGAAGTCTGCATCTCTGATGGTATGGGGTTGCATGAGTGCGTGTGGCATGGGCAGCTTGCATGTCTGGAAAGGCACCATCAATGCAAAAAAATGTATTCAGGTTCTAGAACAACATATGCTTCCATCCAGACGTCATCTCTTTCAGGGAAGACCCTGCATTTTTTAACAAGATAATGCCAGACCACATTCTGCATCAATCACAACATCATGGCTGCGTAGGAGAAGGATCCGGGTACTGAAATGGCCAGTCTGCAGTCCAGATCTTTCACCTATAGAGAACATTTGGCGCATCATAAAGAGGAAGGTGCAACAAAGAAGGCCCAAGACGATTGAACAGTTAGAGGCCTGTATTAGACAAGAATGGGAGAGCATTGCTATTTCTAAACTTGAGAAACTGGTCTCCTCGGTTCCCAGACGTCTGTTGATTGTTGTAAGAAAAAGGGGAGATGCCACACAGTGGTGAAAATGGCCTTGTCCCAACTTTTTGGGGATTTGTTGACACCATGAAATTCTGAATCAACATATTTTTCCCTTAAAATGGTACATTTTCTCAGTTTAAACTTTTGTTCCGTGATTTATGTTCTATTCTGAATAAAATATTAGAAGTTGGCACCTCCACATGATTGCATTCAGTTTTTATTCATGATTTGTATAGTTTTCCAACTTTTTTGGAATCCGGTTTGTATGTAGCAGACCGTGTCAGCATCTTCAGTGATCCCTCAGTGCCTTACAACTACTGGGTGTCCAAGCTGGCACAAACTGGCGCTCTACGCCTTGGAGGTGCTTGCCTGCCCTGCCGCCAGTGTTTTTGTCTGAGCGGGTATTTAGTGCTACTGGTGGCATTATAATAGATAAGCATATCCGGCTGTCAACTGAAAATGCTGACAGGTTGACTCAGATAAAAATGAACAAGGCCTGGATTGCCCCTGACTTCTCCACTCCACCGGAGGAAAGACACGACTGAACATCAAGGCACTTTAAATGTGTTGTTTAGAATGTACTGAATACTCTGTATTCCCATGCACCCCTTCCACCACAAAAAAGGGTATACGGTTGAATCTTCCTTTTCTCATCCTCCTCCTCCATCATATCTACATGCTTAATTGTCGCACATAATGCCATCGCTTATGTGCATTCTCATATAATTTTTCGGATGGTCAGCTCACCCTCAGGCCCTCACATAAATGATGTTTTTTATGGTCAGCTCACCCGCAGGCCCTCGCATAAATAATGTTTTCAATGGTCAGCTCACCCGCAGGCCCTTGCATAAATAATGTTTTCGATGGTCAGCTCATCCACAGGCCCTCGCATATAATTTCTCAGATGGTCAGCTCACCCGCAGGCCCTCACCCATAATGTTTTAGATGGTCAACTCAGCTAAAGACCTTCACCCCTAATGTTTGAGTGGGTCACCAGCAGGCCATCAATGATACATTATCGCTCCTCCTGTATAACGTTTCTTCATCCTAAATACCCATGACATTCCCTGTAATTTTTTTGTACTCGTTCCAAAGACAGGCTCTCTTAAGAGTCCTGTATTGTTATTTATCGTCACTACCTCACTGAGGCGGTACTGGGAAATTGGAGCGCCCCGCCTGCCTTTCTTGGAAGTGGTAGCCGTGGCCATCCCTCAGGCTCCCTCTCCGGAAGTGAACCCTAATTCCCCATTACTCGTGGTCACCATTGTAGGCGCATAAAAGAACATCGAAAGTTGAAAGAGCAGACATTGATAGATCGTCAACATCATGGGGACGTGCGATTAGATTAGAAGTTATCTAGCGTTAACAAAGCGGCAGCAGACCCTCACCTACAATTTTATATACACGGTCACTGGTCATCTCAAGTCCACTCCGTTCCTCTTACAAGTTCATTATCATCCGATGATACTCTGGTCAACACAATCGAATCCTTCTTAGTCATGGCCCCAATTCTGAAAACCATGAAAATTTTTGTCTGAACTTGCTATTTATATAAAAGTAAATATACAGGAAAGAATGTTTCCTAACAATTTTTCATCTAAAATCACTTTTATCTTCAGTTTTGTGAGTTTAATTGTAAAAACTGTAAAAGTAACGTACAACTCGGGCAACATCGTTCCCAGCAGCGACATTGTAGTCCAAGATGCATCCAGACATGCTCCCCATGCTGTCTCCGACCCATTACGGTGGTGTCTCTATCAATTTCTGACCTTTTCCTATGAACCAGGCACCCTCCCCTCTTTAGAGCAGGGGGTGCCTGGTTTAAAGGATAACTGTCACATTTAGAACCAAATTTCAGTTTTCATATATGTAGTTACTAATATCATAATATTTCTGAATCAATAACTATTAGACTTACTTACCCCATATTTAATAAGATTCAGCCCTTAGCAACCAGTCTGCATAAAACTGCAATTTCACTATTCTGTTAAAATGGCCGCCCTCAGCCCTGAGGCTAATCCATAGGACACCTGCAGTGAAGTTAGTGAAGACCAGCACTGTATAGGGGGTCTTGCAGTGAAGTTCCCAGGTCTGGCTGAAGCCTGTAGTCCTTCTACAAGCTCTCCTCTTATCAGATAAGGCTGTCATTTATACACTGAGCAGCCGGCATATGTACTTTCTCCAGAACTGCTAAGGGAGTGTCTGCCAAGCACAGACATGTGGAGAAGTTCACACACACAGCCCAGCACTGTTATCTCCTGTCAGGAAGAACCTGGCTTTTTATACATTCCCTTACAATGTTGACTCACTATCAGTTCCCAGTGCACGCAGGGTGCTCCGTCCTCTATCTGGTAGACGGAAGGAGCATAGCAACCTGATTTTATCTCAGGTAAATATAGCCAATACTGGGGACTTTTAGGTGGCTTTTAGGGGTTATTTATTAAACAATCAGAAATTAAAACAGGGCCAACAAGGTGATATTAATCACCAAAATCCAATAGTAAAAAAAAAAAAAAATTGACAGTTATACTTTAATGCTCGGGTTCTCCCATTGAATTCTATAGGGCTCGGCTGCTCGATAGAGCACCCGAGCATCCCGATGTGCTCGGGCAGAGCACCCCGATGTGCTCGGGCAGAGCACCCGAGCATCGGGGTGCTCGATCATCACTAGCAGTAAACTAAGATTTTTTTTTTGTCAAACTGCAGAGATGAAAAATGGCTGAAAAATGGTGGTCTGTTCTGAAGGTCTGAAAGGAGAAGATGAGGAAAGAGAACATCTACATAAAGGGAGACATCACTGGATGTAAGAGGTATGGGGCTCTGTATTAACCTGTATTTTTGTACTGGTGGAAGCAGGGGCGTAACCATCGCAGTCGCAGAGGGTGCGACCACAATCGCAAATTTTTATTAGGAATTTCGGCACTTCGAGAATTCGCAAAAATCTAGAATATAGTGCTATATATTCGTAATCGCGAATATTCTAGTTTTTTTTTTTCCATCAGTCAGTACTACTGCTTTTTACTTGTAGGCCAATGAGAAGGCTGCAATATCTTTGTCAGAGCTTAGCAACATACCTAGAAATCAATGGGAAAGTTGTCTACCCCTTTACTGTATAGGAAACTCCCCAGCAACCATTTTCTGCTGTTTTTTGCAGTTCTGAGAGAGACAGCAGTGTCATTGCTGTGCTCTGTGCTTTGCAGACTCATCTGGATCCTTATTTAATTACATTAGATATTTAGCTCATATATATAATACAGATAGTTAGTGGGAGATAGTCAGTGTAGCTCAGATAGTGATATAGTGTAGCTGATTCCAGTGCAGAGTGTTAGGTAGTGTGATAGGAATTACTGTATAGGTGAGTGCACAGGGCCTTCTCCTGGGCCATTCCAAATAGAGTTGTGTCTGACGAACCCACTGACTCTTGGCTGGTGGTGTCTGTCACTTGCGATAAGGTCGAAGATCGAGTCAACCATTCAAGGACCGTTTGGTTGCGGGTCACAACACTGCTGATACTAGGACACTAGCTGACACTGGGAGCTCAGGCCTCTCGAAGTGGCCTCTGCTACTCCCCTGTGCAGGGCATGGCACTTCTCTGTCTGACATACTGTTAGATCAAATAATCAAATGTTAGATCAAATATTTTTTTTTTCGCCACGGCAAACAGGGCTTTAGAATATATCACTACACCACTAAATGGCAATTAGGCCCTAATTTTTTCTACTTTTACACAACACAAAAAGGCTTTTCAACAGATAAGTGCAACGCTTAACGGCGAATATATTTTCATTTCATCACTAATACACGGCAAACTGGGCTTTAGAATATATCACTGCACTGCTGAACGGCAATTAGGCCCTCATTTTATTCTACTTTTACACAACACAAAAGGCTTTTTAACAGATAAGTGCAACGCTAAACGGCGAAAAAATAACAAGAACGGTTTGCTAGAAGGACAGAGCTGTATAATGGCAATTTGGATCCCCAGTGATTGTTCCTATTACCCAGTCTGTAACCTATTCTACATAAATGCTGTGGCACGATTCCTCCCTATCCTTTCCCTGCACTTATAAATAGTTTTTTCACCACAATCAAGTCTTTCCTATCACTGTCCCTAGCATCTGCAGACGTCTCTTCCTGCACTAAGTACACTGGTAAATGGCAGAATCTAAGATGGCTGACGCTATTTATAGGGCTGTGACATCACAGGGCTGGCTGGCTGCTGATTGGCTGCATGCATGGCATTATGGGGGATCCCGCTTTCCCAGAGTTCCTTTCTCCATGTCCTCACACATGCAGCAGCCATTTTAGGGAAAAATGTGATTCTTTACCACGAAGCATGAGGAAATTTGGGTTCGTGCGAATCAAATTTTTCCTGAAATTCAGATCGAATTCCACTTTGCCAGCTTCGATTCGCTCATCTATAATAATAATAATAATAATAATAATAATATTTATTTATATAGCGCCACCATATTCCGCAGCGCTTTACAAATTCACAGAATAAGAGCAGATACTGAGAATTACCCCCAGCATACAGGACAGGAGAAGTGGTACTGTGCAGTGTCCATAAATACAGAATAAGAGCAGATAATGAGTATTACACACAGTATACAGGGCAAGAAAAGTGGTACTGTGTTGTGTTCATAAGAATAGGCACTGAGAAGTACACTTAGTATACAGGACAAGAGAAGTGATACCATGCAGTGCCTAAATATACAGAATAAGAGCAGATACTGAGAATTACACCCAGTATGCAAGAGAAGTGATACCATGCAGTGTCCATAAATAGAGAATTTGAGCAGATACTGAGACTTACACCCACTATACAGGATAGAGTATATGGCTTCTAAAGTCTCCATATATATAGAAAAAGAGCAGATACCCATAATTACACCCAGTATACAGGACATGAGAAGTGGTACTGTGCAGTGTCCATATTTACAGAATAAGAGGATAAACTTAGAATTACACCCGCTTTACAGGGCATAAGAAGTGGTGCTGTGCAGTGTCCATATATACAGAATAAGAGCAGATACTAAGATCTGTCATTCACACAGTTACATGACCCTTATTATCCAATAGAGTCTCTTAGGTCCTTCAGTTACATCAGGTTTCCATAATAACCAAGCCATTTTTCTTCACTGTTAGAGGTCACTGTTAAGGGGGTGTGGTGCTGTGGAGGTCACTGTAAAGGGGGTTTAGTACTGTGGATGTCATATTTTAACAGAAAAGGGTGCTGTGAAAGTCTTATATTAGGGGCCGTGGTGCAGTGGGAAGGTCAATCTTAAAGGAGAGTGGCCCTGTGCAGGTCAATGTTAAGGGAGTGGGTCGCTGTGCAGGGCACTGTGGGGGGTCACTGTGGGGAGTCACTGTTAAGAGGACGAGCTGCTGTGGAGGTCACTGTTAAGGGGATGGGCCGCTGTGGGGGGTCACTGTAAAGGGTGCAGACCACTGTGGAGGTACAGGTTAAGGGGGTGGGGTGCTGTAGAGGTCACTGCTTAGGGGATGGGTGCTGTGGGGGGGTCACTGTTAACGAGTCGGGCTGCTGAAATAATAGAAATATACCCGTGAGAAGCTGGGGCATCCTGCTAGTATAGTATATATAAGCGAACCTTTTGAGATTCAGTTTGGTTCCGATTCACCACATTTAAAAAAAAGTTTGGTTCAAACCTAAATTGATTGGCCCTAACTAAAGTAGGTCCAGGTGCCATAGAAATTGGTATATAACACCATCTAGTCTCCTAGGAATTTATGTTATGTATGTTATGTATTTTTGTTAATTTTTTATGAATTTTTGCTATTTCTCTCCCCCCACTCAGCCCTCCCTAAGCTCTTAAACTCGATGACAGCAATAGTTAATCACGTCAGAGTGACACTGACATACATAGCTATGGGTAAATGCTTGTGACAGTGTTAACAAACAGCGTGTTTGAAAACACACCACGCTGTCACATATGGTGTGCTTTTTTATATTCCAAAGCTTCCAAAAATCGTCCCTTATCAGGAGCAGATCATGTTTATACACACACAGGGGGCATTTATCAATAATGGTGTCATTTGCGCCAAAAAAAAAATACTAACATTACAAATCAAAAGTGCTGATTTGTTTCACCTCATATATCAAAAGGCACATACCACTGACTTATATAAATATAAACTTGATTATTCGTCTATTCCTCTTACTTTGCAACATTTTAACGCCAATAACAAATACTACTTTTTTAAGCAGAAATGTGTCATTTCAGCCAACCCTGCCAGACCACTTGTGACTTTTGAAACATATTTGCTACTTTTGAAGCATATTTGCCACATTTCCTCTGGTAAATTTCGACTTTTGTCTAAGACTTGTGAAATTTTTGTTATTGTTTTGTTTTTGTTGAATGTCACTTTACTGACAGAACCCTGTTGTTTATCTCATTTTTATTAAATAAAAATAAACACATCCTTTTTTAATACTTACCTATCACTTGTTCCATGACGAGTTGTTTTTCTTTTTATAAATGCGACTTTTTGACAAAAAATCACATCTTTATGCCATAAATGCGATTATTTTTTTTCTACACAAAACACCACCACATCAGCTGGCTTAATTATCCGCAACAAATTGAGCCATTTCTGCAGATGTTAATTAGGCATAATATGTGCCAATTTGATATCCCTTATAATAATAATTATATTTGATATGTCGATATAATTTGATATCCCCGCCCACTTTGACTGCAAGTCTACGATAGACATAAAGTGTAACATTGTATTTGTTTTTGCTCAGTTTCTCCACTCCAACTCTCCATCTAGAAGGTTTTAGTTCAGTTAGAAAATGTATTGTCACCAACTTACCTGTCTGAGCTCCAGCTCCGCGACCTGGGGCACAGACATGACCACGCTGTGTCAGACCAGCTGCCGTGCCATGCCACCCCATTATGCACCACCTAGGCCATGCCCCCTGGTAAAGTGTCACTTAGGCCACCCCCCCTCATGCTGCCCGACTTAAGTCATATCCCATGGTGATGCGAGTGCACATGTTGCTGGAGTTATTTGTATCACCTATTTATGTTTGTAATGCAGGTTGAGTGACTGCTCAGCCTGCCTATCTCTGGACTGCTTGTATTTTGTTTCAATGGGGAGCTGGGTCCCTTGACCTATCATGTTCTGATCCAGGGACTCAGTGCTCTATTTAAACTACCTAATGGAAATACACTCTTGCCAGTTATAGGTTTGTCCAGGGTACCAGCCTTCTAAGAGAGAGGGACAGCTAGTTCATGCATTGCTTCAACATTGAACCCTTCTTCTGCCCTGGAGGAGACTGGAGAAGCCAGCCTTCTTGCCTGTATCAAACCCTTACTCTCTGGAATTAATTCCCATTGTGGTGCACCACGCCTTACCACCCCTTACGGAGAGCAGTGACACTTGGTGAAACCTCAACGGTGTCTGGTGGACCTAGCGTAGTGTTTGGGCCACCCCAAACCTGGCCACTGCATGTTAATTGTCAGAAGCAAAATTGGCTCGTTCTGAATGATCCTATAAAATTCTCACTGTTAATTGGGAGCTTGAAAATGTGGATGTGGTAAGGGTAGAGTATTAGAGGGACGTGGCCACAATACTAGTGGCTGCAGAAGCAGCATAGGTTGGAACATACAAGCCAGTAGATCAGGTCTATGGGTGGTAGTAGTTGTGGTAGTAGTAGTAGCAGTTGCAGATAAATAGCATTAATAGTCATGGCAGTAGGGGATTAGCAGTGAGGAGAAGTAGCTGCAGCGGTGGCGGCAGCAGTAGCCATATGGTACATGTTGGCATATAGGGAGAAAGCAGAGGTGGCATCATGGCGGCAACAGCAGCCATACAGAACATGATGGTAGATAGGCAACATGATGGTAGGCAGGAAAGCAGACAGCAACAGTGACAAGATGGGGCACTGTCAACAATGCCAGATCTATTCATCAGCCTTAGGGTCCTTTCACACTGGCGTTTTTGTTTTCCAGCATAGAGATCCGTCGTCGGGTCTCTATGCCGGAAAAATCCTGATCAGGATCATCCCCATGCATTCTGAATGGAGAGAAATCCGTTCAGGATGCATCAGGATGTCTTCAGTTCAGGCCCGGAACGTTTTTTGGATGCAGCAAATACCGCAGCATGCTGCGCTTTTTGTTCCGTCCAAAAATCCGGAACACTTGCCGCAAGGCCGGATCCAGAATTAATGCCCATTGAAAGGCATTAATCTGGATCCGGCCTTAAGCTAAACGTCGTTTCGGCGGATCACCGGATCTGACGTTTAGCTTTTTCTCAATAGTTACCATGGCAGCCAGGATGCTAAAGTCCTGGTTGCCATGGTAAAATGTAGTGGGGAGCGGGGAGCAGTATACTTACCATCCGTGCGGCTCCGGGCGCTCCAGAGTGACGCCAGGGAGCCCTACACGCATGGATCACGTGATCGCATGGATCACGTGATCCATGCGCATGGGGCGCTCTGACGTCATTCAGGAGCGCCCTGGGAGCCGCACGGACTGTAAGTATACCGCTCCCCCGCTCCCCACTACTACTATGGCAACCAGGACTTTAACAGCGTCCTGGCTGCCATAGTAACCTCAAAGCATTTCGAAGACTGATCAGGATCCTGATCAGTCTTCTAATGCTTCAGGCGACTTGCATTCTGCCGGATCCTCAGAACGCAAGTGTGAAAGGACCCTTAGCCAGAGGAGTGTGAAAATTCTCCCGAATCCAGGGTAAGTTCATTTTGACAAAAGTGATGTTTTGGACACTGGCTGATTACAACTTGGTCCATTTGGGTGCCATCACTCCCCTTGCAGCGCTAAAAACCCTCTGCAAGATGACATTGGGGGCTGGGCAATAGAGATGAGCGAACCAGTTTGTAATGAACCTGGTACTTTAGGAACTTTACAAAATTTTGTCTGGCATCCAAACCTGAGTGCCATTTTACGGCAGTACTTTCTAGCTGCAATTAATGCCTTATAACACAGCAGCACAACATAAAAAGCAGCTACTTGCAAGAAAATGTTTTTAATTTTTTTTGCCATTTTACCTGTCCGAAATCCGTGTCGGTGCATCTCTACATAGTTGAATATTTATTTTTTTTGGTTGAAGTTTGTGAAAATAACATATTAGTGTGTCTTATAATAAACAGGATAGTGCAGAGTGATAACATGAAATACTAGGCTATAATCCATGTTAGTGTGTCTCCAGGCACTACAAGTGTTTTTGGGGGGAATAATTACATGTTTTAACACCAAAAAGACATTGGCCATTAGGCCCAGATTTGCTGTCCGTGCCAATACTGCATTATTTGCAAAGCTGTCAGTAGCAGTGTCTGCAATGTGCTTGTGGAAAGGGAGGTATATCGTATTACGCCTCTTGTATTTAATTTCCAAAAGACAGATTTGAAAAATGTTCCATGCTTTGTGTGATTGTGTACATTTAAGATTAAAAAAAAATCAGGGATACAAAAGGGTTCCAAATAAAAAAAGACTAAGGTCCAGAATGTGGGTAGTGGCAGAACCAGCTACCCGGCAAGAAGTAGTAGTAGTAGTAGTAGTAGGTCGCAGCAATCCCTGGCTTTGAAAAGGCACAACATTATCAGAGGAGGGTGATGGCGGCAGCAGCAATAAAGAAGAGACATACCTCTCAATGAACAAGCAGGACATATCTGCCTAGGGATTTGGTGATGCCGCTGATTAGTGTTGAACGCAAATATTCAATTAGCGAATTTTAATTGCGAATATCGCAACTTCGAGAATTTGGGAATATTTCAAATATAGTGATAGTATAACGAAAATTCGGCAATTTTTTTTTTCATCTGAATCAATTACCTGCCTGCTTCTTGCTTGTGGGCCAATGTGAGAAGGCTGTAATATCTAGTGAATTAGAATATTCTTCATTATTTAATTTATTTCTTCTTATGCGAAAAATCGGCAATGTAATATGCGCGTTAATTGAGTAAGGGCGGTTTACAGGCAACTTTCCTATTGGGTTGGCTTGCTCGAATTCCTGAATATGTATAGTAATATGAATAGTGTGATATATATTCGTAAAAACGAATATTGTTTAATTTTTTTTTTCATCTGAACCCATTAGAGTAGTAAATGTAATGGGTTCAGATGAAAAAAAAGACGAATATTCGTTTTTACGAATATATCACACTATTCGCGAATTCTAGCAAGCAAACCCAATAGGAAAATTGCCTATAACCCGCCCTTGTGTTGCATTGCAGATTTTTTGCATAAGCTAAAATAAATTAAATAATGAAGAATATTCTAATTCAGTCAGGATAAACTCAGGAAACTTCTAGCAACTTGAAAAATGTAGCCAAAGTGACCCACGTCTGCATTTCACGTTACAAATTCAAATTCACATTGCTGATTTTTCACAATCAAGAGAATAATCTCGAATACGAATATTAGCGAATATATGAGGAATATTCTAAAGAATATTCGCAAAATATTGCAAATTCGAATATTGCCCCTGCCGCTCATCATTACCGCTGATACTGTGGATGGGTTAGGCCCGAAATGTGCGAAGCTTGGCTGCCTCTAGATCTAATTGGCAATTTCCCGTCTGGCAATTTTTCCCCTTGATGCCAGAAGACAAAAGCATTGCCCTGTTCAGGCTAGGCAAGAACAAAATAAGATGTGGGCAGGCAAACACAAACATAGGCACCACAGCTGTATTGAACCACGTGAAGTGGCATCACCCTATGCTGTGAGCAAGCAAAGGTGGCAGCCAGCTACGGCAACAGGAGTTTTTATCTAGGCTACATGCCATTGATAGCAGACTTGGTGCCTGGTGGGCTTCTGAGCACACTTTGATAGACTGTCGGGTCTCAGTTGCAACTCTTAGAACCCCAGGGTTAGCATTGCCTGCTATGCTCCCTTTAGGGCTTCTAGGCCAGGGCTGCACTGCACTACTTCTCTAGCCTCTGGCTAGGACCAAAACTCAGACTCAACTAACTCTCAACAGGCAAGACATCCCTCACCTTGGCAGATCTAGGTGAGCTCACTCCTCAAATGATGGGGAGAGAATAGAATGTTTAGCTCTATTCTACCTATAGCTCACTGCCAAACACACTGCCACCTGCTGGTAAACCAGGCACAGTACATGACATACAATAAATAGCGGTTACATAACACTTTCTAAACAGATCTAAAAACAAAAAGCATAGTGCTGTCACACATCGGTTAGGCTTTACAGACAGTTGAGTAGCAGGTTGTAGGAATGATAGTGCCCACTGTGAGGTACTACACACATTTGTACACTTACAGGCGACTGCTGCTGCTTCTCCACACTCTCCTCTTTTGAGTCTTTAACTGTAGGTGCTGAAGGACCTTTGATCTTGTGACCTGTATATGTGATCAAAAGGTCTCTCAGCACCCCGAATACAGTAATGTCTAGGGATTATGGTGCATAGCGTTTTACTAATGTTTTTTGCTACAAATTTTGGCAAAAGATGTGAGAAAGCTGCTATGCACAATAAATACCACAATTTAGCCTCCATCCCAGCACTGCCCTGGATACAGTTATTTCGGAACAACTGGGGGGAGTATATAAGTATCCCTTCTTCAGGTTAAAACAATAAATCTTTAATGTTTAACCTGAAGAAGGGGAACTTATATCCCCCAAATGTGTTGTTTTATCACAGTGTACCCCTGTTGTTGCTGCGTATAGTTATATGATATTTAAGGATTTACAAAAAAAATACACATATTAACTGGACCATAAACCCCTAGACAAATGAGGAACACATATTGTTACTTAATCCAAAACATTACTTGGGTTAATACAGTCAGTCAATAATCAAAAGCATATAACACAATTACCATAACTCAGCCATTGACTTGTGTGACCAGAGATGGCGACATCCCAATGCAAGTTTCGGCGTGCCTTCGTCCGGGTTTTTTTGGGAACTATTTGGAGGGTGTATTTTACATTGCTGACCAACCTGTTATGTGTGCTCTTACTGTTTGGTTCTTTCTGTTTATTTCTTGCAGTAATTGCACAGATATGGTTCAGTACAACTATAGTATGGATATTAATATTTAGCAGCTAGGATAGAATTTTTGGGCCACATACAGTAGGGGAGAATTTATGAAAGGATGTAGTATGTACACAAGAAAAGGCATACAAAATTCACTAATTTTTATGAAAGTGGAGTCTGTGGGGGAGGGGGTATTTGTTCCTAGGTGACTCAACAAATGGCCCAACAAATTTACTGTACTTTACACCAGAAACTGGTTTAAATTATAGCTCAAATCTATGCCAACTCAAAGCCAGCATAGCTTCGATTGTCTGGCACATGGACTGCCAGAAAGTATGCCAAATTTATTAAGAGGCCTGGAACTTGCCGTACTCTAGCACACTTTGCTCCATAGTCCTTAATGGACCATATTCCGTAACGTGGTAATAATATGGCCAACATGGAACATATATAATGTATTTGGAAAGTCTTCAGACCTTTTCATTTCTATTACCTTCCCATTTTATGTTGCGGCCTTGTGCTAAAATTTTAAAAATGTTTTCCCCCATCATTCTACACTCAATATCTCATAATAAAAAGGTGAAAACAGAATTTTCGAAAATCTTTGCTAATTTATTGTAGAGGAAAAACATTTAATTGACATACACCATAAGTATTCAGGCCCTTTACTCAGTATGAAGCACCTGCAGCATGCCCAGGAGGAGCAAGCAAAGGATGGGAGTGATAGTGGCTCTGGCAATGATAGTTGTGCACATGGAACACTGGCGATCATCACAATGATACCCCCTAGGGCCATGTTCATCCCTTGGAGCACTTACTGGTGTTGGGGCTCCCTTGGTGGTAGGTGTTTTGGCAGAGTGCAAGGCAGGAGTGTGGATGCAGGTGCAATGCCCAGTGAATGGTAATGGAGTAACCAGGTTTGTTGCAGAACCTTAGGCATGCAATTGAGGTTTGTATACATGCTTCTGTAATTCCCAGACTGAGGAGTACAGAACTAAGATATAGCTTTCCAAAATGTCTCAAAGTGTATATGTGTGTTAGTAATGTTCCCTCTCAGCCCTAAACGAGCACAGTACCTTGCTGACTGACTCCAATGCATAGTGTTGCAGATTCTGGACCTTCTAATCTTTCTTGCTGTCTTTAAATGATGTGCTGAGCGGCAGGGGCAATATTCCAATTTGCGAAATTTAGCGAATATTTGGGTGAATATTCACCATATATTCGCGAATTCCTGATCTTCAGGCATTATCTTCTTGATTGCGAAAATTTGCATTAAAAAATTTGCATAAAATTCACATAAAAATTCGCATAGATTGGTATTTTAAAAAAAATGAATATTCGCTATTACGAATATATTTTGAGATATTCTAAATATTCGCAAATTCTCGAAGTGCCGATATTCACGATTAAAATTAGCAATTCGACTATTCGTGATCAACACTAGATGCGACAAGGTTTGCACATCTGGATTTTAAAAAATTCTCATTTTTTTCTGCAGATGCTCTCCAGCTCTGTCAGGTTGGATAAGGATCGTGGGAAGACAGGCATTTTTAATTCTCTCCAGAGATGTTCAATTGGGCTTAAGTGAGGGCCCTAGCTTGGCTACTTAATTCACAGAGGTGTCCCTAAGCCACTCTGTTGTCTTGGCTGTGTGCTTAGCATCATTATCTTGTTGGAAGGTAAACCTTCAGTCCAATCTGACATCCAGAGCACTCTGAATCAGGTTTTCATTAAGAATATCTCTATACTTTGCTTCATTCAGCTTTCCCTCAATCTTGATCAATCTCGGCGCCTCAGTCACTGAAAAACACCTGCTGCAACCACCATACCTAACTGTAGGGATAAAACTGGACAGGCGGTGAGCTGTCCCTGGTGTCCTTCAGACATGAAACTTAGAATTGAGGCCAAAAAGCTCAATCTTGCTTTAATCGGACCAGATGTTGTTTCTCGCAAGTTTTCATGTGTCTTTTGTCGCCCATCCTGCAATAATGCCCCCAATTACTTAGTTTAATAGGGTGGACAACTCCAGGAAGAGCCCTTGTTGTTCTAAATGTCTTTCATTTAGGAATTAGGAAGGCCACTGTACTCTTGGGAACTTTCAGTACATCTGAAATGCTTTTGTAACTCTTCCAGATCTCTGCCACACACAACCCTCTCTCTACAGGCAGTTCTTTCTTCCTCATGGTTTGGATTTTGCTCTCATATGAATTGTCAGCAGTGAGAACTTATATAGACAGTGGTGTGTGTTTTTAAATCATGTCTAATCTACTGAATTTACCACAGGTCCACTCCAATCAAGGTGTAGAAACATCTTAAAGATGTTCAAGAGAAGTGAGAGCTACATTTCAGGTAACATAACGTAGAAAAGGGTCGTACACTTATGTCCATGGATATTGAGCGCAGATTGATTATTTGAGCGCAAGGCCTCAAGATAAATTGTGAAAAAAAGTGAAAGGGTCTGAAGACTGAAAACCAGAGGCAGGTACATTTTCATAATTTACTACTGTAACTAATGTAAATAATGCTTAAAAATTACAATGTTACCCACTTACAGCGTTTAGGTACCATCCAGCCCAAAAAATGTATTTCATATGTTCTTATATTTTACTAACAGATAAAACAACATTGATATCTGTGTAGGGAAGTCATTCCAAGCTCTGTTTGTTCTGAATATTATTAGCAGATGGCCTCTGCTTATCTTGGCAAGAAAATGAAATGACAAAAAGCACAAGTAGGCCTGAATGTTTATTTCTCTAGTGGGTTACTGTCTAATATGACCATATGGAACTCCTCCATGATTGCTTAAAGGTAAACATGTTAACAGCAATATTTCTCATCATTGCATATCATCTAAAGTAGTAAATACATCAGTGTCATGACTCAAAAAGATTTATGCTACCTATGCAATGACTGTGATAATAATCATGATCAATCTTCAGATACTACTAGTATAAGCGCAGAAAAACTGATTTTGCCCGTGTTGCTCCTGCCTTCTCCAGATGGTGCTCATGACTCCACTGACACCATCCTTTCTTCACAGGGGAGTAATTTTTAGTTGGAACACAGTAGGTATTAGAATTTATAAGGATAGGGGATAACTATTAGATCTGTCAAGATCCTACCACTGGGACCCCCACCAATCATTAGAATGGGGCACTTGGACCCCATGGAATTCCCTACAATGAACAAAGCAGCTGGCCGGTCACACGTGTAACCGCTCCATTCATTTCTATGGGAGTTATGAAGATAGCTGAGAGCTGTATTTGGCTATGAAATCTATCTGCCCTACCCTTATGTTGCTCAACATTTGCCTTTCAAAGAGATAATCAGGAGACTCCCATACACATCAGGTGCTCAGCTAGTCCTGCAACAATTGGTGGATTCGGTCAACATTTATCTAGTGTGTACGGTAATCTTAATACACAACAACAGTCCATAGACAATAATGACACTGTTTCTGAAAACATACTGTACAGACTATTTTTCCTAGGAGAACAATTTTTCATCCACTGTACTTTCTACAGCAAGCTGTGCTCCCACATACACACAAGACTACAATTTTACTTTTTGAAGTGACAGGGTTTGGTTTCTTCTTGTTCATCTTACCGTCCATACCACAGGCACTGGGACATGGCTAAAGGCTCATGAGCCCTGATGCAAGAGTTCAGCTTGGGCCCCCTTTCTCTCAGTGCTTTGTGGCAAGTGAATGGGGTGAGCCTAGCCTTTCTGCTACCTGAGACAAAAATTAAAATGGCATCCCCACATGCCAAATTCTCATCCTAACCCCTTCCCTCCAGCCCTACTGTTAGACCAGACACACACGAGAGAGAGAGAGTTCAATGTGATAAAATCGCAGTGTTTGTCAGTGAGAGGTCCGTTTCTCTAACAGGATCGCACGGCATTATAAATTTTAATGGCTGTGTGACCCGAAGAGATTTGAAGTGTATTGTATTACACTGATATAATGCTGTCAGGGTAATACAATAGATTTAAGAACTCTAGGGGTGACAGCATTATCAATCAATTAAATGCTGTGCCATCATTTCAGAGGTTTGAATGGGAACTCTTACTGACATATGCTGTGAGATTATCGCATTCAGTGCCACATACCTCTTACATTCAGTGATGTCTCCTCTGATGTAGATGTTCTCCTTCCTCATCTTCTCAACTGAGACCAGACCACCATGATCATTTCTTTCAGCCATCTCTTGTATCTGACCAACAGACATCTTAGTTTCCTACTTTTCCATCATCCTTCCATCTTCTAAACACCCCATGCTGTGCCCGCTGTGCTCCTTGATGCTATACTGCAGAAACAGTCCCCCTGAAAATACTAGTAACACATAGATAGTGCCCCCTTTATTGGCACACAGTGCCCTAAAAAATAACTGTGCCCAGTAAACAGTGTCCCTGACACTAATTGTGTGAAGCTGATACTGTGCCAGGATGTCCCCCACAGTAATAATGTTCCTCAAGATCTCACCAATAGAAATAATGATCTGCCAGAGTGCACTTAGGGTTTCTTAAATCCTGTTTAAGGTATATAAACTGTAAATCCTCTGGAGAGAGATATGCTACTGAGGAAGGAACCAAGACGGTTCCGATACGCATCTAACAGTGATCCTAGTATTCAACAGAACTATCTGCGATCAAGTAGTCTATGTATTCATATTGCCTATTTAGGTGGCACTAACCGTGAGCAATCCAGTTACTCGCAGCTACAGCTTACCTCTATACCGTCGACAGTCCCCAACTTAAAACTGAATGCACTTAGTGTTAACAGTGGCCCTAATAGTGATAATGTCCCCATTGTGCCCATACTAGTAATTATGTTCCCTATAGTCCCCTAGTAATAGTTCTCCTTATAACGTTAACCAGTAGAAAATACCCCTATAATGTGTGCCAGGCTGCCAGCACAAAGAAATACCACCTTATAATGTGTGCCAGTGCTAAAAATGCCCCTTTTACAATGTGTGCTAGTACAAAAAATATCCCCTTATATTGTGCACAAGCACAGAAAAATACCCCCTTATAATGTGCACCAGCACAAAAAATATCTTCTTGAGGACTTCCGGTTCCGGTGCGCGTATGTAAAGAAGCGGGAGTAAGGAGCTCCGCAACCTCTAACCCGAATATCGGGGAGCCTGCACACCGGAGCATTTTTTATCCTCAGTGGAGCTCACCTCCAGCGTTGGGAACCCGCGCATGGAAAAATTTCTCCTCCGGAGTGGCTCCTGCACAGGTGAACAGGTGCTCTCACAACAGGAGAGCAGGAGACAGAAAACCAAGATGGCGACGGCGGCAGAGAAGGCAGGACGCAACACCAGGTCAGCCTCACAACCCCCACAGTGTCCTCTAGAGACAGGGACAGGGGGACAAGAGGAAGGGAACTGCCCTACATGTTCTAGCCAGGACCTCGAGATGTCCTGTAAAACTATGGCGATTGAAGTAGCCAAGCTCCTGGCGCCAGATATAAAGGCCACATTGGAATCCACCATATCTTCGGCCCTACAGAAGCTGAAGTCTATGGTTCTGCAACACTGAAATCAACTGGCGGAGCTGGAACAAAGGGTCCTGATGATGGAAAATGAGATGGAAAAGGCCCACTCGCAAATTAAAGAAGTACTCCAAACCAATATCTATTTGAAAGATAAAGTTGATGACCTTGAAAATAGATCAAGAAGGTATAATCTACGGTTTGTGGGAGTACCTGAGGCTGTCCCTCCGCACCAGATGGCACAGCTCTGCGCACAAGATATACCACAGGCCCTAGGGCTGCAAGGCAGCTTTACAGTAGAGAGAGCGCACAGAATAGGGCCACCGCCCCAGCAGGACCAATCCCAGGGTTATACAAGACCCAGGCCGGTTATAGTACGATACTTGAATTATGCTGCAAAAGAGGCCGTCCTGACGAATTCAAAAAATCTACTCAGCCACTCATAGTGAACAACCACAAGCTCCTGTTATTCGGAGATTATTCAGCGGAAGTCACTAAGCACAGGAGAGCTTTCTGTACCATCTGTACCTCCCTAATCCACAAAAAAACGAGGTTCGCCTTGATGTACCCAGCGACCCTAAGGGTTTTCCGCCAGACCTATCTCACGCCCAAGGAGGCAGCAGAGGCCCTGGACATTGAGGAAGACATTATGTCATCCCAGCACCCCCCTTCCCCCTCCCCTGGCGAGGGGTTCTGGCACTGGAAGAGGACGGCAAGACAAGATAGCAGGATGCCATGGATCCCCAGGATGCTTCACCAACGCCCATCGAGGGACACCTCCGAGGCCCGTGACCGAGGAACTGACTTGGGACTGAGAGGATCACACCCTTGGACGGAAGAGTCACGTGAGGTGTCTAGGGAGAAGCCTTGACCAGGCTGATTTGCAATGGGGAGCTTGATATGGGTGGGCCCATTAGTGAGGATTAGCACAGAGGAAAATGTGTACCGTCTTGATAACCACTGCTCTTTCACCAACTAAAATAAAGGAAGGGAATAGCGAGACTATTTGCCTAGATAAGCCGATTGACTTTTCTACTAGGATAAAAGGGTAGAGGAGGTTAAGGAGTGAATGTTATGTTTTAATGAGAGAGATGGCGATGATTATGCTCATACTTACACGAAAAAAGCGAAGTCAAGAAAAATGAGGGTATTATTATGTTCACTGTTTAAAATGGTTGTTTTTGCTGGGAATAGTTGGGTTGGGAAAGTAATTGATTATCTGGCACTCAATAAGAAAATGCAGGATGAACGGTGCCGTTCCTTTGCGGGTCCGTCCCTGGGGGAGAGCCACATGCTAGACCAAACATGAGAATTCTCACCTGGAACGTTAAGGGACTGCGTTCCCAATACAAACGCATGTCTGTACTGCGACATCTAAAAAAAAAACTCAAAAAAAAACTCAAAAGTTATGTGGCCCTCCTCCAGGAGACGCATTTGGGGGAGCGTGACTTCTGGAGACTTTGTAAACTGTGGGTGGGACAGGTTTTTGGATCTTCCTCTCAAGGGAGGAAGGCTGGAGTGATTATTCTCCTACATAGAAGCCTAAAGGCGGAAGTAAAATCCACCTTCATAGACAAGGAGGGGAGGTTGCTCAAAATAGTGTTGGACCTACCGGAAGGGTCTCTTACCATATATAACGTATATGCCCCCAACACTGCTCAGGCTATCTTTTACCGAGATCTAGAAACAACAATCTTGCGGGAAGGGAGCGGCCAGCTAATAGTAGCAGGTGATCTCTATATGTATAATCCATATAACATTGAGCACCTGATGGTGGCAATATAGGAGAATTAAGATTATACTAGTCTCTCAGTTGCCGCTAGCAACTACTAGAAGCTACTAGATTACTTGATCTCACTGTGCTCTGATAATTTTAAAACACACATTTTTTCCCTATACTTTTAGTTTTAATAATGACAAAATAAAGATATATTTTATAATTACATTTCAGTAGGTAGAGACCCATAAAGGGATTTTTTTTTGTCTCATGACCGTCTAGTATATTAATTTGTATATTGTACACACAAAAATTCCACTATACCATTTCTAAAATATCATTTTATTTTATTTTTTATGAACGAAAAGGGGGGGGGGGGGGTATGTGTCTGTAAGTAGTCTGCTATACTATTGCTAATATTAGCAACTATTGTGATAGCCTTTTAATTTTTGTATTGTCTTTTTTCACTTTTTATAAAAAAAAATTTACTTATTTTCTTATTTATTTATTTTTACTTTTTATTTATTTTAAAAAGTTATTTAACCCCTCACTGACACAGTCAGGGCAGGAAGGGGTTAATTCACAGCATGTAGGCTCACAGTTAATTTTACAGCCTGCAGGGGTTATTCTTACAGCAAGAAGAGTGCTCCCTGCTGGATTCTTCATTGTACACTGTGATGAATCCTTGTATCAGGATGCTACAGGAATGCCACACAGGGAGACTGCTTCTGCTGGTCTTGGCACTTCTCATTGTGATTGCAGCAGTGTAATGACAGCAAGGTCACTGCAATTTGCAACGCTATGGGACGTTGTCAGATCGTGGTGTAACCCGGCGCTTTTAAAAGTGGGGTTATAGATAAGAGCCTGACGCCAATAACGTATAAAGTCATGATGTGGCAGTAGTGAAAAGGTTAAACAAAGCATGATATTAAAACCCTTCAGGTACACCCAGTGCTATACAAAAATACACAAAGGTTACAAAATAGAGAAAATCTAGTAAACAGTGACTGTTTTGTATTAGAGAAGCACAAGTGCTTCCTCAATTAGTCTGTTTGTTGACATACCTTGGGGCTTTCTGTGCACCTACATCTGCTCTAAAAGACATATGTCTGTTTGTAAGAACAAACAAAACTAAACACAATATTAATCACACCTCAGGTTGAGCAAAGTACCGTATTATTCTTCACTAAGAATGGGACAATGCTTCCATGGAGATAAATTAATGGAGAAGTAATCAGTTATGGTTAAGGGAAAACAAAAGATATGACGGTTTCAGGGTATGATAACATACAAAAGAATCATGTTTTTCCAGTATAGTACCAAGCCCTCTTTTATTTCTGGATAAATATTTTGTAGAGCAGATAATCTCACATTATATTGCATGCAACTATTTTTTTATATATTGTCATAAATATCCCTTTAACCAAGAAACTTCTGTATAAACAAGCTTAAATAGGTTTTCTGGGACTCACATACTAATGACCTAGCTATGATAAGTTACCATTATCTGCTAGATGGTGATTAGATTCCCTGAACCCCCACCAATTAGCTGTTAGAAGGGGCCATAACACTTGGATGGGCACTATGTCCTCTTCAAAGTATGCCAAGCACAGTACCATCCATTGTATAATGGCAGTGCTTGTTATTGCTGCAACCCCTTGGGTTGTTGGAAGTCAGATCCCACAATCAGTTATTGATGATCTATTCTGATCACAGATCATTAATATTTGAATCCTGGATAAGCCCTCACCAGTGATGGCTAACCTTTGGCACTTCAGCTGTGGTGAAACCATGTCTCCCAGCATGCTCCATGTATTTCTATGGAGTTCTGAGAACAGCCAAGCAAGTGTGCATATTGGGAGTCGTAGTTTTAACACAGCTGGAGTGCCAGAGGTTAGCCATCACAGTCTTAGACAGTATAATTTTTATACATAGTACAGAAGTGAAAAATCACTCTTTCCAAAAAAAAAAAAGAAAGCTGTGTCTAGTGCCTCCAGATGTAAAGTATCTACTCTGCATTGATGAGGGACTATTACCTCAAATCAGCTGTAGATAAGGTATTGATTTAGCTATAATTCCAAATTATGACGTCACTGCGCTCACCACGTGGGAAAGCACGGTGATGTCATCACGCACATCGCAGGTCCTGCTGAATGAAGATAGAAGAGACTGCTGCAGCACAATCAAGTAGATGAGGTAAGTTGTAGTTTTTTTTTTTTTTCAACCCCTAAATGGCCATACTCTTTTGCATTCTGTCTTAAGAATGCTATTATTTTTTCGATACAACCATGTTATAATGGAAAATTATAAAGTGAAGTTAGGGTCATTATTGACTTCACTGGGGTTCATGTTCGGGTCAAGTTTGGGTCCCGAACCCGAACTTTGACCTGAAGTTCTGGCGAACCTCCACGGGTTTGCTCATCCCTAACAATGACCCATTGATTCTCTATGGGGTTTAGGTCAGGCAAGTTTGCTGGCCAATCAAACACAGTGATACCAGGTAGTGGTACTATTGACAGTGTGGACAGGTGCCAAGTCCTGCTGGAAAATGAAATCAGCATCTTCATAAAGCTTGTCAGGAGAGGGCAGTATGAAGTGCCCTAAAATTTTCTGGAAGACGGCTGCACTGACTTTGCACTGGATATAACATGGTAGACCAACACTAGCAGATGACATCGCTCCCCAAACCATCACTGACTGTGGAAACTTTACCCTGGACCTCAGGCAACTTTGAATGTGTGTCTCTCCACTCTTCCTCCAGACACTGGACCTTGAATTCCAAATAAAATGCAAAATTTACTTTCATCTGAAAACAGGCTGTTGGACTATCGAACAACAATCCAGCCCTTTTTCTCCTGAGCCCAGGTAAGATACTTCTTAATTGTCTCTGGGTCATGAGTGGCTTGACGCAAGGAGTGTGAAGTTGTAACCCAATTCCTGGATACTTCTATGTGTGGTGACTCTTGAAATCCTGACTCTAGCCGCAGTCCACTCTTTGTGAATCTCCCCCATTAATGGCCTTTTTTTTTTTTGACAATCCTTTAAAGACTGTGGTTATACCTGTTGCTTGTGAATCTTTTGCTACCACACTTTTTCCTTCCACTCAACTTTCCATTAATATGCTTGGTTACAGCACTCTGACTGGACAACAATCAAGTCAGCAGTCTTCACCATGGTTGTGTATCCTACTGAACTAGACCGAGGGACTATTTAAAGGCTTAGGAAACCTTAATAGATGTTTTGTATTGATTAGATAATTCGAGTATAACACTATTAGTCTACAATATGCTAACTTTTGAGTTTTTTTTATTAGCTGTAAGCCATAATGATCAAAATTAAACAAAATAAACACTTGAAATAAATCACTCTGTGTGTAATGAATCTACATAATATGAGTTATTTTTCAACTATATTCTAACTTATTAAGATGCACTAGTATGTATCATGTAGTTAGGTATGATGATTGGCATTGTCACGGGGGTACCGTGGCTAACTTTAACTTGGAGCATTGTTGCTGACATTGTGTTAATTTTCTAGAGGCAATGAAGCACCTCTGTTATTTTGGCACACTGGTTGTCGGAGTCATGGGATGCAGTGACTGGCCTTGGTTTAGAAGAACTTTTGTAAGGAGACTGTGGCTGTCACATTGACTCTATCTATAACTATGTCTTAGCACTAAATCTTTTCAAATACACATCAGTATTGGAGAACTCAATTTCCAGCAGATCACATGCTTTATTCGCCTTCCTGAATCCTCTCAATCCATCATGTTCCATGGTGTACCACAATAAGCACTGTTACAAATCACAGAACCACTTGCTCTTGGTCCACCTTCTTCTAACTTCAACCACTTCCCCATATCACACAGAAACCCTGCCAATCTCATAAACATTTGTTGTATGCCTTTTCTTCCATCTTTTAACTGTGCACTCTGGAACCCATGGTCAGTGTGCAAAAAACTCCCCTACATTCATGACTTCTTTCTTTCTAGTTCTCTTAACCTGCTGGACTTCACTGAAACTTGTATTCAGCAATCTAACACCACTTTGGCTGCGGCTCTTTCTTATGATTGCTTACACTTTTCACATATCCCCAGACATGGCGACAGATATGGTGCTGAAGTCGGCATACTTCTTTCCCCACAATGCACTTTCTAGGTCATTCCCCCAGTACCATCACTTTTATTCCCATCTTTTAAGGTTCACACCCTGAAACTTCCATTCTCTCTCCCTGAGAGTAGCGGTTGAATACCAACTCCCTGGCTCACCCAACCAGTTCCTGGATCACCTTGCTGCCTGGCTGCCATGTTTCCTGTCTTCAGAAATACCAACTCTAGCCCTATCTCCCCATCAGCCTCACAGCTTCTATCTCTAATCTCCTATCTTGGCCTTTCACAAATTTCTAATTCTCAGACTTATAAAGACAGTAACACACTTGACCTGGTCTTTTTCTGCCTCTGCTCATTCGACTTTACTAACTCTCCTCTCCCACAAACTTCTCTCTGACCACAACCTTCTCTCCTTCACTATCATAAATGCTTATCCATCTACTTATCACACATTCATAAATCTACATGTTGTGTACCATCAGAAACTTACAGACACTATACAGACATAATTGTCACCAATCTCTTCCCTCTCCTGATCTGGCTGTAAAACACTATAAATGATACCCTCAGAAGTACCCTGGTTGAAGCGGTGTGCCCTACACTCAAAATCTCCAAACTGGGATAAAAGAAATACTGGCTTACACCTCAAATTAGCTTTCTCCAGCAATGCTCCAGGAGTGCCAAATGCCTATGGAGAAAAACTCACACACCAGAAGATCCTCCATTACAGATTTATGCTGACAAATTAACACACTGCCTTCCACCTCACCAAACTCTCTTTCTCTCTTCTGGGATATTCCCCTCCTCTTTCAAGAATTCTGTCACAACCCCATTATTAAAAAAACACCTTCTCTTGACTGTGCAACTATAGACCCATATTTAATCTTCTCTTTATCTCTAAACTCCTTGAGTGCCTGGTTAATCTCACCTCTTCTGCTATCTCTCTGCTAACTTTCTCCTTGATTCATTAAAATCTGGTTTCCGCCCTCTATTTTATACTGAAATTCCCCTCACCAAAGTGACAGATGAACTCATGACAGCTACTGTTAATGCAATGGTGACCACTCTCTGGTCATTCTTCTGGCTCTCTCTGCAGCTTTTAACACTGTAGACTACCAACTTCTACTCTGCATGCACCAATCTATTGGGCTCAAGTACACTGCTCTCTCTCAGTTTTCTTCCTATCTCTCTGGCGACTCCTTCAGTATATCATTTGTTGGTTCTACTTCCTCTCTTCATCATCTAGTGGTAGGACCCCACCCATCTGATATTTATCCCCTATTCTGTGGATAGGGAATAACTTGTACCTACTGGAATACTCCTGCAGTATCCAGGCTAATCTATTTGTCTAACTACTACTCTAAAGATTCTATCCTCTGCCAGTCATTACACTCGTTGCACATACAGTTTAAACCGCTTATTCTCACCCACAAAGCTATCCACAGTGCTGCAGCCCCTACATCTCCTCCCTCATTTCTGTTTACCACCCTATCTGTGCTCTACGCTCTGCAAATGATTTACAACTAATTTACAACCACTAATCTAACTCTTCTCCACTCACTCCCCTTCTCACCTCCCCACTTCAACATCAGTCTTCTGAACCTGACACATCATCAAACACCATACACCACATCTTATGCATATAAAATCATTAATAATATCTGCTGGTCACTGGCTCATATCCACTCCCCTATTTTGGTAAGATGGCTGGACTATTGTACAAAACAAGCACTTTTTATCAGTTGTGTCACCCTTATCTTTTCATAGATTGTAACTCTTGCCAGCAGGGCCCTCATTCCTCTTGTTGTTGTTGATTTGTTTGATGCTATGTATGATTTTGTTTGTACATGAACCCAATGATTGTAAAGCGCTGCAGAATATGTTAGCACTATATAAATAAAAAATACTATTATGTCATTGTTGGTTTAGCTGCCTTGAATGATTTCTTATGATTCTAACTCTTTTGTAATTCTAATAAACTCTGAATGCACTGAATGACAAGACATCTGAACAAGCATGGCATGAAGTTTACAGCATGATGCACAGATAAAGGTGACTTTCCATCTAGGAAAGAGTCGATATAGCAGGAAAGCTAGAATCCTTGATTGTTGCTTTGGTTAAGTAAGACACATTTAAAAGGCAGTATAGTTGGGAATAAAAGGTTGCTTATAACAAACTCTGTGCACACTGGAAATAATGGGTATCTGTCATGGTTCCATTAGAATTCTTTTAGTATTTTGTATGAAAGATTAGAACAGTCTACAGTGCCAATCTTGCCATCAAAAATACTACAACCCCAGTAAATGCCATTACAGTAAATAGGCATAGTTGACATTTGACAACACTGATATTGATGTGTGTGCATGAGAAATCCCATTTTATGACCTTTATCCTGCATTTTTCACTAGGTAAGCCCTTTGTAGACTATCTCTAATTGGTAGTCTTTACAGTGTTTTCCAGTGGGCAGAGCTACACAATACAAAAATGAGATCCAGTTCACATATCTCTCTGTAGCACACCCTTAGTAAAAGAACGGGGGGCATTATGAAGTACCACTGATCAGTAAAACTGTGAATTCCGTACTGGGATGAGACAGAAAACTTGTCTCTGTGGCTCCTAATAAAATACATTACAAAGTTTTGTCATATATGTGTTTAACTTTTGTTGAAAGTATAGTGGTCATTTACTGTATTTTTTGCTTTATAAGACGCAATGATAATACACACCCCAGATTTTAGAGGAGGAAAATAAGAAAAAAATATTTTTCATCAGACCTCATATCACATCCTCAGATCAGACCCCCATAAATATCAGGACATCACATCAGACTGCATGAAGCTTTAGATCATAGTATGCGCACTATGTGCTGACTCTGTACGGGATCAGGACTGTGGAGCAAGGGCCCTAGCAAGAAGACAAGGAAGGGTAAGTATTGGAAGCGCTTGCAGCGCTTCTTACCCCACCCCCGGCACCTAATGCACACTAGTGAGCGCTTCCATAATACTCGCTTCCATAATGGAAGCACTCACTAGTACTCGCTTTATAAGATGCATGGCCATTTTCACCCTACTTTTTTTTTTTGGGGGGGGGGGGGACTGTGTGTTATAAATTAAAAAATACGGTAATCTTGTTTATTGTCAGATATAATTTACTGTGGTCTTTAAAAGATGAAAAAAAAACATACATTAAAATATACATGTGCACGGACACAGAGGTACGTAAAAACTTCTGAAAGACTGTAAATGTAATTGTAGTATCTGTTGCCTAAAATAACATGTTATAGGCATCAGTGCAATAAAGTTTATTGATAATAAATGTGGAAGATATATATTATTTTATGCTAAAAAAAGGGGACCTAAAATACTTTACCACTGTATACATAAATTTTAGTTTGCCAAGAAAATAGGCTGAATCATTTTCACACATGAAATATTATTGATATTTCATCCAGAGATTTTATGACATTTGCGAAATGGCACAGAAAATTTCTTCTGACATTGAATATTGTATCTAGATCACTTTGAATTTGGGTCTTTTTGATACAATCTTCCAAACAGAGTTGTACTCAAAAGTGGATGTGAAGAAATTCCAGGTTTACTTACAAGGCGTCCATCTTTTAACACCTGGAAAAAGAGAATCAGAACAAAAAGTTTAATATTACAGTTAATTCCTTGTTCCTATGTTCTGCTTACTTCTTTAATCTTGGATGCTATATATAGCCCCTGCCACTCATCACTAATGACTAATTTGCAATACTGTTTCTCTGACTTAGTGCAATCATTTGCCTCCTCTCAAAGTCTGTTAGCTGGGCAAAAAGTGTGTTATAGAGGCATGTCTAGCAGTCAACAATCTCTCACCAAGATGTACAAAACTACCCAAAAGTAGCTTCTAACTGCCTTTTTTTTTTTTATAGGGCAGCAGAAGCTTTTAGTTGGCAAGAGCCTGTGCCTAATGAGACAGCACCTCTAATTGTTTACATACTGTATCTGCTTGAAACGTAACTGCATGCCAAGTTTTGCAGCAATCTGAGTTTCTTTTATCTGGATGAGATTTTTGTCAATGAGTCTTTATATCTGTCTGTCTCATATCTATGTATCCATCTCATCTCTAATCTTAAGTAAGATGAAAATTCGGCAGTCGCCATCTTTAACATATTCCATTCCATTTAATGGAAGACTAATGCAACACTAACGCACTTATAAAATATACTGGTACGAGGATGCATGAACAAGGCCTATGGAAGCGCATTAAGCACAAAATGACTGTCGCTGTGACATACTGCATCCTTTTGCCAGTTTATTTTATGGAAGTCTAAGGCATTAATAAAGAGAATATTTTAAAGATCATGAATGCCACATTTTCATCTTACTGAAGATTGTATTGTGGACATCTTCATGCTGAGCACCACTGCACTGACATATACCACCGCCTCGATGAAGTCCTCAATGAGTATAATCCCACTGAAATCTCTATGCTTGTCACCACACAGGTAAGGGCTTGTTCACATCACCATTATGTACGTATTTCATTATGGCTTTCTGCTATGACATCGTTATCTAAAACCATATGCCTTTATTGATATACGTAAAAAAATGGCAATAGCCAAATTACTAAATAACAAACAAAAATTAAATCCCCTATAATTGGTGAAAACAATTTACACCATGATTGGGCCCCAAGGTAGGGGTAAGAGAGTATTGGTAAAGAACGGCTTGGGGGAGACAGGTAAAGTAACCCTACCCTATCCCTTACGTATCCCTCAGCCCGAGGGACTCACCTGATGGTGGTGAGCCCTAGTCCTCGTGCCTACTCCTATAACCCTGGATTTCCCTAGAATAACCTGATCACCCCGACGCGTTTCCCCCTTATCTAGGGTTCATCAGGAGGTCAAAAACAAAGCCAGGTATAATAGATAATCAATGGTATAACAGTAATAGTATAAGAGGGAGCTGGCTGTAACCAGCGGTACCTGATACAAATGAGGCAGCACTTGTCAAATGACAGATCTGTAAACCAAGATAATTGTAACAACTTACATATAGTGGCAGCCCCTCAAGTGCCCAGCCCCCTCATGGGTCCGATGATGTATAGGCCCTGAAGAGGACTGGCGCCACTGCGCTTTTATTAACAAGCGGCATCTCAGCGAGGACGCCGGTGGAGCATCACATCCGGATACCATTGACGTCACTTCCGGGTTACGCATGTCAAAGCGTTCCACACTGGAACGCAACGCCGGCGAGTTCGTGCAAAGAATAATACTTTGAGCTGCAATAAATAGAAGCAAGCTACTGATTTAGCAAATAGATAATAGCAATATAGATGAAGGCACCTCAAAGCGCTATGAATGTCTGTATATCTACACACATATCTACACGCTTTGCATTTTCCATATCTGAATAAACCAGATTGTCTCTTTGATAGCCAGGTTCCAAACGGTCCGGAGCCATTATATTCCAACTTCTCCAGAAGGAACCTGGCTATCATGGAGACAGTCTGGTTTATTCAGATGTGGAAAATGCAAAGCGTGTAGATATGTCAGAACAGGAAGTATTATTACATGCTCAGCCACAGGTCGTTCGTTTTCGCTTAGGCAATTCGCAAATTGTAGAAAAAGAGATGTGATATATGTTTCACAATGCCCATGTCCCCTTGATTATGTTGGGAAAACAACACGGGAGTTCCGGAGGAGGATATGTGAGCATATTAATGATGTTATCAACAAAAGGGACACGTCTGTGGCTGAGCATGTTAATTCTGTACACGCAGGAGACCCCGGAGTATTAAGATTTATGGCTCTTGAAATTGTCCCACAATCGGTACGGGAGGGTGATTGGGATCGTAAAGTTCTATGTAAAGAGACAGAGTGGATATATCAATTTCGGTCCCAGTCTCCCCTGGGTCTGAATGATAGATTAACCTTTAGCTGTTTCTTATGAAATCTCCTTCTCTCCGAAGGTATGATCCTCCCCTCAGTAGTTTTAAGAATAGTATGTACCCAGCTAACCTGTGACACAAGAAGTGTCCGAAGTCTTTCTCTGCAGCCAAATGGTTGCAGTTATATTTCTTTATCAAATTATATCTTCCAATTATCTTATTTCTTTATCCTTTATTATTAAAGGTTTATCCCCCTAGATTGTTTGTAATTGTATATATGCTTTATTTGCGGTACCAATTTTCCATCTATATATGATGGGGCTTGGTGAATTTACATTAAGATGTGTCCTCAGTGATTATATCCAATTTTGGGCGGCTCCCTCTGTACAGACATTCATAGCGCTTTGAGGTGCTTTCATCTATATTGCTATTATCTATTTGCTAAATCAGTAGATTGCGTCTATTTATTGCGGCTCAAAGTATTACTCTTTGCACAAACTCGCCGGCGTTGCGTTTCAGTGTGGAACGCTTTGACATGCGTAACCCGGAAGTGACGTCAACGGAATCCAGATGTGACGCTCCACCGGCGTCCTCGCTGAGATGCCGCTTGTTAATAGGAGCGCCTTTAAAAGCGCAGTGGGGCCAATCCTCCTCAGGGCCTATACATCATCGGACCCATGAGGGGGCTGGGCACTTGAGGGGCTGCCACTATATGTAAGTTGCTACAATTATCTTATGGTCTTTGTTTGAATGCCTTGCATCTATCTGTGGCTGATTTGGGATGATGTCTTATCTTGGTTTACAGATCTGTCATTTGACAAGTGCTGCCTCATTTGTATCAGGTACCGCTGGTTACAGCCAGCTCCCTCTTATACTATTACTGTTATACCATTGTTTATCTATTATACCTGGCTTTGTTTTTGACCTCCTGATGAACCCTAGATAAGGGCGAAACGCGTCGGGGTGATCAGGTTATTCTAGGGAAATCAAGAGTTATAGGGGTAGGCACGAGGACGAGGGCTCACCACCATCAGGTGAGTCTCTCGGGCTGAGGTATACGTAAGGCATAGGGAAGAGTTACTTTACCTGTCTCCCCCAAGCCGTTCTTTACCAATACTCTCTTACCCCTACCATGGGGCCCAATCATGGTGTAAATTGTTTTCACCAATTATAGGGGATTGAATTTTTGTTTGTTATTTTGTAATTTGGCTATTGCCATTTTTTAACGTATATCAATAAAGGCATATGGTTTTAGAGTCTACCACATGTAGGGCTTAACTTAAATTTAATGCGTGGAGACCTGTCATTATGGTTCATGTATTTTTGTTCGTTTGATCTGTTATGACATGGTTATAACTGAAAATAATGGAATCCATAAGATGGAAATCAAAATGGAAACCTTAAGAGGCATTCCGTTTTGATCCATCATAATAGAAGTATATGGGCAAGCATAACAGATCTGTCTGGTTTCCGTTATGCTGGACGGAAAACAAAGTTCTGTTTTTTCAAATTATGGATTCTGTTATTTTCCGTTATAACAATGTTATAATGGAAAACCATAACAGAATACATAACAGTGATGTGAAAAAGCCCTAACATCCTGCATTTCTGAGGTTTTAGGGCTACCCTTGCCAGAAGTGCACCGCCAATTATGGTATCTTCTGCATTAAAAAACGCAGTGCATCTTATAAAGTGAATACTAGAAAGCGATTCCATTATGGAAGTGCTCACTAGTATGCAGGAGGAGCAAGGAATGAAGCGCTGTGAGCGCTAAACTCACCCTTCCTCTCTGGTCTTCTTTGCACCCACGCTGCTGTGTCCTGAGTGCTTACAGTGTCAGGATGTACACTGTAAACTATGACCTGACTTTGTACAAAATCAGGTGACAGTGCAGTGCTGGCCCACACCACCGAGCCGGGACTTCAGGAGAGGATGCTGGACCTGGAGAGCAGCAGCGGAGCAGGAAAGGTACGTTTATTTATTTATTTTGGGTCTGGGTCTGACTCTGATCTGGGGTCTGACATGGGGGTCTGGGGATTTGATATGGGAGTCTGATCTGAGGTCTGATATGGAGGTCTGAGGATCTGATATGGGGGTTTGATCAGAGGTGTGATAGGGGAGTCTGATCTGAGGATCTGATATGGAGATTTGATATGAGGGTCTGATCTGAGATGAGGGTCTGATTTGAGGTGTGATATAGGGGGTCTGAATTTAGGATCTGATATGGGGGTCTGATCTGAGGTGTAATATGGGGTCTGATCTGAGGATCTGATATGGGGATCTGACGTGAAAAGTAAGGGGGTAGTTTTTGTACTGGTACACATTATAAGGTCGTATTGTTTGTACTGGCACACATTATAAGGGGGTATTTTTAGTTGTACACATTGTAAAAGGGTATTTTTTTTAATGCTGCACATTATAAGGGGTACTTTTTGTACTGATACACATTAGGGAGCTTTTTTCTACTATCACACATCATAGGGAGAATTATTACTATTGAGTGTCCTGTTAACAATATGTACTCTGGCAAATAATTTTTTTGTTTTGGTGGGACTTTGAGGAGCACTATTACTGTGGGGGGCTTCCTAGCATAGAATCAGTTTAGCACAATTATTTTGGGGAACATTATGTTTTCACTATTAGTGTCAAGGACAATATTTGCTGTGCACAGTTATTTTCTGGCACTGTGTGCCACTAGTTATTGAAAGGAAAACTATCTGTGTGGTACTAGTATTTTTAGGGGGATTATCTGATTTTGCAGTATAGTATTGGGGAGCACAGTGGCACAGTATTGGGGTGGCAGAATGGGGTGTTGAGAAGGTGGATAGGATAACGGAAAAGTAGGAAACTAAGATGTCGGTTTTTGTCAAACTCTGCAGAGGCGAAAGATGGCTGAAAGAAATCATCATGATGGTCTGGTATAAAAGAAGAAGATGAGGAAAGAGAATATGTACATCAAAGGAGATGACACGGAATGTAAGGGTATTATGTTGTGCTGTATTTCCCTTTATGTGTTGCAGAGCTGTATGTAATGCTTTCCAAGTATTTCTTTAACAGTAGGGCTGGAGGAAAGAGGTTAGGTTGAGAATTTGTTATGGAAGGGGTGCCGTTTCAATTTTTGCTTCAAGCAGCAGAAAGGCTAGGTGCACTCCTGCCCCTTGCCGCAAAGCACTAAGGGAAGGGGACCCAAGCTGAACGCTTGCACCAGGGCTCAGGAGCCTTTAGCTACATCTCTGGCTAACACTAGTGTTGAGCGCGAATATTCGAAAAGCGAATTTTTTTAGCGAATATCGGCACTTCGCTAATTCGCGAATATTTCGAATATAGCGCTATAAATTCGCTATTTCGAATATTCGTTTTTTTTTTTTTTTTTTTTTTTAGTTATATTTTTTTCTTTCCCTCTTCCCAACAGTAGTTCTTACCTGTCCTGAGGATTCCTGGCTTCCTGGCTGCTCTAGTCAGTGCCCATTGCCGCTTCTGCCGACTTCCGTGCTCATGGAGCGTCCCCATCCATGGGAGAATCTACATATACTAAAATGTACTGTCGGATTTGAGGAATTACGTTGAAATCGCAATGCGATTAATTCAAGTTATATTAATCGCATTGCGATTTTAACTTAGAGCTGAGTTTATAATGGGTCAGCTTGCTAGAATGAACGAAGTTAACGAATTTGGAATATAGCAGCACTGCTAAGTTGAATTCGCAATGCGATTAATTTAACTTGAAGTAATCGCATTGCGATTTCAACTTGGCACTGCTAGTGCTATATTCCATATTCGTTAATTCTAGCCTATGTAAGAAAGCAGTGCTAAGTTGAAATCGCAATGCGATTACTTCAAGTTAAATTAATCGCATTGCGAATTCAACTTAGCAGTGCTGCTATATTCCATATTCGTTAACTTCGTTCATTCTAGCAAGCTGACCCATTATAAACCCAGCTCTAAGTTGAAATCGCAATGCGATTAATATAACTTGAATTAATCGCATTGCGATTTCAACGTAATTCCTCAAATCCGACAGTACATTTTAGTATATGGAGACGTTCCCATGGTGATGGGGACGCTCCATGAGCACAGAAGTTATGGTTGGCTTGGTAGAATTAGCGAATAGCGAATATGACGAATGTATTCGTCATATTCCTCAAAACGAAGATAGCAGTATTCTACATCTTCGTTTTAGCAACCTATTCGTCAACCTCGCTAATTCTAGCAATCAAATAGGAAGGTTGACTATAGAGACAGCTGTGTTAAATTAGCTATGCGATTTTTTTTTTTTAATAGAATAATTATATTACTTGATATAATTATTATAATTATTCTATTTATTAAAAAAAAAAAAATCGCATAGCGAATAAGCTACAGCTGTCTCTATAGTCAACCTTCCTATTTGATTGCTAGAATTAGCGAGGTTGACGAATAGGTAGCTAAAACGAAGATGTAGAATACTTCGTTATCTTCGTTTTGAGGAATAGACGAATACATTCGTCATATTCGTCATCCTCGCTAATTCTAGATATGAAACCAATAGGAAAGTAGCCTTAAGTACAAATCGCAATATGCGATTATTTAAATCGCATGTTAATCGCGATAACTAGAAAAAATGACGAATATTCGATTTCGACGAATATGAAACGAATATTCATTCGAATATTCGCGAATTTCGTCGAAATCGAATATGGCACCTGCCGCTCATCACTAGCTAACACTTCTAGTTTCTGTCATCTACTATGTGTCTATCTCTATAAATATACAATTTACAGTAAATTCCTTACCTGAAACATATTAGGAGCCAAATGAATATTAGTCAGCAAAACTTCTGGGAATACAAATGAAGTAGAAAAATTCCCACTTATGGAAAATGAGCTGAATCTGGTTGAAGCTGTCTCTACAGATTCTCCACATGAGTTAAAATCCATACTTTGACATTTTAGCATTGTGCATACCTAGAAACAGGAGTAAAAAATGTATTGAAAGAAACTTTTGGTTGTCAATTTCTTAGCAGTGAATCAGTTTTGAAAAAATGAAAATCACAACAATGAAACAATGCCACCTCTAGTATTAACAATCATTAGTGAGTGCGCAACATTATCAAAAACTGAGTTACAAAAAAGCCTGCCTTCACTGTAGCAAATCACTTCATTTCTGTAAGCTTACTGTATAGTGAATTTCTACTTGTGAACATTGTTTTGCCTGTTAACCCTAAACAGGTTCAAACTCTGTGTCTATAAATATTAATTCCTAACGTGTCTTTATTACAGTCAAAGCTCTGTTTGTTCTGTTGTAGAGCTCAAAATCTCCTGCACAGACCAGACATAAGTAATTGAAATTGGATAACAGTGGCTATCACTGTGTGATACATTTGGGGCATTGTTAGACACTTTTGTCTAACTTCTTACCATCAATTGGTTGACTTATTTTGAGCAAAAATTTTGCCACATACTGCATCTTAAACTTTCAACCCTTCTGCTAAACCACACATCATAGCACAGCTATGTCATTGTCGAATAAAGCACAAAAAGTGTCTAATACACTTAATAAATATGTATAACTTGTAAATTGTATAACTTTTTTTTTGGGGGGGGGATTCTTAAAGTTATTTGTGCCACAATTATAATATATTTCACATTTGCACAATAATTTGTGCCTTTTAACTCCCTTTACCTATTTGAAACGTTTCATGGAAAGTGTATGGAGACTGGTTGGGGGGGGATAGGACCAGTAAGTTTCTGGCAAATTTAATTAAGCCAGGCAATGGTACAGAAAGCAACAAAAATCTATGCCTACTCATAGGCGTATATTTCATTTTCTGGTTTAGAGACAGCCAAGAGTTGTGCTCCTTTTAATAAATATGGTGCAATATATTTATTTCTGTTTAAGAGGTCAGTCTAAACAAACCTCCCCCTATTCCTATGTAGAGAACTTGTAGCTCTGCATCAGAAAGAGGATATCCCACTGCAATAAAGATATAGAAATTAATCAGCATTGGATTTTGGGCCTAACAATGGTAGTGTTGTTTATATCATATCTCTGCGTGTTATTTTTCAGTCATATTGAAAACTATGTTAAAACTCTGCTAGATGTATTGTAGCTTGAATTGCCTGAACATTTTATCTACTATGTATTAACTAGCTTTAAGTGTAATTTTAAGGAAAAAATACCTGTAGATAGTATTCTCCTTCAACTATGTGAAGACCATCGAAAACACCAAATACATACATCTCCTCGCTGTGCTTCTCAGCCATTGTATAATTTATGTGACAACAAAGGTCATTTTGACAAATGGAATACTCTCCATGTAGCTCCTTAAGTTCAGTAAAAGTATAATTATCAGCAAAAAGGAGCCCATTAAAAATATTGCTACCAGAAGGAGAGTTTTTAATCTGAGAGGCATGGAGGTTCCATATGATAGGATAGTATGTTGAAGAATTCCGAGGATGAGAATTAAGTTCTGAGATCAGAAGGTGTCCTGACTCATTTTTCATGTTATAATAATATGGTACAACTTTATCTGGGGAAAAAATTCCACTGCCTATGAATAGAAAAAGAGTAGAAAAATGGAATATTAATTTTTACAATAATACATTTTTGAAATTATGTATTTTTATTAACAGTTGAGAAGTTGCAGGTTATGTATATATGTCTTATATTATTCTTATAGCTATCTATAACTTTCACTTCTTCAGCAGCTTCTTAAAATGGTTATCCAGGGTTACAAAAACATGACTGCTCCACAGCTCCATACCTGTCTCCAGGTTGTGTTTGGTATTTTAGCTCAATAGGCTACACCCTTCACTTCAATGGAGCTAATCTGCAATACTAAACATAACCTATACACAAGTTTGGTTTCCACAGGAAGCAGGAGAGAGAAGAGATTTGAGTTTTGCATTTAATATCTTGTTTTCACAAGTGGTTCCACACCTGCTCCTGTAAAAACTAGGCCTTGCTCAGTAAAGCAGACAAACTGCTTAGCTTCGGAGACACACACACACCAAATGACCCCAAGGAAAGCTTCTCTTTAAGCCCACAGCACGCCTCCCTCCAGCTTCTCATCCACTTTTAAGTGGGCAAGCTGCTTGAGCCTCTAGAATACCATCATTATTCTCATTGACTAAGTTTTCAACACCCAAGTAGATAGGCCACATGCTTGTCCCAAAGGTCAACAGTAGTTCTACTTGGTACTGAACACAGACCATCCGCACTCTCCCTACTGGCACCAAACATTTTTATCTCTTTCTGGAAGTTCCTCTTAATAGCAGAAATATAAATACATGTACAAAGCAGGAACTCGAGAGCGCAGAGACCAAGATTGGCATATGGGAACGCCAGTCATGCCACCCAGCCTCTACTCCACTTCCAACTCTTCAGTGGAAATCCATTCCAGCCTCCTATTCACCACCACTATTCCCAATGACTAAGTCTTCACTGGCTTCCAGATCACTGCTAAGTCCCAGGTGAATAGACCACACGCCTAACTGCAACAGCAGTCCTTCAGTTCCATCACATGCAAACGCTCTGTATTTTTCCTATTGGTTCAAATGTTCCACTTTTAGCTCTTCCTTGCTGTTCCGCCCAACAGAGTGGATCAGAGTCACTATACATATATTCATATCAGCATCAGGATCTTCTTGAGCCGGTGACAATACCTGTACCTTTCTTTTAACTGATAGCACAGAAGAGTATAATTTCCATAGCAACATATAATAGCAGCTTTGCAGTGTAAATATATATTTAATCCGTATTAGTGTGAATAAAGGTCACATTTCTTTCACCATACGGAGGTGTCGTGGAAGTCTTCCTCATATATATTTAAAATAAATATATCTACTGGATTATATTTGAAAAAGCTTGCATTTGGACTCACCTGTCATCCTATTCTCTGTATTATGGGTGTTTGCAGAGAGCAAATTTACACCCATTCCCATGGCCCATGCAGAATGGAATTCTATAGCAGTCAGATGAGGTAGAAGGTTCATCCATGCAGTAGGGAAAAGAACAGTGTCCACATTGTGCTCTACTACCAATGCAGCAGCTGGATTATAAAAAAGTATATCAAAGCAGATAAAAATTCCAAATTTTCCAAATGGGGTGTCAAAGGTCACAATCTCCTGCTCTTTAGGTTGATTAAACTGGACCTCTCCAAGAAACAGGTTATACTGTAAGATAAATGTAGAATTAAACAGACAATACGATATTGCACATGCGCATATACAAAGTCATCACATCCTATTTTAACCTAATGATCTGCCTTAATTCCACAGGTGAACCTGCTGCCTCATACTAGAAACATATTAAATCCTCCAACTTTAGATTCATCTTGATCACATTTAGACCTGACATAAATAAAAACTGAGCCATGAATATACTAGATTGGATATGCTAGAATGATGTAACACACCAAGGAAAAGTTTGTCCTATGAATGCAATAAATCTGATGACCAGGCAGGCCAAGGAGGTGCTATAATCTAGAAGAGATATTCCTGGGGAAGCCTTGCTATGTGTGGGCAAGCATTATCCTACTGAAAAATGCTAGTTGAAAGCCCTGCCATGAAAGGCAACACATGTGGCCACAGGATGTCCGGCACATGTCATTGAGCTGTTAGTGTTCCTCGTATCATTACTAGGAGTGACTTACTGTCATATATAATTGGCCCCCAGATCATACAAACAGTTGCGGCAGTGTGTCACTCCACAGCAAAAGCAGGATTTAAGCACATATATAGGTATGGGTAAAAGCATGGTTGATGGTGTTAACAAACAGCATGCTTGAAAGCATACTACAGCTTGCCATTCTCACTAGCATGCCTAAGGACCTGGTTCTTTCTGGTTCCACCCCCACTAAGATGATTGATCATCATGACCTGTGTCATCAGCAGCAGCAGCAGCCTTGTGCTCTTCTACCACCGACTCCTCCTCTTCCAGTGGTAGATTCTCATCCTTCTATTCTACTTCATTTTCCATAGGATTTTGTCTGTGGCCATCAAGATGCTCTTCTTCTACTATCCCTTGTTGTGTCTGCTCTAAGATAAATATCAAAGGGATTGTTGATGCTATAGTTGTCCCTACTGACAAATCTGGTGGCCTCTTCGAAGGGCCTGAGTATGCGACACACATCTCTGATGAGATGAGACCTCAAAACAGTACATGCTCCCTGCTGAGGTAGGTGCATGATGAAATCATTCACAGCTTCACGCTGCTTGTACAGATGTTCCAGCATATGCAAGGTGGAAAATTGCAGATCAAGCTGTGCAATGGCATATCATTCTGTCAAGCCACATACTGTTTCAGCCACGGTACTTTTTCAAAAGGTGTTGTACCACTAAATTTATCACATGCACCATGAAAGGATCATGTGTTATTTCCCCCAAATGCAGCACAGCAATGGTGTTGCTGACCACCTTGTCCAGGTGGAATCGGTGGGGAGACAGCCAGCGGGATGTTGTCTGTTTGAAGCACTTTAGCAACTGATCCTCTGTGTTACTAATCTTGCCTTATTTTGGCTAATCTTGCATAGGCTTAATAGCTATAAAACAGCATGGCAACATTTCACTTTAGACATATGATTGGAGGGTGAGTGGAAGTAACACTCTGCCTTGCTTCTGTTGGGGATGGCAGAATTTTACCTGAGGACAACATGAAGGTGATGGATAAGCACCTGCTATGGGAACCAGACCAACACAAACATGGAGGTGTTGATAGGACCTGGCCTTGTTGATGTGATGCAGAGGTGCCACTGCTGCAAAGACATTGACCCAGTGGACCTTCAAAGACATGTACTGTCCTTACCCAAAACAGCTGCTCCAAGTGCCCACAGTGGCATACACCTTGCCACACAGTAACAATTGCGAGGAGTGACCTACGCTCTCTTCCATGTAACAGTACAAGGCAGGGATGGCTTTTTTGAAGAAATCATAGAGGCTATGAATCTTCTAGCAAGGCTGAGCGCATGCCATCAGTTCCCTAAAGGCAGCAGAATCCACTCAGTGGTACAGCAGCGACTGCACTGCCAGCAACTTGGGAGTTAAGCTTGCACTCTATCGGATCGCTGGGCATGTAGAGTTGTTTCTGTTAATAATGGCTGGCAATGGAGCGGAGGAGGGGAAGTAGTCTGAGTAGGAGAAATAGTAAACTGATGATGATGATTACAAGGACACTGTACTGCATGTGGATGCTGCCTGGCTGTCACAAAAGACACAGAGAGAAGGAGCATAATCTTTTCTAGTGGTAGCCAGTTTTATTTTCTCACTGCATCTAGTGATGCTGCTTCATATAGAGTGCTACAGTAGAGCCATGGTGACTACGTTTGTGTTTGAATAACCATTATTTTCAACCTGCAGATCTTCCACAAAGCAGTGCTTTTGTTTATTGGTACTGTGAAAAAATACTGCCAGACGTGAGATACTCACACAGAGACAAGCTGGGCCTAGGCCTGGCACGTTTTGAGTTTGCACCCACAGCATCACCAGATCCTAAGCTAACCTAAATAGAAGAAGATATTGCCTCTGCTCTTTACTGCTGCTGCAGCCACCACCCTCCTCCTCTGATGTCACCTGCTCCCCAGCACCCCAATCCACTCCAAGGTCCTGTCCAACACACAATCATAATTTAGTCTGTACTCTCCCCACCAATATTATCAGACTGCGATAAGTCTCCTTGGAATCCTGGGCCCCTCTTCCAAGTCCCTGCTCTGTATTTGCCATGAGTGCCACTTTTTACTTCTACTGCCCCTACTGCCACCACCTTGGCTACAGCAATGCATGGGTTCCCTGTCTCTGCCTGAACTTCCTCCTCATAGCAGTCCAAACGCTGACCGTTCTCACAAAACTCATTAATAGAGAGACTATCTTCAGTATGTTCCATAGCACATGGGTTTTGTTGCTTCTACTTAGGAAAAAAGAAGATGCCCAACTGAGACAGAGATGATGCAAATTAAAGACTTCTTGGGGGCTGCAAGGAATAGAAGCAGGATGAATGCTGTAACCTGGCTCCAAGGCATGGTGTCAGACTCAGAGGTGACATCCATGTCACGCTGCCGTGACTGAGAGGCAGAGTGAGCCCCTTGTCCACAATGTCATCCTCTTTGTCATTAATAATAATGTGGCGCCTATCAGAATTGAGACTACTATAGCACCAACATTCTGAATCTTGGATGATGAGACATGAGTCTTTTGTTTTCCACTCTTTTGTTTACCGGGCATTTTATTAGGCCTATAAATGAAAAGTCACAAGTTTGGTACACAGGTTATTAAATGGTAGCAAATTTAGAAGTGTTTTTGTCTATAATTTATAGACAGAAGCACAATTAAATGTCCCCCATTCTACAAACACACTGCACACTGTTAATGAAAATGAATGGTATATCAAGGAAATACAAAACATTAAGGGAAACTGGTATATTAATGCAGTACAATGTGTTAACTAAAACTATATGGTATATTGAGGTAATACAATGCGTTCATTGAAACTGATATGTTGATGCAATTTAATGTGTTAGATAAAACTGCATGCTATTTCCAGCACATAACTTTGTCCCTCACCAGCAGGACCTGGGTCTACCACCTAGTTCCCCAAAACATAGGTCATAATTCATACCATACATCTGGTCAGAGTCCCTGGCTCCCACAGGCTTTGTCCCTAGACTGGGAGGCATATTGGAAGAGCTTAGCACATATTTACCTGAGCTCTTCAGCTGGCTGCTAATTAAGTCTAATTAACAGCCCAGTTGCCTGATAACCAGAGAAAGAACCCAATTTTCCCAGACTTTTCTCTCTCTCTCCCAGCTTTCCCTGGGTGAGAAACACCATTCATATGGCACGAATATGTCTCTCTGGCAGCTCCACTGCCACAGCCCCCTTCTACAAACACACTGGTATTGATGCACTGAAATGTGCTAAATTGCCTAATTATACACGGTAGTAGAACTGCAGCTGTTTTTTCAGTAATTAAAATAGGTGCAATTACATACCCTCTTCTACAAATACACTAGTATTGACACACTGAAATGCACTGAAGTGCTTAATTATACACTGTATCAAAATTGAAACTGTTTTTAGGGGGGAAAATTTAGCAATTGTGCAGCGTTTGAAGCAGAATGTATGCTATTGATGCTGATAGTAGAGGTGTTGGCAACAAGCCAATAAATCACATATGAACTGTAGAAACTTGAGGTTTCTAGAAAGAAAAAGACTCATTGGCTGTTCATTTACAGAAAAAAAAATTAGGATGTTGCAGGATTTTGTTGATAGCAGAGTTTGCAGTGCAACATAAACTTTTCACTTGCCAGCAGTTGTATGAAAACAGTATATAACACACACACACAGTGACCAGTTCCTTTCTCCCTAAGTTTTCCCTGATAAAACCGTGACTTTTTTACCTGCTGATTTAAATGTTTCCAATTACAAACCGGATTCCAAAAAAGTTGGGACACTAAACAAATTGTGAATAAAAACTGAATGCAATGATGTGGAAATGGCAAATGTCAATATTTTATTTGTAATAGAACGTAGATGACAGATCAAACTTTTAATCCGAGTAAATGTATCATTTTTAGAGTTGAGCGAACACCTGGATGTTCGGGTTCGACGAGTTCGGCCGAACTTTCGAAAAATGTTCGGGTTCGGGATCCGAACTCGACCCGAACTTCATCCCGAACCCGAACCCCATAGAAGTCAATGGGGACCCGAACTTTTGGGCACTAAAAAGGCTGTAAAACACACCCGGAAAGGGCTAGAGGGCTGCAAAAGGCAGCAAAATGTAGTTAAATCCCCTGCAAACAAATGTAGATAGGGAAATGATGAGTTAACATAAAATAAATAAAAATTAAACAATATTAATTGGAGTGAGGTCCCATAGCACAGAATCAGGCTTCAAGTCACCCACCAATGGAGAAGGTCACTTACTATTATTTTGACCACAGCACCCAGACAAAGGAGAGAGGTCCCACAGCAGAGAACCAGGCATCATATCACCCACCACAGGAGTAGGCCACCATTTAGTTACTTTGACCCCTACACCCAGACGGAGGAGAGAGGTTACACAGCAGAGAATCAGGCATCATATCAACCACCACAGGAGAAGCCACCATTTAGTTACTTTGACCCCTGCACCCAGGAAGAGGAGAGAGGCCCCACAGCACATATTCTGGCATCATATCAGCCACCACAGGAGAAGCCACCATTGAGTTACTTTGACCCCTGCACCCAGGAAGAGGAGAGAGGCCCCACAGCACATATTCTGGCATCATACTAACCACCACAGGAGAAGCCACCATTGAGTTACTTTGACCCCTGCACCCAGGAAGAGGAGAGAGGCCCCACAGCACATATTCTGGCATCATATGAGCCACCACAGGAGAAGCCACCATTGAGTTACTTTGACCCCCGCACCCAGGAAGAGGAGAGAGGCACCACAGCACATATTCTGGCATCATATCACACACCACAGGAGAAGGCCTCTTTCAGTGATTTAGGCCTTTGGACCCAGACAGAGGAGAGAGGCACCACAGCACATATTCTGGCATCATATCAGCCACCACAGGAGAAGCCACCATTGAGTTACTTTGACCCCTGCACCCAGGAAGAGGAGAGAGGCCCCACAGCACATATTCTGGCATCATATCACCCACCACAGGAGTAGGCCACCATTTAGTTACTTTGACCCCTACACCCAGACGGAGGAGAGAGGTTACACAGCAGAGAATCAGGCATTTAGATCACCCACCACAGGAGTAGGCCACCATTGAATCAGACCCCGGCAACCATGTCAGATGGCACAAGCATAAGCTTTATATCAATCAGCACAGGAGAAGGCGACTTTGACAGACTTTGACCCCTACACCCGGACGGAGGAGAGAGGTTTCAAAGCAGAGAATCAGGCATTTAGATCACCCACCACAGGAGTAGGCCCCAATTTAATGGGACCCCGGCAACCATGTCAGATGGCACAACCATCAGCTTCATATCAATCAGCACAGGAGAAGGCGACTTTGAAAGACTTTGACCCTTCACCCAAACAGAGGAGAGAGGTTCCACATCAGAGAATCAGGCATCATATCAACCACCACAGGAGTAGGCCACAATTTAGTTTATTTGACCCCTGCACCCAGGAAGAGGAGAGAGGCCCCACAGCACATATTCTGGCATCATATCACACACCACAGGAGAAGGCCTCTTTCAGTGATTTAGGCCTTTGGACCCAGACAGAGGAGAGAGGTCAGAGATTAGCTTCATATCCCCCAGCACAGCAGAAGACCGCTTTATTTGACTTAGGCCTCAGCACCCAGACAGAAGACAGAGGTAGCATGGCAGAGGTTATGGCTTCATGTCACCCGTTAGTTTAACCGGCCACTTTCATCTGGTTAGGCCCGGCGCCCAGACAGAGAAGAGTTTCATTCAACTGTGGGTTTCATAAAATTTGTATCAAATAAAGAAGTGGCCCGTAGCACAACAAGACATGTTTTAGGCAGTTAATAAGGACTACTCTGCACAAGGGAGGGACAGGTCCTGTGGGATCCATGCCTGGTTCATCTTTATGAAGGTCAGCTTGTCCACGTTGGCTGTGGACAGGCGGCTGCGCTTGTCAGTAATGACGCCCCCTGCCGTGCTGAATACGCGTTCAGATAAAACGCTGGCCGCGGGCAGGAAAGCACCTCCAAGGCATAACATGCTAACTCTGGCCACGTGGACAATTTCGAAACCCAGTAGTTGAATGGGGCCGAACCATCCGTCAGGATGTGGAGGGTGTGCAGACATACTGTTCAACCATGTTAGTGAAATGCTGCCTCCTGCTAACACGTTCCGTATCAGGTGTCGGTGCAGATAGCTGTGGCGTGGAGACAAAACTTTTCCACATTTCTGCCATGCTAACCCTGCCCTCAGATGAGCTGGCCGTGACACAGCTGCGTTGGCGACCTCTTGCCACTCCTCTGCCTTCACCTTCCACCTGTTCCCCTGTGACATGTGGGAATGCTCTCAAGAGCGCCTCTATCAGCGTGCGCTTGTACTCGCGCATCTTACGGTCGCGCTCCAGTTCAGGAATTAAAGTGGGCACATTGTCTTTATACCGGGATCCAGCAGGGTGGCCACCCAGTAGTCTGCACACGTTAAAACGTGGGCAACTCTGCTGTCGTTGCGCAGGCATTGGAGCATATATTCGCTCATGTGGGCCAGGCTACCCATGGGTAAGGACAAGCTGTCCTCTGTGGGAGGCGTATCGTCATCGTCCACCGTATCCCCCAGCCACGCACCAGTGATGGGCCTGGGCTGCCACCCCGCTGTGAACTTGCGTCATCCTCGTCCCCTCCACCTCCTCCTCCTCATCCTCCTCGTCCTCCAGTACAGTGCCTTGGCTGGCGACTTGTGAACCTGTCCTCTGCTGCTTAAACAAACCTCCCTCTGAGCCAATTCGAACAGACTGGCCCGAAAGTGTTAGAAACGAGCCCTCATCCTCCTCCTCCTCCTCCACCTGGGCCACCTCCTCTAACATCATTGCCCTAAGTGTTTTCTCAAGGAGACATAGAAGTGGTATTGTAACGCTGATAACAGTGTCATCGCCACTGGCCATGTTGGTGGAGTACTCGAAACAGCGCAGCAGGGCACACAGGTCTCGCATGGAGGCCCAATCATTGGTGGTGAAGTGGTGCTGTTCGGCAGTACGACTGACGCGAGCGTGCTGCAGCTGAAACTCCACTATGGCCTGCTGCTGCTCGCACAGTCTCTCCAGCATGTGCAAGGTGGAGTTCCACCGGGTGGGCACGTCGCATATGAGGCGGTGAGCGGGAAGGCCGAGTTCCGCTGTAGCGCAGACAGGCGAGCAGCGGCAGGATGTGAACGGCGGAAGCGCGCACAGACGGCCCGCACTTTATGCAGCAGCTCTGACATGTTGGGGTAGTGGTGAATGAACCTCTGCACCACCAAGTTCAGCACATGCGCCAGGCAAGGGATGTGCGTCAAACCGGCTAGTCCCAGAGCTGCCACGAGATTTCGCCCATTATCGCATACCACCAGGCCTGGCTTGAGGCCCACCGGCAGAAACCACTCGTCGGTCTGTTGTTCAATACCCCGCCACAACTCCTGCGCGGTGTGGGGCCTGTCCCCCAAACATATGAGTTTCAGAATGGCCTGCTGACGTTTACCCCGGGCTGTGCTGAAGTTGGTGGTGAAGGTGTGTGGCTGACCGGATGAGCTGGTGGAAGCAGTGGAGGAGGAAGCCGAGTAGGAGGAGGAGGCTACAGGAGGCAGAGAATGATGCCCTGCGATCCTAGGGGGCGGAAGGACGTGCGCCAAGGAACTGTCCGCCGGGGCCCAGCCGCCACTACATTCATCCAGTGTGCAGTTAGTGAGATATAGCGTCCCTGGCCGTGCTTACTGGTCCACGTATCTGTGGTTAGGTGGACCTTGCCACAAATGGCGTTGCGCAGTGCACACTTGATTTTATCGGACACTTGCATGTGCAGGGAAGGCACGGCTGTCTTGGAGAAGTAGTGGCGGCTGGGAACCACATACTGCGGGACAGCCATGGCCATCAGCTGTTTGAAGCTGTCTGTGTCCACCAGCCGGAATGACAGCATTTCAAAGGCCAGCAGTTTAGAAATGCTGGCGTTCAGGCCAAGGGCTCGAGGGTGACTCGGGGAATTTGCGCTTCCTCTCTAAGGTTTGAGATATTGAGAGCTGAACGCTGCTGTGTGATATAGTGGAGACGCTAGTTGACGGTGGCGGTGGTGGTGGTGTCGGTGGCACATCCTCTGTTTGCTGCTCGGCAGGTGGCAACATTCCTCTCGAGGCGGAAGCCGAGGCAGCAGCGGTAGAGGGAGCAGGGGAGCCTCAGCGAGTGCCTGGTTTTTAAGGTGTGTACCCCACTGCAGTTCATGCTTTGCATGTAGATGCCTGGTCATGCAGGTTGTGCTGAGGTTCAGAACGTTAATGCCTCGCCTCAGGCTCTGATGGCAGAGCGTGCAAGTCACTCGGGTCTTGTCGGTAGGACATTGTTTAAAGAAGTGCCATGCCAGGGAACTCTTTGAAGCTGCCTTTGTGGGGCTGGGTCCCTGTTGGCGATGTCCAGTAGCAGGCGAACTCTGGGGCGGCGGCTCGTCTGCTTTGGCCCCCTGCTCCCTCTTTGGCTTCGCTGTTGTCTCGGTCTCACCACTACCTCTTCCTCTGAACTGTGAAAGTCATCGCCACGACCTTCAGTCCATGTGGGGTCTAAGACCTCATCGTCCTCTGCATCGTCTTCCACCCAGTCTCCTCCCTGACCTCCTCCTGTTCAGTCTGCACACTGCAAAAGACGCGGCAGTGGGCACCTGTGTTTCGTCATCATCAGAGACGTGCGGACTCCGATGAGGTGGTATTCCCATGTCCTCTTCATCTGGAGACATAAGTGGTTGTGCGTCAGTGCATGGTATGTCTTCCTCCACTGGGGAAGGGCTAGGTGGACGCCCCTGGGAAACCCTGGAAGCAGAGTCTTCAAACAGAAGAAGAGACTGCTGCATAACTTGTGGCTCAGACCGTTTCCCTGATATGCTTGGGGGTGATGTGACAGACTGATGGGCTTGGTTTTCAGGTGCCACCTGTGCGCTTTCCGCAGAAGACTGGGTGGAAGACCATGTGGTGAACGTGCTGGAAGCACTGTCGGCCACCCAATCGATTAATGCCTGTACCTGCTCAGGCCTTACCATCCTAAGAGCGGCATTGGGCCCCACGAGATATTGCGGTACATTCTGCCGGCTAGTTGAGGGAGTTCGTTCCCTACTGTGTGCGCCTGGGGCCGAACGGCCACGTCCTCTACCAGCAACAGAGGCTCCACGGACACCACCACGACCGCGTCCTCGTCCCTTAATAGTATTTTTCTTCATTGTTGCGATTCAACTCGCACTACAATGAAATATATTATTTTTTATAAGCAAAATCCCTCACTGGAATACTTTCAGTCTTTTGACTGTATGGATTACAGATGGAATGACTGTTATATGTGAGTACCGCTTTCTTTGACAGATTCTAGTATGGGTACATATATGTTTTCCCAACCCCAGCACATTAATTTGCTAATTCCAGATGTATGAAACGCAGGCCTAACTGTATCTAGTATATTGAACGCCAGATAAACTAACTTGGCCTTTTTAAATAAAAAAATTCCCTCACTGGAATACTTTCAGTCTTTTGACTGTATGGATTACAGATGGAATGACTGTTATATGTGAGTACCGCTTTCTTTGACAGATTCTAGTATGGGTACATATATGTTTTCCCAACCCCAGCACATTAATTTGCTAATTCCAGATGTATGAAACGCAGGCCTAACTGTATCTAGTATATTGAACGCCAGATAAACTAACTTGGCCTTTTTAAATAAAAAAATTCCCTCACTGGAATACTTTCAGTCTTTTGACTGTATGGATTACAGATGGAATGACTGTTATATGTGAGTACCGCTTTCTTTGACAGATTCTAGTATGGGTACATATATGTTTTCCCAACCCCAGCACATTAGTTTGCTAATTCCAGATGTATGAAACGCAGGCCTAACTGTATCTAGTATATTGAACGCCAGATAAACTAACTTGGCCTTTTTAAATAAAAAAATTCCCTCACTGGAATACTTTCAGTCTTTTGACTGTATGGATTACAGATGGAATGACTGTTATATGTGAGTACCGCTTTCTTTGACAGATTCTAGTATGGGTACATATATGTTTTCCCAACCCCAGCACATTAGTTTGCTAATTCCAGATGTATGAAACGCAGGCCTAACTGTATCTAGTATATTGAACGCCAGATAAACTAACTTGGCCTTTTTAAATAAAAAAATTCCCTCACTGGAATACTTTCAGTCTTTTGACTGTATGGATTACAGATGGAATGACTGTTATATGTGAGTACCGCTTTCTTTGACAGATTCTAGTATGGGTACATATATGTTTTCCCAACCCCAGCACATTAGTTTGCTAATTCCAGATGTATGAAACGCATGAGCCTAACTGTATCTAGTATATTGAACGCCAGATAAACTAACTTGGCCTTTTTAAATAAAAAAAATTCCCTCACTGGAATACTTTCAGTCTTTTGACTGTATGGATTACAGATGGAATGACTGTTATATGTGAGTACCGCTTTCTTTGACAGATTCTAGTATGGGTACATATATGTTTTCCCAACCCCAGCACATTAGTTTGCTAATTCCAGATGTATGAAACATGCAGGCCTAACTGTATCTAGTATATTGAACGCCAGATAAACTAACTTGGCCTTTTTAAATAAAAAAATTCCCTCACTGGAATACTTTCAGTCTTTTGACTGTATGGATTACAGATGGAATGACTGTTATATGTGAGTACCGCTTTCTTTGACAGATTCTAGTATGGGTACATATATGTTTTCCCAACCCCAGCACATTAATTTGCTAATTCCAGATGTATGAAACGCAGGCCTAACTGTATCTAGTATATTGAACGCCAGATAAACTAACTTGGCCTTTTTAAATAAAAAAATTCCCTCACTGGAATACTTTCAGTCTTTTGACTGTATGGATTACAGATGGAATGACTGTTATATGTGAGTACCGCTTTCTTTGACAGATTCTAGTATGGGTACATATATGTTTTCCCAACCCCAGCACATTAATTTGCTAATTCCAGATGTATGAAACGCAGGCCTAACTGTATCTAGTATATTGAGCGCCAGATAAACTAACTTGGCCTTTTTAAATAAAAAAAATTCCCTCACTGGAATACTTTCAGTCTTTTGACTGTATGGATTACAGATGGAATGACTGTTATATGTGAGTACCGCTTTCTTTGACAGATTCTAGTATGGGTACATATATGTTTTCCCAACCCCAGCACATTAGTTTGCTAATTCCAGATGTATGAAACGCAGGCCTAACTGTATCTAGTATATTGAACGCCAGATAAACTAACTTGGCCTTTTTAAATAAAAAAAATTCCCTCACTGGAATACTTTCAGTCTTTTGACTGTATGGATTACAGATGGAATGACTGTTATATGTGAGTACCGCTTTCTTTGACAGATTCTAGTATGGGTACATATATGTTTTCCCAACCCCAGCACATTAGTTTGCTAATTCCAGATGTATGAAACGCATGAGCCTAACTGTATCTAGTATATTGAGCGCCAGATAAACTAACTTGGCCTTTTTAAATAAAAAAAATTCCCTCACTGGAATACTTTCAGTCTTTTGACTGTATGGATTACAGATGGAATGACTGTTATATGTGAGTACCGCTTTCTTTGACAGATTCTAGTATGGGTACATATATGTTTTCCCAACCCCAGCACATTAGTTTGCTAATTCCAGATGTATGAAACGCAGGCCTAACTGTATCTAGTATATTGAACGCCAGATAAACTAACTTGGCCTTTTTAAATAAAAAAATTCCCTCACTGGAATACTTTCAGTCTTTTGACTGTATGGATTACAGATGGAATGACTGTTATATGTGAGTACCGCTTTCTTTGACAGATTCTAGTATGGGTACATATATGTTTTCCCAACCCCAGCACATTAGTTTGCTAATTCCAGATGTATGAAAGCATGAGCCTAACTGTATCTAGTATATTGAACGCCAGATAAACTAACTTGGCCTTTTTAAATAAAAAAAAATTCCCTCACTGGAATACTTTCAGTCTTTTGACTGTATGGATTACAGATGGAATGACTGTTATATGTGAGTACCGCTTTCTTTGACAGATTCTAGTATGGGTACATATATGTTTTCCCAACCCCAGCACATTAGTTTGCTAATTCCAGATGTATGAAACATGAGGCCTAACTGTATCTAGTATATTGAGCGCCAGATAAACTAACTTGGCCTTTTTAAATAAAAAAAAATTCCCTCACTGGAATACTTTCAGTCTTTTGACTGTATGGATTACAGATGGAATGACTTTGTTATATGTGAGTACCGCTTTCTTTGACAGATTCTAGTATGGAGTACATATATGTTTTCCCAACCCCAGCACATTAGTTTGCTAATTCCAGATGTATGAAAGCATGAGGCCTAACTGTATCTAGTATATTGAGCGCCAGATAAACTAACTTGGCCTTTTTAAATAAAAAAAAATTCCCTCACTGGAATACTTTCAGTCTTTTGACTGTATGGATTACAGATGGAATGACTGTTATATGTGAGTACCGCTTTCTTTGACAGATTCTAGTATGGAGTACATATATGTTTTCCCAACCCCAGCACATTAGTTTGCTAATTCCAGATGTATGAAAGCATGAGCCTAACTGTATCTAGTATATTGAGCGCCAGATAAACTAACTTGGCCTTTTTTAAATAAAAAAAAATTCCCTCACTGGAATACTTTCAGTCTTTTGACTGTATGGATTACAGATGGAATGACTGTTATATGTAGTACCGCTTTCTTTGACAGATTCTAGTATGGGTACATATATGTTTTCCCAACCCCAGCACATTAGTTTGCTAATTCCAGATGTATGAAAGCATAGGCCTAACTGTATCTAGTATATTGAGCGTCAGATAAACTAACTTGGCCTTTTTAAATAAAAAAAATTCCCTCACTGGAATACTTTCAGTCTTTTGACTGTATGGATTACAGATGGAATGACTGTTATATGTGAGTACCGCTTTCTTTGACAGATTCTAGTATGGGTACATATATGTTTCCCAACCCAGCACATTAGTTTGCTAATTCCAGATGTATGAAGCATGAGGCCTAACTGTATCTAGTATATTGAGCATAGATAAACTAACTTGGCCTTTTTAAATAAAAAAAATTCCCTCACTGGAATACTTTCAGTCTTTTGACTGTATGGATTACAGATGGAATGACTGTTAATAAAAATTAGAAACAAATCCTTTCTAACACGAAGACCGCGCGACTTTGCTCCTTCAGGGGATTAAAGTCGAGTAGGATACAGAAATCGCGTCTTTGAATGCATCCGATCACTGAATTCCAGGTCACTTTCTTATGTCTCCTCCTAGATCTCCAGATAAGAGGCTTGGCGATTTCTGGATCCTACTGGAGCTTTAATCCCCGGGAAGGAGTTAAAGCTGCCTGTGGTCTTCCTGTATGAGAATTTTATGTAAGTGAAACCGGACCTACCTTACTAAAAAAGACCTGCTACGCTAGAAAAGAACTGTGGTTTGAGACATTTCTTTACATTATATTGTAACTTTAGAAACAAATCATGTAGACATACCTTGTGATAACGTGCTACTAACTTTCCATTAGAGTCATACACTACAGCAGTGTTAGATAGTTATATTGGCCATCATCTGGGCATCCAACATCAGATATGTTACATAATTTTCTATCACCAATATTGTAACTACATAAATGGAATTATTTTTTGCCATACAACTCAGTCTTGTCTGAACTGGAGCTCGACCAAACCTGCAGAAAAATGTGTAAGGGCAGTGTATTGTTAATGGTGTGAGCCTTAGGCCCCCTTTCACACGGGCGGGATTTTCCTCGCGCGGAATGCTGTGCGTGAGGGGACGCATTGCACCCGCACTGAATCGGACCCATTCATTTCTATGGGGCTGTGCACATGGCGGTGATTTTCACGCATCACTTCTGCGTTGCGTGAAAATCGCAGCATGCTCTATATTGTGCGTTTTCCGCATAGCGCAGGCCCCATAGAAGTGAATAGGGCTCGGGAAAATCGCAAGCATCCGCAAGCAAGTGCGGATGCAGTTGCGACTTTCGCATGGTGCTAACACGCGGACCAGATCTCTATTATTTTCCCTTATAACATGGTTATAAGGGAGAGAATATAGCATTCTTAATAAAGAATGCATAGTAAAATGAAGAGGAAGGGGTTAAAAATAATAAAGTTAACTTACCTTAGCCACTTGATCGCGTAGTTGCGATCTGTCTTCTCTTTCCAGCATCAGCTAACAACTAAAGGACCTGTGATGACGTCACATCACATGGTCCAATCACATGGTCCATCTTACCATGGTGATGGACCATGGTTGGACATGTGATGACGTCATCACTAGAGTCACTGGATTGTGCTTATGCTGGAAAGAAGAAAGACGAACTGCGCAATCAAGTGGCTAGGTGAGACTAGCTTTATTAGTACAACCTTCATCTTCATTTTACTAAGCATTGCTTTGTAGAGTGCTACTGTCTTCCCTTATAACCATGTTATAAAGGGAAAATAATAAATTCTCCAGAATACTCTACCGAAACCGGACTTCAGTGATGAAGTCGGCTGAGTCTGGGTACCAAACATGGCGATTTTCACCGCGCGCGTGCAAGAACGCATTACAAGCGTTTGCACCCGCGCGGAGAAAATCGCGCATATTCCATAAGCGCACCGCCTCTTATCCGGGTGTCAAACATGGCGCCAGTGTGAAAGAGGCCTTACAGATTAGCTCATCAGTCTAGGATTGTTTAAGGCACCTAGACAGTGTGAGTTCATAGGCATTCTCTGATAATAAAGGGGATACTTAAATGAACTGAAGTGGATCCCTAGCTAAAATTTATCCTAGTACAGTGAACTGAAAGCTGTTTCCCTTCATGTATGGTAGGTATTGATTAAAGTCACATAGATAAAAGCTTGATTTAGCCTATAAATTGTAAAATAATTAAAATTTTCATCTACTTGTCATACAGATTCCTGCCCATTACTGTACCATCACCCCTGAATTTCCAGTCATTCTTCCATTTACATCTTTGCATAATGACAGTTTGTCCATACTAACAATATTTCACGTGAGACTGGCAGCCAACTGTATCCTGCCATGGTGACTTGGCTTCATGCATCGAGTAAACAGGGTATTGATAAACTATCTGTTGACCCAATAGAACATAACTTTTTACTTGATAAAATATAACATTGTGATATTTCATTGTTCATATCCTTTATAGGGCACCATGCACCCAGTAATTCATTTGTTTATTTCTATTTATTGGAAAGGAATAATATTCCAGCATATGGGTGAATGAATAGATCTAGTGGGGCACACCCTAGACCATTGTTAGTGTAACAGGTTAATTTATCGCAAAATGGCGGCCGCGGTCAGCCCAGGTACATGTGGATGGAAAAATCACTCTGGCCACTCTAAAAATAGCCAATCCCTATCAAAAAAGCAGCTCAGCTGCAGTTGTTCAGATGAATCACAGGTGGAGGAGAGAAATTTGCTTCCAGTTATTCAATTATCCCTGCCTATTCTCGCCCTAGCATCAGCTGCGTCTATCCCTGTTCTATTCACATCGGGAGTGAGCACGTCCCGACGTGCGCACAAGCTTATAAAGAGGCTGAGTCACATGCTGCACTCGGCCAATCACAGCCTTGCCAATAGTAGGCATGGCTGCGATGGCATCTTAGGGCAAGTAGTATGATGCATGTTGATTGGCTGCTTTGCAGCCTTTCAAAATGCGCCTAAATACATGCCGAACGACGAACCCGAGCCCGAACTTTTTTGAAAATGTCCGGGTTCGGGTCCGGGTCCCGGACACCCCAAAATTCGGTACGAACCCGAACGATGCTCGAACTGTTCGCTCAACACTAATCATTTTAAAGGAAAAATATGTTGATTCAAAATTTCACGGTGTCAACAAATCCCCAAAAAGTTGGGACAAGTAGCAATAAGAGGCTGGAAAAAGTAAATTTGAGCATAACGAAGAGCTGGAAGACCAATTAACACTAATTAGGTCAATTGGCAACATGATTGGGTATAAAAAGAGCTTCTCAGAGTGGCAGTCTCTCTCAGAAGCCAAGATGGGTAGAGGATCACCAGTTCCCACAATGTTGCGCAAAAAGATAGTGGAGCAATATCAGAAAGGTGTTACCCAGCGAAAAATTGCAAAGACTTTGCATCTATCATCATTAACTGTGCATAACATCATCCGAAGATTAAGAGAATCTGGAACAATCTCTGTGCGTAAGGGTCAAGGCCGTAAAACCATACTGGATGCCCGTGATCCCCGGGCCCTTAAACAACACTGCATCACAAACAGGAATGCTACTGTAAAGGAAATCACAGAATGGGCTCAGGAATACTTCCAGAAACCATTGTCAGTGAACACAATCTACCGTGCCATCCTCCGATGCCAGCTGAAACTCTACAGTGCAAAGAAGAAGCCATTTCTAAGCAAGATCCACAAGCTCAGGCGTTTTCACTGGGCCAGGGATCATTTAAAATGGAGTGTGGCAAAATGGAAGACTTTTCTGTGGTCAGACGAGTCACGATTCGAAGTTCTTTTTGGAAATCTGGGACGCCATGTCATCCGGACCAAAGAGGACAAGGACAATCCAGGTTGTTATCAACGCTCAGTTCAGAAGCCTGCATCTCTGATGGTATGGGGTTGCATAAGTGCGTGTGGCATGGGCAGCTTGCATGTCTGGAAAGGCACCATCAATGCAGAAAAATGTATTCAGGTTCTAGAACAACATATTCTCCCATCCAGACGTCATCTCTTTCAGGGAAGACCCTGCATTTTTCAACAAGATAATGCCAGACCACATTCTGCATCAATCACAACATCATGGCTGCGTAGGAGAAGGATCCGGGTACTGAAATGGCCAGTCTGCAGTCCAGATCTTTCACCTATAGAGAACATTTGGCGCATTATAAAGAGGAAGGTGCAACAAAGAAGGCCCAAGACGATTGAACAGTTAGAGGCCTGTATTAGACAAGAATGGGAGAGCATTCCTATTTCTAAACTTGAGAAACTGGTCTCCTCGGTCCCCAGACATCTGTTGAGTGTTGTAAGACGAAGGGGAGATGCCACACAGTGGTGAAAATGGCCTTGTCCCAACTTTTTTGGGATTTGTTGACACCATGAAATTCTGAATCAACATATTTTCCCTTAAAATGGTACATTTTCTCAGTTTAGACTTTTGTTCCGTGATTTATGTTCTATTCTGAATAAAATATTAGAAGTTGGCACCTCCACATCATTGCATTCAGTTTTTATTCACGATTTGTATAGTGTCCCAACTTTTTTGGAATCCGGTTTGTAAATGTCTCTATACTGGCAGACACAGTCGAGACAAATGCTATCCGATTGCAAGCTAGCTTCAAAATGGCATCTCTGTTTTCTGACACTGAAGTACTTTCCAAAATCCTGCCAACTGATTGGCTAACAGCTGTCCATCCTCTGAGCCAATCAGGGCAACCCCTTCTCTCTAAGGGTCATGTGATCCTCTATCTTCATCTTTCCTTCCCAGTTTCCTGTTTGTCCATAGTGAATTACCAAAACTTGTTTTACAGCAAAACCTTTGTGAAATTTTTATTTGTTTAGAATAGTTACTCTCAGCTCTAGATCAGATGCAACTTTGAAAAATGTTAAAAGTTGATAAAATGCTCATATGACACATTAATCAAAATTAGAAACAAATCCTTTCTAACACGAAGACCGCGCAGCTTTTAACTCCTTCCCGGGGATTAAAAGTCGAGTAGGATACAGAAATCGCGTCTTTGAATGCATCCGATCACTGAATTCCAGGTCACTTTCTTATGTCTCCTCCTAGATCTCAGATAAGAGAGCTTGACGATTTCTGGATCCTACTCGACTTTTAATCCCCGGGAAGGAGTTAAAAGCTGCGCGGTCTTCCTGTTAGGAATTTTATGTAAGTGAAACCGGACCTACCTTACTAAAAGACCTGCTGCGCTAGAAAAGAACTGTGTGGTTTGAGACATTTCTTTACATTATATTGTAACTTTTAGAAACAAATCATGTAGACATACCTTGTGATAACGTGCTACTAACTTTCCATTAGAGTCATACACTACAGCAGTGTTATAGTTATATTGGCCATCATCTGGGCATCCAACATCAGATATGTTACATAATTTTCTATCACCAATATTGGCAACTACATAAATGGAATTATTTTTTGCCATACAACTCAGTCTTGTCTGAACTGGAGCTCGACCAAACCTGCAAAAAAAAGAAATGTGTAAGGGCAGTGTATTGTTAATGGTGTGAGCCTTAGGCCCCTTTCACATGGGCGAGTTTTCCGCGCGGGTGCAATGCGTGAGGAGGACATATTGCACCCGCACTGAATCCGGACCCATTCATTTCTATGGGGCTGTGCACATGAGCGGTGATTTTCACGCATCACTTCTGCGTTGCGTGAAAATCGCAGCATGCTCTATATTGTGCGTTTTTCACGCAACGCAGGCCCCAAAGAAGTGAATGGGGCTGCGGGAAAATCACAAGCATGGTTATAAGGGAAAATAATAGCATTCTTAATAAAGAATGCATAGTAAAATGAAAAGGAAGGGGTTAAAAATAATAAAAGTTAACTTGCCTTAGCCACTTTATCACGTAGTTGCGATCTGTCTTCTCTTTTCCAGCATCAGCTAACAACTAAAGGACCTGTGATGATGTCACATCACATGGTCCAATCACATGGTCCATCTTACCATGGTGATGGACCATGTGATGTGACGTCATCACAGGTCCTTTAGTTGTTAGCTTATGCTGGAAAAGAGAAGACAGATCGCAACTTTGCAATCAAGTGGCTAAGGTAAGTTAATTTTTATTATTTTTAACCCCTTCATCTTCATTTTACTAAGCATTCTTTATTAAGAATGCTATTATTTTCCCTTATAACCCTGTTATAAGGGAAAATAATAAATTTTCCAGAATACTCTACCCGAAACCGGACTTCAGTGATGAAGTCCGGCTTCGGGTCTGGGTACCAAACATGGCAATTTTTCACACGCGCGTGCAAAACGCATTACAAACGTTTGCACCCGCACGGAAAAATCGCGCATATTCCCGCAACGCACCCGCCTCTTATCCGGGTGTCAAACATGACGCCCGTGTGAAAGAGGCCTTACAATTAGCTCATCAGTCTAGATTGTTTAAGGCACCTAGACAGTGTGAGTTCATAGGCATTCTCTGATAATAAAGGGGATACTTAAATGAACTGAAGTGGATCCTTAGCTAAAATTTATCCTAGTACAGTGAACTGAAAGCTGTTTCCCTTCATGTATGGTAGGTATTGATTAAAGTCAATAACATAAAAGCTTGATTTAGCCTATAAATTGTAAAATAATTAAAATTTTCATCTACTTGTCATACAGATTCCTGCCCATTACTGTACCATCACCCCTGAGTTTCCAGTCATTCTTCCATTTACATCTTTGCATAATGACAGTTTGTCCATACTAACAATATTTCACGTGAGACTGGCAGCCAACTGTATCCTGCCATGGTGACTAGGCTTCATGCATCGTAGTAAACAGAGGGTATTGATAAACTATCTGTTGACCCAATAGAACATAACTTTTACTTGATAAAATATAACATTGTGATATTTCATTGTTCATATCCTTTTATAGGGCACCATGCACCCAGTAATTCATTTGTTTATTTCTATTTATTGGAAAGGAATAATATTCCAGCATATGGGTGAATGAATAGATCTAGTGGGCACACCTAGACCATTGTTAGTGTAACAATTAATTTATGTCCCCAATAAAGTCCCCAGCACTAGAAAAGACTGAAGACCAGAGTTGGTTATACAGGCTACTCCTGCATGTCCTAATGTGAACAATCACCACAACAACGTGATTAGAGATTATAGGTACAAGGTGTATTTTATCCTCAGTACAAATTTGTGTTCAAGCACAGGGAAAAGACAGTGGGTTGCAACAATCCTGTAGTGACCAATCCTGTATCCCCTAATGTCGATGATCATTGTAGGTTAGTGGTGACCGTTCACAACAACATTGATAGAGACTGTACATATAGGGTCTTGGTACTCTTTCCCTATTCCACTCTCCAATAGTGGGTCTAGTAATCATCCTAAAAAAGGATGGCCCAAATAGCTGGAACCTTTCACTATATTCCTCCTATCCTGATAGGAATTCTATTGAATAAATCCACACATTTCCCTAATCCATTAATACTAAACAGAGGAGAAGAGGAATCACAGTCGTAGAAAAGGCTCACAAATGGGAAAAGGAATTTTTGTATTGTATATTTAAAATGTATTGTTTTAGTATTTTATGGCGATGCAAACCAGGTTAACAGAGACATAAAATCTCTAAACATTTTACAATTTCTTGAAGACTTTTCCTAAAATATTGTACTTTTTGATTTATTTACTTTTAAATACATTTTTGAAAATGCATTTTAGGCAGACCATTGTATTTGTGTACCTTTCAGGGTCAGAGCATGGTATCCAGTTGACATTGGGGTCAGGAATATCTTCCAGGAACGGATTTATTGTTTCTCTTGTAAATCTCCAACCATAAATACCGTCTTCTGGTGTAACAATTAAATGAGCTCCCTAGAAAAAAAAAAAAACTTTCAGTGTAAAATGCTTATGTGAATTTGAAAGAAAGTGCAGAGCATGCAAAGCAAACAGTGCAAAGAAAAACCACACGAAATAAAACAAATTAAAAAAATAAATAAAAGGGGCAATTCAAAACATATCTTTTTAGTCCCAGGCTGAGACTAACAGCTACAGCTTTTCAACTTAAGTCATTGTGTCCCTCGCAACTTGGAGAAGGGTAGAATCAGTGACCTGTGACTGCACAGCAATCTGTAACATGGTGGACAATGATCATGTCCTATCAGTGAAAGAAGAAGAAGTAGGAAGAGTTCTCCAGCATAAACAGCTAAGGCTAGTTTCACACTAGCAGCACGGACCTCCGGCAGGCTGTTCGTCGGGTGAACAGCCTGTCGGAGGTCCGTGTCACTAGTGTGAAACTAGCTTAAATTTAATCTAAATGCACTGCTAAGTTCTGATTTCTACGCTGGTACTCTTTAAATGGAGTCTGTCACCAGAAATTCACAGTGAAACTTGGCAAAATGTCTTGTAGGACTAGCTCAGCTGAATGTAATGATACCTTTCACTCAGCGATATATGGCTTTAGGCCTCTTGCACACGACCGTATGTATTTTGCTGTGTTTTGCGGTCCGTTTTTCACAGATCTGTTGTTACGTTTTTTGTTTCCGTTGTGTTTCTGTTCTGTAGTTCCGCAAAAAATCTCCGTATGGTTTCCGTATGTGATCCATTTTTTGTGGATCGCAAACGGAAACAAAAAATATGTAATAAATACTGTAATGTTTGTAAACAGTAAACACATGGGCAAAGTGGGCATGGATCCGCAAAAAATGGATGACATATGGATGTGTTCCGTATGCATTCCATATTTTTTGCGGACCCATTGGAGCGATGGAACGTTATTTGCAGGTAATAATAGGGAAAGTTCTATTTTTTAGCAGAACGGATATACGGAAATATGGAAATGGAATGCATACGGAGTACATTACGTTTTTTTTTGCGGAACCATTGAAATGAAACAGAAAAAGAAAAGTTGGGGGGAAGAGGCCTTATTCTGTCAAAAAAGTACCTTTAATCCATATGCAAATGAGCAGTTAAGTGCATTGAGGGCCAATCTGTGCACCCTTGCTGATCCTGCTTCTTCTGTCAGCCCCTTCCCCTCTCTTTCTTGATTGGTAAGGCCAGTTGAGATGTGCAGGAACCTGACTCTGCCAATTAAGGAGAGAGAGGGGCTGGCAGAAGAAGCAAGGGGAGCAAGGTTGTACAGACTGACTTGCCCTTAATTTGCCATTTGCATGTGAGTTAAATAATTTTTTTCTAGAACGAAGCAACGGATTGCTAAGTGAAAGATATGATTACATTTAACTGAGCTAGCCCTACAAAACAATAGGCATTGCATTTGTTTAATAGAGAATCATCTGGTGAAATATCCCCTTTGAAGCAGTCCCTTACGGATAATCCTTACCTGCTAGCATTGGCTGCTTATAGCTACATATGCTTCATAAGGCTATGTTTACTTGTCGGAATTTATATAGATTCCAGTGCAGATTTAGTACCGACAATAATCTGCATTTCATTCATTTGAATATGTACAACTGAAATTTTCTAAATGGAATTCTAGTGCCTCCATGGAAAAAAATAAGCTAATAAGTAGCATGATACTTATTTTGGGAGGAAATTACAGTCTGGTATGGGAATTGCTCTGTTGCTGACCATAAGGCACTCCAGCAGGTGGTGAAAACTGCTCAACGCATTATAGGGACTCCACTTCCTGCTATTGAGGATGCTCACAAGAAGAGATGTCTACGTCGGGCACTCATCATTCTTAGGGACTCCTCTCATCCTGCCAATAAACTCTTCCAGCTCCTTCCTTTCAGAAGGCGCTACAAGACCCTTCAGACTAAAACCAGCAACAGTTTCTTCCAAACAGCTGTCACCCTACTGAACTCAGTCCCCCGCTGAACCTTTACATCCACACTCACTTAACCCTCTACACTCCTCCTCCCTTCCATCCCTCTCAATGACTATGATCATGACTGTCATTCATTCTCTACATTCATGGTATGATCAACATTGGTTACTGCTATAGTTGGGACACTGTCATAGCATAAGTCTCTGTTATAGTACGTACTTACGCTTACACTGTTCACTATTATAGTCTGTTCATAGCATTAATCTTCCACTTCTGGAGCTATATTCATAGCATTCTGCAGATCTGTTTACTATAAATTTGTATATAAGTAGCACATCTGTATACTTGTTCATAGTACATCTGTATATTTTGCTGTCTGTATAGCAATATAGAAACAGTTCATCTGTATATATCTATACATCAGTACATCTGTATATACAGGTGACACTCGAAAAATTAGAATATCGTGCAAAAGTCCATTTATTTCAGTAATGCAAATTTAAAGGAATTGCATTAATGCAACTTAAAATTAGAATTTTGTGAAAAAGTTTAATATTCTAAGCTCAATGTTTTACACTCTAGTCAGCTTATTAATCCATACCCCCTGAGTAAAGGGTACCTCAAAATTGTGACTTTGGGGTGTCATAAGCTGTAAATCATAATCATCCAAATTATAACAAATAAAGGCTTGAAATATCTCGCTTTGCATGTAATGAGTCTATCTCATATATTAGTTTCACCTTTTAAGTTGCATTACTGAAATAAATTAACTTTGCATGATATTCTAATTTTTCGAGTTTCACCTATATGTGGTGCAGTGCAGTATGTGATGTATATAGAGCAGTGTGTTATGTATGTGGTGCACTGTGTGATGTATGTAGTGCAGTGTGTAATGTATGTGAAGCAGTGTGTGATGCAGTGTGTGATGTATGTGAAGCAGGGTGGGTGCAGTGTGTGATGTGTGTGGAGCAGTGTGTGATGTGTGTGGAGCAGTGTGTGATGTATGTAGTGCAGTGTGTAATGTATGTAGTGCAGTGGGTGATGTATGTGGGGCAGTGTGTGATGTATGTGGGGCAGTGTGTGATGTATGTGGGGCAGTGTGTGATGTATGTGGGGCAGTGTGTAATGTATGTGGGGCAGTGTGTGATGTATGTGGTGCAGTGTAGTGTTGAGCGCGAATATTCAAATAGCAAATTTTTATTGCGAATATCGCAACTTAGATAATTCACGAATATTGCGAATATAGCGGTATATATTCCCTATTTCGAATATTTGATTTTTTTATTTTTTTTAGCTGTTAATCCTTGTTGCTCTCTGGTTGTCCTCCCACTTCCCAAAAGCTGTACTTACCTGTCCGGAGGATTCCTGGCTCCCTGCCCGCTCCAGTTAATGCACGTTGCCGCTTTTGCCGACTTCCCGTGTGCATGGAGCGTCCCCATCCCAATGGGAACGCCTCCATGCTAAAATGTACTGTCGGATGTGAGAATCATGATCTCACAAATTTGATTAAGTTGTAATCGCAATGCGATTAATATAACCTGGATTATTCGCATTGCGATATTCGTTATATTCTAGCAATACAACCATTAGGAACCCAGCTTTAAGTTGAATTCGCAATGCGGGTATATGTTCGCATTGTGAATTAAACTTAGAGCTGAGTACCTAATGGTTGTATTGCTAGAATATAACGAAGATTGAGAATATAGTGCTATATTTGTGATATTTGTTATCTTCGTCAATTCTAGCAATACAAGTTACAACCATTAGGAACTCAGCTCTAAGTTTAATTCGCGATGCAAGTATAAATTTGCGTAACATTCGCAATATATAGAATAATGACGAATATATGATGAATATTCAATCGAATATTTGCGAAATATCGCAAAATCGAATATGGCACCTCCCATCACTAGTGCAGTGTGTGATGTATGTGGTGCAGTGTGTGATGTGTATGGTGTAGTGTGTGATGTATGTGTTGCAGTGCGTAATGTATGTAGAGCAGTGTGTAGTGAATGCAGACAGGATATTATTGCCAAGTGATAAGGTACAGGGAAGATCCAGTATATTGGACTGTACTTTATCACATGGCTATAATTACCAGATGCTAATTAGATTAGTAATTGTTCCACTACATAAATACCTACCTCTTAGGCCACGTTCATTTCGCCACTATTTATTTCTATTGTTCTGCTCGATTAGATAATCAGAACAACAAAAAAAACAGAAGTGCTGGATCGGGCACGTAAGGCTGGGTTTTTGTCATACATTTAACGCACACAAAAAAAAATATACGTTAACATTAACAGATGTTTTAGACAGATGCCATACTCTGGCATCTATCACCATAGAGTTCCATTGTACATAAATAAAAAAGTATACTTTTTTTTACAGGACTCCGCAGGATGGGAAAGTGTAGTATACCACGTTTTTTCATCCTGCAAAGTCCAGCAAACAAATGTATACATTTCATGTACAATAGAACTCTAAGGTGATGGATGCCACAGTATGGCATCTGTCTGAGATGTCAATTAACATACCGTATATCTGTTTTTTGTGTACGTTACATGCATGACAAAAATGTGATGTGAACTCAGCCTAAGTGACAGAGAAGAAGTTGAACAGACTCCACTGACTATGATGGAGACTTCCATCCGTTTCCATTTGGGATCCTGTCTTTTTACCAGACAAAAAAGTCCTGCATATAAGGCTTTTTTTATCTGGTCTTTTTGAAAGAATCTGCAAAATAGGCCCCAAACAGAGCCTCCTATGCAGATGTGAACTACTTTAGTCCTACGTATTATGTATTTGAATTACTGCAACTTTCGTACTCCTCTAAAAATACTTCTCAAAAATAGTATGAGGAGTATTTTTACTCTTCTGGAAAAAAAATGTAGTGCTACCTCTGACTACCAGCATGCCCAGACCGTTATTACAGGCCTCAGCAGACATTATACAGATTGTGCGGCGTCCGCGTGGAGCGTCCTCTCACGCGGGAAGCGCCGCTTGCTGTAAGCGCTTGCAGTCCGGGCGTCACTTCCGGTGACGTCACCGTTGGCGTCCTCGTGTTTTTCTGGCGGGAAATTCGAACTTCTGACGTCAGTTCACTCTGTTGGCAATCTTTTACAATTTTTAGAGATCTTTTAATGGCAGACTTTTTCAGTTTTCTTATCGAGTGACAGAATTCTTTTCTGTTAGAGGTCCAGCTGGAACCTCAGAGGTTATTCAATGCCCCAAACGCGTTTCGAAGCCTCTGCTCCTTCCTCATTGGGTATGCCATGGTTACCCACTGGTTACCCACTGAGGAAGAAGCAGAGGCTTCGATGATGAAACAATTGATATTGCATATTTTATTCTATCTTATTTCATTTCATTATCATTATAAAGAGTGGACACAAGAGTATACTGTACATTTTAACGCCGATTGTACATTTTAACTCAGATTGTGTATTTGTATTCTAACTACTTACTATCTAATTAAATTATCTTTACAAAATTAACATATTGAGTACCATCCATACAGAACTAATATATTGAGTGCCATCCCCCTTTTTATATTATATATTTTTTATTTTTACAAAATCTTGTTTGGACTATTGACGTACAAGGGGACTTTTACCACCCCCTGGAGGCGAGCACTGCTGCTCACAGGAACCAAGGAGTGCTGTTCATCCCTGTTTAGCCCCTAGTGTCCTGCAGTTAGGGAACAATGCTTGGAGGAGGATACTCTGCCAGACTACCTGAGTGACCAGAAGAAGACATTGAGATGGGGATTCTCTGCCATAGACCCTGGATCACCAGCCTTTTTCCAGGGTACCAGCCTTCAGAGAGAAAGAGGGACAGTCTCCACAGACCCTCCACACAGCTGCTCTGTCCTCTTCTCCCAAAACCAGCTTCTCCGCTATTACAGAAGAAAAACTCTCCACTCTACTCTCCAAATCCCATCTCACCACCTGCTCACTTGACCCAATCCCATCCCACCTCATCCCTAACCTCACCACAGTGTTTATCCCGGCCCTAACTCATCTCTTTAACCTATCACTAACCTCTGGTCTCTTCCCCTCTGCTTTTAAACATGCTACAATTACACCCATTCTCAAAAAGCCATCACTTGACCCATCTTCTTTGTCCAGTTATCGCCCCATATCACTTCTTCCATATGCCTCAAAGCTACTTGAGCAACATGTCCATTCTGAACTGTCCTCTCACCTCTCCTCCTGCTCCCTCTTTGACCGGCTACAATCTGGCTTCCGACCCCATCACTCAACCGAGACTGCCCTTACCAAAGTCACCAATGACCTACTACTTGCCAAAACCAAAAAATATTACTCTGTCCTCCTTCTCCTTGACTTGTCCTCTGCCTTTGACACTGTCGACCACTCCCTTCTGTTACAAACTCTCTCATCTCTTGGCATCACTGACCTGGCCCTCTCTTGGATCACATCATACCTCACAGACCGGACATTTAGCGTCTCCCACTCTCACGCCACCTCCTCGCCTCACTCCCTCTCTGTTGGTGTCCCACAAGGCTCCGTCCTAGGACCCCTGCTCTTCTCTATCTACACCTTCGGCCTGGGACAGCTTATAGAGTCCCATGGTTTCCAGTATCACTTTTATGCTGATGACACACAAATCTACCTCTCTGGTCCAGACATCACCACCTTACTATCCAGAATCCCACAATGCCTATCTCGCATATCCTCCTTCTTCTCCTCTCGCTTTCTAAAACTTAATATGGATAAAACAGAATTCATCATCTTTCCCCCATCTTGCTCACTCCCCCCAACAGACCTATCTATCACAATCAATAACTGCACACTGTCCCCGGTCAACCAAGTCCACTGCCTTGGAGTGACCTTGGATTCTGCCCTCTCCTTCAGACCACACATCCAAGCCCTTTCCACCACCTGCCGTTTCCAACTCAAAAACATCTCCCGCATCCGCCCTTTCCTCAACTTTGAATCGGCAAAAATGCTTATACATTCCCTCATCATCTCCCGCCTAGACTACTGCAACATTCTCCTCTGTGGCCTTCCATCTAGCTCTCTCGCACCCCTACAATCTATCCTCAACTCTGCTGCCCGACTAATCCATCTCTCCCCCCGTTACTCCTCTGCATCTCCCCTCTGCCAGTCCCTGCACTGGCTCCCCATTGCCCAGCGAATTCAGTTTAAAATACTAACCCACACATATAAGGCCGTCCACAACCGGTCCCCTCCCTACATCTCTGAGCTACTTTCCCGATACATCCCCACACGCAATCTTCGATCCTCACAGGACCTCCTTCTCTCCTCTCCTCTTATCACCTCTTCCCACACTCGCCTCCAGGATTTCTCCCGTGCATCCCCTATACTCTGGAACTCGCTACCCCAACATATCAGACTCTCACCTACAGTGGAATCCTTCAAAAGAAACCTGAAAACCCACCTCTTCAAACAAGCCTACAACCAGTGACCCCGCTGCTTCTATACCGCCATGACCAGCTTCACCCTCGCCTACTGTCTCCATCCCCCATACCATGTAGATTGTATGCCCTCACGGGCAGGGCCCTCTATCCTCCTGTACCAGTCTGTAACTTGTCTCGTTCATGCTTAAGGCAATTGCCTGTATTATGTATGTGCATCGCTTATGATATGTACAGCGCTATGGAATGAATGGCGCTCTAAAAATAAATAATAATAATAAATAATAATAATAGTTTCATAGCTCAGACCTTTCCTCAGCATCAAATCTTTTCTACTAGAGAAACCAGTCCTATGCCTCCCCTGTATTGTTTTGCACCTGAATTTCTCCAGTAGAGAAGCACATTGGTTACTACCCTAACTTTCTGGACTTATTTTCTATTGGGCTGCACCACGCCTTAACATCCCTTCCAGAGAGCAGCAACATATGGTGACATCTTGACAGTATCCGGGAGACCTAGTATAGTGTTAGTGCCACCCCAAACCCGGCCACTGCACTCCATGAATAGCATAGGAGGTCCACCCCCTCACATTGACATCCCACAAGACATCCTAATGAAGCCTTCAGATTTCTCTGCACTGCTATGCTCTGGCTTCCTACACTGGTCACATGGTGATGACATTAAAGGTCCATTTCCTAACCCTGTCTTCTCCTCTGCACTGGTAGCTATAGAATTGTTATTAGGAGGCGAGCCTTTCATCCACGGCCGGCCTCTCTTTTCCCGATGGTCCCCATAGCAGCTGCGTGGTCTGCTTCCATTGGAAATATGCCACTGCATGTCATGTATGCATTTACTGTATATTTCTGTATGCACATGGTAAAAAATGCACATATTTTAGTCACTACTAAATGAGGCTGGCATCACCCTATATATGAGAGGGCAGAACAATGTAGAGTCAGTTTAGTCTAAGTTAGTGTAGTCCAGCCTAGGGCTTAGAGAAGAAAGCACAAAGATGTGAAGTGACAGACCTTTCCTGGAAATGAATTCAGCCAGAACAGGATCAGAGAAACAACTACGGAAGCAGGCCAGATAGGATATAGAGGTGCAGAAAAAGTCTAGTACAGGACTTATACTTAGTAATTTATCAAAACTGGTATGAAGAAAAACTGGCTTAGTTGGCCATAGCAACCAATCAGATTACATCCTTCATTTTTGACAGCTCCTTTGGAAAATGAAAGGTGGAATCTGATTAGTTGCTATGGGCAACTAAGCCAGTTTTCCTTTACAGTCGTTTTAATAAATCTCCCCCATAGCCTCTACAGCCCCAGTGACCAGGAGAAACCTTTGATGTCTGGATGCACACATAGCATTTTGATCACCTGTTTAGATTTCCACATCCCACAGTGGACTTAGTGGAAGCATATTGTAAGTACAGCAACCTGTCTAAGGGTTTATGCACGTGACTGGTGAATGGTTCCACATACGGGCACACAAAAAATGTGACTTTTGATAAATTTTGTCAACTTTCCGCCAGCGCAATTTTAAAGCAAAACTGACTTCAAAACTTCCCATCTTAATACATTCCTCCCAAAATCTGCTGCATGTGAAGGCCCCTTAGGTCAATTTCATGGCATGTGTTTCCTGGACTGAGCACAGTCCAATGTGTCCAATCCCCAATAGCAAATATGGAGCAGCTGTACTGGTAGAAATCAGAAGACAATGGGCATTTTCTCATTTTTATTTTTAGGTGGGAGTTTCCTAAGTGGAGACCTTATTAATTTTAAAGCAGACATGTTTCAATTAAGCTGGAGCAAATGGAACTTCGGATTATACATTCTAAGTCAATTCGTTCAAAAACTTTGGTGTTAATGCTGTTTCAGAACTGTATTAAAATGTATTGGCTCCGTAGAGCCAAACTTCATCTCGCCTGAAGTCTTGCGAGATTTACTATGGTATTCCTATCTGCGTATTTAAAAACATTTTAAAATAGTAATCTGAAGTCGGCTTTGGTACTGAGGTACCAGTCAGTATCAAAGCCCACTTTGGATTACTATTTTAAAATGTTTTTAAGATGAAGTTTGGCTCCACGGACCCATTCCTTTTAAAGCTATAAAGTTTTTGAATGAATCAACTTTAGCTCGATTTGCTCAAGCCTAGTAGCAATGTCATATATCATTTAACATTGGGTCTCAACTCTTATAACACATTCTTATTGACTGCTGCAGCAATAGTCTTTAGCCTATACTTAAAGAGTGTTACAAGTCACAGTACCTGGCCTGCTGCTGTCTTCACCGCTTCTTCAAGAATGTCCATATTTTTATTCATTAATTGCAGGGCTTCCTGTGTTGAGACAGGTTTTGTCATCTCATCTGGCAGTATGACTGCATGTTCATAGATTGCACCAATGAACTTTTCCAAAGCTTGGCAGCTTGATGCCCAGAGTAAAATGGAAAGCAGAAAGCGTGCAGTGACCATGGTGGAGGAATTGGTACAGCTGAAAGACAGACTAGAAATGTCTATGTCTATAAATGTTCACCATGCTTATCTTAGACCTTTTATCTGTATGGTAAATAGCGTGCACACATAATCGGAAAACATTACACAACATAAACTGCATTACTCAACAATCATCAAGTGACAAACTAGGTGAAAGGTTTTCACACAATCTAAGATTACACAACATTATATGTAACTAGTACAGGCACTCTACACTTGAAACTACCCAGAGAGAATGTATCCTTAGATGAGTAGTTAATATTTCACAACTACATTCACGATAGATAAAACCAATTCCAGAACATACCCGGTAATTAAAAACAAATGGCTTGAGTAAATATAACAACGGTTCACCCTTTTGTCACTTTGGCACTTTGGCAATGGTGCTCTGTCAAGTTGACTCACCCTGTCTAGTATAACAATTAACTGTATGTAGCTAGGACAGACACTCTGCCTTTGAAACCAACCAATGAAGATATATCTTATTATATAGATATTTATTATAACACATTTACTTTACAAATTGCATAAAATCTCTTCAGAAAAATATTATAAACCATAAAAATAGATCAGCTGAAAGAATAAAATAAAAAGAATGAAAAATGGAAAAAAAAAAAAAACTGAAACACCACATTCAATGGCAATATCACACTAAAGGTTGTATGGGCAATAGGTCCACTGGACGCTTGTTGAACGGCAAAGATTCGTGCAGCAGCCATCTGATACGTATATCATTAGTATCTATTGTGCATACAGCCACAGTAAAGTCTCGTACTGCATATCACATTTGCATATTAATATGATAGAATATAGGCAGTAGCTTTGCTTCTTTCTATTTACCCACACAAGTGGTGTGCAGGGATTCTGTTTTTAAAAATGGATAATCCGCACTACTCGTGCTTAATAGGTTTGTTAGTTTAATAAGTCTGTTAGTTTGTTTCATTGCAACAGAATGGTAAAGCAATACATTAGAATGTTTCTTATTTTGTATTGTTTCCACCTTGCACTTATAGTTCCATTTGACCTATATTAGTGATGATTGTTTGTATTAATATGACTCCGGCAGTGATCAATATTGAAGCCTCACTGTTAGCAGTTGCTGTTTACCACCCGTGGCGTCCCACATGGTGGTTTGCAGGCTCACCTCTGCCTTCGCGTCTTTTTATTTGGTGTGGGTAATATTACCTTTCTTGCGGTAGAGGTCTTACGGGCTCTGTGGCTTATGCGATGCTTGGCATCCCACATGTCTCAACACGCCAACCTCGAACGGTTCTTTTCAAAGATGGAAGAAAGTTGTAGTATCTGTGGAGCGCTCCACACCTCTTTTAATAGAAGTGTATATTCTTTATATTTTCATAGATTTTTAGTAAGTGGGTCCTGGATCCTATGTGTATGCCTGTTCACGCCAAACGTGTTTCTGAGTTTGAACTAACTCCTTCCTCAGTGGCTGAATACACTTAAACATCCTACCCATTTATATAATGAATCGCATTTTTTCCTAAAATGGCTGCTGCACGTGTGAGGAAATGAAGCAAGGAACTCTGGGAAGGCGGGGTCACCAATAATGCCATGCATGCATCCAATCAGCAGCCAGGCAGCCCTGTGATGTCACAGCCCTATAAATAGCCTCAGACCAGTGTACTTAGTGCAGGGAGAGACGTCTGCAGGCGCTAGGGACAGTGTTAGAAAAAACTTCATTGTGCTCAAAAAAAGATTTACAAGTTCAGGGAAAGATTATTCAAGGTGTAGGGAAAGGATAGGGAGGAATCATTCCACAGCATTTATGTTGAACAGGGTTTAGTAGGGGAGGTTACAGCCTGGGTAATAGGAACAATCAGATTACACCTTGCTGCACTGACCGGGGATCCAAGTTGCCATTATACAGCTCTGTAATTCCAGCAAACCGTTCTTATTAGGGTGCAAGTGCTGTTTGATATGGCCATTAACAGGGTTTATTACAAGGAAATATTTCTAAGTCTTATTTGCCCTTGTGCGGTGCAGTTATATGTTCTAAAGCATTTTTTGGCTTGTATTAGTGGGGAAAAAAGGGCTTATTAGCCGTTGTGTGGTGAAAGGCGAAAATTACAGCCTTTTTGTTGTGTATTAATGGCAATGTTCAGTGGTGAAGTGATATGTTCTAAAGCCTTTTGTGGCGTGTATTAGTGAAAAAAGAAAAAATATATTTGCCGTTCAGCGGTGCAGTTATATGTTCTAAAGCCCTATTTTGTGTGTATTAGTGGGGGGGGGGGGGACTTATTAGCCTTTGTGTGGTAAAGTAACAAAATGACAGACTTTTTATTTTTTTATGCGCTTTAACAGTATGTCAGACAGAGAAGTGCCAGGCCCTGCACAGGGGAGTGGCAGAGGCCTAAATGTTTCTGGCGCAGGCAGAGGTTGAAACAGAGTAGGGGGCCATGGAAACAGGGGTCACTTCGAGAGGCCTGAGCTGAGTGTCAGCTAGCGGTTTTGTCGTGACTCGTTACCAGCAACCCAGCTGGTCACAACACGACTTAGTGGCAAGTGACATCAGACACCCCCAGCCAAGAGTCAGTGGGTTAGTCAGACACAACCCTTAGTTGGCATGGTCCGGGAGCAGGCCCTGTGCCCTCACCTGTCCTCAACCTGCCTCTGTCCTTCTCTGTTCCCTCAACCAGAGAAGTATTGTATGCTGTGAGCTCACCTCCACTATACAGTTAGGACAAGCTACTAGAAGACAGTCAGAAGCTACTGGCAAGCCAAGATGTGGAGTAGACATCTGCTGCTTCCTCCACTAGGAGGGAGCGGGAGTGGGAGCTGGTGTTGCGAGCGGTCAGGCTCCTGACCCAGAGACTGTTGAGGAGGACATCAGTGATGTGCAGACACTACTAGATGATGATGATGTAGATGATCGAACTTTGGAGTCGGGTGACAAGGGGTTTCATCATCATCGGGAGAAGAGGGTGGTAGCTTACCCGTGAGCCAGCAAGTCGCTAGATTGGCCGAGTGTTCGCAGGGTGGCAGCAGTGGGAGGTCGGGAGCCAAACGTGCCCAGGGTAGACTATCAGCTTTGCAGGAGCCTACCTGCCCGGGAAGTAGCAGTGCGCGGGTCGCGGAGGCAGCGGCGGTAGCAGTCAGTCAGTGCGTAGTGTTAGGGGAAAAATCACCTACTCGGCGGTGTGGCAGTTTTTTGTTAAGCTGCCAGAGGAGGTGAAAATGGCCATATGTAGAAACTGTGGGCAGAAGGTGAGGCGTGGCCAGGGTGCCAATGTTGGCACCATGGCCCTGCGTCAACATATGCAGCGTCACTATAAAGTGGCCTGGGAAAACCGTGACTCAGTGGCACAAACCCGGTTTCAGGCAGTTAAGGCTCCACCACCTTAGCCAAAGGGAGCTATCTGTCCTTCCCATCATCTGCTGGACCTGATGCTCCTCGCCCTCCTACTTCTCGTCAGTGATTCCATCAGCAATCGATCACTGATTGCCAAGAGACAACGGTATGTGTGTACTCAGCCAACGGTGCAGAAGCTAATTGTGCTCCTGTCCAAGTTGCTGGTGCTGCAGTCCCTCCCTTTCCAAGTGGTGGACTCTGCACCTTTCAAAGAACTGATGGCTTGTGCCGAGCCAAGGTGGAGAGTCCCAAGCCGTCATTTATTTTCCAAAAAAGCAGTACCAGCCCTGCACACACATGTAGAACAGAAGGTGGGCCATTCCTTGAGCCAGTCAGTGTCTGTCATAGTGCATGGCAGCGCCGACATGTGGAGCTGTAACTATGATTAGGGACAATACATGTCATTTATGGCTCACTGGGTGAATGTGGTTCCTGCATAGCCACACCAGCAACTTGGCCAGGTGATGCCGCTTCCGCCTCCATGTTCTCACGCTGTTGGTTCTGCGACAATGTCCGCTTCTGCTTCCTCATCCTCCACCGTATTCGACCTCCTCTGCAGGGACAATTCACAGTGCCCCTCCAGCATACCACATGTGCAGGGCACGGCCGTGTCACGCTGTTCTGCACCTCGTTTGCCTGGACAAATGGAGTGTCATGACTATTGGGTATAAAAAGAGTCCATAGTATAAGGCCTAGACAGATATATGGACATGAACATTAAGAGAAGCCATCTTGTCTGGTCTTGAAAAGAGCAGGATGAGTTCAAAATCGTTGGATTTCAAATAGCTAACTCCAAGAATAAGGATCTGTGCAAGAATGCATAAGTACTTTCTTGCGAGAAGGGGGTTTAGCACATACAATAAAAGTATCCATGCCTTTATAGAGATTTATCATAAACTGCTGTCTATAGATAGGTAACCAAATAGAATTGTGTTGATTTTTAGTTTTCACAGTGAATAGAAAGAGGATCTAATTTTCTTTGTGATTTTCATGTTTCAATATGTGAGTGGATTTGGGGTTTTATATAATATGTCTGAGATCTGTAAGTTTCTATATAACTAGAAGTGTGTTGATTACTTTATATATAAGGTTAGAGTTGAGCGAACCCGAACTGTATAGTTCAGGTTCGTACCAAATTTTGGTGTGTTCGGGACACGGACCCGAACCCGAACATTTTCAAAAAAGTTCGGGTTTGGGTGCGTTGTTCAGCGATTTCTTCCAATTCTGCCAATCAGCAAGCGTTTTACTTCTTGCCCTAAGAAGCCATCACAGCCATGCCTACTAATGGCATGGCTGTGATTGGCTGAGTGCAGCATGTGACCCAGCCTCTTTATAAGCTGGAGTCACATACTGCCGCACGTCACTCTGCTGATTGGAGCTTAGGGAGAGGATGTAGGTGCTTGCGATCAGGGACAGAATAGGGCAGAAATCATAAGAACCTGTGCTAATTTAATCCACAAGATACAGCAAATAGAGAGGGAGAGAGCTTCAGCAATCCAACATTTCTGTACCCAGCCAATGCCAGGAAAATCTTTTTTGTAATCCATCTGTTACTGAGGAGGTGCTCGGCGGCCATTTTAGCCACTGCAGTGTACTGCATGTGTGCCAGCCAGCCAGGGCCTTATCCTATTTTGTAGCTCAGTGAAGGAAAAAAAACTTTTTTTTTCTGGCTGCTCAAGTCCCCTATATTGCCTTTTGTATGTTTAAGGGGTGACATAGTCCATTTGTCTAGTCTGGGATCTGTGGTACCACAGAGCACTTGTGTATACAATGAACTGAACTACAATGAACTGAACCGTATATGCAATTTCAGCTATCGAATAGTGCATCAGTGTATTTTAGTTTTAAAAAAGTGGTCATCCTGATCCAGCAAGCGTATTTTACAATGCCAAAATATATATTTGACATTTTTGTGGTGAAATAGAGAATCCGTGTTATTTTGGGGGGAAAAACGTATTCCTTGTCCACAAAACAGTTCTGCACCGTCCAACGACATATTTTATATTTCTGCAGGGAAATAGTGCTTCTTTGTTTTTTATAGAAAAAAACATTATTCAAGGTCCACCAAACAGTCTGAAATACCCATTCCAACCACCTATTTTACATTGCTACTGTGAAATACAGCATAAGTGTATTTTTTGACAAAAAAGTGGTAATCCTGATCCACAGAGCATCTTGAAATACACAGCTTAAATACCGATCTCACATTACAGCTGAGAAATAGTGCATTATTCTTTTTTTGTGGGAAAAAAAGCAAAATTCCTGCTTTACAAATCATTTGTATATACACAGTATAAATAACTACATTTAATTTACAGAAGTGAAAAACTGCTTTTGTGAATTTTGGTGACAAAAGCTGTGACATAGTCCATTTGTCTAGTCTGGGACCTGTGGTGCCAAAGAGCACTTTTGTATACTATGCACTAAACCGTATATTCAATTTCAGTTATTAAATAGTGCATCAGTGTATTTTAGTTTAAAAAAAGTGGTCATCCTGATCCACCAAGCCTATTTTACACCGCCAAAATATATATTGGACATTTCTGCGGTAAAATAGAGAATCTGTGTAATTTTGGGGGAAAACCCCTATTTCTTGTCCACAAAACAGTTCTGCATACACCGTTCAATGACATATTTTATATTTCTGCAGGGAAATAGTGCTTCTTTGTTTTTTTAAGAAAAAAAATGTTATTTAAGGTCCACCAAACAGTCTGAAATACCCATTCCAACCACCTATTTTACATTGCTACTGTGAAATACAGCAGAAGTGTATTTTTTGACAAAAAAGTGGTAATCCTGATCCACAGAGCATCTTGAAATACACAGCTTAAATACCGATTTCACATTACATGCTGAGAAATAGTGCATTATTCTTTTTTGTGGGAAAAAAAGCAATATTCTTGCTTCACAAAGCAGTTGTACATACACGGTATAAATATCTATTTTAAATTCACAGCAGTTAAAAACTGCATTGTGGGGTTTTATGAAAAAAGCCATGTTTTAGGCCGAAAAAACTGTTGTGCATCCATCGTTTAAATAATTATTTCCAATTTATAGCAGTTAAATACTGCATTTGTGAATTTTGGTGACCAAATCTGTGTTCTGGGTCCCCAAATCTAGTGTCCATACATAGTAAGAATATCTACTTTTAAGGTACAGCAGTTAAAAACTGCATTTTGGGGTTTTATCGAAAAAATCCGTGTTTTAGACCGAAAAAACAGTTGTGCATCCGTCGTTTAAATAATTATTTCCAATTTATAGCGGTTAAATACTGCATTTGTGAATTTTGGTGACCAAATCCGTGTTCTGGGTCCCCAAATATGGTGTCCACACATAGTATAAATATCTACTGTTAATGTACAGCAGTTACAACAAAACTGCATTTTGGGGTTTTATTGAAAAAAGCCGTGTTTTAGGCCAAAAAAACAGTTGTGCATCCGGCGTATAAATAATTAATTTCAATTTACAGCAGTGAAATACAAATTTTCTGTATTTTATTACAAAAATACTTTTTCCACAAACTTTTTTCACATTATTCTGGGTCCACAGAGCATTTTTATGACACGGCACTGCCTTAGCGAACTTAATTGTCGACTTGTGGCAGGTAAATTGACACCGGAGAGAAACCAATCTTTCAGCTTGGTGGGTGAACGCAAATAATGCGGAGAATATCAAATAAGAGGACGTGGCCATTAAGCGCCAACTACCGCTCCAAGTCAAACACCTTCCTCTGGTGCGAGTAGGCAACAGAATCTGCAGCGTTATTTGTTACGGATGGTGAAGCCAGAATATGTACAGGCAATAGTAGATTGGGTGGCTGACAGTGCCTCCAGTTCCTTCACAGTATCTAACACCCAGTCTCCTGCAGAAAGCTCACAGTTCGGACCTGAAGCCAATGCCTATCAGTCTTCCACCTCACCCCCTTACAAATCAGCCAAGCAGTCAGAGCCCCAAATCATGCAGGAAAGTCTCATGCTTTTTGATGACTCTGTTGGCAGGGTTTCCCCGGCCCATCTTCCTAGCCCTGCCCCAGAAGAGGAAGACCTTGAATGCACTGATGCTCAACCACTTTTGTTGCAGGATGAGGACATGGGAAGACTGCCGCAACACATCTCTGATGATGACGAGATACAGGTGCCAACTGCTGTGGCTTTCTGAAATGTGCAGACCGACGAGGAGGGCAAGGGTCATAAATGGGTGGAAGATGATGTGGAGGATGATGAAATCTTAGACCCAGACTGGACTGAAGGTCATGCTAGTGAGGCGTGCAGTTCTCAGGAAGGGGCGGTGGTCACACAGAGGCAACAGCACAGCAAAAGAGAGAGCAGGGTGCAAAAGCGGCTGTTCCAGAGACAGTACACCTGCTACTGTCCACTGCACCCAGGCACCGAGCACACCAAGGCCTGCTCCAAGGAGTTAATTGGAGTGGCAGTTCTTCACACAATGTCATGACGACAAGACACGAGTGGTTTGCATGTTGTGCCATCAGAGCCTGAAGCGAGGCATAAACGTTCTTAACCTCAGCACAACCTGCATGACCAGGCATCTACATGCTAAGCATGAACTGCAGTGGAAAAAATACCTTAAAAACCAGGAATCGTCTTAGGTTCCTCCTGCTCCCTCTTCTGCTGCTGCCTCGGCCTCTCCCTCCACCTTTGACGTCACCGTGGCACCTGGCGACCAGCAAACAGAGGATGTTCCACCCACACCACCACATATGACACCATCACCAAGCATCCCCACTGTGTCACACGGCAGCGTTCAGCTGTCCATCTCAAAAACATTGGAGAGAAGGAGGAAATACCAACCTACCCACCCTCGAGCCCTGGCCCTGAGTGCCAGCATTTCAAAATGACTGGCCTTTGAAATGCTGTCATTCCGTCTGGTGAAGACGGACTGTTTCAAACAGCTGATGGAGGTGGCTGTCCCCCAGTACGTTGTTCTCAGCCGCCACGACTTTTCCAGGCGAGCCGTGCCTTCCCTGCACAACCAAGTAGAGGATAAAATCAAGTGTGCGCTGCGCAACTCCATTTGCGGCAAGGTCCACATCACCACAGATACATGGACCAGTAAGCACGGGAGGGTCGCTATATCTCCCTATCTGCACACTGGGTAAACGTAGTGGCGGCTGGGCCCGAGGCGGATAGCGATTTGGAGCATGTCCTTCCACCACCGAGGATCGCAGGGCATTATTCGTTGCCTCCTGTTGCTTCCTCCTCCTACTCCACATCATCCTCCTCCTCCTCTTACTCCTCTTCTACCACCCCCACATCCGGTCATCGAAAGAACCTCACCCTCAACTTCAGCACAGCCTAGGGTAAACGTCAGTAGGCGATTTTAAAACTCTTGTGTTTGGGTGACAAACCCCACACCACACAGGAGCTTTGGAGGGGCATAGAACAGCAGACTTATGAGTGGTTGTTGCCGGTGAGCCTCAAGCCCGGCCTGGTGGTGTGCGATAATGGGCGAAATCTCGTTGCAGCTGTGGAACTAGCCGGTTTGACGCACATCCTTTGCCTGGCGCATGTGTTGAATCTGGTGGTGCAGAAGTTTCTTAAAAACTACCCAGACATGTCAGAGCTGCTGCTGAAAGTGCGGGCCATATGTGCTTGCTTTCGGCGTTCTCACCCGGGCGCTGCTCGCCTGTCTGCGCTGCAGCGAAACTTCGGCCTTCCTTCTCACCACCTTATATGCGACGTGCCCACCGGGGAGGAACTCCACCTTACATATGCTGGAGAGACTGTGCGAGCAGCAGCGGGCGATAGTGGAGTTTCAGATGCAGTCTGCACAGGTCAGTCGCTCTGCGGATCATCACCACCAGTGACTGGGCCTGCATGTGAGACCTGTGTACCTTATTGCGGTCTTTTGAGTACTCAACCAATATGGCCAGTGCTGATGATGCCATTGTTAGCATTACAATACCCCCTTGAAAAAAAAATTACGGCGATGATGGAAGAGGATGCGGCACAGGAGGAGGAGGAAGAGGGGGCATTTCACAGGGTTTCATGCAGGTCATACACAAGTGGCTCAAAGGGTGGGTTCCTGCACCAGCAGAGGCCAGGTATACATGTGGACAGCCAGGGCACACTATGGAGGACGAGGAGGATGAGGTAGAGGAGGAGGAACCGGTTTCACTGCATGGTGGCACCCTACACAGCTCACTGGAGTGTGGCTGGGCTGATACGTAGGACACAGAAGATACACCACCTACAGAGGACAGCTTATCGTTACCTCTGGGCAGCATGGCACACATGAGCGACTACATGCTGCAGTGCCTGCGCAATGACAGCAGAGTTGCCCACATTTTAACTTGTGCTGACTACTGGGTTGCCACCCTGCTGGATCCCCGGTACAAGGACAACGTGCCCACCTTAATTCCCGCACTGGAGCGTGATAGGAAGATGCGCGACTACTAGCGGACACTGATAGACGTGCTCCTGAGGGCATTCCCAACTGACACGGGAGGACAAGTGGAAGCACAAGGCGAAGGCAGAGGAGGAGGAGGAGGAAGAGGTCACCAACACAGCTGTGTCACGGCTAGCTCCTCAGACAGCAGGGTTAGCATGGCCGAGATGTGGAAAAGATTTGTCACCGCGCCACAGCAAACGGCACCACCAGCTGATAGGGAACGTGTTAGCAGGAGGCAGCATTTCAACATGGTGGAACAGTACATGTGCACACGCCTCCACGTAATGACTGATGGTTCTGTCCCATTCAACTTCTGGGTCTCCAAATTGTCCACATGGCCAGAACGTGTCTGAACATGTATTTAGCACTGCAGGGGGCATCATTACAGACAAACGCAGCTGCCTGTCCACAGCCAACGTGGACAAGCTCACGTTCATTAAAATGAACCAGGCATGGATTCCACATGACTTGTCCGTACCTTGTGCAGAATAGACATTTATAACTGCCTCGCCCTCAACCATACATTTTTGTACTCCAGGGCACTTCTTTATTGAATCCTCTTTTTTTAATTGTACCATTATTTTGGGGGCAAGCCCAAGTTGAATGAACCTCTCCTCTATCTGGGTGTCAGGGGCCTAAATTTTGTTTAATCGCCTGCTGCATTGGTAGAAGACATTAACCTCTTTTTTCTGTCAAATGACTTCTCCTCTGTCTGGGTGTCAGGGGCCTATATTTCGTTTAATCGCCTGCTACATTGGTGGGAGACATTAACCTCTTTTTACTGTCAAATGACTCTCCTCTGTCTGGGTGTCAGGGGCCTATATTTCGTTTAATCTCCTGCAGCATTGGTGGGAGACATTAACCTCTTTTTACTGTCAAATGACCTATCCTCTGTCTAGGTGTCAGGTCCTACATAAATGATAATGGCCTGTTCCTTTGCAGGTTGACCTGAGGCCTGTGTTGCTGTTATGGGACTACTCACCTCTGTCTGGGTGCTATAGCCTACATAAATGATAATGGCCTGTTCTATTGCAGGTTGACCTGAGGCCTGAGTTGTTTTTATGGGACCACTCATCTCTGTCTGGGTGCTAGGGCCTACAAAAATGATAATGGACTGTTCTATTGCAGGTTGACCTGAGGCCTGAGTTGCTGTTATGGGACCGCTCACCTCTGTCTAGGTGCTAGGGTCTACATAAATTATATTGGCCTGTTCCATTGCAGGTTGACCTGAGGCCTGTGTTGCTGTTACGGGACAGCTCTCCTCTTTGCGGGAGCCATGGGTCTGAATGAGTGATTGTGTCCTGTGGCACTGCTGGGTGAAATCAATACTGTTTTGGCGCGATTTGAACTCTCCTATTTGTGGGTGCCAGGGGCCAGAGTCTGTGCATGAGGCCTGTGACACTGCAGGCAGGCATGATTCCTTTTTGGCTGTGATGACAGTTTCTCCAACTCCCATGTATGGTTGTCTTGGGCCTGAGTCAGTGAGTGAGGCCTGTGGCACTGCATGCAGACATAAATCCTTTTTGGCTGGGATGAGAACTTCTCCAATCCCATGTATGGTTTCCTTGGGCCTGAATCTGTGAATGTGGCCTGTGGCACTGTTGGCCGACATGAATCTTCTTTTGGCTGTGATGAGAACTTCTCCAACTCCCATGTATGGTTGCCTTGGGCCTGAATCTGTCAACGTGGCCTGTGGCGCTGCAGGCAAACATGAATCCACCTCCTTCTCCAAGTTGCCAATTAATATTGGTTAATTTTTATTTATTTTACTTTATTTTAAGTAATTTCCCTATCCACATTTGTTTCCAGGGGATTTACCTTCATTTTGCTGCCTTTTACAGCCATTTTAGTGCCCAAAAGTTCGGGTTTCCATTGACTTCAATGGGGTTCGGGTTCGGGGTCAAGTTCGGATCCCGAACCCAAACATTTTCGTGAAGTTTGGCCGAACTTCTCGACCCAAACATCCAGGTGTCCGCTCAACTCTATATAAGGTGTATTCATGGGATCTATTATAAGAATTAGGTGAATTTATTCTAGAGTCTCAATGTGTATGTAAAATAATTACTTCAGTCTTAGAAACTTTTTCTTGGGATTGTAGACACAAGTGTTCAAAAACAAACAATGGATTTTCCCAGAGACAATAAGGATAAATGTTATATGACTGTGTTTTTCGCCATATGAACGGAAAAGGCCTTAGTCACGTTTAGGAGTTGTGTACCTACAAATACTGAGAATAGAGGTATAATCCTGGATACACATTTATATTTACATTATATTCTGCTAGAAGGTCTGTCTAAAATCCCAGTTAAAGATTACCCCTTCTTCAAATTAAAAGGGAAAAGATAGAAAATAGCTATAATTGTAAAAAAAAAAAATTACGTAGAGCCCTACTGCCATCTAGTGGTAGAGTAAATTAAGACCTGGTTTGTGAAATCGCTGGGTGGAGTGATAAGTTGCTGTCACTTATTATTAATTAACCTAGACCAGGGGTAGGGAACCTCCAGCTCTCCAGCTGTTGTGAAACTACAACTCCCAGCATGCATACTTACTCTGCTCTTCTCTGAACTCCCATAGAAATTAATGGAGCATGTTGGGAATTGTAGTTTCACAGCAGCTGTAGAGCCAGAGGTTCCCTACCCCTGACCTAGACCAATCCTATTTTCTGAATAGGATAAAAAGTGGCTGATTCCATCCAGGGGGAATCCATTCCATCTCATCTGATCCATTTGATCCACCTACCTGAGGAAGCCATTTGACTAGATATCCAGCTACTAGAGGCAGCCATCTTGAAAATTCCTTCCAGCCAACTTCCACACCCCGAGAGGAGATAGGACTTCATTGAATCATAGTCCTGAATCCTGAGACTGATTTCTGCTAGTCGATATCATGGTATAGTATAAACTTCCCTATATTCCATAGATGAATGTCCTAACTTTTCCAAATACAGGGAGATCTATACATATTGTTGAAAATTATTCATATTTCACGGTATTATCTTCAAGGAACTGAGATCAGTTAACAAAAATCTGACTTGAAGTTAATCTGAAACATTTGTCGGCTGAGAGAAACTAGATATCAAAGTGATCTAGATTATTTTTTGGCTTTTGCATATCAATGATTAATTTTCATAATTTTTATTGTAACCGATTTTTACATTTGATTAATTTGCACTATATTATTATTTTTTTAATAAATATATAATTTGATTTACCACTGTCTTTTCTTTGTCATCAAACTTAACACAAATCACAAACTCTTGTTGGCTTGGTATTTATGTTAATAGGTTATAATCTCCTCCCTTACAGATTCTAATTTACATAAATAATATAGACTGTTAATTAGAGCGGTATAAATATTCTGACAGGAGTCACACAGGGGACGAACTGCTCCGTGTCCTTCATCAAGAAATCGAATCCTGGCTTTCTCAGCCACCACTCAAAATCAGAACCATGGTGACCGATAAAGTGAAGAACGTGGTGTCGGCGCTGCATCAAGGAGGGCTGAGCCATGCACCCTGCATGGCACATGTGTTCAATCTGGTTGTCAAGCGGTTCCTGAAGTCTTCCACCCATCTGCAAGACATCCTAAAATTGGCTATAGGAAACTTTTCATGCATTTCAGCCACTCGTACACCTCAAAGCACACCCTCCTTGAGCTGCAGCGGCAGAACGGCATTGCAAAAATAGGCTGATATGCGACGTTTCTCTCCATATGTTGGACTGACTATACGAACAGAGAAAGACCATAAACGATTTCTTGATGATCCAAGTGGACAGGAGTACTCCCCTGTGTAACTACGATGTCAGCCAGTGGCAGCTCATGTGTGACACCTGCCGATTTCTCAGGTCCTTTGAGGAGGCCACGTTATTTGTCAGTCGCCAGGACTACGGGATGAACAAAGTCATTCCACTGCTTCATGTCCTGGAACAGATGCTACTAAATCTGGCTGGTCAGGAGACTGGACACATGCTGACTAGATCTCACGGCCACATGAGCCCTGTGGGGGCTGAACTGGAGGAGGAGCAGGAGGACATTGGAGCATAAGCAATGTGTAGCAAAATGGGTGGGTTTTCTACACAGGTAACAGAGGAGTAGCAGGAGCAGCAAGAGGAGCTACAGGCTGGTGAGGATGGAATAGGAGGCAGAGGACTCAGACACACCGTGGCAGGAAGCAGTGGAGATAGAGGCAGGGAGTCCCTCCGAGTCACTTGCACAAATGGCCCGATGCATGCTCACTTGCCTGCCTAGTGACAGCCGAATTTTCAGCATTTAGCAAAGGGATGACTTCTGGCTCTTCACCTTGTTGGACCCTCTCTACCAGTCCAAAATACGGGCCTTTTTTTACACCCGCCGAGAGAGAGGACTGAACTAATATAGAGATATCCTATGTAGTCATTTGGCCGCTGCCTATCTGCGCCATCGTCCATCCTCTCGCAGGTCTTACAGGGGGGGGCCCTCTGCGCTCACGTTCCACTGCCATCTGCGCTCACGTTCCACTGCCATGGCTGCACGGGAGGGGTGAGGTGGTAGGTGCAGTTCCAGCTCCAACAGCAGCAGCCTGAGTCAAGAATCGCTGATAAGCAGCTTTTTTTGACCCGCATAGTGAAGAAACTACTCACCAGCAGGTAGACATAGAGCAGCACCCTGCCACCCCACATTGAAGATCCGCTGGACTACTGGTCAGCCAAACTGGATTTGTGGCTGCAACTGGCAATATTTGCTCTGGAAAAGCTGTCCTGAGCAGGTGGCATCAGAGCAGGTGTTTAGTGCGGCGGGGGCCATAGTTCCCCCAAGAAGAACTCGCCTGTCCACCCAAAATGTGGAGAGACTGACCTTTGCCAAGATGAATCAGGCATGGATCAGCCAAGATTTCCATCCACCAATGTCTGATGCATCAGACTAGATTATCCATGGTGCCACACTAACACTTTGACAAAAGAGACCGGTTTCTTCTGGCTACCTGCCTCAGCTACTATTCTGATGCTGTGACTCAGCTGATGCCACACATCTAATGCCAAGTGCTCCTTCTTTCACCCACTATTTTCAGCTGGTACTGGTATTGCCACCCACCTCCACACTATGTCACCTTGCCACTCTGTGGCCTCCTGATGCTGCTGCCACCTCCACACTATGTCGCCTTGCCACTCTGTGGCCTCCTGATGCTGCTGTCACCTCCACACTCTGTCACCGGGTCACTCTGTGGTCTCCTCATGCTGCTGCCACCTCCACACTATGTCACCTTGCCACTCTGTAGCCTCCTGATGCTGCGGCCACCATGTCACCTTACCACTCTGTAGCCTTCTGATGCTGCTGCCACCTCTACACTCTTTCATCGGGTCACTCTGTAGTCTCCTCATGCTGCTGCTACCTCCACACTATGTCATAGGGCCACTCTGTGGACGTCTCATGCTGTTTCCACCCTCCCCACTTCATGACTCGGCCACTATTTTGCCTTTCGGCCTGGCTGACATCATCATTTATTTGACCCTTCTTCTGATCTGTCAGAAGGAAGGAAAAATTAGACACACAACGGATCCTGTCTGTGTAGCAGCTGTAAGGCCTGTATGGTCCCATCATAATTGACTTGTAATTTGGTAGCCAAAAGCAGGAGTGGGTACAAAACACAGAAGACATGCAAATATTCCATTCACGTGTTATCTCTGTTTTAGATCCACTGATCCACTCCTGTTTTTTTGGCATTAGCAATACTGATTGATTATTGAGAAAATGCTGACCGATTAAAGGTGGATGTTCAACAGACAGGATCCATTTTTGTAGGTTATTGTTCTGACGGATCAAATGAAGGGTAAAATTATTAGTGACGTCAACACAAACTTACTGCTGACACCTTCTCCACTCTGTCGGGGGGGCTCTACTTGTAAAAGTGTTTAATAGAACAGGTTCTGTAGAATCTATGTGGAATCAGCTGACAAGGGTGTAAAAAGAGTGCGCTTCTTCTTGACACTAACATTGACCTGGAAGGCTGAGTTCATACTTGAGTTATTTGGTCAGTTTTCACCCTGTGAATGCCCAAATAAGTGAAGTGTGCAGTGATTCTAAGAGCGACGCCTGTCATCTGCATGTCATACGGACACACAGTATTATTTCACTACCACATCAGACTCCTTATGCGTGTTACTGCAAGGCACAGTGTTCTTCAACACTATGAAGGCTCTCTGCAGCCCGTAAATAGCAGTTTTTTAACAAGATTCGCCGCTAATAAATTCGGATCAAAGCTAATTTTTTCAGTAGACTGGAGATGACTCATTGACTTCTATGGGAGCGTTTTGTAGGCATACTCTGTGACCTGTGCAGAGGTCACTTTCCAGCAAGTAGTAGATAAGCTTTGACAATCATCTATTGTAAGTGGTATATCCCTAGGTGATGATGAAAAGTGATCTGTACAAACAAGGATTTTAAATTTTCATATAGTTACATGGAAAATTAAAAATAACATCACCAAAAAAAGCTTTAAAAATATGTAAATTCATACCTCCCAACTTTTGAGACGATCAAAGAAGGACACTTATGGTTGATTGTGTGACAGATTGTGTGACTTCAATAGTTTTCTCTTCCAAAATAGCAAAAAAATAATCTGAATATAGAAATTTCTAAAATCCCAACTGCATCAAATAATTAAATAATATACAAGACAGGCTCTAATATACAGAGAGGAATCAGACAAACACTTTCTAGGTCAATATTGTGAATGTAATAATACAAATCTATACCTCAGATTAAAAAGAGGGACAGAGGGACTTGGGTCAAAAAGAGGGACTGTCCCTCCAAAAGAGGGACACTTAGGAGGTCTGGTTGAACATAAAAACTTAATATGACAATAGGTAATTTTCTGATAAAAAATTCCCTTTAAGACCCATTCTTTGAGGGCAGCCACATAGGCCATAAGTACAATAGACTGGAGGCGACCTCATTGACTTCTGTGAAAGATTTTTCTAGGCATGCTCTGGGACTTGTGCAGAGGTCAGGAGGGAGCAGATAAGCTTTAATATCACCTATTGTGAATTGTGGATCCTATGTTATCTATACTATGATAATGTAATAGTTATAATATTATAAAGTCATGGCCACTGAAAAGTTACATCTGAAAAAAGAAGTCTCAGGATATTATTAGGCCTAGTATCCAGTGCAAAATCTGCACAATTTTAGCTATCTTTAAAAAGTGACATGAAATTTAAAACAAAAATTCTAAAGAAAATTAAAGTTAAACATAAAAATGTGATTTAAACAATAGGCCATTTCCTTTAAGTAGTGAATAATGGCGTCTTTATAAATACAGTATTATTTTATCTATATTAGCATACACTTTTATGCCTGCATCTAAGGCCTGTTTCACACTGACGATTTTAGATCAGGCAGGCTGTTCTGGCAGGGATTGGGAACAGCCTGCCGGATCTCTCTGCATTCTACGATTGCCAGAAACTACCGCATTGCTGTCCTGCCCCATTCACTATAATGGGGACCGGCGGAGATATGACCGCAACCCAGCAAATATGCTGACAATCGGCTGGACGAAAACCACTGATGAAACGTCAGTAGCAGCCTGTCATACCCGTTGAAAAAAATCGTACTCAGCTTCTCCCTGGCTACCTATGTGGTCTTCCAATCCCTGTCCTATAAACTTTCAGATATACGGAGTCATGTGCACCACTGTAACAATGACCTGTCCCCAAGCCGCACATCACTTCTAGATCACATGCCACTTTGGGACACATCACCGCAGAGGCCATCATTGGCTTCAGTGGTGCATGCAACCCTGTCCATCCAGAAGTTTACAGAAAGGGGACCGGAAGACTGCAGAAGGGAGACATGGACCCAGGATGCCGGAACAGAGCCATGTAATTCTTCAACAGGCAATTCTTCAACAGGTATGACCGGCTTCTGACATTTAAAACATGTGGAAAAAATTATAAGGAGGCCATACACATTAGATAGAAGTTGGTTGATGGTTTAACACCAGTCAAACTAACAAAAATCTTGTGAACATTCGTTTCAGAGACATAGCCATACACACTTTAGTCTATATTGGCTGTTACAGTTGTTCAAATTGCCCATGCACATTCAAAGATATCAAACGATGAAAGAAATGTCTCAATAACTTGTCATGTTGCCTTTAGCATCAATTACAGCTTGACAACTATACCTCATGCTGTTCACAAGTCGACTCATTGTCTGCTGAGGCATGGCATCCCACTCCTCTTGAAGGGCCGCTCTCAGGTCATTGAGGTTCTGGGGTACAGAATTACGAGCCTCTATACAGAGACTCAGTTGATCTCATAGGTTTTCAATGGGATTCAGGTCTGGAGAAAGTGCAGGCTACTCCATTCAAGATACCACAGTCTCCAGCAGCCATTCCCTAATGATACGACCTTGATGAGCTGGCGCATTGTCATCCATGAAGATAAAATTAGGCCTGTGTTGTTCATGCAGAGCCACAATGACTGTATTAATGATGTTATTTAAGTAGTATGGGCTTGTCACTGTACCATTCACAAAGTGTAGGGCAGTTCTGTATTGACTAGACTGACCTGCCCACACTGTAACACCACCACCACCAAAGGCTTGTTGTTGACAATAGTGGCTGATGCATAGAACTCTCCTTGGTGGCTCCAACATCATTGGCAGTCATCATTTCTGCTCAGCGTGAATCAACCTTTATCAGTGAACAACACTGAGGTCCACTAGTCCCTCATCCAGCATAGATACTCTCTGGACCATGCAAGGCGATCACGTCTATGGTTAGGTACCCTTGCAGGTTGTCTAGCACGCAGACCAGGCTAATGTAAACAGTTTCAAATGGTCTAATGTGACAGTTGGGTGCCTCCCACTGCCCTAAATGTGCCTGTAGGGCATTGTTCATAATGAAGGGGTCATCAGTGTGGGATGTGGCCAAAAGACACCCATTTCTATGACTTTCTGTGACACTTCCAGTCTCTCTGTATCTCTGTTGCAACCTACTGATGACACTCTGTGACACTCTAAGCTCAGCCACTTCTGACTGAGAACATCCTGCTTGAAGCCTCGCAATGGCGAGGTACTGTTGATCAATTGTTAGGTGTCGTCTTGGTCTCATGATGTCCAAATGTGAACAGCATAATGAGGAGGACTGTTTAAATACCAATTCTAATTGAACCAGGAAATTTATTGGGCGATTCATGGATCAAACATCTGTTGTGAATTTTGCCGTAAAGTTCCTTGTTAAAGAACAGCAAGTTTTGCAAAAAGTACTGAAACATTGAACAGTTGGACATATGCATTCAAAAGTTTAGAGACCGTCATATTAAGTTCACCTGTAAAGGTTGGAGGGGATTTTATATAAAATTATATATAATTTGCTATACATGCCACAGATATTTGATCGTGTTAACGAACTGTGTTTTTAAAAACACACTGCACCATTGCATGTGATATGCTTTTTCATATTAGAAAGTTTACAAAAATTGTCTTTTATTGAGGCAGATGGTATACACACATGTTAATGTCATAAAAAAGTGTAGCTTGTTCTGTAAAAGTATATAAAAATGATGCTTTAAAGAGGACCTTTCATCTGGAAAAAAATTCTGAACTAAGTATCATGATGTGTAGAGTGGCGCCCAGGGATCTCCCTGCACTTACTATTATCCCTGGGCCCCCTTTGTTCTCCCGTTATGTCCTCCGGTATCTTTGGGGACTTGGTTATAGTGGGCGGAGACTGTCTGACTTAGTTATACTAGGCGGAGTCTGCCCTTGCTCTCCTGGGCATCTCCTTCTCCCAGGCTGTAGCTCTGTCCAATTGCAGCACAAAGCTCATAGCCTGGAAGTTTTTTTTCTCCCAGGCTACGAGCTCTGCACTGCGATTGGACAGAGCTACAGCCTGGGAGAATGAGACGCCCAGGAGAGCAAGGGCAGTCTCCGCCTAGTATAACCAAGTCAGGCAGTCTCCGCCCACTATAACCAAGTCCCCAAAGATACCGGAGGACATAACGGGAGAAAGGAGGGGGCCCAGGGATAATAGTAAGTGCAGGGAGATCTCTGGGCGCCGCTCTACATATCATGATACTTAGTTCAGAATTTTCTTCCAGATGAAAGGTCCTCTTTAACATGGACAGAATGCCTGCCCATATTTATATATGCACAATTGTTAACTGTCAGAAGAAAAACTTGGCTTGTTCTGCCCAAGCATCCAAAGATTATCCCCTAACATGGGCAGAATGCCAGCCCATATTTATATATGCACAATTGTTAATTATCAGAAGAAAAACTTGGCTTGTTCTGCCCAAGCATCCAAACATTATCCCCTAACATGGGCAGAATGCCAGCCCATATTTATGTACACACAAGTGTTAATTGTGAGAAAGAAAGAGTAGCTTCTTCTACACAAGCATCCAAAAATGATGCCTTTTTTGGGGCAGAATGTCTGCCTGTATTTATACACGTACACAGAATGTCTGCCTGTATTTATATACGTACAAGTGTTAATTGTCAGAAAAAGAGTGGCTTGTTCCCTTTTAATTGGGAGCAGCAGCAGTACAGTGTGTGTAAGGAAAGATCGGGTAAATAGTGGCATGTGACGGAGATAGTAGCGGCAGCAGTGGCATCATAGCATGGAATGGACAAGGCAGTAGATGGTACAAAACAAGATTGTAGTCAGGCATGATGGCAGCAACAGCCAAATGGTACGGAACATGATGGGTGGTATGACTACTGCAGCTGCAGCCATAAGATTTAGAGCATGATGGTAGACATGCAGGCAATGGTAGTGGCATGATAATGGCAGCACCAGTTGCCAAACAGTACAGAACATAATAGTAGGGAGGCATACAGTGGCAGTCGTATGATGGGGCACCATTACTAAAGACAGATTTATTCATCATCCTCGGCTGGAGCAGTATGAAAATCCTCACAGATCCATATCTCATTCATTTTGACAAAAGCAATATTTTGTACATTGACAGAAGACAGCTTTGTCAATTTGGGTGACACAGTGCCCCCTGCTGTGCTGAAAACCCTCTCTTAGATGACATTGCAGGCTGGGCAAGAAATATCAGAAAGAGAATACTGAGATAATTTGGGCCACTGTTCCAGTCTGCCTAGCCCAGAAGTCCATAGGGTCAGGAACTGAACCAGGATGTTCAAGAGGTACATCTCAGTTTGCTGATTTGCCTCAGCCTGTGGCACATCAAATAATGAATCTATCATCCTGATATACTGACTGCTACTTCTTCTGCTGCTTGTGGTAGAGGAAACATAGGGCAGCAGACATCTGCAGCAAGCTGTGTATACAGTGTTTCCTGGTAATAAAGTCATTTGGCCTCCTTTTCAGCTAAAGAAAAATATATCCCCATTTTACTTTGATAGTAAGGTTTAAATCATCATGCTTCCTCCTTCTGTTCCTCCACACAACTACTCCTTCAGTGGCAGTTCCTCATCATTCTCCTCTTTGGAACTTACTCCATGTGAGTCCCCAAAAGCTACAGGGCAGACAGCAAGATGCATAAGCTGTTCTTTTTTTGCCATCCACTGTTGCATCACTGTGAGCATCTGCTCTAAGATAAATATCAGGGGGATGACATTGTTTATGCTGAAGTTGTCCCTACCGACAAACTTTGTGGCTTTCTTGAAGGGCTTATGCCACAGGTGTCTCTCATGAGCTGCCACTGCCCGACTTCAAAACAACACATGCTGCATGCTGAGGTGGTCTAATGCATGACAAAAGCATTCAAACTGTTTGTAAAGATGCTATAGCATCTGCAAAGTGGAATTCCAGTGACTTGGGGCGTCGCAAATTAAGAGGTATAACAGCAGGCTGTTCTGTTGCCTAAAGTCCAAGAGGGAGTTCCTTGCCATATAAGAATGGCTGAAATGTGAGAACAGCCTTCAGGACTTTGTAAGCACCATCTGCAAGTAAGTGTTCTCTTTTTATAAAGCATTACATGACTACGCTTATCACGTGTGTCATTCAAAGAGCCTGTGTTATTTCCCACAAATGGCTGCCGCAAAGGAGACTGGTAAAGGGAAGACACACTTGTTGCGCTAGCTGGCAGCCACTACTATTTACCTACTGGACCAGGTGATGCCACTGGATGTGCTGAAATAGAAACATAGTGCCTACATTTGTATTTCAATTCCAAGAGGTTACTTTAGTTCTGCAGATCTTGCACATGTCAATACTTCTTCTGGGAGAAAAACTGCCTGATAGGAAATGGCAGATCAGGCTCTGGCAGTTTTTGGGAGGTTCTGGCAGTACATTGCCTATAGAGTTGAGCGAACACCTGGATGTTCGGGTTCGAGAAGTTCGGCCGAACTTCACGAAAATGTTCGGGTACGGGATCCGAACCTGACCCGAACTTGACCCCGAACCCCATTAAAGTCAATGAGGACCTGAACTTTTGGGCACTCAAAAGGCAGTAAAATAGCCCTGGAAAGGGCTAGAGGGCTGCAAAAGGCATCAAAATGTAGGTAAATCCCCTGAAAACAAATGTGGATAGAGAAATTACTTAAAATAATTAAAAATTAACCAATATCAATTGGCAACTTGGAGGAGGAGGTGGAATAGGAGGTTGGGGTGGCGTCAGGTGGGAATGCTATGGGAGTAGAAGTTCTCATCACAGCCAAGAAGGAATCATGTCTGCCTGCAGGGCCACAGGCCTCATTCAAACATTCAGGCCCACGGGACCCACAAAGAGGAGAGTTAAAATCACGCCAAGACAGTATTGATTTCACCCAGCAATGCAACAGGCCTCATTCACCGATTCAGATCAATGTCACCCATGAAGAGGAGAGTTACAATCATGCCAAAACAGTATTGATTTCACCCAGTAGTGCCACAGGCCTGATTCACTAATTCAGGACCATGGCACCCGTAAAGAGGAGAGCGGTCCCATAACAGCAACAGAGGCCTCAGGTCAACCTGCAATGGAACAGGCCATTATGATTTATGTAGGCCCCTGACACCCAGACAGAGGAGAGGTCATTTGACAGTAAAAAGAGGTTAATGTCTCCCACCAATGCAGCAAGCGATGAAATAAAATATAGTCCCCTGACAACCAGACAATGTAGAGGTCATTTGACAGTATAAAGAGTTTAATGTCTCCCAACAATGCAGCAAGCGATGAAACGAAATATAGGCCCCTGACAACCAGACAATGAGGCGGACATTTGACAGTAAAAAGAGGTTAATGTCAATAAACCAAAGCAAAAGGAGATTATCTGAAATGTAGGCCCCTGGAACCCAGACAGAGGAGAGAGGTCCCAAAGCAGAAAATCAGGCTTCATGTCACCCAGCAATTGAAAAGGCCACTTTCAGTTATTTAGGCCCCAGCAGCCAGACAGAGGAGAGAGGTCCCATAGCAGAAAATCAAGCTTGATATCATCCGCCAAAGCAGCAGGCGATTAACAGAATTTTAGGCCCCTGACACCCAGACAGATGAGAGGTTCATTCAACTTGGGGTTGCACCCAAAATAATAGTACAATTAAAAACAGGGAATTCAATAAAGTGCCCTGGAGTACAAGAATGTATGGTTGAGGGCGAGGCAGTTATAAATGTCCATTCTGCACAAGGTACGGACAAGTCCTGTGGGATCCATGCCTGGTTCATTTTAATGAACGTGAGTAGAGTTAAGCGAACACCTGGATGTTCGGGTTCGAGAAATTCGGTCGAACTTCACGAAAATGTTCGGGTTCGGGATCCGAATTCGACCCAAACTTGACCCCGAACTCAACTGAAGTCAATGGGGACCCGAACATTTGGGCACTAAAAAGGCTGTAAAATAGCCCTGGAAAGGGCTAGAGGGCTGCAAAAGGCATCAAAATGTAGGTAAATACCCTGCAAACAAATGTGGATAGGGAAATTACTTAAAATAAAATAAAAAAAATTAAAATTAACCAATATCAATTGGCAACTTGGAGGAGGAGGTGGAATATGAGGTTAGGGTGGCGTCAGGTGGGAATGCTATGGTATTTGAAGTTCTCATCACAGCCAAAAAGGATTCATGTCTGCCTGCAGTGTTACAGGCCTCATTCACAGACTCAGGGCCATGGCAACCATACATGGAAGTTGAAGTTCACATCACAGCCAAGAAGGATTCATGTCTGCCAGCAGTGTCACAGGCCTCACTCACAGACTTAGGCCAATGGCAACCATACATGGGAGTTGAGGCGGCTGCGTTTGTCTGTAATGATGCCCCCTGCCGTGCTAAATACACGTTCAGACAATACACTGGCCGAAGGGTAGACCAACACCTCCAAGGCATAAAGGGCAAGCTCTGGCCATGTGGACAATTTGGAGACCCAGAAGTTGAATTGGGTAGAACCATCAGTCAGTACATGGAGGCATGTGCACACATACTGTTCCAACATGTTGTTGAAATGCTGCCTCCTGCTAACACGTTCCCTATCAGCTCGTAGTGCAGTTTGCTGTGGCGCGGTGAAAAAACTTTTCCACAGCTCGGAGATGCTAACCCTGCTGTCTGAGGAGCTGGCCGTGACACAGCTGCGTTGGTGACCTCTTCCTCCTCCTCCTCTGCCTTGTGCTTCCACTTGTCCCCCCGGGTCAGTTGGGAATGCCCTCAGGAGCGCGTCTACCAGCGTGCGCTTGTAGTCGCACATCTTCCTATCACGCTCCAGTGGGGGAATTAAGGTGGGCACGTTGTCCTTGTACCGGGGATCCAGCAGGTTGGCTACCCAGTAGTCAGCACAAGTTAAAATGTGGGCAACTCTGCTGTCATTGCGCAGGCACTGCAGCATGTAGTCGCTCATGTGTGCCATGCTGCCCAGAGGTAACGATAAGCTGTCCTCTGTAGGTGGTGTATCGTCTGTGTCCTCCGTATCCCCCCAGCCACACTTCAGTGATGGTCCTGAGCTTCGTAGGGTGCCACCCTGCAGTGAAACCGATTCCTCCTCCTCTACCTCATCCTCCTCGTCCTCCAGAAGTGTGCCCTGGCTGTCCACATGTGTACCTGGCCTCTGCTGGTGTAGGAACCCACCCTCTGAGCCACTTCTGTATGACCTGCCTAAAAAACCCTGTGAAATGCCCCCTCTTCCTCCCCCTTCTGTGCCGCATCCTCTTCCATCATCGACTTAATATTTTTTTCAAGGAGACATAGAAGGGGTATTGTAATGCTAACAACGGCGTTATCAGCACTGGCCATGTTGGTTGAGTACTCAAAAGACCGCAACAAGGTACAAAGGTCTTGCATGCAGGCCAAGTCACTGGCGATGAAGTGGTGCAGATCCGCAGAGCGACTGACCCGTGCATACTGCATCTGAAACTTCACTGCTCGCACAGTCTCTCCAGCATATGTAAGGTGGAGTTCCACCTGGTGGGCATGTCGCATATGAGGCGGTGAGCATGAAGGCGAAGTTATGCTGCAGAGCAGACAGGCGAGCAGCAACGTGAAAATGCGAAAGCCCGCACATACAGACCGCACTTTCAGCAGCAGCTCTGACATGTCTGGGTAGTTTTTAAGAAACTTCTGCACCACCAGATTCAGCACATGCACCAGGCAAGGGATGTGTGTCAAACCGGCTAGTCCCAGAGCAGCAACGAGATTTTACCCATTATCGCACACCACCAGGCCGGGCTTGAGGCTCACCGGCAGCAACCACTCATCAGTCTGCTGTTCTATGCCCCTCCAAAGCTCCTGTGCGGTGTGGGGTTTGTCACCCAAACACATGAGTTTTAAAATCAACTCCTGACGTTTACCCCGGGCTGTGCTGAAGTTGGGGGTGAGGTTCTTTCGATAACCGGATGTGGGGGTGGTAGAAGAGGAGTAGGAGGAGGATAATGCGGAGTAGTAGGAGGAAGCAACAGGAGGCAACTAATAATGCCCTGCGATCCTCGTTGGTGGAAGGACATGCGCCAAACCGCTATCCGCCTCAGGCCCAGCCGCCACTATGTTTACCCAGTGTGCAGTTAGGGAGATATAGCGACCCAGGACTTGCTTACTGGTCCATGTATCTGATATTATGTAGACCTTGCCACAGATGGCGTTGCACAGCGCACACTTGATTTTATCCTCCACTTGGTTGTGGAGGGAAGGGACGGCTCTCCTGGAAAAGTAGTGGCGGCTGGGAACAACGTACTGGGGGACAGCCACCGCCATAAGCTGTTTAAAACAGTCCGTCTCCACCAGACAGAATGACAGCATTTCAAAGTCCAGTAATTTTAAAATGCTGGCATTCAGGGCCAGGGGTTGAGGGTGGGTAGGTGGGTGTTTCCTCCTTCTCTTCAATGTTTGGGAGATGGACAGCTGAATGCTGCCGTGTGAAATGGTGGAGATGCTTGGTGATGGTGTCGTATATGGTGGTGTTGGTGGAACATCCTCTGTTTGCTGGTCGCCAGGTGCCACGGTGACGCCAGAGGTGGAGGGAGAGGCCGAGCCAGCAGCAGAAGAGGGAGCAGGAGGAGCATGAGAGAGTTCCTTGTTTTTAAGGTGTTTACTCCACTGCAGTTCATGCTTTGCATGTAGATGCCTGGTCACGCAGGTTGTGCTCAGGTTAAGAACGTTTATGCCTCGCTTCAGGCTCTGATGGCACAACATGCAAACCACTTGTGTCTTGTCGTCAGGACATTGTGTGAAGAACTGCCATGCCAATGAACTCCTTGGAGCAAGCCTTGGTGTGCTCGGTGCCTGCGTGCGGTGGACAATAGCAGGCGTACTGTCTCTGGAATGGCTGCTGCGCTTTTGCACCCTGCTCCCTCTTTTGCTGTGCTGTTGCCTCTGTGCGACCACCGCCTCTTCCTCAGAACTGCACGCCTCACTAGCACGGCCTTCAGTCCAGTCTGGATCTAGGACATCATCATCCTCCACATCATCTTCCACCCATTCATGACCCCTGCCCACCTTGTCGGTCTGCACATATGCACATACAGAAAGCCACAGCAGTTGGCAACTGTGTTTCGTCATCATCAGAGACGTTTTGTGGCGGTATTCCCATGTCCTCATCCTGCAGCAAAAGAGGTTAAGCATCAGTGCATTCAAGGTCTTCCTCTACTGGGGCAGGGCTAGGTGGATGGGCTGGGAAAACCCTGCCAACAGAGTCATCAAAAAGCATGAGACTTTCCTGCATGATTTGGGGCTCTTACTGCTTGGCTGATTTGCAAGGGGATGAGATGGAAGACTGATGGGCATGGGCTGCAGGTGCCAACTCTGAGATTTCTGCAGAGGACTGGGTGTTAGATACTGTGAAGGAACTGGAGGCATGGTCAGCCACCCAATCTACAGGGTGGGCCATTTATATGGATACACCTTAATAAAATGGGAATGGTTGGTGATATTAACTTCTTGTTTGTGGCACATTAGTATATGTGAGGGGGGAAACTTTTCAAGATGGGTGGTGACCATGGCGGCCATTTTGAAGTCGGCCATTTTGAATCTAACTTTTGTTTTTCAATAGGAAGAGGGTCATGTGACACATCAAACTTATTGGGAATTTCGCAAGAAAAACAATGGTGTGCTTGGTTTTAACGTAACTTTATTCTTTCATGAGTTATTTACAAGTTTCTCTTTGTTTACAGCCATTGACATGTCGCCGAGGTTAACACGTGAGGAGCGGATAGAAATTGTGTTGATGTCTGGTGAACGCAGTAACCGGGTCATTGCAGCAGATTTCAATGCAAGACACCCTACGAGACCACCCATCTCTCATGCTACAATTAGCAAACTGCTTGCTAAGTTTCGTGAAACTGGTTCAGTGTTGGATTTGCCAAAATGTGGACGCATGAAATCTGTCACTAATGAAGAAACATCAGTGGCTGTCCTAGCTTCATTCAGCAAGAGCCCACAGCGTAGCACTCGCCGCATGTCACTGGAGAGTGGCATTAGTCGAACGTCCCTTCGGCGGATATTAGCTACTCACAAATAGCACCCTTACAAACTCCAGCTACTGCAGCATCTCAACGAGGATGACCCAGATCGGAGCACTGAATTTGCAGAATGGGCAAAACAAAAATTGGAACAGGACCCTCAGTTTACACAGAAGATTTTGTTCAGTGATGAGGCAAACTTTTATGTGAATGGTGAAATTAACAAACAAAACAACCGCTATTGGTCTGACACTAAACCACATTGGATAGATCCCTCAAAGACTGTTGGAACAAAAAAAATGATGGTATAGTGTGGTGTATGGGGTACAAAGATACTGGGGCCATTCTTCATCAATGGAAACCTCAAGGCCACTGATTATGCGAAATTGCTAAATGATGATGTGTTTCCCTCTTTATGCACTGAAGCTGGCACGTTCCCTGAGTTTTTCCAGTAAGATGGTGCACCACCACATTATGGGTGTCAGGTCCGAGCATTCCTAGATGAACAGTTTCCTGTAAAGGGGATTGGTTGTCGTGGGCCAGTTAAATGGCCCCCAAGGTCTCCCGATCTGACCCCCTTAGACTTTTATCTTTGGGGTCATCTGAAGGCAATTGTCTATGCTGTGAAGATACGAGATATGCAGCACCTGAAACTACGGATACTGGAAGCCTGTGCTAGCATTTCTCCTGCGGTGTTGCTATCAGTGTGTGAAGAGTGGGAGAAGAGGATTGCATTGACAATCCAACACAATGGGCAGCACATTTGCACATTGAACACATTTTATAAGTGGTCAGAAAGAACTCATGAAAGAATAAAGTTACGTTAAAAACAAGCACACCATTGTTTTTCTTGTGAAGTTTGATGTGTCACATGACCCTCTTCCTATTGAAAAAACAAAAGTTGGATTCAAAATGGCCGACTTCAAAATGGCCGCCATGGTCACCACCCATCTTGAAAAGTTTGCCCCCTCACATATACTAAGGTGCAACAAACAGGAAGTTAATATCACCAACCATTCCCATTTTATTAAGGTGTATCCATATAAATGGCCCACCCTGTACTATCGCCTGTACATGTTCTGGCTTCACCATCCGTAGAGTGGCATTTAGGCCTATCAAATAACGCCGCAGATTCTGTCGCATACTCGCACCAGATGAAGGTGTTTGATTTAGAGCGGTAGTTGGCCCTGAACGCCACGTCCTCTCCCAGCAACAGGAGCTCCACCAACACCACCACGACCATGACCACGTCCCTTATTTGATGTTCTCCTCATTATTTGCGTTCACCCACCAAGCTGAAAGATTGATCTCTCTCCGGTGTCAATTTACCTGCCACTAGTCGACAATTACGTTCGCTAAGGCAGTGCCCGTGTCATAAAAATGCTCTGTGGACCCAGAATAATGTTTTTTGTGCCCAAAATACACTGATTCTCAATTTCTATGCGGTACTGTAAAAAAAAAAAAAATCGGTACGCTGCACAAGTGGTTTGTGGAACAAGAACAATTAATTCTGTAATAAAATACAGAAAATTTGTATTTCACTGCTGTAAATTGAAATTAATTATTTATACGCCGGATGCACAACTGTTTTCTCGGCCAAAAACACGGCTTTTTCAATAAAACCCCAAAATGCAGTTTTTAGCTGCTGTACAATAACAGTAGATATTTATACTATGTATGGACACCTGATTTGGGGACCTAGAACACATATTTGGTCGCCAAAATTCAAAAATGCAGTATTTAACTGCTATAAATTGTAAATAATTCTTTATGACACCAGATTTGGGGACCCAGAACACAGATTTATTCACCAAAATTTCCAAATGCAGTATATAACTGCTATATGTTGGAAATAATTATTTAAACAACGGATGCACAACAGTTTTTTTGGCCTAAAACACGGCTTTTTTCAATAAAACCCCAAAATGCAGTTTTTAACTGCTCTACATTGAAAGTAGATATTTTTACTATGTATGGACACCTGATTTGGGGACCCAGAACACATATTTGGTCGCCAAAATTCAAAAATGCAGTATTTAACTGCTATAAATTGTAAATAATTCTTTAAACGACTAATGCACAACAGTTTTTTCGGCCTAAAACACAGCTTTTTCAATAAAACCCCAAAATGCCGTGTTTTACTGCTGTAAATTTAAATTAGATATTTATATCGTGTATGTACAACTGCTTTGTAAAGCAGGAATTTAGCTTTTTTCGCACAAAAAAAATAATAATGCACTATTTCTCAGCTGTAATGTGAAATCGGTATATTTCAAAATGCTTTATGGATCAGGATTTCCACTTTTTTGTCCAAAAAATACACTTATGCTGTATTTCACAGCAGCAATGTAAAATAGGTGGTTGTATTGGGTATTTTAGACTGTTTGGTGGACCTTAAATAACGTTTTTTTTCCTATAAAAAACAAAGAAGCACTATTTCTATGCAGAAATATAAAATATGTCATTGGACGGTGTATGCAGAACTGTTTTGTGGACAAGGAATACATTTTTTCCCCCAAAATTACATTGATTCTCTATTTCACCGCAAAAATGTCCAATATATATTTTGGCGGTGTAAAATAGGCTTGGTGGATCGGGATGACCACTTTTTTTTAACTAAAATACACTGATGCACTATTTGATAGCTGAAATTGAATATACGGTTTAGTGCATAGTATACAAAAGTGCTCTGTGGCACCACAGATCCCAGGCTAGACAAATGGACTATGTCACGGCTTTTGTCACCAAAATTCACAAATGCAGTTTACCCTTAAACATACAAAAGGCAATAAAGGGGACTTGGTCAGCCAGAAAAAAAGTTTTTTTTCCTTCACTGAGCTACAAAATAGGATTAAGCTGATGTCCCTGGCTGGCTGGCACACATGCAGTACACTGCAGTGGCTAATATGGCCCCCGAACACCATCTCAGTAACAGATGGATTATAAAAAAAGATTTCCCTTGCAGTGGCTGGGTACAGAAATGTCGGATTGCTGAAGCTCCCTCCCTCTCTATTTGCTGTATCTTGTGGATTAAAGTAGCATAGGTTCTGCTGATTTCTGCCCTATTCTGTCCTTGATCGCAGCACCAACATCCTCTCCCTAAGCTCAAATCAGTAAATTGACGTGCGGCAGTACGTGACTCCAGCTTATAAAGAGGCTGGGTCACATGCTGCACTCAGCCAATCACAGCCATGCCATTAGTAGGCATGGCTGTGATGGCTTCTTAGGGCAAGAAGTAAAATGCTTGCTGATTGGCTGCTGTGCAGCCCTTCAAAAAGCGGGAAGAAATTGCCGAACAATGGACCAGAACTTTTTTGAAAATGTTCGGGTTCGGGTCTGTGCCATGAACACCCCAAAATTCGGTACGAACCCGAACTATACAGTTCGGGTTCACTCAACTCTAATTGCCTCTGCTCTTTATTGCTGCCAATAGCACTACCCTCCTCCGCTGATGTTAGCTCCTCCTCAGCATCCTGATCCAGCTCCTAGGTCCTGTCTAACACAGAATCTTCAGACTCCACACCCTCACTTTTTTAGACTGTGTTATATCATTGTGAGCTCCTTGGTCCTCCCTCCCAATTCCTTGCTCTGTATTTGTCACAACTGTCACTGTACCACTGCTCCTGGCGCCACTACCACCATCAAAAACAGCTATGCATGGGTTCCCCCAACTTCCCCTGAACCTCCTCCTCATGGCAGTCTGATGACTACTCTCACACAACTCATCAATAAGAAGACTCTTGACTATCTTCCATAGCACGCCATGTTTTATTTTGTTGACTCTTCTTAGGAAAAAAAAAAGACACCCTACTATGAGGAGGCAGTGAAGACAGAGGGGATGCAACTGAAAGTGAAAGGCTTTTCTGGGGTTGTGAGGAGGAGCAGGAGGAATGCTGTGACCTCTGTCGCCAAGACACAGTGTCACACTCAGAGGTGACCTTCACAACATCCTGCTGTGACTGAGAGGAGGAGTGAACTATCCAGTCCACAATCTCATCCTCTTTGTCCTCAGTAAAGGCTCATGCACACGAACGTGTGCTACCCATTCCGTGAATAGATCCATGAATGGATCTGTGATCCGTCCGCACCACACAAAAAAGAACAAGTTCAACCTTTTTGCTGTGCAGAGCACTGCATCTTCTGGATTGTGGACCTAGTCAAGGGAATGGGTCTGCATCCGTCATGCGGTGCCCAAACGGCCGGTGCTCGTATATTGCGGACCCGCTGTTTGTGGGCCGCAATACAGGCACTGGCCAATAACAGCTATTTGCATGAGCCCTAATAATGTTGCACCTTTTGGAAGCCAGGGAGAAGTGTGGCCTATTACTACTGTCCGGATGGCTGGTGTTGCTACCCACATTCTGATTCTTGAAGAACGCCACATGGGTCTTCCATTTTGTACTATTCGGTTTTCCAGACATTTTATCATGAGGCCTAAAAATGAAAACTCACAGGTTACCTATAAATGAAAAATCATGGGTTTGGTACACACAGATTATAATTTTCTGTAATTTAAAAAACAGAGGTGCAATTAATTTTCCTTCTCCATCCACAAACACACTGAACAATGCTGTTGGGAATAATGCAGTGTTCGCAGTGAAATTTCTATGAATTATGTATGTGTTTAATAACACTGGTTTAAAAATGAAACTTCTGTAATATAAAACACACGGTACAATGTAATAAAGCATCCGCCGATGCAGTATTGGTGATGAAATTTCTATGTACTGCCGTAAAATATTTTTGCTATAATACAACGCATTCAATAACACAGATGTATATAATTAACTGAAAAAAATGCAGTAGATGCCTTTGTAGCAGAATGCTATTGGGATGAAGTGCTAGTAATAAGCCTATGTAGACAATTGAAGTTTTGGAAAAAATAAGCTGCCTCATATTACATTTTTTTTCTTGCAGGGGGTTGGTTTTATTATGTACTTAGCCTAACTGGTAGGCTAAATTACAGGAAGCAGCTTAAAGCACAATTGGGGTCATTTATCAAACTGGTGTAAATTAGACCTGGCTCTGTTGCCCAAAGCTACCAATCAGATTCCACCTTTCATTTTCGACAGCTCCTTTGGGAAATGAAAGGTGGAATCTGATTGGTTGCTATTAGAGATGAGCGAACATTTAAAAAAAGTCAGTTGTTCGGCGTTCGGGTGGTGGTAAGTCGCGCATCCCGTTATGGATTCCACTATAGCGGCATATGGAATCCATAAGGGGCGGCTGCCACCTACCCGAACTGTTGCACAGCCGAAGGACCTGGGGTGACGTCACTGTCATGTGATCAGTGCAGGGGGCGTGGCTCAGCACGGGATCAAATCCATATGCCGCTATAGTTAAATCCATAACGGGATGCGCGACTTACCACCACCCGAACGCCGAACAACGGACTTTTTTTAAATGTTCGCTCATCTCTAGTTGCTATTAGAAAATAAGCCAGTTCTACTTTACACTAGTTCGATAAATGACCCCAAATGTGCCCAGCCTTCTGTGAACCACTCCCTCAAATTTTTCCCTCAGCTCTTCCTGATCAAATTCCCTTTATCTACACAATTATATTTCTATTCTTTCCCTATATGTTAACCCTAATCACACTAGAATAGTTGCTTGTGGCTAGGTAATCATTTTTTTGGCAGGCTCTGCCACACACATTCCTTCCTGGTCAGAAGCTTAACACTATGACGCTTCTGCTTCTTCAGCTAAGCATCTTGCTGCCTTCAGCCGCCTGATTGGCTTATGACTTACACTTTCTAATGGCTTTTCCCTGTCAAAAGTAAGAGTAAAATGGCACTGGGCACTGTTTTAACACAATTTGTGTGCAACAAATCAAAGATCTTCGGATTAGTTTTGGCAAATGTTTGTATAGTCTTTAATGAATCCGACTAGTTCAGAATTATTTTGCTCATCCTTAGTGCTACAGTATGCTTTTGTTTCCTGGTATATGGTACAGCGTATGGTTGCATATTACCGATTTGGATTTGCTTGAGAAATTAAAATTATTAAGAATTTTGTTCTTTGATGCCCTGTTTAACTCTTTCGCTACCAGTGTCGTACATCTATGGGGCTAAGTTGATGTTTAAACATGGCACCCGCTCATGCCTGCAGCGGGCAACATGGCCGGGGGACAGGGGCGTAGCTAATGGCTCATGGGCCCTGGTGCAAGAGTTCAGCTTGGGCCCCTCTTCCCTCAGTACTTTGTGTGTCTTTATGCGGCACAAGGGTCTTTGGGCCCCCTCAGGCTCCTGGACCCGGTAGCGACTGCTACTTCTGCACCCCCTATAGCTATGCCCATGCCGGCGGATCTCTTCCAGGTTCTTCCAGGTTAATACCAGCATCCCGTGCAGTAAATGGAGTTGCCGGTAATAAATTCTAATAGGTTGGGTGTGTCTGAAGAGACCCAGCGTATTACAGTTGCAATTCCTATTTTGGCCAACATAAGAAATTAGCAATTCACATATTACTATGCTGCTATTTGTAGCATGGCAATATTAAATAAATAAAAAAAGTTGTTAAAATGGTAGCCTCCTAGACTGGCTACAAAAAAAAAAAAGTTAAAAAAAAAAGTACAGTGAATGGCGTAATGGATAAAAAGGTCAAAATAGCCGATTCGTCATTATAGAAATTGCTTTTCTTTTCACAGAAAAAATTGAATAAAATGTGATCAAAAAGTCAAGCATACTCCAAAATGGTATCAGTAAAACCGACAGATCGTCCCGCAAAAAATGAGCCCCCACACAGCTCAGTAGACATAACTATGAAAAAGTTATGGGGTCAGAATATGGTGACATAAAAAAACTATGTTAATTTATTTTTACAGTATTTAGATATATATAAAACCTATACATATGTGGTATCGTTGTAATCGTAGTGACCCAGAGAATGAAGGGCACAGGTCAGTTCTACCGCAAAATGGAACGCCATAGGGACAAAACCCATAAAACTGTGGAGGAATTGCATTTTTTTTTTTCAAATCCATCCTATTTGGAATTCAGTTTAAGATTCAGTTATTTGACCAGTTATTTCCTTAAGTGATTGTGAGTCGGCTTCATTACTGGTTATACCTTACAATAACTGATGGAAATAACTGAAGTGTGAAGTGTGAACTCAGCCTAATTCATGTAATTGGTTGTTGAATCCACACCTTTGTTATACTGTAAATAGATATTAGAAGAACCTTTATATGATGTGTATTCTCAGACCTAATCCTTTCTAGATGGATTATAATAACACTCTGTGTTCATGGTAACACTCGCAGACCATTTTATATGTGAAAAGATGGATTGAATCATGGCTAACTGGTGCACATAAAAAAATAAACAAAAGCCCTGATTTATTAACAAAGAAAAAATTGGGTCATCTTCACATTTGTCTGTGTGTGTAAAAGTAACGGTCTGTGTGCCAAATTTATGAATGTGATGCACAGAACTTATTAAATTTAGCACAAACATATCAACTATTACCATTAAAATGGTCAAAAACTAATGTGCTTCATAGGAACACCCACAAACCAATTAGATTTCGAAAATTGATTTAGCAGGTGCCAAAAATAACATTGGTCTGATGCAGACTATTGATAAAGGAGTCTTCCAAGTAAAATGACAGAAAAGTTACAATTTACTTCTACATAACAATAAATCAGTTTGATAAATCAAGGCTAAACTTCAAGTCAACTTCAAGGCCAAGCTCGGTGGCACCCATATTTTATTGTGCAACAAGTGCTTCGTACCTCTGTATACATGTCATTATTATGATTTATAAATACTTTTATACTTTTACATTTACAATGCATACCAATGGGGGTATCTGCTACTCTATCAGAATGGAGGAATGGGAGCCCTGTTCTCGTGATCGCTAAGGGTCCCAGAAGTTGGACCCCCACCAATCAGCTAGTTATCCCCTCTTCTGCTGATAGTGGATAACTTAAAGACTTAGCACCACCCTTTTAATCTTTGCCTGCCCAAGCAGCTTTCTGTTTTTTTATTTTCGTTTTTTACTTCCTACCTTCCTGTAGCCATAACATTTTTTATTTTTCCCTTCGCATAGATGTATGAGAGCTTGTTTGCTTTTTTCTACTTTATAGTTGGCACGATTTTATATTGCATACAATGTAGTGGGAAGCTGGAAAAAAAATTACAAATGGGGTGGAATTAGGAAAATACACAATTCTGCCACAGTTTTAGGTGTTTCTATTTTACAGTGTTCTTTATGTGGTAAAACAGACACGTTAACTGCATTGTTGAGGTCAATATAATTACAGCAATACCACATTTTTCATTTTTCTTGTGTCTTAATACTTAAAAAATAAAAACTTTGGAAAAAAATTTTTTTCTTAGCATCACTATATTCTGAACCCATAACTTTTACCTATTTATGTCAATGGAGTTGTTTGGGGCTTATTTTTTGCAGCATGATCTGTAGTTTTTATTGATAGCATCTTGAGGTGTGTATCACTTTTTGATCACTTTTTATTAAATTTTTTGAGGGAGGTGAAGAGAAGAAAATGTGAATAGTTTGCCCAGTATGGGACACAGCGATGCCTATGATCTTTATTTTTTATTGCTTATATTTAGTTTTAATATCTGGAAAGGGAGGTGATTTGAATTTTTATATTTAAAAACTTTTTATTTACTTTTTTGTACCCCCTTTGGAATTTAACATGCGATCGTCTAATCACTTCTCCCATAGACTGCAAATAATTTCCACTGCTGTCTATGGGAGATTCGCTATGTTCTATGTAGCCTTGTCACAGACAGGGCTTCATAGGAACATTGCTGTGGCAGGCCTCAGATTCTTTAACAACAATGGAATGGCTTCCTCTATCTTGGTGCTGGAAAGCCTTTTGGGCCCCATTTTGGCCCTTTCTTAGATTCTGTGGTCGCAATTTATTATGACAGTTTAAAAGTTTTTGATTGGCATTAATGCCAATCACAGACTTTGCTTCTGGGTTGCTATGGTGCCAACTCAGTCCTGGCTTCGGCTGTATATGTACAGCGGCAGTCGGGAAGGGAAGTATTTTACAAAATTGTTTAACACCACTGTCTACATTATATTAAAAATAAACTGAAATGACAGTTACACTCGCTCTGTACAGTAATAAAACAAAGTTTTATGCAAATCGCCTTCGGATGTTTATTTGAAGTCGATTCGCTCATCCCTAGTAATCAGTACTGTTTGGTCACAGAAGGTCTAAAAAAAAAAATATTATTGTAAAGGCAAAACTTAGATGTCTAAAATGTTGTTAGGAATAAACACAGTAAATATAATTTAGTTGTCATCTTATCGATAAGATTTGCCACTTTTTTGGCGTGAAAAAGTTGCAAACTGCACATCTGCAACTTTTTCAATGGCACTCACGTAAATAGTTTTGCACAAGTGCCATTACTCCACTGGCCTCAGATAAGATGACGCGGAGAGGGTGCGAAGGAGGCAGGGCCGGCACCCCTGCCACATTTTTGTCATCTCCTACACCAGTTTTCTGGCATAGAAGAAGATTGAAATGCACACTTGCCAGTGGCTGGCGCAGATTTCAGTTCAGGCACAATGACTGAATCATGAATCAAGCGAGGCATCTGACAGCAAGTCTGTTATCATAGCATGGCATATGCCGCCGGACTATGATAAATTAGGGCCATAGTGTGTAGTTATCATAAGGGTAATGTTACTGATACATACTGAAGGAACTGGTTGAATATTTCTCTGTGCATCTTGAGGCAGTCAACTTAATGTAAAAATATTATGCAACGGTTTCTACACTTGTACCTTGAGCTTTGGTAGCCTAGTGAAGCTAACATGAGCATAGCAAACTATAGGCAAAAAAACTAAGGTGGGGGTAAAATAAAGATCATTACTTTAAAAGGGGTACAAAAAAAGAGATGAAAAATGCTACATCCATTTTTGGGTTATTTTGGTGACCTCATCTTATTGCAGTGATTCAGTTTAGCTTTATCTAAACATTACTACGTTTGCCTATAGGAACCGTAAAATAGTATTTTGTCCATTATTTCTTTTGCAAACTACATGCAACAAATATATTCTGAGAATAAGATGTGGCTGCCCATTTCTTTGTGGTCCTAACTGGAGATGACCACCAGAACGTGAAGAAATGCTCAGCATACAGCTACTAAGTGAATAGTTATGTCCAGTGCCAGTGGTGGCTTATGATAGAGCTACCCAAAGACATTCTTACTGCAGGAGGTAAGTAAAGTAGATGAAATAATTATAGATAGAGATGAGCGAACATTTAAAAAAAGTCCGTTGTTCGGCGTTCGGGTGGTGGTAAGTCGCGCATCCCGTTATGGATTCCACTATAGCGGCATATGGAATCCATAAGGGGCGGCTGCCACCAACCCGAACTTTTGCACAGCTGAAGGACCTGGGGTGACGTCACTGTCATGTGATCAGTGCAGCAGGGGGTGTGGCTCAGCACGGGATCAAATCCTGTGCTGAGCCATGCCCCCTGCACTGATCACATGACAGTGACGTCACCCCAGGTCCTTCAGCTGTGCAAAAGTTCGGGTTGGTGGCAGCCGCCCCTTATGGATTCCATATGCCGCTATAGTGGAATCCATAACGGGATGCGCGACTTACCACCACCCGAACGCCGAACAACGGACTTTTTTTAAATGTTCGCTCATCTCTAATTATAGACAACAACTAAGAAAGATAAACAGCAGGATTGTGACATCACCCTCTCAAACACCATGTTCATGAAACACAGGCACTTTGCACTGGGCCATCAATAAGATGAAGGTAAAATAATTGGTTGCGGTAGTTCACATTATACCGATTTGACAACCAAAGTTTGGGAAGCTCCACACTGTTGGGAAGCTACATATAAGTTCATTCATTTGCGTCCATGGCCAGGAAACTTCTCAGATCTCAATCCCTTTCCAGATTTCAATCCCTATAGCACAACAGATATACAATGTACAGTGATGGGCTTGATATACTATGAAGAGACTGCAGCATTTGCACAAGGTCACTGTGACCCCTTCATACAGCTGATTGGCGGGGGTGCCTGGAGTCAGACCTCCACCAACCTGATATTGACGAGCAATCTAAGGTCCTGGTCACCCTCTTTAAATCAATAAGATGTAAAAATAAATATTGGTAATTTAAATGTTAAAATAAATTACACGTTAAAATACATTTAAGAAAACCTCAAATGAAAGTATCAGCGTTATAAAATGTCAGGCTGTGGTAGGTTTGGGTAGCTAGCATTAGAAGGAAGCACCTGTTATGGGTAAAGCGATCAGCTCCCATCCACGTGATGGTGAACTGTCTACCTGGAAATGTACCATTACTGTTAGTGCCAATTCACACGACCGATTTTGAAATACACGCGTCTTCTTTCAGCGCAAAAAAAAAAGTGTTCACTTCCATACAAACTTGAATTTTCATCTTGAGATTTTTGAAGCATATTTGAAGCAGATCTGCGCAAACAAATGCACAAAAAACGCATAGACTTTCATGGAGCAGTTTTTTTTCTGCTTCCTATTCATTTTAATGAGAGATTTAGCGCTGATTCTGCCCCAAGATAGGACATGCTGCTTCTCTTTTACTTGCTTCTTTTTTACATGTGTAAAAAAGAAGCAAGTCCTGCTTCCCATTGAAATGAATGCGAGTCTGTTTTGAGGCGTTTTTGAAGCTGATTTGAAGCTGATTTTAAGGCAGAAATTATCACAAATCTGCTCTAAAAACTCCTGTGTTAACTGGCCCTTATGCTAAACAGTACGATACGATCTGAGATCTCCCGTAACTGACAATTCAATTACAGAAAGAAAGACCTATATAAGTACAAAAGTCATTAGGACACTGCTGTAAACTATGGGGAAAAAAAGCTTTCACTTGGCGTCATTATACTCTTGGAAGCAAAGGTTCCCTTTCTTGAACTGTTCTGTTAGTTTCCGATGAACCAGACCTGTAAAGAAAAAGAAATGTTGCTGATATCGATTGAATGTTTACATTTATCAGCACTACTTAAAGGGGTTGTCCCAGCTCAACATTTATAGCATATCGCTAGCATATGCCGTAAATGTCAGATAGGTATAGGTCTCACCACTGGGACCTTCTCTGATCTCCAGAATGAGGTCCCCAGAGTGAAGGGAGAGAAGCTGCACATGTGCGGCAACCCTCCATTCACAGCCATTCACCTTCATCGTGAACAACGAACTCAGAAACAGCAGATATACAGTATAAATGAATAAATTACAAGTTTTACTGAATCCTTTCCCAGAAAACTACAGTATATATCAATCTGCTCAGCTCTTTCTGCTCTATAGAACACTGCCTGCAGATTTCTTTGCATTTTGTGGTGACAGGTGACTTTTTTAAAGAGAAACCTGCATAGTTAAAGGGGTTATCTGGCAGATAAAAACTTGGGTTAAAAACAAAATAAAACAAGCAATACCCACCTGACAGAACCCCGCTGCAAACATTTCAATGATTTCCGTGTCTCCCACTGGTCTATTCTTCTGTAGCCTTTCGACACCCAGGTAATAACCGCTCAGTCGATCACAGGCTGCAGAGCGGCCCATCTCAACCAGTGATTGGCTGACTGGGTATTTCCAAAATATCAAGAGGCAGACCCGAAGGGGACCTGGTAAGTGTAAAAATGGCTGTGGTGGGGCATTTGTGAGCCGATTATTGCTTGTTGCCAATTCTGCCCATTTTCTAACAATTTTTTAACTTCTGGACAGCCCCTTCAGTACCCTATGTCTATATGTTAATTTACTTGCACATATAATTGGACTTGGCATCTCAAGTTTATGTATTAAAGAGATTCTCCAGGAAATTCCGAAATAAACTGGGTGATTGGGTGTTACAACTAGGTTTTACCATTCTCCTTGTGATAGGGGTGTGTCCCTAAACACGCTGACATTGTCAGCAATGATTAGACAGTGTCAGAATCTGTGAGAACTCATACCCAACTGGTAACAGCTAGTGTTGAGTCCGTACCGAAATTTACGATTTTGGGTACCCGGACCCGAACTTTGCCGTAAACATTCGGGTTCGGTGTTCAGGCATTTAATACAGCTTGTTGAAAGGCTGCAGGGCAGCCAATCATTAAGCCTTTAAGCTGTGGGCACTTGGAAGCCATCACAGCCATGCCTAGTCAGGGGCTGTGATTGGCCGGTGCATCATGTGACACCACCCATCAGCTCTGAGTAGCGCAGAGACAGGAAGCAGGCAGCTGAAGTGAGGAACAGTGTTAGAAATCACATATGGCTATTTGTTCTGTTGGTGATCTATAGTGAATTCTTTGTGGGTGCTATACACCAGCTTTGCACCCCTGACAAAGAAATATAATAATCAATCTGGCTGTTAATTCTGTGGGTGACCTACAGCGATCTTTTGTGGGTGCAATGCACCATCTTTGCACCCCTGACACAAAAATATAAAAGTTAATCTGACTGTTAGTTCGGTGGGTGACATATTCCCATTTTTTGAGTGGGGTACACCTGCACTGCATATGTGACAGGGAAATTAATATAGTTAATCCGTCTGTTAGATTGGTGGCTGACATATTCCCATTCTTGTTGTGAGGTACACCTACACTGCATACCTGACAGGGAAATAAATATAGTTAATTCGTTTGTTAGTTCGGTGGGTGAAATATACCCAATTTTTGTGTGAGGTACACCTGCATTGCATACATGATAGGAAAATGTATATAGTTAATCCGTCTGTTAGATTGGTGGGTGACATATTCCCATTCTTGTTGTGAGGTACACCTACACTGCATACCTCACAGGGAAATAAATATAGTTAATCCGTCTGTTCGTTCGGTGGGTGAAATATACCCAATTTTTGTGTGAGTTACACCTGCATTGCATACGTGACAGGGAAATGAATATAGTTAATCCGTCTGTTAGTTCAGTGGGTGACCTCAAAGAATGAGGAGAGCATCAAATAAGGGACGTGGCCCTGGTCGTGGTGCTGCTGGTGTTGGTGGAGCTCCTGTTGCAGGGAGAGGACGTCTGATCTGTGCCAGCTAGACGCCCAAATGAAACACCTTCCTTAGGTGCACGTAGATGACAGGACGTTCAGCGTTAAAAACCTTATGGCGGTGGCTGTCCCACAGTAAGTGGTTCCAAGCCGCCAATACTTTTCCAGGTGAGCCATCCCTGCCCTGCACAACCAAGTGGCGGACAAAATTAGGTGTGCACTGCACAACGCCATCTGTGGCAAAGTTCACATAACCACCAATACGTGGCCCAGTAAGCACGGGCAGAGACGTACTATCTCCCTAACTGCACACTGGGTTAATGCAGTGGCAGCTGGGCCTTAAGCGGGTAACAGTTTGGCGCATGTCCTTCCGCCACCGAGGATTGCAGGACGTTTCTCTTTGACTCCTGTTGCCTCCTCCTCCCACTCTGCTTCCTCCTCTACCACCTCTTCATCCGGTAACACCTTCACCACCAACTTCAGTACAGCCATGGGGAAACGACAGCAGGCTGTTTTGAAACTCATGTGTTTGGGGGAAAAAACCCACACCGCGCAGGAGCTGTGGACGGGCATGGAACAACAGACCGATGAGTGGTTGGTGCCACTGAGCCTCAAGCCCGGCCTGGTGGTGTGCGATAACGTGCAAAATCTCATAGCAGCTCTGGGCCTAGCCTGATTGATGCACATCCCTTGCCTGGCGCATGTGCTGAATTTGGTGGTGCAGTGGTTCCTGAAAAAACAACCCGATATGTAAGAGCTGCTACAGAAAGTGCGGCCCATATGTGCACGCTTTCGGTGTTCTCACCCTGCTGCTGCTCGCCTGTCTGCGCTGCAGCGTAACTTCGGCCTTCCAGCTCATCACCTCATGTGCGACTAACCCACAAGGTGGAACTCCACCTTGCACATGCTGGAGAGACTGTGCGAACAGCAGCAGGCGGTAGTGGAGTTTCAGCAGCAGCACGCACGGGTGAGTCGCTCTGTGGAACAGCACCACTTCAACACCAATGAGAGGGCCTCCATGCTTGACGTCTGTGCCATGTTGTGCTGTTTCGAGTACTCCACCAACATGGCCAGTGAAGATGACGCCATCCTCAGCGTTACTATCCCACTTTTATGTCTCCTTGAAAAAATACTTTGGGCGATGATGGAAGAGGATGTGGCACAGGAGGAAAAGGAGGAGGGATTATTTCCATGGTTATCAGGCCAGTATTTCAGTATTAAGTGACTCAGAGGGTGGGTCCCTGCACCAACAGGGGCCAGGTACACAACTGTCCAGCCAGGGCACAGTTCTGGAGGATGAGGAGTAGGAACCGTGTTCACAGCAGGGTGGCACCCAAAGCAGCTCATGGGCATCACTGGAGCATGGCTGGGGGGGGGGGAGATACAGAGGACACAGATGATACACCTCCCACAAAGGACAGCATGTCGTTGTCTCTGGGCAGCCTGGCACACATGAGTGGCTACATGCTGCAGTGCCTGCGCAACGACCGCCGAGTTGCCCACATTCTAACCAGTACTGATTAATGGGTGGCCACCCTGCTGGATCCCCACTACAAGAACAACGTTTCATCCCTAATTCTGTCACGTGATCGGAAGATGCGCGAGTACAAGCGCACGCTTAGTGGAAGCACAAGGTGAAGGCAGAGGAGGAGGAAGAAGTCGCCAACACAGCTGGGGCACTGCCAGCACCTCAAAAGGGAGGGTTAGCATGGCCAAAATCTGGAAAAGCTTTGTCAACACGCCACAACAACCAGCACCACCAGCTGATATGGAACGTCTTAGCAGGAGGCAGCATTTCAGCAAATGATGGAACAGTACGTGTGCACATACCTACACGTACTGACTGCTGGGTCTGCCCCATTCAACTTCTGGGTCTCTAAATTGGGCACATGGCCTGAGCTTGCCCTTTACGCCTTGGAGGTGCTGGCCTGCCCTGGGGCCAATGTATTGTCCGAACGTGTGTTTAGCACGGCGGGGGGGGTGATCACAGACAGGCGCATCCGTTTGTCCACAGCCAACGTGGACAAGTTTACGTTCATTAAAATGAACCAGGCATGGATCCTACAGGACTTGTCTGTACCTTGTGCTGAATAGACAAGTATACCGGCTGCACCCAGCCATTGTTATACTCGAGCGCACTTTCTCTTTGCATTCTCTTTTCTATTTCCCAATGTTTTGGGGTCTTCCCAAATTTATTAAAAAAATAAAAAAACAACAAAAACAGTGTTGGCTAGCTCCCGAACCCGAACTTTGAGCCAAAGTTCGGTCGAACTCATTGAACCCGAACTTCCAGGTGTTCGCTCATTCTTAGTAAGAGCCAGTTGTCAATTTATTCATAAACTTCTAGGAGGACTAACAGAGGAACAGTTCAATGCAGAGTTATATGAAAAGCTGCTTCAGAATTGTTATATTATGGGGAATACAAATGTTTACTAAAATAAACGTCAAAAGGAATGACGGGTCCACTTTAATGACCTTCAAAAAGGCCAATATTCGTGCAAACATTTGTTTCCAATCATTGCCCTGCAAAAACATTGCCAAAGATCAGCAACTAAAGACGTTGTTGTTGATGGCATCTTTTTTCCAGGCATAAAATGTTTTTTTTATTTTTTAGTCAGCAGAATATCTCCCTGTGTAAACAAGGATGTGCCTCTGACAATATGCAAACTGAATAGGGACGAATGATCTTTAATGTGAGCTTTCATCCCCGTGTAGAACGATGATAGCTCTATTTAAATGTATGAAACAAGCTCAGACACTGATGATCAGTGCTCGCTTGCAGACTGATGATCTGGCAGTGCAAATGGGTCCTTAGACAGAAAATCAGTGTAAGCATCAGGAGGACATTAAAAATGCCATGGTGTCTGTAATGTCTTCAGTGCTTTAAATCTGTTCAGTATCTAACACACTTTCTGTTGACATAATGAACATACAGTATGTTGAAGCCAGGCTCAGACTGGCCCACAGAGGTACAGGGGAATCCGCTGAGCAAAGTGGGCCCCTAGTCTCCCACCCCCTGCACAAGTGGCACATAACACATTAGATTTACTGCACTACATAGATATATTCAATGTACAGCACCTCAACCAGCCTATGTTCATATAAAAAAAACTTATTATATTTGAATGCATCCATATGGTGGGCCCCCAAAATAAATTTTACTGGTGTGCCCAGTCCTACACTGGTTGAAGCGATGAATGCGAGCTCCAAGTATAGAAGTTTCAATCATGCTGTGAAAGGCTCACCTTTTCTTCTTTATCTTTGCCTCCCAGGAGTAAAATGTTAAACTCAGCACAAACTACAAAACGACAAAATGACAACGTAAAAATTATTCATTTTAAAACCAGCAACATTTCTATCATATAATGATACAAGATTCTGTGTAACTTACAGACACTAGAGGAACAATGCCTTGAAAGGCAGCCGCCCACTGAAAATTAAACTTTTCATTCAGAAATCCACCAAGTGTTGGGCCTACAAATGTTCTTTGTAGGAAAAGAAAAAAAGGAAAAATTAATAAATTGAATTAACTACAGCAGAAACATGTTCCTAGCGGTATCAATGTTTCACGGTAAAGATTAAACCTATCCAGCATATACGGCATAAATGCTTAAGTTGTCTAGCCTTTAGTAAGTGATGACCTTTCCTCAGAATAGGCCATCACTAGCCGTTCAGTGGAGGTCCCACAACCCGCACTGCCGCTGATCAGCTTTTTGGTGTACCTACATTGCCGGAAATCAGCTCCAGAACTACACAGGACTGTCAACACTGTAGAGGAGAGATTTTGTTACTACAGCAATGCTCCCTCCACTATAAGGTTCATGGTACTGTGTACCTCCGGTGCCGACTTCAGGTGACTGGCCCACATGGAATAGCTGATTGGCAGGAGTGCAGGTGTCGGACACCTACCGATCAGCTAGTGATAGCCTATTTTGAAGACAGGCCATCACTTGTTAAAGACTTTATAACCCTTTTAAGTATATATATTTAGCATACATTGTACATTGCCTCCATGGGTGGTCACAAATGGTCAGATGCTACATAACAGACATTGAGCTGTGAGACATCTGCCCATCTTTTAAGCCATCAGGACATGTTAGTTTATACTTTAAATTTTGTGAATTTTTGCATCTTTAGATACATTAGACAGAGTAAAGGCTGAAGGTGAATTTCATGCCTCCATAGTTCTAACAGGGTCATCTACAGTACATCTTATATATGCAGTAAAAATGGAAGGTGGTTGGTCAAACAGCAAAGCAACATGGACGTCAGAAAGGTTTACACTAGCACTTCCCCTTATCCTGATCTGCAAAGCTTTCTAAAACCTAGAAGTACTTCCTAGATATGATGTCTAGGAAGTAATCTTCTACACCTCTGCCACTGTCCCCAGGCAAGCCATGTGATAGATATTTTAGGAGGAAGAATTAGAATGTTGAAGACAATTCAGAGCTGCACCCAACCTCAGTTATCAGCTCCTGATTATAAAAGTCTTAAGGTGCATTTAGATGCTCCAACGAGCAGCCAATGGTTGGGAAGAAAGCCTTCCTTCCCAACTATTGGTGGCTTGTTAAATGGAGATGAAGCACTGCTTTTACATGCAGTGATCACCTCCACAGTATGATGACAAGCGATGGCTGCTGTTACTGTTGCAGCTGTTATGGATTGCATTGCAATCAACAGATTAGGCTTAAGACTCGTTCTTTAATACAGTTTGGGATGCACCGTTACTTACAGTAATGGTGAATGCGCGAGACTTCCTTAGTCCCATGCTACTAGCGGCCATTTTTCGTTACATTGCAAGCACCAGTTTTTGTCAGGCTTAATTCCGACACTAATGCTGGAATCAGGCTGGATCTCTGCCGGGTCCAATTATAATCAATGGGGTCCGGTGGTGTCTCCTTGCTCCTTAAAGTCAAGAAGGTGGTCCTATTGTTCCCTCTATGACAGTCCATACACTGCTAGCTGTCAATCACTGAAAGGACCATCTCTTTGACTTCAATGCCCAGAATGAGCAGGAATCTAAATTAATAAATTACAAGTTTTGCTGAATCTTTTCCTACTATATATCAATCTGCTGAGCTCCTCCTGCTCTATAACATGCTGCCTGCAGCTCAAACACCATGTTCAACATTAAAGTTCCCTTTAAGCAGCTGTTTATGCTTCTTAAAATGCTACATAAGACCTCAAATGAGTGCAGTATCCCAGTGTTAAAAGTTCATGTATTGATCTATAATTTATGAAGGGCAATAAACACACTATGGTATCAGATCATATATAGCTTATAGAAGAACTGCAGCACATGTCTTGCATCAAGGTCTGTCTATTATCTCAAGGTCTATTTATTGACCGAACTTCATAGTGATGACATGTGAAATCACAGTGATCACCTACAAGTAAGTGAACTTGTGACCAATTAAATATGTAAAAAAAAAGGAAATCATTATCATGATCCTCTACTAGAAAGTGTAATATTAGTTTCATGTAATACAGATACATAAAAGTGAAGCCGGAAGAAGCCGGAAACAGGGAAAGGTCCTCATACGATTTCATATTCATAAGGCGGTGTGTACAGTGTTCACCTCTCCAATCTGTGTGTTCGCGAATATATAGTTGCACACTGATGTTATGTGCTTGGCTCAACTAACTGCATTGGTAACAGTGGTGCATGCGCTCTGGCCCAAAAGAGCTAATCTAGCACATGTGTTGTAGCCCTAATGAAAGTGTCATGGTTACTAGGTACGATGAAAAAGCATTTCTAAGTCGCAAATTCTATATAAGGTGTCTAATATCAGAACACTCAGGTGTAGCTGCTGCAGACCGATCCAGACCCATTAAACATGAATGGGTCCGTGATCCATCCGCATGTTCTATTTTTTTTCCGGTGCTGTGGCACGGAGAGAAACCCCATCGAAGCACTCCGTAGTGCTTCCGTGGAGTTCCGTGCCTCCGTTCCGCACGGGACCTTCCGGATTCAAGTGAATGGGTCCGCATCTGTAATGCGGTGCACAAACGGCCGGGGCACAGATATTGAGGACCCGCTGTTTGTGGGCTGCAATACAGGCAGGAGAGATAGCTATCGAATGAAAGAACGTTCCTCTGACAACTATTCACCTTCAAAAGTAAGCTTTTCTTTGAAATGGAATCACCATGTTTATTCTGCTATTTCTGAGAGCAGCATAAAGTAGTGACCGATTTTGTGCCAATTTCAGTGCTGTGCTGGTTATATGTGCCTGTGGTGTACTTTTTTGTGAAATTGATAGTTTTTAGTTGCAGCGCTCATATCACACTGTGATTTTGAAGTCTATAGTAGTCATACAGTGAGAGAACCAATGCCCTCCCATCTCTGATTGACAGAAGAAAAGCTGTCAATCAGCGTCAGGAGAAGTCGGCAGTTCATGACTACAGAGAACTGCTGGCTCACAGCACAATGTGGGCACTGCAACTAATAAACAAAACATTTCAAACTAGGCTCATATATCTAACAGAACGCCGCCACTAAGTGGTGACAGGTTCCCTTTAATGACTATAGTGCCAGTAGTTTGTTGATTATTTCAACTTTTATATACACATTTTCTGCATTCTTGCTTTAGAACTGGGCGCATAAACCAAGGGCCTCTTAAGACCTGTAATGCTTAAGACTGGGAACTAAAAGTGGCCCTGGAAAAAAAGGTAAAAGTGGGCCCATGTTTCAGACAGGTCTAAATTGACAGAAAGCGGGTAACATAATTAGGCAGGGACAACAGAAGTGGGCAGGGCCAGCAATACCATAGGGCAGACAATATTCCGCCCCAGCTGAACCAAATACCACAGTATAGCACAAAATACTGCGACCTATCACAGTATTTAACTGTATCACTGTCCTGTCCTATCAAGGTGCATAAGAGAGAATAAGATCATTATGTACCCAGCTAGCGGCCGTGAGGAGGGCTTGAGTGGCCCTCCTAGGCATTGGCCCACCGGGAAATTTCCCTGTAGGGTCAATGGCCAATCCGTCCCTGGCAGGCACTGTGGGTCTGCATAAGTTACATTTTAACTGCCTAAGGTCTTATGCACACAAACGTTTATTTTTTACGTTTACGATCCGTTTTTTGCGCTCCGTATACGGACCATATACGGAACCATTCATTTTCAAAGATAGAACATGTCCTATTATTGTCTGCATTACGGACAAGGATAGTACTGTTCTATCAGGGGCCAGCTGTGCTGTTTCGCATAAAACGGAATGCACACGGACATCATCCGTATTTTTTGCGGATTGCAAAATATTGAAAAAGCTATACGGTCGTGTGCAATAGGCCTTAGGCTACATGCACAGGATGTTTCTTTACTGCCATCACACGTCCGTGTTAAGACCAAAGGCAGTCTATGGGGTTATTCACATGGCAGTTTTTTGATGGCCAATGAATAAAAAATAGAACATATTCTGTCTAGTCCGTTTTTTACTAACTGACTGCCCTCATAGATTGAATGGGTCCATTTTTAACGTCAGTTCTTCAAAAAGGTATCAGTGAATAAAAAAAAGGCTGTTAATGGACTGTTTATCAATTTTTTACGGACGTTTTTTTTCTACATGTTGTGTGCACGTAGCCTTAATGGTTTAATCCAGGCAACACTGTTCCTTTGCTATACCTACTACAGACCATGACTGGTATTCTTTGCATTTCTTCCTCACACCCAGCACTAGGTATAACATCCCTTTTACACCGGCAGAGGATCGGGACAGTTATCTGTAATGGATGTTCTTATAAATCTTTGTTCCTTGTTAATTGGCCTGTGCAAAGGTGCCACAGATTCCCTGACAAGGGTGCAAAACAAACAAACTGTCTCCTGTCAGCACCAATAAGCAAAGTTAATGGGGGACCAAGGATCATAAGGTCGTTGGTTACCCTTTCACTTGGCATCTGTCTGTGTGAAAGGTATTTCAAACGAGAGCCAATCATCTTAAATATTGCAGATCATTATTGGGCTGTGTAAGAAGACACTGATACAGTTTTAACCAAATGCTCCTTTAAAGGGGTAATCCCATATGAGACATTTATGACATATCCACTAGATATACAATACATGTCTCATATGTTTAGCAATCCAGAGAGGAGATGACTAGATGGTCTTGTAAGCATGAGGCTCTCAACATTGTACTTTATAGGAGTTGTGAAACACACAGCTGATTTACTTACTCCCATACACTACAAAGACATGAATAAGTATGGTCACCTTGTCTATTGAGTACCAAACAGGGGAGCAGCCCAATGTCCCAATAAGTTTAGTTTCCATATCTGGGACTCCCATTTGTGATACATGTACCGCAAATACTGTTGAAATGCCATGTCTCAAATAAGAGTGCCTCTTTGTTTTATTTGCGGCCCTTGGGAGAACTGCAGTCTATCAATGTGGCCATCAGACCAGATAAAAGATTGTGCACCTCTGCCTTAGATGGATATACAATCATATTCTACAGGTTAATAAAAATTGGAAGTATCTATGCAGATGCGATGGAAAGAGATGTACATACCCTGTAGACCACACTGCAGTGAACAGTCCTGATATCAAGCCCAAGGTGCTAAGGCCTTCTTCAAAGCCATTCTCACTGGAAGCAAATAAAATATGAATATTACAAATTGTGGTATTATAAAACCGCAAATGGCGCCACTACTGTAGCTGCCTGAGCATTTATAACTCACTGCACAATCCAGCTGAAATAAAGAGAATACTAAGAGCTGTTGAGGCATAAGGGTTCAAAATCTAGTATTTATACATCCAGGGCCCGAGAGCGGAGGTTTCTGGTTCCTAAGTAAATGTTACCACTATAATTAAGTATAGGAGACTTTAACTAACATTTATCCATAAAATATCTTTCATTATCTACTGATAATTGGACTGAAGTCATCTAATCCTAGAATCTACCACTATGTTCAATCATTCTAAGAATTGTCAGAAAATAATGTGATGTTCAGTCTGATGTTGAAATAAGACACTGGCAGATTCATCGACAGAACGCACTATTAGCACAGGAGACCAGAGCTGCCATATCGAGGCCCCATAATAAACATATTGTGCCCTGCAGACCCAAGGCTCTGGGCCAAAAATTTTGGCCTGTGTTTTATGATGTAACAAATGCAGAAAAAAATAAAACTTTTCTATGGACAGAGAATGTAATAGCTTCTTGTAAATCCAGGTAATATCAATCTTTCACGTAATATTGTTTATCATGGATTATTAAAGGGATTTTAGGAGATTTTGATACTGATGACTTATCCTCAGTATCTGATCGGTGGGCGCCGGGGCCTTCTTGCAGCTTACCAAGCACAGCACCGTATATTGTATAGTGGCTGTGTTTGGTATCGCACTCAGCCCCATTCACTTCAATAGGGCTGTGCGTAGGCCACGTGACCAATGAGTGTGTCATCACTGGCCTAAAAAAAGTTGTGAGAAGGCTGCAGCGCTCATAGGAGCGCCGATACCTTCTCAAACAGCTGATCGCGGGAGTACCGGGTGTCGGACCCCCACCGATCAGATACTGATGACCTATCCTGAAGATAGGTCATCAGTAGCAAAATCTCAGAAAAGCACTTAAACTGAAAAAATAGAGAAAAATAATACATGAAAAATAGCTAATTTTAAAAAATGACATCCATTGAAAGCAAACTAATTGCATATAACAAAGAAAAAACTTCCCCATGTATTCCAAGGCACCAGTCCTTTGATGGTAAAAACTTACGCTAGAGCAGGGGTGGGGAACCTTTTTGCTGCCGAGGGCCATTTGGATATTTGTAAAATCGTTCAGGGGCCATACAAAATTCTCAACTTCAAAATTTGATGGCTACATTTGGTCAAACATATAAGTGACTTAGGAGTAAATTACAGAAATTCCGCTTCAATTCAAAAAAATCTAGAGCGCTGTATTTTTGCAGCACAAAATGGCGCCAGCACTGTATATTACAAATAGTACAGGCGCCATTTTGACCACATATAAGAGTCTAATATTTAAGTTGAGAAGGTTATATATTTATTTGGCATTAATGGCAGCCAAGCTCATCCCAGTGGGCTCCAGAGAGGGGTTCACCCAGCTTTTACTCTGCCTGCCACTGTCCCTGCCTCTTTCTTCGCAACTGTCCATATCTTTGTCCCTTTCTCAGCCTCAGATCTGCCCCCACCTCCATCAGCCTCAAATCATCCTCCTATCAGACCCCCCAGTCTACAACGGCCTTAGTTGAGACACTCATCAGACCCTCCCCAGCCTTAGATCAGACCCCCAGCCTCAGATCACACCCCCATCAGATCTCCCAACCTCAGATCAGACCCCCATCAGATCCTCCCTAGCCTCAGATCAGCCCCCATCAGACCCCCCAGCCTCAGATCAGGCCCTCATCAGACCCCCCAGCTTCAGATCAGACCTCATCAGACCCCTGCAACCTCAAATCAGACCCTTATCAGAAACACCAGCCTCAGATCAGACCCTCAATAGGCCCTCCAGCCTCAGATCAGACCCCTATCAGACCCCTATCAGACCCCAGCCTCAGAACAGACCCCTATTAGACCCCCAGCCTCGGATCAGATCCCGCCAGCCTTAGATCAGCCCTGCCCAGCCTCAGATAAGCCCCCATTAGACCCCCCAGCCTCAGATCAGACCCCATCAGACCCTACCCACACTCAGATCAGCCCCAATCAGACCTCAGATCAGACATTTAAAATAACTAAAAAAATAAACTTACCTCTCCAGCTCCGGACGGCACTGCCACTCGGCAGATTTACTTACCCTCCCTGGATTTCTTCCTGCCGCACTGTACTGTGACCTGACAGCGCACAGCGACAGGTCATAGTGCACATCTGCGTGCACTACATCCTAACACTGTACGTGTCAGGGCACACCATGGGGCCGGAAGAAGACCAGGGAAGGCGAGTACAGCTAGCAATGCACTGTTCTCACCTTCCTGTGCCTCCTACATGCTAATGATCGCTTCCATAATGGAAGCGGTCATTAGCATTTTCTGGCAGGGGGCTGGGGGCCACATAAAAAATGGTCTTCTTCCTGCCCCACTATACTGTGACCTGACAGCGCACAGTGACAGGTCATAGTGCACATCTGCGTGCACTACATTCTAACACTGTACGTGTCAGGACACAGCGTGGGGCCAGAAGAAGACCAGGGAAGGTGAGTACAGCTAGCAATGCGCTGTTCTCACCTTCTACTGCCTCCTGCATGCTAATGATCGCTTCCATAATCAAAGCGGTCATTAGCATTTTCTGGCAGGGTGTCAGGGCCACATAAAGAAAGGTCTTCTTCCTGCCGCACTGTACTCTGACCTGACAGCGCACAGCGACAGGTCATAGTGCACATCTGCTTGCACTACATCCTAACACTGTACGTGTCAGGACACAGCGTGGGGCCGGAAGAAGACCAGGGAAGGTGAGTACAGCTAGCAATGCATCCATTGTATAGCAGTTGAGCTTTGTATTTAGCGTAATGTCATTCACTTGAAAGGCTATGTGACTGATGGACAAGACTTCACAGGCTAAGGAAGAGGCTGCAGCTCTTGGCCCATGGTCCTATATAGTTGTCTATCCTGAGAAGATCCAGAAGACCTCTTTAGTCTCTTTCTTTATCACACGTGTTGACATCACTCTGAACAGTCACTATTTATCAGATCACTATGTTGTGTATGCAGAGAAGTAGTAAGAAGTTATAAAATGGTATGGCATACTTACTATGCTGCAGTGAGCATTTCTGGATAGATTGGCATACCAGAAAGACCAATACAGAATCCATCCAACACCAATACGAAGATAAACAGCCACAATTTACTAGAAAACAGAAAATATAGACCAATATTAACAAGTTCAGAAATATTATTTTTGTCAAGTGCTGATATACTACTGTATATTTCACACTGCCCATAATCCTAAACATCATTCCCACATTTTTTATTCTCTAAATGCCTAAAATCATAAGATAAAGTTATTTTGCAATAGATCCTAATTAAAGATTTCCTAACATTTTGCTTCCCTCTGACGTGACCCACTGAATCACTGCTAAAGGATTAATACTCAGGTTACTACTTTAAAATTTTTACTGTTATGCTAACTGTGATTTTTGCACCCTGTGATCCAGAAAGGCTACATATGTGAGGAAATACTTAAATTGGCATCCTTGTTAGTAGCTGCTGGGTAGTGAGCGTGTCTTATTTTTCTCTGTCTAGAGTAGGGAGTTCCTAGAAAGTCAAGCTAGAGTAAAGCTCTGTTTGGGATGTGTTGCAGCCAAGTAGGCCAAAAGAGACCTCTTTTCCAGAAAAACATAATTCCTGAGAGTGAAAAGCTGCCTGTAAAGCAACTCTGCTGAGGATAAACGTCTGAGGAAAAAAGAGTTGAATTAATACAGAAGGTTGAGGACCAATCAGCTGTTTGAGGAGGCAGCAGCGCTCTGGTGGACAAAAAAGTAACATCTCATTCATCGGTCACCTGGCCTAGGCGCAGCTCAGTCCTATTCAGTAAAAGGGGCTGAGCTGTGATGCCACACAAAGCCACTATACAAGGTACGATCCAAATACTTTGTAAGCTGCGAGGACGCCACAGAGCTCACCGGAGTCAAACCGCCTCTTTAAATGGTCGGAGGCACTGATCAGATACTGATGGCCTATCCTGAAGACAGGTCATCAGAATAAAACAGTAGCAAGTAGTCCTTTATAATTATATGAACACTAATTGGTATTTCGCCATGTTTACCACAAAAAACCATCGCAGTTTTTGTTATTTTGAGGGGGGAAAACAACAAAACCGGTACATGTGAATGCACTCTAAAGATACTAGCACTCATTGAAAAATGCTGATCTTTATTAATACTGGTTTGTTATTTTTTATGCAATTTAAGCATAAAAGAGTTTTCCAGGACTTAAATATTAATGACCTATCTTCTACACAGGTCATTGATATCAGATTGGGTCCAACCTCCTGCAAACCCACCGATTAGCTGTTTCCACCAGCACCAAAAACTATACAGTGGGTGGAGCTGGAAGTAGAAGGTGCTCAGTCCATAATGTAGGGGCTATGCTGGAATACTGCAGCTCTGCTCCCTTTCAATTAAATGGGAGCTAAGTTGCAATACAACGGCCGGAAATTACATCGTGGACGGAGTCTTCTGCTTCTGTCTCCATTTCTGCCACAGATAGCTACCCGAAACAGCTGATCGGTGAGGGAGGTGCAACTTGCTATTTTACTCTGTTTCTATTCCTCACAATGTTTGCTTGCTAAAAGTGAATTGAAACATTGACATTATATTCACATGCAGCAGAATATCTTGCAGACATTTCACTGACTGAAGATCAGTTTCACATACGTGAAAGGAGTTGTTCCTGCAAATTCCATTCAAAAGATGGGGAGTTGGGGACAGTTCCAAATCTGAGGTGTGGGAGCCCTTAGGCCAGACACAGACGAGCAAGTTCGATAAGAGAAACTCGCTGCGTGTGGCAGTAGGATTTCCCATTCTGGTTTCTGTTCCTCTGACAGGATAGGATGGCATTATAATGATTTATAATGCTTTGTGTACCTGTGAGACCTTGAATCTGTTGAATTACACTGCCATAATGCTGTCAGGTTAATTGAGTAGATTATAGGTCTCACAGGGACACACTGCATTATTTATCATTATAATGCTGTGTGATTAACTTGCTCAGGCTTCTTTCACACTAGCATTAGGCTTGTCCAGCAGCAAACGTGTGCTGCCAGATGTGCGGCCCTGTCCCATTCACTCTAATGGGGACGGCCGGGAGATGCGGCCGCCAACACGGCAAGCATGCCAAGAGACGGCGGGACAAATGCCGCAGCACGCAATCTGCAACTTTTCCTTGCCAGGTGTAAAAAGGGGGCGTGGGCAGGGAAGAGAGTGGGCCGTCTGGCCCATCTCATTAATTTTTTTATACGCCTGTTTTAGACATAGAAAATGGCCTAAATCTAGGCCAGCAAGAGAGCTGGCATAGATTTAGACAGGCTGTGGATATACATACATTCTATGCTGTGCATAAATAAGGCATTAGTATACAGTTTGATCAAAGAGCATAGGCCCACTTACCGCGACAAGGTTGCCTCTACAAGTGGGGACCTACTCTAATTTAATTAGCCTGAGTCTGCAAAGGGTCTATAAATTCCTTCTATCTCTCAGATGGATTTCCTGAGGGTTGTGACTGGGTGAACTCTTTGCACTCGTTCAGATGGTGCAGTACTGCGTATCTGCCATCGCTGCCTCGGTGCTGTGCTGGTGGGGTGATGGGGCCCAGAGCCAAGGTGGCTTTGCTGCACAGTGAGGGTGCTGTGTGGCTACTGGGTCCCGCTGTCTGCTGCTTGTGCGGTGCTGGGGCACCGGTGGTCACCGCGCACTGCTGCGCCATAAAATTAGAGTAGGTCCCCACTTGTAGAGGCAACCTTGTCGCAGTAAGTGGGCCTATGCTCTTTGATCAAACTGTATAATAATTCCTCATTTATGCACAGCATAGAATGTATTACAAATTGGACTGAGATGCCATGTAATTATGCTGAAGGACAGTCGTTATATCAAAAGCATAGTACAGAGCATGTGCGATCCAGATTCACTCTCTTGTGTTATATATTGTTAGAATCTATTTTCTTTTTCCCCCCTTCTGGTATCAGCATTCCTCCCCATTTGGACTAGGTGTTTTTAATTAGTCTGAGTCTGAAAAGGGTCTATAAATTCCTTCTATCTCTCAGATGGATTTCCTGAGGGTTGCGACTGGGTGAACTTTTTGCACTCGTTCACATGGTGCAGTACTGCATGTCTGCCATTGCTGCCTCGGGGCTGTGCTGGTGGGGTGATGGGGCCCAGAGCCAAGGTGGCTTTGCTGCACAGTGGGGGTGCTGTGTGGCTACTGGGTCCCTCTGTCTGCTGCTGGTGCGGTGCTGGGGCGCCAGTGGTCGCCGCGCACTGCTGCGCCATAAAATTAGAATAGGTCCCCACTTGTAGAGGCAATCTTGTCGCGGTAAGTGGGCCTATGCTCTTTGATCAAACCGTATACTAATGCCTCATTTATGCACAATATAGAATGTATTACAAATTGGGCTGAGATGCCATGTAATTATGCTGAAGGACAGTCGTTATATCAAAAGCATAGTACTAAGGATGTGCGATCCTGATTCACTCTCTTGTGTTTTATACCTTGGTGGTATATGTTACCCTTCGATGGAAGACTCAAATGTAGTGTGAAGAGTCCAAGATATTTTTGCATATTAAGATTTAAACACACCTTTCAATGTGGAATATAGGTGCAGGTCCTAACATAAAAAAACACAACGCAGTGCCGAGGTTGCCATAAATGAGAAAATGCTGCCTCCACTCCTGTATGAAAAACATAAAAAGTTAAATCATGATTACAGTGAAAGCCATTTGATCAATGTCAAAAAAAATATTACTTACGGGTAATCTGTCGCTTACTACTCCAAGAAGTGGTGAACTTAGTGAATACGATAAAGCGAGTCCAAGAAAAACTAAGCCAACATAACTGGCGTTCAAGTTAAACTGGAAGCAGAAAAAGAGAACAGCAATCTCTACTGGAACATTACTTGAATGTTTTATTAACTAACCATATGTACATTTGCATTATTAGAAACATACATAGGAAAATAATTATATTTAATTATACAAAGGAACCTATGAGGAGGTAAAAAATCGAAACCAGATTGTGATATCACAGAAAATCAGGTTACCTTCAGAAGAAATGGGACACAGCGCCATTTCACTGCACATGTCTGTGGTAAAAAGAATGAGGGAGGAAGAAGAAGGGTGCTCACATGATCCTGAGAGGAAGCAAGGGTGGGAGAAGACTTGCCCTGATTGGCTCACAGGCTGAGAGATGGCCTGGATGAGCCAATCAGTGCGGTAGCAGGAAGGGATGTACCCTTGCAGAATGAGCAGAACATCATTCTCCGCTTGGCTGTGAATGAGGATGGATAGATCTATGCAGAGGCTGACAGAAAACGATCTTAGAGACAGTGTACAGTCACAATCTAGCTTATATTCTATTGTGAGGGACAGTAGAAGGAAAGGCTAGAAAGAAAAAGAATTGTGTAGTATTGGGAATGGCAGGGAAAGTTTACAGACAGGGAGTGAGAAGTGAGGAGATGAGGCTGGGTGTGCTAGGCAGTGCCTTCTAGCTGCAGTTACTGATTAAAAACACAGCTGCAGCTGCTGCCGAACCTCAAAAGCTGCAAGAACATTTCTTTTTTTCCAATTTTAACAGAAATATATATATATATATATATATATATATTTTTTTTTTTTTTTTTCTGAAGTGTTTTTGTGGGGGGAAAGACTGGACAACATATGTTTTACAATAGAGAGGATAGCATTTTAAAACCCCTGAAATAATAGTCCAAAATCTGGGACAGGGCATCTCCAGAAAATTCTATTTTTTTTTGCAAAAATAGCAATACAAGTATACAACGCATGTTTTACAATACCGAGGGTAGCATTTTAAATCTCTGAGTGAAAACAATGGAAATACTAAAATCTATGAGAAGGCATCTCCACATAGTTTAAGATTTTTTTCTGTTTTGCAAAAGTAGCCAAGTTCTGCGCAGAGCTGGAGATGTTTCAGAAAGGGGAAACTAAAGTGATAACTGGAATGGGTGGACTATAGTACGCAGAAAGATTATCAAAATTAGGGTTATTAGGGTTAGAAAAAAGATGACTAAGGGGAGATCTAATAACCATGTACAAATATATTAGGGATCAGTACAGAGATCTCTCTCATGATCTATTTATACTCAGGACTGTAACTGTGACGAGGGGACATCCTCTGCGTCTAGAGGAAAGAAGGTTTCTACGAAAACAAAGAACAGCATTCTTTACTGTTAGAGCAGTGAGACTATGGAACTCTCTACCTGAGGAGGTGGTGATGATGAACTCACTAAAAAAGTTCAAGAGGGGCCTGGATGTATTTCTGGAGTGTAATAATAATACACTTTAAAGTTATTTGATTTCTGGAGAAGGGTCAGAGAGTTATTTTGACTGTTTGATTGGAGTCGGAAAGGAATTTTTCCCCTAAACTAAGGAAAATTGGCTTCTACCACACATTTTTTTTTTTACCATCCTCTGGATAAATTTGCAGGCTAACATGCTAAACTGGATGAATGGATGTTTTTACAGCCTTACAAACTATGTTATTATGTTATCATTGTGTTCAAGAGCTTAGGGAGGGGGGAGGGGAGAGATAAAATGCAAAAACTCATTAAAAATTAACGAAAACAGATACGTTTTCCTAGATGACTAGACGGTCTTACATGCCAATTTTCAGGGCAATTGGAACCACTTTGTTTAGACTTAAATCGATTCAGGTCAGAACCAAACTTTTTAAAAGATTTGACAAACATGAACCAAACCTGATCTCAAAAGGTTTGCTCATCTCTAATGAGATCACATATGACTGCTTTATGCCGTGGAGCCCTAGCCTAACATAGATACTTAACTGTAGGGTCACCTCTTTATTTCACCCAGGAATCCAGCTTTTGCATACATTTTCTAATAACATTCCTTAGCTAAATTGCTTGGCTAAAGCCTGAGCTCCATCGCAATGTTATGTTCCATGGTTATTGCACTGTGCAATCAAACCAGATTAGCAGAAATATTATTAGCCTGTGCCCACCAATTTTTAAAGGCCTTAATACTTCCTACCGAGTAGAGATCAGCAAATTGAAGCTGACAAAGTGGAATTCGTTCCTAATTTCAGGAACAATTCGATTCGCACCGAAACCGAATTTCCTCGCGATTCGTGGTAACGAATCACATTTTTTCCTAAAATGGCTGCTGCACATGTGAGAACATGGAGAAAGGAACTCTGGGAAGGCGGGATCACCCATAATGCCATGCATGCAGCCAATCAGCAGCAAGCCAGCCCTGTGATGTCACAGTCCTATAAATAGTGTCAGCCATCTTAGATTCTGCCATTTACCAGTGTACTTAGTGCAGGGAGAGACGTGTCTGCAAGCACTAGGGACAGTGATAGAAAAGACTTGATTGTGGTGACAAAAAAACTATTTATAAGTGCAGGGAAAAGATAGGGAGGAACCGTTCCAAAGCATTTATGTAGAACAGGGTTCAGTGGGGGAAAGTTACAAATTGGGTAATAAGAACAATCCTATTACAAATTGCTGCACTGACTGGGGATCGAAATTGCCATTATACAGTTCCGTTATTCCAGCAAACTGTTCTTGTTATTAGGGTGCAAGTGCTGTTTGATATAGCCACTAATAAGGTTTATTACAAGGAAATATTTCTACAGTACAATTTATTTGCCCTTGTGCGGTTCAGTTATAGGTTTTAAAGACCTTTTTACTGTGTATTAGTGGCAAAAGAAAAATATATTTTCTCTTGTGCGGTGCAGTGATATATTCAAAAGCTCAGTTTGCCGAGTATTAGTGGCAAAATAAAAATATATTTGCTGTTCATTGTTGCACTTATCTGTTGAAAAGCCCTTGTGTTGTGTAAAAGTAGAAAAAAATTAGGGCCTAATTGCCATTCTGCGGTGCAGTAATATACTCTGAAGCAATGTTTGCCATGTATTAGTGGAGACATAAAAATATTAACCGTTAACGTTGCGCTTATCTGTTGAAAAGCCTTTTGTGTAAAAGTTGAAAAAAATTAGGGCCTAATTGCCCTTCTGCGGTGCAGTGATCTATTCTGAAGCCCTGTTTGCCGTGTATTAGTGGCGAAATAAAAATATTTTCTCCATTCAGTGTTGCACTTATCTGTTGAAAAACCTTTTGTGTAAAAGTAGAAAAAAATTTAGGCCTAATTGCCGTTCTGCGGTGCAGTGATAGGGAGGGAGGACAAACTAAACTATAGAGACATCCTATGTAGTCAGTTGGCCGCTGCCTATCTGCGCCATCGTCCATCCTCTTGCAGGTCTGACTGGGGGGGCCCTCTGCTCTCACATACCACTGCCATGGCTGCTGGGGAGGGGTGGGGTGGCAGGAGCAGTACCAGCTCTATCAGCAGCAGCCTAAAGTCTAGAGTCGCTGATGAGAAGCTTTCTTCACTACTTGCCACCCACCTCCACACTCTCATTGTCATTGTGCCACTCTGTGGCCTCCTCATGCTGCTGCCTCCTCCACAATCTCTTGTCGTCGTGTTACTCTGTGGCCTCGTCATGCTGCTGCCACCTCCGCAATCTCTCGACGTCTTGCCACTCTGTGGCCTCCTTATGCTGCTGCCACCTTCACAATCTTTTGTCGACGCGCCACACTCTGGCCTCCACATGCTTCTTGCCACTCTGTGGCCTCCTGATGCTGTTGCCACCTCTACTCTGTCATTGTGCCACTCTGTGGCCTCCTGAAGATGCTGCTGCCACCTCCACACTCTGTCATTGTGCCACTATGTGGCCTCCTGATGATGATGTCACCACCTCCACATTGTCATTGTGCCATCCTGTGGCCTCCTCCTGATGCTGCCACCTCCACAATCTCTCGTTGTCATGCTACTCTGTGGCCTTGTCATGCTGCTGCCACCTCCATATTCTGTCATCGTGCCACCATGTGGACTTCTCATGCTGTTCCCACCCTCCCCACTTCATAACTGGGCTGGTGTTTATTTTTTTTTATATTTATGGTACAATACAGGAGAGGAGCGCTGTGGGGGCACTTGTTACTGCCACATGATTGGGGGTATTTATGGAGGGGCTCTTCTTACTGGCACATGATTGTGGGAACTTCTTACTGGAACATCATTGGGAGAATCTATGGGGGCACTTCTTACTAGCACATTATTGGGGGCACTGTGGGGGCATCTATGGGGGCACTTACTGGCACATTATTGGGGGGCACTTTTTTCTGGCACATTATTGGGTGGCACTATGGGGGCACTTACTGGCACATTATTGGGGGCACTATGGGGGCATCTACTGAGGCCACAAAGAAGGGGTATTTTATATGGGGGTGGTAGGATGATTTCTCCAGAAGATGGGAGGATGATGGAAAAGTAGTAAACTGCAGAGACGAGAAATGGCTGAAAAATAGTAGCCTGGTCTGAAGATCCGAAAGGAGAAGATGAGGAAAGAGAACATCTAAATCAAAGAAGACATCACTGGATGTAAGAGGTATGGGGTGCTGTATTACCTTGTATGTTCTGTAGTGATGGGGGGTGGGGGGATATAGAATTTGTGCCACACTGTAGCAGCCTGGCCCTAGACTTCAGGACACACTGTGTGTGTTCTTAAATCTGGGGACTCACACCAATCTACTACATTATCTGTACTCAGAGACTTAGGGCTCGTTCAGACTAACGTTTTTTGCGTTTCGTATATGGGCCGTTTTTTGGTTCAGTATACAGTCCGTATACAAAACCATTCATTTCAACGGGTCCACATAAAAAATGGACTGTACTCCGTATGCATTCTGTTTCCGTATTTCCGTTCTGCTACATTTGAGTCATGTCCTATTATTCCCTTAAATCACGTTTCGTGGCTCCATTCAAGTCAATGAGACTGTAAAAAAAACAGAATGCATCCGTATGTCTTCCGTATCTGTTCCTTTTTTGCAAAAAACAGATCACAAACAGAAACCATACGGAAGCGGAAACACTACTGAAACCAAAAATGGTAAAACTGATCAGTTAAAAACGGACTGCAAAAGCATATGGTCGTGTGAAATAGCCCTTATTACTGTGTTATCTGTGGTGTTAAGTATGAATGCAAGTGATATCTACTACATGATCTGTAAAAAGGAGCGTGGCCACAGTTTGGGGGGGCGCAATATTTGGCTTGTCCCAGGTGCTGGCAACCCACGCTACGCCACTGTTGGTGACTGCCCAAATTTGCTCATCTCTACTACTGAGTCAGTACTACTTATTATGTTCCTCTCGCCATATCAGTTTTCAAGAAACTAGGACATTTTGAAGGTTGTGGGGCAGATTTATCATAGCCTGGCATATACCAGGCTATGATAACCAGGAGGTCTTCGCTAGCTCCTTGCTGACAAAAATTTTAGTCTTCTTTCCCACCCGAAAACTAGTGTAAAAGATGATAAATGTGGTAGGGCTGCCTACCCGCCCTCCTACCCTCACCGCGCACCCTTTTCGGGAAAGTGGCGAGACTGGCAGAGTAACGACACTTGCGCAAATAATTTTGTAAAAGAGATGTTGAAAAAGTCACAAACACGAATTTTGCAACTTTTCACACAAAAAAATGGAGTTCCTCTGCTGCTATTTTATTGCTTCAATGAACCTAAAGTAATGTAAATTAAAAAAAATTAATAAATAAAAGAAAACTTTCCAAATTTTGATTTTCAATATTCTAATGTTTTGTGGCTACAACCTCTATGCTGACTAATGTTTCTCCTTGGTAACAGACAACAAACAAACCTTGCTTAGTTTTATCTTGTTGAGATGCTCTCTTTCATACTTTTTACTACCTTAGCCAATGTGTTTGGGACAGATAAACGGGTTTTGATTGCTGGATCAGACTACATAGGGTTTGTTTGTAGTCTGTAACCAAGGAGACATCATGGGATATTTTAATAAAGATTATTTGCAAGTTTTTATCTTTTTTTTACTTGCATTTAGGAGCAATAACATGTATTGCAGAAGAGTACAAACTGTACCATTTACACAATTAATCAATCTGAAGACCCTCAGTCAGGAAGTATACCAAGTACAAGGACAGCACAAAGTCCTCCATATTTTTTATACTGCACAATGTTTTAGAAGATATGGAAAAAAAAATAGCAGTTTGGAAATGACACGCAGTAAATACTAAAGGTGATCTGACATGATTCCTAACTAAGATATTGCTCGAAGGCAAATTTGAGATGACATTTCCCATGTAATAACATTTCCAAAGCATCTGTTCTAATGACTCTATGTTGTTATGTTCGTCTATTATTCATTTTAAAAATGTATGAATTAATTGCCTGAAGTATGTGATATAGGTCCAACTGGTTGTTTCCCATTGGGTTAGTGTCCCTGCATAGTATGACACTGGCAACACTGATTGGATAGTTACAAATCCAATCGGTAACACCCAGTTGGACCTTTAATGCAGACAGCTGTCAAGTCTTTCATACAATCCTAGAAGAAATGGAACAACAAAGTTATAAGAAAAGATGCTCCCAATTTATTAGCACATGGGGAATGCAAGGAATTACTCAAACAGACATACCAGGAGCAGTAACAGGTCCTCTTTAAAACAAACATGTTAACTAAAATTAATTTGAAGGCTTTGGGGGGATGGGGTCAAGAGTGATAGGGGAAGGGAGGAAAGGAAAAAATCTGAGTAAGAGTTCAGACAGAGATATAGGTTGAACATGTCATAAGATAATGAAGATAATAATTTTATGTGGCAATATGTTAAATGAGAATGTAATGAATTGGATAATTTTAGCTTGAAGCTACAATTGTAGCTAACTAAATCTGTCAATGATATACAATGTCTAAAAGATCATATTTTTACACATTTAATATTGAATAAAGATTATTTTTTTAAAAATTGATTTGAATACATTTTAAATACAAGAGCAAAATACTTACTGTTTCTATAAGAAAAAGGGACATGGTTGGGTCCAAAAATGCTAAAGATGCACCCAATGAATATATAGTAAAACACAGAATTATAACCTTTGGCAGCTTGACTAAAGCCAAAAAAGAATTTTCCCTGGGTAAATCATCTGCAATAAATATGAAACACAGTAAATAAAAACAGCTTTTGCAGGTTTTTTGTATTATTAGTGCTCTAAAGCTATAAAAGCTTACATAATATGTTGTTTATTTCAAGTTAAATATACATAAAATATTCTTAAGTAGTTTTATACACATCTTGTAACAATATGTTTTGCGGTGAATTTAACGCTCTGTAATTTTGGAGAAAACAAATGTAAGGAGGATTATAAAGCTTCCAAGCTAGTTTTCTGACATAGAAAAGTTTTAAATTTTGGCGCAAGTTCCAAAATGTGTGACTGTTTCCCCCTGACATTCTGACACTTTTGTAAAAAGCAAGCAGGAGGGGACATTTGCAGGGTGGGACTTCTGTGGCCTAATGCATAAAAAAATATGTATTCTATAAAGCTGCTGCACATTACACCTGAAGTTTACTCCAGTTCCAGGTTAGAGTAGATTTCAGTTGTGGAGCATGGGTGCCGCGAAATATGGCACAATCATTAAGCAGTGTGCGCCTACTACATGGTCAGACACCAGAAGAGTGTTTCTTTGTCCTCTTTGGCATCCACTCTTAAGTTGCATGCAACAGCGCAGCAGACTGTACTATACCATGCAGAGTAAGAGCTCATTCAGACGGCCGTATGTGTTTTGCTGTCTGCAAATTGCAGATCCGCAAAACACTGCATTCCCCAATTTACGGACCGCACATGGCTGTTCTTGAAAAGGACATGCTCTATATTCATCCATGGAACAATGGATGCGGACAGAACATGGTGTGCTGTCCGCATCTTTTGCAGCCCCCTTGAAATTAATGGGTCCGCACCCGTTCCGCAAAAATGTGGAATGGGTGCGGAACAAAACATACGGCCATCTGAATGAGCCCTAAGGATGAGCAAATCGAAAGCTTTTTGGGTTTGCTTCAGAAGAATCCAGTTAAATGGTGCCCAACTACATTTTACTGCACATGTTGGTGAGCAAAAACAAGAGGGAGGAAGAAGAAGGATGCTCCTATAACCCTGATTGGCTGATGCAGGCTGTCTGTCAGCCTGAGAGCTGACTGGTGGGTCAGCAGGAACGGAGGTGTCTGTGCAAAGCGCGCAGAACGTCATTATGTGTTGAGCTGTTAAAGAGGATGGATGGTGTATGCAGTGCCTGAAAATTATCCTACACCCTATACAGAGGCACATGCAGGCATCTCTTGTAGTGTAACATGGACAGTATAAGCAAAGAATAGAAATAAATAATTAAGAGGGGCAGAGACTGGCCACTGTTTGGAGATGGCTGCTTGTCTGTGAAGCTCCTGCTCTCCTGCACACCGATCACACCTTTTTAGCAATATCTTGGCCCTGGAAAGGGTTTAAATTAGACAGGAGAAACAGCCTGAACAGATGGGCACCCCCAAATCCATCAAGTCACAGAAAGATATGTGGAAATCCAAGATAAGCAGGATGGTAACGATGGCCACTTCTGAAATGGAAGATAATTCTTAAGGTGGGGTGAACTCAACAAACCTTTCTCAGTGCCTCTATCTAAGTATTTCTTCAAAAAGACTGTGGGCCAGATTTATCATTAGCTAAAGTCACTTTAATGGAGTGAAAAAGTCGCGACTTTTTCAAGCTCTGCACTAAGCTCTCCAGTTTTGTGAAAGTGGGCATGTTTTCTTATGTAAATGAATCTCTAGACAGATTTACTATTGCGGCCATTTAAAAAGTCGCAAAAAAGTCACAAAAAAATGCACAATTTCACTCCAGTAAAGACCATGCTTATCTTATGTGACTTTTTAATAGAACATGCGACTTTTTTGTAAAGACGTGCGACTTTTGTAAAGCAGCTTAGTGAAGGATAAACTGCTACCGTCAAACCACATTTATCACAGTATTAAAGGACCATTAATAAATCTGACTAGCCAAAAGTGACTTTGGGCATATGGAAAAGTGGAGTAAGATGTAAGTGTAATGATAAATCTGGCCCTGTAACTTAAGCTATTAAACCTGTTCTGGCATAACTAGCAGATATAAAGTTTGATGTGCAGAACAGACATAGAGTGGACAGTCTGAAGATCATGTGTGCTGAGACAGTGGCATTTACAGGGGCCTTAGCCACTCAAACCACACAACATAAGGAGTACATTAACAAGGCACTTACTCTGCTCGAGGAACAAGAGTAAAGGAGCAGGCGGTGCAATGTCTATATTCAAGGCCTCCGAGAGTCATGGTCTCTGGATGCTCTCCCAAAGTAGCCCAGGGCTTATTTACATATTTGTTGGGGGGCAGACAAGGCCACCAACATGGTCATAGAGCACATTCACTGGGCCTGCACCCGAATGAACCGTCTCAAGATGTCATTTATGGCCTACTCTCCTTTGTGGATACCTTGGAAAGAGAGTGCTCTGACCTCAAGTATGATGTAGTGCATCTCGCTTTCTACCAGTATATTGCACCAGTCTTGCAAAGCGGCATGACCTGAAACCCCTTCTGGCTGCACTGCAAGCCCAAAATCTACCCTATTCATGGCTCTTTCCATTTGGTCTAGTGGTTACAAAAACGGCAGCCACATTACAATCTCATCACCAGCAGGACTTTGAGAATGCCTGATTGCTATTTGGTATGCAATCAATAGACATTCCACCCTGGTCAGCTATGCCACTGCATGAACCTCTGCCACCACTACCAAAATTGGATCCATGGAAATTAGTAGCCAGAATGAAGACTCCTAAAGCAAGCAAACTATTATCCAAGAATCAACTCGACATTGCCTTACTTGGTATCAGTGCTGAAGTTCTTTCACTGTTCTTTATATAACGAATCTTGTTATGAAGTTAGAATGACTGAGGACTGTTCTTCCTACTTTTGTTGAAGACCCTGACATATCTACATCTACCATTCTGTGCTCAAGTTCTCTACTTGATTATCATTCTAGTGGACTGGTTCTTTACTGGGGTCGGTCAGAGATTCACCTAGGTCGCTTATTCAGCTTCATTGTACAGTTGTGTTCAAAATTATTCAACCCCCACTGAAATTGAGTGTTTTGGCCAGTTTGACATTGATTTCGATCATTTCAGTCATCTTGTTTACAATTAAATCAAAGAGGCACTTGTAAGTCAGACAAATATAACATAACATTTATAATGAAATAACCACAAATGTCTTTTCTGTGCTCACATCATTATCAGTTTTATTCAACCCCCAAGTGACATTCAATCTTAGTACTTAGTACAACATCCTTTTCCAGTTATAACAGCTTTTAAACGTGAAGCATAGCTTGACACAAGTGTCTTGCAGCGATCTACGGGTATCTTCGCCCATTCTTCATGGGCAAAAGCCTCCAGTTCAGTCACATTCTTAGGCTTGCGCGCTGCAACTACTTTCTTTAAGTCCCACCAGAGGTTCTCAATCGGGTTTAAGTCTGGTGACTGTGATGGCCACTTCAAAATGTTCCAGCCTTTAATCTGCAACCATGCTGTAGTGGACTTGGAGGTATGCTTGGGATCATTGGCCTGTTGAAAGGTCCAACGTCTCCCAAGCCTCAGGTTTGTGACGGTCTGCATCACATTTTCATCCAATATCTCCTGGTACTGAAGAGAATTCATGGTACCTTGCACACGCTGAAGCTTCGCTGTACCTGTAGAAGCAAAACAGCCCCAAAGCATGATTGACCCCCCGCCATGCTTCACAGTAGGCAAGGTGTTCTTTTCTTCATAGGCCTTGTTCTTCCTCCTCCAAACATAGCGTTGATCCATGGGCCCAAACAGTTCTAATTTTGTTTCATCAGTCCACAGAACACTATCCCAAAACTTTTGTGGTTTGTCCACATGACTTTTGGCATACTGCAGTCGACTCTTCTTATTCTTTGGAGACAGCAAGGAGGTGCGCCTGGGAGTTCTGGCATGGAGGCCTTTATTACGCAGTGTGCGCCTTATTGTCTGAGCTGAAACTTCAGTACCCGCATCTGACAAATCTTATTTCAGTTCCTCAGCAGTCACACGGGGACTTTTCTCCACTTTGCGCTTCAGGTAGCGCACAGCAGTCGAAGTCAGCATCTTCTTTCTGCCACGACCAGGTAGCGTTTCAACAGTGCCCTTTGCCTTGAATTTGCGAATGATGCTTCCTATGGTGTCTCCTGGTATGTTTAACATCTTTGCAATCTTCTTATAGCCATTGCCCTTCCTGTGAAGAGAAATCACCTCTTCTCTTGTCTTCCTGGACCATTCTATTGACTTCACCATGCTTGTAAACACACCAGTAAATGTCTAGAAGGAGCTGAGTATCACAGTCATTTTACATCTGCCTAATTGGTGCTTATTATGCTTGATTGCTGCTCCTTGACATCGACAGGTGTTTTCAATACCTGATCGAAAACACTTGAATGAACCTCTGTTCTTAAGAGTGGTAGTCTTTAAGGGGTTGAATAATTGTGTCAATGAAGAAATCACAAAAAAAACATTTTATACTGTATTACAAAAACAATTGATGTCATTTTAGTTGCATTTGGATCTTTAAAAAGTCCTTGTAAGATTTCATTCTGAACACAATTACAAATGTACACTAAATTCCCTAAAACCCTTTACAGCATTGGGGGTTGAATAATTTTGAACACAACTGTATATGTTATGTATAACGGGCCATTTTGGGATATCCCAGCTTTTGCAATATTGCTACATTTTGGTGGCTCTGTATCACTCAGTGATTAGGGTTCTCTTTACATCCTCACCCCCACCTCGTTGCTTGCTTCCCCTGTCCCCTGGGCTGAGTTTATATGTCAAGACACCCTCATTGCAGCAGCCCATCCCCCCTACCCCCATGAGGTGCAGATCTTGTGAACAGTGAGCTGTTTTTGTTCATCCCACAGTTATTATTTTGCTATATTGTTTGATCTGTATAGCCTCCTCCTCTCTTCCTTTCTGTCTCTCCTCTCAAAACTCTCTTTTCTTTTGTTGCCTCTTTCCAGCTATACTCACATCCCACATTCTCTTAGTCTCTGTTATGTCTGATATTGTGATCTCATCATTTAATTTGGAAGGGCTAAACTCTCCAAATAGATGCAGTCACATCATACTCTTACTGCGCAAACTCAGAACTAGAAATGCTTTTCTCCAGGAAACTACCTGAAAGATTGTAAAATTCCCAGATTTTCCACAAACTAGGCAATGGTATCACTCCTGTCAACCGAGTTCTAACTCGAAAGTGTAAAAATTGCTTTTCACAATTGCTTGGCCACTTGTCCGATGCAGAAGGTAGATTTTGTTCCTAAATTGCTTCCAATACTTTTGGCAACTGATATGCCCCAAACAAGCGGCAAGATCCCAGGGATGTCGGAGACTCTGGAGACGTTGAAGATTTTTGCTGATCAATCTGGGTGGAAACTTGAATGTCCCTCTGAATTCATTCTCGGACACCTTCTCTAAGAGGTCTAGTATTGCATATACTAAGTTGTGTAAATTTAATATTGCATTTACCGCCTTGGGTCTTACTGATATTTGGAGATACCACAACCCTTCATACAGGGATTTCTTTTTTTTCTACTCCACACCGCTCTTTTGGAGGCTTGATGGTTTTTCTTTCCTCTCTCCACCTACTTCACGTCAGCAGAGATTGGCAACATATCTATATGTGATCTTGCCCCTATTTCAACCACCTTACAGTTGAATGGCACTGGTACTTCAACGGATCTCTTATATAAGAGCTCATACTGTACACACCAAAAGCGAAACCTACTTGATCTCTTCAGAACTAGTTTGTAGTTTGCAGTCTGACTCTCCAATGCCTATAGTTTGGGAAACTTACAAATCTCATATTTTTGTGATTCTTATTGCCCTGGGATTCTCGCTATACAAAAAACTATTAAAAAAGCGGTGGATTCTCTACTAACTCAAATTGCAGTGATGGATCGTATTCACAAGTACACTAAATTGACAGCTCAAGCAGATCTTGCATTGCTCAGAGATAAACTCAAAACGCTTCTAAGTGCTAGATCAGCTAAGCAGCATATCTATTTTCAATATACAATCTACGCCCATGGCAGTAAGGAATTAAAGTTTATGTCAGCTCTGATTAAGCAAGCGATAAAACAATCTCATATACACATTATAATGACAAACACGGAAACACTGGACCATGAACAATTGTAGATATTGCTAGTGTTTTTCAATCTTATTACACTTCATCATACAATCTAATTACCTCTTCCCCTGCATTAAACAGAGCTAAGGCTTCTTTCACACAGTATTTGGTCAGTATTTTTGCTTCAGTATTTGGAAGCCAAAACCAGGAGTGCATCGAAAATACATGCATTTTCTCTGTAGGTTTCATGCCTGGTTTTGACTTACAAATACTGACCAAGTACTGATGCAAAATACTGGCCAAATACTAGTGACTGTGTGAAAGAGAGTTTGTTGCTAGAACTTTTCTAGCATCTCTGACTCTCTCTACTTTCTCTGAGAAACAATGTCATTACCTTCTCTCTTCTGCAACACCCTGAGAGATCAGGACTATTTTGTATAGTTTTCTACTGGGTAAAAGCCCAGGACCAGATGGTCTTTCCCTGGCATATTATAAATCATTCCAAGGTACCTTGATCCCCCATCTTATGGCCCTGTGTAATTCCGTTTTATCTGGTAGTTCCCTCTCAAAGCACATATTAGGCCCTATTACACCTGAAGATAATCATGAAGATCATCACTAACAAGCACTTGTATGAATGCTCGTTAGCAATGATCTGACAGTGTTATACTACCGTGAATTACCCAATGAACAAGCAAACTCACATTCATCGGGTAATTGGAATCTTTTAGCAGGTTTAAAAATCTTGGCTTGTCGGCGGCAGATCGTGCCGTAATCATGGTCTGCTGCCGGCAAACAGTGATTCAGTAAGGGCATTAGTGATCGTTCGTCCCCATACAGAGGAGGAGATCGCTGCATCTAATAGAATGCTCCCTTCCCGGCAATTGCCTCCTTCATCTGCAGGTGTAATAGGACCCTGACTTTAATCCTAAAAGATGGTAAAGTTACCCTTTTTTTTAGTAACTATTGACCCATCTGCCTTTTGAATCTTAACAGCAAGATGTAGGTGAAACTGCTAGCTTCTAAACTAGAACTTTTAATACCCCTTCTAATTCAACCAGATCAAACAGGATTAATAAAGGGTAGGGAAGTCAAACACAATTCCCATTTCTTACTTCATGCTATTCACTTTTCCCAAAAAGTTAATTCCAACTAGTCCAGCTCGGTATTGATGCTGAAAAGGCCTTTGATCGAGTTAATTGATAGTTTATGAATTTGACACTTCAGCTTTTTAGTTTTTCCCTGGCGTTTATACAAGCTATCTTCTCACTTTATGCATACCTATATGCCTCAAGGTAAATAGTACTCTTTCCCCTTCCTTTGAGATCTCCAACAATATGAGGCAAGGCTGCCCTGTAAAATCCTGAAATCACTGAGCTGAATCTTGGGAATAAAGACTTAAAGGGAGTCTGTCACCTACCTGACTGGGGTTAAACAGATCACATTGTTCAGTGGGGCAAAAAGACATGACACAGATGTTTCCTGTGTTTAGTTTTTCAGATGCTTCAACTCACCCAAAAAGTCGTTTTTATCATATGCTAATGAGATGTTGCAAGTGCCCAGGGGCGGAGAGTTTTCTGGAAGTGCCCATGTTCCCCTGGCTCACTCGTGCCTAACTCTGCCTCTCAGTAAACTCTGGCCAGCCCTGTGGCTCTGTGACATCATATTTTCCTAAAGGCCGTTCGCGCATCACTGCCGGGCCTGGGCATGCGCAGTGTTCTGCCCACTGTGGGCAGATGCACAGAGATATGCTGTGCGCATGCGCCAATTAATGGCGTGAAATCGGCGCACTGCGTTTCGACCAAACTTTATGATTTTAAACTGCAAACTGAAGTCATCATCATCTTTCTTGTGGTCAGAGAAATCAGTTACGTATCTAGGTGTACATATCTTCAAAATCCCTTTCAATTTATAGCAACTATGTGCTGACTTCAAGCGCTTGTTACTAGAATAGGGAGTAACAGCTTTTTAAAGTCTTATGGGGTCCTCAAATTGCTTTACATCATGCAAATTATTCCAATCTACCTACCATCTAGTTATTTACTATCTCTTCAGTCGCTATTTTCTAGATTTCTGTGGAGGGGATAAAGACCCAGGTTGGCACAAGGCTTACTAGTCCAAAAGAAAGACAGAAAAAGGCTTGGTTTGCCTGATATCTCAGCTTACAAAATAATGCTATTATTGACCATCTTATGGACCCTCTCTATGAGATATTCTGTGGCTGCCTGACCCTAAAAAGTTCAGAATATCACCCATTGTGGCAGGGCATATACAAAACATGGTGACTGACCCCACTCTACTCTCTCCAGTAAGTCTTACCCAGACTGGTTGCTCCCAAGGCTTCCTCATATCATCACATGTGGTACAAATTGTCTGCTTTCCCACGTAAGTCTTTACTAGGACACGGAACAGTACTTGATCCCGAGTCATTCTCTTCACTCTTCAGTGATTCCTCTCCCACCTTTCTACATTATTACCATTTTAAACAAATTTACACATCTGCTGTAACCTCACCTCAAAACTTCTTATAGTCATGGGAGAGCTGGGCAGCAACCTTTCAGAAGCGGAGACCAAGTAGGTCTTTAAACACTTGCATGGTTTTTTCCATGTGTGTCAGACTGCAGGAAAACCACTATAAGTTCCTGATGCAGTGGTACAAGAATCCGGAACTGCTGCATGGATACAGTCCCCAAGGAACATATGCATCAGTGCTATTGGATCCTTATTGCATATCTGGTGGTGGTGGTCTTTGGTAACCCCTTACTGGATGCAGCTTGAAGCCATTCTTTGCAAACTAGTGGGCTTCAATTTTTCTATCACTCTAAACATGATTCTATTGGCCAAATTCTGCCCCTCCTATACCCTATAAGACACAATTTAATTACTCATCTGTTAGCTACTACAAAATCTCTTATTTCCCTACACTGGATCCAAACATCCCTATATTCTGTGCAAGAGTGGCCTGTCGTTATTCATTTGTCATGGCACTGTCATGAAACCCCTTGTTCCTCAAAATGGTCCCCTTGGAGGGACAGAACTGGCTTACTGAGTGGGCTGCCCAGCTTCCTCTGCCCTTCACCTGCTGATACTTGAGCGCCTCCAAACCCTTAGGGCCCTTTAGATGAGTTGATAATCTTTTTAAAAAATGTAATATCAAACAAAAATGACTATTATTATTACAATTATTGAGTAGTGTAAAAGCATTAAGCGATCAAATGACAAGTGATAATTGGTAGGTTTGATAATTTTACAGTCATTCATGTGGACACCTAAATCATCGTTCCTCATACAGAATTTCCCTAGTGAAAACAGCCATAGTTTACAGCACAGACAATTCCACATTGGCGGTGGAACCATACACCACTCATGTCATGTAAATTGCTGTAGGCAGAAGTTCATGAAATTTGTTCCCTCCTACAAGCTTTCTCCTTCTGGTCAAAAATCAAGTGAGAGGAAACACATCTAACATTTTATTTGATCTTTCCGACTTCAGAGCTTTCGAGCGAATATTCACTTGCCATACATCGAACCTCGCAACCCTCAAGCAAACAACAAATCAAATAAAAATGTTTTCATGAACCTATTAGGTAACTAGGTATGTTTATTGTGCTTTTTGTTTTCAGATAATATCCAACATGTGTTGTGCTTTTTTTCAAGGCTTTGTCCAATGTGTATTATTCTTTTTGTTGCTTTTTCTTTACACACTATGTCCTATGTGTATTGTGGTATTTATTTCCTGACATTGTCTATTTGATGTACTGCCTGATAGCCGTGCACCGCAGGATTCCCGTTTGCTATGATGGGATCCATCAGATTTCTGTTAGTAATGTCAGAAATCTACACAGAAAATATGCAGTATAACACACAACTTACTGGTCAATTTATCACAATTTTTTTCAAGGTCATAATAATGGAGTGCTGAATTTCTGAATGACTTCATTGAAACTTATTTTTCATTAACTTGTCTATGACAAGCAAAAAAGTGCTCACTACTGAAATTGGGCCAATAAATGGAAGCCTATGCTTAATTAGTTGAAGTTTTTTAAAAATACTATGAACATGCCAATGTGAAGTTTATCAAATATATCTCTATAATGGGGCTGGCCGGACAAAAACCGCAGTGTGCTGTAATTTTACTCCAACCGCCTCTTGGCATGTTTGCCGTGCTGCAGCCTGACTTCTGGGCCACCCCCATTATAGTGAACACAGTGGACTTGCTGTAGCATGGATCCAACGAGCTGTTCCCCCACCGGAACAGCCTGCCGGAAAAGGCTACCACAAGTGTGAAAGTAGCCTAATCTTGTCGTGTGATACTGTCAGCTGAGCTTCTGTATATAGCTTGTATCTATTCCTGTTACATAATGGAAGCTGAAGGGTCCCAGCAGTGCAGAGCATCTCAGGCGAAGAGTGTGCTGATCTAATTCTATTGTGGCAGAAGCAGTATCTTAGGCCGGGTTCACATCGGCGTTATAGAATTACGTTATAGGTTTACAGATAACCATTACGTTATAGGTTCCATTATAACAGAGATATAGTGCAATATAACAGAATTCTAGGACGGAATGCAAAATGGAAGCTTTTAAGAGGCATTCTGTTTTGCTCCGTCCTAATACATGTCTATGGGGGCACATGACGGTTCAGTTTGTTTCCGTTATACATGACGGAAAAAACAGTCTTGTCGACAGGATTATTTTTTCCCTCATGTATAATGGAAACAAACTGAACTGAACTAAACTGAACTGTTACATGGCACAATTGTTATTTTCTGCATTAAAACCCATAATTAGAGTTTATTTAAATTAAATGTTAAATTATGTATTTGGCAAAACAGAGTGGGAAAATTATTGAAGCAACATATTTTACCATTTATTTTCATTTTTTTTTTTTTTCTGAGTTATAAGGACAATAGTACCTAAAATAATATAGAAAAGGATTATTATAAAAAAATTACTTTACAATGAGAAGTAAAAAATAAAACCTTTGGGGTGTGCAGCTAGTTTGCAATTTGAATTTAAAGGTGGTTTTAGACAGGACGATCCTGCAGCCGATTGTCAGGAAGGATCTGCTTCCTGTCAGTCGGCTGTTCGATCAATGAAGGAGACCGCTCTATTTACATGCAGCAATCTCTTTCACAGTATGGGCGATCCCTTGTCCTCATACTAAATCATGGTTTCTCAGCAGTAGATCGTCGTTTAGACCGCACGATCTGCTACCCAGAAACTATGATTGATGCATGAACGACAGGATCACCTGATGAACGAGTGTTTTGCTCATGGGGTGATTGGTGGCACATTTACATGGGCAAATTGTCGGGAATGACCTTCTATCTGGAAAAATTATTGGCTTGTGCAAATGCAGCTTAATTGCAAAGCTAAGTTGTAAAAGTTGTCAGTGGATTGAATGGAGTGTGCAGCTAATGGGGCAAATTTCCTAAGCTCGCCTTTTTCTCCGTCATTTTCTGCTCTTTTTATCCCTATCATGTGAACACATTTAGGGTTTTATTTATTATTTGGCGCATAAATGGATTTTGTCTGCTGCGAAGGTGTTTTACACCTGATAGTACTTCGCAATTGTGGTGCGAGACTATTGGACCTAAATTTATTATTTATTGTGGCGCATGTCATTTTGGTTTCACATCTTCGGTCATGGCTTCAGTTGCCCCTGCATCTGTAATTGAACTATTTACAGGGACATTTCAGCCCTAGTTTTCTCCTACAAATATAGGTTTCCCTCAATAAAGTATATTACAAGAATATTCCCTATCCCTGCCCCCACACATTAGCAAAAAAAATAAAATAAATGACAGTAAAACTTTAAGTGGGTCATTTATTATGACGTCAAATGTGCTGGCGGTGGATCCGCCAAAGTTATAAAGAGGTGCCGGCCGATACTTAACTTCGGCAGATCCATCACCGCATCTTAATGTAAAACAACATCTACAGGCGTAGAAAATGGTAAATGAGACGGGCCTACAGGCCCATCCACTTTCCCGCCCATGCCACGCCCACTCTTTTATACCTGGCGTGAGCCTGGAAAAGTCACAGATTGCGGCGTAAATAACCTTTGCGTCACAATAATACATTTAGGGGCAATAGTCTTTCACCACAATTGCTATATACTATCAGGCATAAAACAGCCGAGTTGCAGACAAAGTACGGCTCATTTAAGAACAGCTGTGCGCCAAATAATAAATCAAACCCTAAATACGTGCACATGATGAAGGAAACAAAAAGCAGAAAATGATGGAGAAAAAGGCAAGCTTAGTTAAAAAAAAAAAAAGACTGGCATATTTGAAACGTCTGTCTTTAAATTGGCTCAAATTTATGAGCCCTTAATATATACGATCGTATTTGGTTTAAGTCTGACGTCTAGTGATTGTTTGCTTGGAAGACAGGTTCACAGGACTTTCTTTTCCATCTTGGATAATGGAAACCAGGCGGATCCGTTATGTTTGCCCATAGACCTCTATAATGATGGATCAAAATGTAAAGCCTCTAAAGGTTTCCGTTTTGAATTCCTTCTTACGAATTCAGTTATTTTCAGTTATAACCATGTTATAATAAAAAGCAATAACAGAATTCCTAACGCTGATACGAACCCGCCCTAGGACGAGTTTCAGGTGGGTTTGCAGTAGCATTATGCCATTCCATTATAGGTTCCGTTTATAACGGAATATAACAGAATGGCCAGACAGAATGCAAAACGGAAGCCTTTAAGAGTCATTCCGATTTGCTCCATTCTAATACAAGTCTAATGGCAAGCATAATGGATCCGTCTGGTTTCCGTTATGCAGGACGGAAAAAAAGTCCTGTCGACAGGACTTTGTTTCTGTTCTGCATAGGTGGAAAGTGATTTTCCACTTTTAAAATCAATTACCTAAGTTATTCAATAAAGTAACGCGCGACTTCGTGAATGACTAACTTCGGATCATCGGAGCCCATACATTCTAATAGTGTACGGAGACGAATCTCAGTACAGTATTATTCCGACGTTTTGAACAATGCAACTTTGGATGCTTCATCTGAAGCTCGTTTCACTGAACACTAATCGCTGCCTGTAAATGCACCTCCACTTAACGAGCAGCCGACTGTCGGTTAGGATCACTTCCTTACTGACAATCTACTGCTTATCTAGTAGAACAGTCCTATCCTTGTCCGTAATGCGGACAATAATAGGACATGTTCTATTTTTTGCTGAATGGACATATGGAAATGGAATGCAAGGAATGGTTCCGCATACGGTCCGCAAAAAGACACGGAAAGAAAATATGGTTGTGTGCATGAGCCCTCAGGTAGATCAAGGATGAACTAAGGGTACTTTCACACTTGCGGCAGGACGGATCCGGCAGGCTATTCAGCCTGCCGGATCCGTATTGCCGCAAGTGGCCGTGCACTGCCGTGCTGCCGCTCCGTCCCCATTGACTATAATGGGGCGGAGCTACGGCGCAGCACGGCAGTGCGCTGCCGGAGATCGCCGGACTAAAAGTCCTGCATGTCCGACTTTTTAGTCCGGCGATCTTTGCCGTGCGCAGCTGTGCTGCGCCGTAGCTCCACCCCCCGCCCCATTATAGTCAATGGGGATGGAGCGGCAGCACGGCAGTGCACGGCCACTTGTGGCAGGACGGATCTGCCGGATCCGTCCTGCCGCAATTGTGAAAGTACCCTAAGGGAGGAGGGGTGACCTTCTCCCTCTGTCTCAGTAGAAGCTGCTCAGGACTTCTCATGTTACACAATGCATAGCTTCTTCTTGGCTTTATCTCTCGGTCTGCTAATCTATATTTCTATCACACTTTTTATGCATTTAAGCACAATGGGGCACATTTACTAAACTCGCCTTTTTTTTGTAAAAAAAAAAAACAGGCATATTGGCAAAGTCTGTCTTCAATTTGCGCCTCATTTATTATCCTTTCATAAATCTGGTTTGTCTTTTGTGGTTTAAGTCTGACCTCTAGTGGTCGTTTTCTTGTAAGACAGATTCATATTCACTAAAAATGGTCTAAGTAATAACCACATGAAAATGTGAAGCAAGTGAGCTAAACTTTGGCACACGTCTCCATGAAAATACACAAATTGTGGCTCAACTCACCACTCAAAACAGGGACAGAAAAATACGCCAGCCTTGGGGTTGTGTAAAAATGAGACTGTAACAAAATCTGGCGCAAAATAACATGGACCTACATAAATAGGATGGAAATTAGGCGCAAAAGTTAGAAAACTTCTGAATTTGTCTTAAAATTCAAAATAAGGGCAACAGGTGCAAATGCCTCCAAAACAGGTGCAAAAACAGTTGGTAAATAAGACTTAAAAATAAGAGTCGGAAACTGGCTTTTTACTCATGAAAACAGGCGGCGACACTATAGTAAATGGGGGTCATTTATTAAGATCGGCGATTTAGACTGGTCGATTAATCACCCAGCGCTGCCAGAGGATGCACCAAACATGTAGAGGCACATGCCTCTACATAGCTTTGGCGCTTGGTGCCACCAGCCGTGCGACATGCTTTAAACTTTGCCAGCTCCCATTTTCCACTCCATAAACTGGCATAGAAAATGATGAATGAGACCGGCCGACCTGTCCTCTTCCCCACCCACACCACGCCAAGTGGCGTGATTGGGGTAAAGTTCCAGATTTTACCACAAAACAATGTGCCCCAATAGCTTAATAGACAGTATCACACACAGTAGGATTAGATACACAGCACAGAATACGGTATCACACATGATAAGATTTTTTTTTTTTATAAATATTTATTTAAAGAAATATCTTCAGATACAGATTCACTCACCAGAACAGAAGAACAGCAGCCCATTCTGGTGCCAATAAACATCATAAGCCAATTCAATAAAAAAAACACATCCATTAAGTTTAATCCCCACCCCTTCCCACCCCAACAAGGTGACATTGATGCATTCTCCACAGCCCCCCCATCGGTAAGGCCTACCCCAGCTCCCCACCAACACATCCTTATTCTGTATTGAACCTTATTCCCCTTAATTCTTTGGTTTCAATCTTTCATATATACATATACGGTACATCAATTGTTCCCACTCTTCCAGTGATGGCACAACCGCTACTCCCCAGTACCTAACTAATAATACTTTAGCCACCATACAGCCTCTTAACCAATCCTGCTTAATTTTTCCCTTTATGTCCCTATCCATGCCAAGGCCCAAAATCGCAAAAATTCCATCTGGTCTCCAACTTGTACCAATTGACTCAGAGAGGGATTCCAATACTTGGCCCCAGAATTTCTGTATCGCCGCACACTGCCATACTAAATGAAATAGATCAGCTTCTTTGTCTCCACACTTCCAACATTCCTGCACAGAGCTATCATTGCCCTTAAACTTATTTATCATTTTGGGTGTATAGTATAGCCCATGTATTATTTTGAACTGAATTAATCTGTGACTTATTGAGGGTGTTGCCCTCCTTATGTTCTTATATATCTCTGGCCAGCACCCTTCTGAGATTCCCAGTACCCGATTCCAATTACTCTTACTTCTGAACATAGTTACTTCAGCCAAGGCTTCCCTTAATTTACTATAAATATCAGATATCTTTTGATTTCCCTCTCTCCCGCTTACAGCACAATATTCCAAGAAACCATTTCTTTGTATCTTCAAATAACCCTTGTCAACCGTGCAGTCATATGCGTGTTTCAATTGCATATATCTATATATATCTAAAAAGGTGCCCCGCATCCCAATTAATTCCTTATAGGTCTTTACCCCCTCCAAACCTACAATATCCCCCACTTTCGTGATATCTTTCTTAATCCAATACTCCGTATCCTTTATTTTAAAAAATTCCACCAAGTTTGTGTTATTTCATAATACCGAAAAAGGTAGTGCGTGTGAGATCTGCAACAGCTTTTTCAACCTGTTCCATACTTTTTGCATCGTACTGCTAATTATACATAGTGGTTCCTTTTTATCCAGTTGTCCTGATTCTAACTCTAAAAAAACATTCTCTATATGTCCTCCATTTTTTAGTGACAAAAATTCCCTTAATCTACTGTTACCCGTCACCAAACATCTTTGCAGTTGTGCACTAAAGAAATAGCCCTGGAACCATGGGATCGCAAGTCCTCCATCCCTCTCAGCAAGCCAGAGATGATGACACATGATAAGATTAGATACATAGCTCAACAGAAAGAATTACACATGATATGACAAGAAACACAGCTCAACAGGCAGTATTACACATGATAGGATAAGATACATAGCTTGGCAGACTGTATACACAGCTTAATAGACAGTATCATACACAATAGAATTAGATACAGCATCTTAATAAACAGTACACACATGATAGGATTAGATACACAGCTCAGCAGACAGTCTTACACATGAAAGGATTAGATACACAGCTCAACGGAAAGTATGACACATGACAGGATAACATACAACATTGCAGCTTCAGAGGAGCCTATTCTGTAGTCTAGAAAAGCTGAGAATCAACTTTGACAGGTTGTGTTCACTATTGCAGCTTCTAAAGGTGGCCATACACATAAGATTAATTTTGGCAGGAATGCCAGATTTTGGCCATTCTGGCGACTGTCATTTGAAAAACTAGCGTGACTTATGTCTGCCCAAAAATGCAATCCGCCATGCTGGAAAACTTCGGCCGTTCATTTGCCGAAACTGCATGTTGATGGCATGATTCAGCCGATCACTTGCCATTGTGCTCAAGCACCAGGGAGTGCTTCTTTTTTTAAAAAAGAAAACTGATTCCCTGGGTGGTCGGATTGCTCATACAAATGATCCCATGGACAACTGATCGGCCACAATGATGACTTGAGGTTTCATATAATTATTTATTTATTTTTTGTTTGGATTCAGGGTTTAGTGTTCCTTTAACCTTAAGTGTATGACCATTGCACACATCAGATTCTCAACAGATCTCACCAAATTTAGCTGGATCTACCAGTGGTCTCCAGATAAATATCTCATGTGCAGGGAAGCGTCCCTGTCCTCTGAACAGCAGAGAATGTAGCATGGAGGAATGAGAAACTACTTGTGAAAAAATAAGCTATATGTGGAGCACTGACCACCCAGTGGTTGTTGTAATGTGTATTGCTGCCTGTCCTGGGTTATCCCCATACCATGTTGAACTAGTGTCAAGACAAAATTCCCTCCACCACCAGTTTGGCGATCAGGTAAACTGTACATATCTTTATATAGATACCTGTGTGAACGTTATGCCTTTATTCCATGTCCAGGAGAACACTTTTATTCTGCTGAAAAATGGCTTCCAAGTGCCCAGGTATGCGGGCTTTGCTGTTCCAAGTGCCCAAAGCAAAGCTGGGCATTTGGGAGCAGTATTTCAGCAAAATCAAAGTGCTTTTTATGGACACAGAATAAAGACATAAAGTACACACAGGTATGTTTACAATGCATTTGCAATCTTCTGTGGGGCATTGCTGTTAGTGAAATAGTGAAAATGACGTGACAGACTCCTATTAAAGAGCTGCAAGTGGGGGATCTATTTGTTCAGCTATGTGCTTCCAGATCTTGTACCCCCCACCAGGAATCTAACATATGTGAGCGGTGGTGCACCAAAGGTCTGTGGTTCAAGGACTCTTGCCAGAGCCGCAGGCCCAGGAGAAATTTCTTTCCCACCTGTTGATAACTGGACTCTAACTCTAGTTGAGTTAGGGCCAAATTTTAGCATTGTTTACTTAGGCCACCAAACTGAACTACAATAAGGACTGCCCCTTTAGACTCTCTTTCATATTCCCCTCGTAGACAGAATTGCTAGCCTAGGCATTGTGTTACATTGTATTCACTTATCCTCTTATCCTTTTCTATCTGCAGTAATGGGAGGGAAGGAGCCAGCTTGATCTGCCTCTTTGGGAATCTGTTGCCAGGCTACCAAGAGGGACCAAAAGCCCAGCCCAAGGATGGATTGACTTTCATCAAATGGGTGTGCAGTACCTAGCAAATGTTTGTAATTAGAGATGAGCGAATTTCTCAAAATTTCGATTCGGACAATTGGCCGAATTTCCCAAAAAGATTTGATCCCAATTTATTTGTTACGAATCAAGTTAAAAAACAGCTATTTCTTTACTACAGAGAGACTGTATAGTGGTGTATAACACTGTGCCTTGCAGTAACACGCATAGGGAGTCTGCTGTGCTAGTGAATCAGTCGTGTGAGTCAGTATGACATGCAGATGACAGGGTACGGGTCCAAAACTGACCAAATAACTCAAGTGTGAACTCAGCCTTACAGGTCAATGTTAGCGTCAAGTAGAAGTGCACTCTTTCACACTGTCGTCAGGTGATTCCACATAGATTTCTACAGAACTTGTTCTGTTACACGCTGACACAAGTAGTGCCCCCATGACTGAGTGGTGAGGTGGTAACACCATGAGGAGTCAACACAGTGGCGCAGTCACGGAGTGGTGAGGGTGGGAATGGCATGAGGAAGACCAGCAAAATACATCTTCAAGAAAACTAACTGTATAACAAGTCAGCAGAGTGATCAGTGAAATACAGCTTTACAGACACGGCTGAAAGGTGAGGGACTATGGCTCAGACACTCATCACCAATACCTTCACTATGCCAAAGAGGAATCTTAGAGAGGACACCTATACCCACATGTGCCAATAAATAGTCATCCAACTTGCCAATATACCTCCTCAACTACTGCCAGAAACTGCACTTTGATTTAGCTGCTGCTGGATGTACCACAATTTATATATTGCACATAGTCGAAAAACTGTGCCGATTCCGAGGGAGCAATAGCCTGAAGGAGTACACCATGACACAACACCTCATCAGAGCCACTCCCACTCCCCTCCTCTGCACTGGCTCCTCAGGGGCTTAAGTTTACCAGGCCACCAGACTGTATCTCTTTTAAAGTATATGCACTTCTGTCATATATTCACCTGCTTGACAGTGTCAAGCCGAGCAGAGAAAGCTTTAAGGTCTTGAGGAAATAAAAAGAATTTCTTGTAATAAAATATTTGTACGTACCATATTTTGGCAGGGCAAAGATATTGAGTGGGACCATTAACAAGATAAGAGTGCCAATTGTAATAAATGGAACTTCGTATCCAAATGTTTCATAGAGAATTCCACCGACTGGAGGACCCAAAACAAGACCCAGCCCAGTGAAAATTTCAAGAGAGCCCTGTGCAATAGATAGAAGAAAAGCATTAATTATTGTAAATATTCTTTTCAGAAACTATTCAGCAACTATACATCAAATTAGACTGTAGCACACCATGTCTACTGTACTTACATTAGTGATCCTACTGGAAGCACCTATCATCACACAAAATGCCACAGAACCTACTAGACCTACAGTTGTGTTCAAAATTATTCAACCCCCAATGCTGTAAAGGGTTTTAGGGAATTTAGTGTACATTTGTAATTGTGTTCAGAATGAAATCTTACAAGGACTTTTTAAAGAACCAAATGCAACTAAAATGACATCAATTGTTTTTGTAATACAGTATTAAATGTTTTTTTTGTGATTTCTTCATTGACACAATTATTTAACCCCTTAAAGACTACCACTTTTAAGAACAGAGGTTCATTCAAGTGTTTTTGATCAGGTATGGAAAAGACCTGTGGATGTCAAGGAGCAGCAATCCAGCATAATAAGCATCAATTAGGCAGATTTAAAATGACTGTGATACTCAGCTCCTTCTAGACATTTACTGGTGTGTTTACAAACATGGTGAAGTCAAGAGAATGGTCCAGGAAGACAAGAGAAGAGGTGATTTCTCTTCACAGGAAGGGCAATAGCTATAAGAAGATTGCAAAGATGTTAAACATACCAAAAGACACCATAGGAAGCATCATTCGCAAATTCAAGGCAAAGGGCACTGTTGAAACGCTACCTGGTCGTGGCAGAAAGAAGATGCTGACTTCGACTGCTGTGCGCTACCTGAAGCGCAAAGTGGAGAAAAGTCCCCGTGTGACTGCTGAGGAACTGAAAAAAGATTTGTCAGATGCGGGTACTGAAGTTTCAGCTCAGACAATAAGGCACACACTGCGTAATGAAGGCCTCCATGCCAGAACTCCCAGGCGCACCCCCTTGCTGTCTTCAAAGAATAAGAAGAGTTGACTGCAGTATGCCAAAAGTCATGTGGACAAACCACAAAAGTTTTGGGATAGTGTTCTGTGGACTGATGAAACAAAATTAGAACTGTTTGGGCCCATGGATCAACGCTATGTTTAGAGGAAGAAGAACAAGGCCTATGAAGAAAAGAACACCTTGCTTTCTGTGAAGCATGGCGGGGGGTCAATCATGCTTTGGGGCTGTTTTGCTTCTACAGGTACAGGGAAGCTTCAGCGTGTGCAAGGTACCATGAATTCTCTTCAGTACCAGGAGATATTGGATGAAAATGTGATGCAGTCCGTCACAAACCTGAGGCTTGGGAGACGTTAGACCTTTCAACAGGACAATGATCCCAAGCATACCTCCAAGTCCACTAGAGCATGGTTGCAGATTAAAGGCTGGAACATTTTGAAGTGGCCATAGCAGTTACCAGACTTAAATCCGATTGAGAACCTCTGGTGGGGCTTAAAGAAAGCAGTTGCAGTGCGCAAGCCTAAGAATGTGACTGAACTGGAGGCTTTTGCCCATGAAGAATGGGCGAAGATACCCGTAGATCGCTGCAAGACACTTGTGTCAAGCTATGCTTCACATTTAAAAGCTGTTATAACTGGAAAAGGATGTTGTACTAAGTACTAAGATTGAATGTCACTTGGGGGTTGAATAAAACTGATAATGATGTGAGCACAGAAATGACATTTGTGGTTATTTCATTATAAATGTTATGTTATATTTGTCTGACTTACAAGTGCCTCTTTGATTTAATTGTAAACAAGATGACTGAAATGATCAAAATCAATGTCAAACTGGCCAAAACCCTCAATTTCAGTGGGGGTTGAATAATTTTGAACACAACTGTATATTCAGCAACTACATCATTTTACAGAAGTATGAAATAGACAAAAAATTAAAGTGAAGGTGGAAGGGCAAAGAAAGGCATTATTTCATATGGCCGTAATGAAGCTGCATTTTAAAGTCAGTCATGTTGAGTAATGATAGTTAGGGCTCATTATCCCAATCCTTTTCTTTGGTAACGTTGTCACTTAGTTACAAGTCCACGAGGCTCCCCAAAAAAGTGGGGACCTCCAGAAAGAGCCAGCAAATCTCCCACACAGCTTGTAGAGGACTGCTTTCTCGTGGAAAGCAGCCCTCCATGAGGTCTAACTGTATGTATATGGTGTCAGGATGCTCCATCAGTAAACGCAGCCTTGGTGGCTGCACATGCTCTGAAGGGGTGAAGGCGTGATGCATCAAAAAAGGGGAATAATCTTCTGGGGAAATGGTTGGGGCTTGGGAAAGGGGCATGTCCATGATGCACATCGCATGCTCAGTCATCTCACACTTGCCAACTGCTAAAAGTTGGTAAGTAGGCCCCTTTTACACGGGCGAGAATTCCGTGTGGGTGCAATGCATGAGGTGAACACATTGCACCCGCACTGAACCCGAGCCCGTTCACTTCAATGGGCCTGTGTGTATGAACGGTGATTTTCACTCATCACTTGTGTGTTGCATGAAAATTGCAGCATGTTCTATATTCTGCGTTTTTCACGCAACGCAGGCACCCATAGAAATTAATGGTGCTGCGTGAAAATCGCAAGCATCCACAAGCAAGTGCTGATGCAGTGAGATTTTCACAAATGGTTGCTAAGGAGACGAGGAATGAGTTACATGGGACCCCATTTACTTTATTATTTTCCATTATAACATAGTTATACCATGTTATAATGGAAAATAATAAAATATACAGAACACCGATCCCAAACCCGAACTTCAGTGAAGAAGTCCGGGTTCAGGTCTGGGTACCACATTCAGATTTTTCTCACGCGCGTGCAAAATGCATTGCACTCGCGTGGAAAAAAACTGAACAATGCAACGCAATCGCAGTCAAAACTGACAGAAATTGCGTGCGCACTCGCACGATTTCCCCGCCACGCATCCTATCCGGCCCTCAGGCGCGATGCCCATGTGAAAGAGGCCTATGGATTAATGTTCATCAAACCTAACAATTTTGGCAGGATCAGACAACCATTTAATGTGTATAGGGTTGCCCCAATATCCCCCCAACAGAACACGTAGAGGAGGAAAAGGATCAGGCTGTTGATATCAACGTGCTCTTAAGGGTGAAGTCTGACAGCTGCTTTCTACCTTCACCCGATTTTAACACATGCACAATTGGCCTAGCCAAGTGAGGATGTATATGAAGAGGGATTGCAAGCAATAGCTGTTGGCTGAATAAGTTATCTAAAGTATATGGCCATTTTAGGTAACAAACACACAAGAAAACACACAGCTGGTTATCATCATGTATCATGTTGTAATTCAGCTGACTTACAAATACAGTGGCCAAATTGTTAGGAAATGTCTTCGCCATAATAGAAAATGATGCCGTTGTTGAAGCACCAAAGCCCACAGCATCCACGCATCTCACCAAAAGGCACAATATTATGAATATTGTTCTGTCAGTTACTTTGTCGAGCAATCTGGAATAAGAAATTATTTAAAAAAAAAAGTAGAAATCAACCTATTATGCAATATTTTTATATTAAAGTGGTTGTCCAAACTATTCTCAGGAGAGGCCATCACTAGCTGATTGGAGGGGGTCTGACACCCGACACCTCTGTTGGTTAACTGGTCTGTGTAGCTCTATCACCAGAACTACACTGCACTGTCAACATTGTAGTGGACAGCACACCTCACTGCAGCGCTACACCTATTGAAGCATGCCACACCCCTGCTGATCAGCTAGTGATGGCCTATCCTGAGTACAAGGACAAATATGTTATGAGAAGAATTTATAAATGCACTTGGGAATATTCTATTTCTATCAAAGTCCATTCATCTAAGGGTACTTTCACACTGGCGTTTTGGATTCCGTTTGTGAGATCCGTTTCAGGGATCTTACAAACGGTTCAAAACGGATCAGTTCAGCCCCAATGCATTCTGAATGGATAAGGATCCATTTAGAATGCATCAGTTCGGCTCAGTTCCGCCTCTATTCCGTTCTAGAGGCGGACACTAAAACGCAGCTTGCGAAGCCAAACGGATCCGTTTTGACTTACAATGTAGGTCAATGGGGACGGATCTGTTTTCAATTACACAATATGGTACATTTGAAAATGGATCCGTCCCCCATTGACTTTCAATGTAATTCAAAGCGGATCCGTTTTGACTTTGACATTTTTCTTTAAAGCTAATGCAAACGGATCTGTTCTGAACGGATACAAACGTTTGCATTATAGGTGCGGATCTGTCTGTGCAAATAACAGACGGATCTACACCTAACGCAAGTGTGAAAGTAGACTTACAGGGACTGATAAATGAACTGTGTGCTACTGGTTCTTTCCTTTTAATTGTTACCTTTTGATGTAGAGAGCTAATGAGCAGATAGATCATCCATGCCTCTATTGTTCTCAAGCCACATACCTAAGGGATGAAGTCACTGTACATGTGTAATACACAACGGAGACCTTTAGAAGGAGCTAGGGGTGGCCAGGAAGCTAGAAAATTTATATGCATGTAACAACGGCTTCAGCTCCACTGATGGCAGAGATTAACTAAGATGATATTTTGTGACCAGCTCTCTCTTGTACTACCATAGGACGTCAGCGATTTTGGAATGTCTTACAGGGGCTCACCCACTGTTGCAGGTTAAGTGATTGTTAGGGTGGGTTCACACTAGCGTTATGCATTCCGTTATGGCCTTCCGTTATAACATGGTTATAACGGAACATAGCGGAATCCATAAGACGGAAGGACGGATCCGTTTTGCTGCCCATAGACTTCAATTATGACAGAATGCAAAACGGAAGCCTTGAAAAGGCATTCCGTTTGCTTTCCATCATAATACAAGTCTATGGGAAAGCATAACGGATCCGTCTGGTTCCTGTTATGCAAGACGGAAAATAAAGTCCTGTGGACAGGACTTTGTTTTCTGTCTTGCATAACGGGACCCAGACTGATCCGTTATGCTTTTCCATGGACCTGTATTATGACGTAAAGCAAACGGAATGCCTTTTAAAGGCTTCCGTTTTGCATTCTGTCTGGGCATTCCGTTATTTTCCGTTATAACCATGTTATAACCAACGGAAAGCAATAACGGAATGGTAGCAACACTCAGTTGGTAGCAACACTCCAATAGAAAACGTTGGGTGCAAATCCTGTTGTCCTTGGATATGGACCTCTGAATTTAGGCAGTAAGTAAGGCAGCAGTCCGTTAAAGTAAAAAAATGGATCCCTTTATTCCACCTCTTGCAATGTTTCAATCGCTCATTGCGATCTTTGCGATTGGCTTCAGAAAGATCGCAATGAGCGATTGAAACATTGCAAGAGGTGGAATAAAGGGATCCATTTTTTACTTTAACAGAGTGCTGCCTTACTTACTGCCTATATATATATATACAAAGAAAAGAATATACAAAGAAACATTTTTGTTTCTATACATTTATATATATATATATATATATATATATATATATTTATATACACACACAAAGTATATCTTATGTATTTTATCAATGCTTGGTAAACTTTTTACTCACATAAGCTTTGTTAAGCCTATCTTATTCCCATATCTTAGTATTACCGGTAAATCAACTATGGAAAACCTAGCCAGATAAAAAAGTTTCACTGTTCAATTATGCAAAGCACAGTGATGTACAATAACATAAAAGGCACAACCAGCCAGATTATAGGGAGAACAAACGGGACAAGTGTCTAGGGGCCTACACCAACCATTCCCTTCAGAAGGGGCAATTATTGCAGCCTTTACCTATATACAGTGTATTACAACTCTCTGAAGCTCCTTTCTCCTTGTATGGAGTTCTGCCCCATCATTTAGAACTACTACCCAAAAGAAATACAGTGATCAGTTATCTAGGTTCATTGTGGGGATAAGCAGCTGCCACATACCACTGACTCATTTATCTTTGATTAACAAGGACATTCTAACGTCATCTGTGCATTATTTGACTCCACCAAACTAGCTGTCTAGTCGACCCACAACCCTTAACCTGGCTCTTATGTTGACGTATATTTCAGTAAATTATTTGAAACATACCCAAAAAGAATTGTGGCAACTCCAGATATGGCTAAACCAGCCACAAACATAAACTGTGCTCCAATTTGAACAAGCTGGAATATAAAAAATATATTTGCACATTTATTTTCAACAGAAATATTGTGATTAATACAAAATAGATGCCAGGCATATGGGTGGGTTTGCAATGAATTGCCGTACCTTGCACAGGGTCATATTTACCTATAGTCACAGTAAGGTTGTACCTCTTTATAACCTGAGGGATAGACAACTGCTAAATAGAAAATGTACATATGTATGTAGCAAACAGTGCACATCCATAAGCAAATTACATATATTAAAGGGTTTGCCTCATATCAAACACTGATGGCATATCACTAGGACAGAGATCAGCAACCTCTGGCACTTCTGAGCAGTGTGGATGAAATGAGATCCTACTAGGAATAGATCACCAAAACCAGTGATTAGGTTCCACGTCTTTCATGCTGTTCTTATAATAGTAATCCTATGATATCTTATACTATGTTAAACTAGAAATGATCCCGTGAAAATGATATAACTGCAAGCACTTGGTCTGTTAGGAATAATTGTTGGAATGACTTCCTGTGGATACGTTCCCAGCATTAAACAACAATACTAGAGCCAAAAATTATTTATTTATGTGAAATAATGTTCATATAAAAGGAATCAGCCAGTCAACTCCTTTCTGCCTATTAAACTGAATCTGGTGCTGGGTAGTGGACAATTGTGCAGGCAAACTTTTCAGTCCCTGGATAGAGTTCCAATCACTGAGGAAGTCTAGTTTGTAAACAATGTACAAATGAGCATGCAAGGGACCAGTGGGTGGTCCAGAACCCACGTACTACTCAGGGTCTGCTCACTAAACCCTACTTGGTGCCACCATCTTGACTGAAACAAATCAATACATTGCTATTTTTTTTTTAAATTATAAGCTACTTACAGGGTTTTTCCAAGATGTTTTTAAAATGTGTCACAGGGCCGTGGGCTGTATGAGATAAAGAAGAAACCCACACTCACCTGTTTACAGTGGGCACATGAACAATGAACGGTACATGACCACTGCAGGTGGAATGGGGATCAGAGAGGTGGGGACTGGAGCTACACAACGAGATCAGCAGAACATTTAAAAGGTGAGTAGGATTTTATCTTCATTTTATATATCCCATTGCTCTCTGGTGACCTTGGATAACCCCTTTGATTATGAAAACTCTTTTAAGCTATGGGTTTTTAGAAAAGAAACCGGCACAAAATAACTTTACAGCAGTAAAATACTAAGATATTATAACAAAAAAAAAGCACACAAATAATAAACATTAGTAGAAGATGGAAAAACAGACTTACATATTTTCCTAGTATTAATGAGCTTAAAAAATTGCACAATGCAAAGCTGCCAAATATGAAGCCGATCATTGTGTCACTGACACCTTTCTTCACTGCCTATAATTTAAAAAAGTACAGAAATAAAAAAATTCAGAAGGAACCAATGTACTAATATTTTTGCCCTTTTTCCTTGTTCTACTGAGGAGGACAATAGAACTAAAACTTAGAACACTATATCATTATTACTCAGCTTATTCTTGTCAAAATGTAACCACTGAAAAGACAGGGCGGTGTTAATATTTCCTCTCATCATACCTTTAAGGGTACGTTCACACAATGACATTAAGTCGCGCGACAAATAGGGCACAACTTCACTGCAACATTTGTCGCACCAATGTCGCGCGACAATTTTTATAATGGGAGTCTGTTGCATCGCAACATGCGACATGCTGCGACTGCGATGCAACAGTCGCAGAAAAATCCATCTTGAATAGATTTTTTGCGACTGCTGTGTCGCAGTCAGAGCATGTCGCATGTTGCAATGCGACACCATAGACTCCTATTATAAAAATTGTCGCACGACAATAGTGCGACTTTTTGTTGCGCGACAAATGTTGTCGCGTGAACGTACCCTAAAAGTGACATTTTCAATTAAATGGAGTCTGTCAGCAGTTTTGACTATACTAAACTGCTGACTGCACTAGGCAGCGGCTGATGCCAGCGGTACAATAATACCTTTTGTGGAGCTGTTTTTAAAGGTGTTGTCTAATTACAAACAAATATAAAAAACATTCTACATATTTTAAACCATCTGAATACTTTTGTAATAGCATGTAGCTAAAAGTTTTTACAAATTTTGTAAACAAAATTACAAACAGTATTATTACAGTTATAGTATTTTTTCAATGCACTTTATTTTTATAGCACCACCTGCTGTTTTTTTCTTAATTTCTCTGTCTACCTCACTGAGTTGGTCGCACATGTTCCGTTCTATCCTACCACTAGTCATATTTTTGTTAGAATTTAGGATAGTTACAGGACACACTTCCAAAACAAGGACACGTCTCTTAGCTGTCAACTTTAAATATATCTAACAAAAAAATTGGAGCCATAAATGGGGAGATCTCTGGATTGATGTGAGATACAGGTCTTGTTCTAGCTTTGTTAAAAAGATATTGTCATGTATTATATGACAGCTGACATTCATTTTTAACATGAATTATGAGATAACCCTTTAAGTGCAATGGAGGCAGAACTTAACAATTACACCCTCTCTGCACTGAGCTGCTACACAGCCCCTCCTCTCTGCTCAAAGTGACAGAGAAGCATTCATACCAGAAGACCGGTGCAGAGGTGCCGAGGTGAGGGGCTGTGAAGCATGACCACAGTAATGAGGGCATTGAAGAAACCAGTGGTCAAAGCATGCTGCCCCATTCAAAGACTAAGGGAATGACAGAGACAGATACTACCTAACTTTGGTTGTTCAGGGAGGAGGAATGAGGAGCTTAGAACACTCGTTCTAATAATTCTGGGGTTCAATCGGTTTCCTGAGGATAGGTAAAATAAATATTCACTGTGGAAAAAAGTCATTATAAGGTGCCTTCACACACGACAAATTTTGTTGCTGAAAAGTTCTACAACTGAAATTCAGTTCTATTGATTTGAATGAGGCTTGCGGAAATTCATGTGTGTCCCACCAAAACAACCCAATTTAGATGAATGGAACAGACTTTCAGTAGTGTAAATTTCCTGTAACAAAATCTTATTAGTGTTAGGGCACCCTAAGGGAGATCACAAACTATCTTACAAGACTTGCGTTTTAGTGGAGCCACCTCACATATCTATTATATCAATTCATTATGATCCCCAGACGAGGTATAATTCTTCAGTGTACTTCAGTGTTATTAAAGGGGTTGTCACATTTCCTGTATTGATGACCTGTCCGGACCCCCACAGTGGGCCTCCCACTGATCAACTGTTTGAAGAGAACGCAGTGCTTGTGCAAGTGCTCCATTCTTTTCACTTTTTACCTGCTTGCCATCAGCATCGCAGATGCAAGCAAGTGCAATTACAGCTCCTCCATCCTATTTACTTGAATGGGAAGGAGCAGTTAAGTCTTATTAAAGTGAATGGGACGGAGGAGCAGTAATTACACCTACCCACCATTGCGATGTCGATGGCGAGCAGGTAAATAGGAGTGTTGCATTCTCTTCAACTAGCTGATCGGCAGGGTTGCTGGGAGTCAGACCCCCACCGATCTGATATTGGTGACCTATCCTGAGGTTAGGTCATCAATATAGGAAACCGGACAACCGCTTTAAGACATCTGTATTCTAATTAAGGTTATGCTAGTTTATTTTTTCTTTACATACTAATAGGTTATAAAATGCACCATTCCTTTGCATTGAATGCAGAATGTCAGCGGATTTAATGAGGATTAAGGCACCGAATCTGCAAAATTTTCATTAAATTCTGAACATGTGAACTTTAGAGTATGTTCATGATCACCTGTCTGAAGAGCTCCAGTGAGCGTTGTGGTCTTCTCACCGTTAACCAAGCTGTACATTGTATAATGGGTGTGCTTGATAATGCAGCTTAGGCCCATTCACTTGAATGGGACTGAGCTGCAAATAGACCATATGACCGATGAACATCAAGTCATCAATATATGAATCTCGGAAACTCCCTTTAACATTGGGCAGGATAGTATGTTTTTTTATTTTTTAATAAGACTTAAGTCGTAATTAAGTCGTAAGAAGTCGTAAGAAACACCAATCTTAATTTCCCCCCAAAAGCTCTTAACTTTGACCAGTTGCAAATATACGTTATATAATATAACCTTGAGAGATGTACAATTGTATTTTATTTCATCTGCCACTTTATTCAAACTCTATGAGGCTGTCATAGATAGCTGAGCATTTTTACTTCACCCGCTATCTCCAGCAGTCCCATAGACTTGAATGGAGAGGGAGACATGAATACATGTCTACTGCTCCATTCAAATGAGGGAACAAAGGCTTCTGTTCTCAAAAGGAGATAAGTTGTTGTAATAGGACAACCGTTCTAACCACCAGAAAATGTGTTTGCTAATTTCTAGACTACATAAGAAAAGTGCGCCTGGACCCCCACAAACTAAAAGGGTACATACATGGATAATATTTAGAGAATACCTCTTGAGGAAAGAAGGGTCCCAAAATGGAGTAACACATCATGGAGCTAAAGTTCAGAGAAGCAGCCGAAATCATTATTAGGACTTGTTGCCTGGATAGTCTTCTGCCAGGGTTGTTGGTATTATTTTCCAGCATGATCTCCATGTTCTCAGACATGATGTTACCTGAAAATAACACAAAAACCATTAAAAAGTGAGCACAACGCATTAGGGGCTAATATGGCAATGATGGGGATGTATATTCATTGAATATATGAGGCACGTGTGATCCAGGTTTATTTGTAGTCTTGTGTGTTCTGTTTTTGATCCCATTGAAGTAAATGGATACAAAGTGGCAGACAATGTTGTAGGGTATGCTAATTAAAAAAAAAATTACCCAGGATATTTTTTTTGTCCCATATAATAAAGCAAAACATTGGCCATGCAAGGCTCGGCTTGTCCACGGTAAATATGATAGAAACCTATTTTAAAATAAATCCCTCCAAATGCCATTGACTTTTAATGTATCAGATTTTAGTTTTGTTTTATACTAGATAGCGTAGTGTGTCATGTTTCTAAAGCTACACGGCCTCACTGTGTGGCAAAGATGGCATCACAGCAGAGCGGTGGAATTCCAAAGATCAGCCTCAGATTTCTGTCATGAACTCTGCATGCCGATTTCTGGGCCTGAAAAATTGGCTGTGGACATATACCCTAAATACGGCTATCTTTCGTGTGCATTCTGCTTCTCACTCCCGTCAATAGTAAGGACTATCCTCATTTGCAATACAGACAAGAATGGGAAGTGTTGTATAATTTGTTGAATTGCCACTAGGCCAGAAGGATTCGACATAGATAGACATGACTGGGTCATTGTAAGGGATGAGTGAACCCGAACTTTACAGGTTTGACGTTTGTGGAGGAATCCCGTTATGGATTCCGTTATAACGGAATATAGCACATTTGTATGATGGAATACAAAACGGAAGCCTTTAAGAGGCATTCTGTTTTGATCCGTCATAATAGTAATCTATGGCCAAGCATAACGGATCCGTCATTTCTGGCATAACAGAAACCAGACGGATCCTTCAACGTTCGGGTTCGCTCATCCCTAGTCATTGTGCTATATGCAAAAAATGTGGCTAGCACACAGATGAAAAGTATAGTTGTGTGCATGAGGCCTAATATCTGTTTTGTGTCACACACTGGACAGTGTTCTAAAGCTGTGTTAGCTGTCAAAGACTGGAAACCTGGCACGAAAGAACTAATGCAAGTGTGAACTTGGTCTAAGACTCTGTTCCCACCTGAGTCATGACTTCCATTATAAAAGGAAACTGTGGCATAGTAACAATACCTGACTGATGGAACCTATTCACTTACAATGGGGTGTGATGGATTTTGCAGCAGTGTCCATCACTTTAATAGTAAAAAAGACAAAAAACTGCATGCAGCGCTATAATACACCAATCAAATCTACAAACACAGCCTACAATGCAAATGTCAACATAGCTCAACCCAGACATTACCTAAAGTGAATGTGTTATAAATTAGATAGATAGATAGATAGATAGATAGATAGATAGATAGATAGATAGATAGAAAAATTGATAGATAAAAAATATGAAAATCTGGCAGCACAAGGTAGAAAAACAATTGATGAATAGAGGTGCAAGTTCACAATACTTGATTCAAGAATCAAAATCAATGAAAAATAAGATATGGGTAACAAACGCCAAAAAATACAAATAAAAGTTTCTTTTATTTACCCAGTGGTTGCAATTCTCAACCGTTTCCGTTTAGCATTCTCAAAAGTTTCAGCTCAGTATTAGAGCCTTTCAGGCTTATGAAAGGCTCTAAGGTCTGATTCACATTTTCGTTTTTCACTGACGCATGCTTTCCGCTTTTTCTAATAATATATGATTTGGAAATTATTTCTCAGCTAAGCATTGTCGATAGAATACGGCTAACACACGGGCGGCAAGAAACGGACACACAGACCAAACACGGACATCTTCATGAAACACGGACTGATATTTCATGGATGTCAAATGGAAATGTGAACAAGGCCTAATGCTGAACTGAAATATTGCAACCATTGGGTGAATAAAAAGTATTTCCTTTGCTGTCAATTTCTTTTATTTTTATAGATAGATATGAGATATATGATAGATAATATGCAGATTGTATGAACATGTATGTGAGAAAAGACTTCTGTTTCCCTTCCTAGACCCTAGCATACAGCTTTAAGATGACGGCTGTCTCATTCCCGCTCCTTTCCAGTCTCCCCTTCTAGTCGTGACCCATGGCGCAGTGTATAATGGGACCTGGAGCTGAGCATCCCAGTTCTGAAGAGGAGAGCCAAGGAGTCCCTGCATCTGCTGCTTCTCCAGTCATAAGCTGAGACAGCCACACTGATAAACACTAGGTTTCCTTCAAATTGAAAAAATGTTATCCAATTTTCCACCCTACTACTAAAACTTAACCTATCTTAATATTACTTTAATAGTTGGGGCATTTTATTAAAAACACCAGCACTAACACTAAATCTGATAATTATACTTAAAGGGATTGGCCACTTTCTGGTTATTGTTGATCAATATGTTTGTGAGATGACTGTATGGCACTTACTAATATAGCCTTTGTTGACGTTCTGCATCATTTTTTATTTTTTATCCCCCCCCCCCTCCTTGTTTACAAAGTCTTTTGTGCTGTCCACACAGAGGTCCTGTCCATTAGATGCCTGCTGATGGAGTGCACTTGACAGGTGCAATGTATTTGAATGGAGGAGGCATCACATGGAGGTGATTTACCTGGTCACATGACCCTCCATCAGCAGCCATCTTATGGACAGGACCTCTGTGTGGACAGCACAACAGACATTGTAAACAAGGGGACATACCTTATGAAATATAGAAAATGATGCGGGATATCAACAAAGGCTATACTGTATTAGTAAGTGTCATATGATCATCTCACAAACATATTGTTCAACAGTAGCCAGAAAGTGACCAAGCCCTTTAAGGTTATGGTACTGTACAATAGACATGAGAGAGAGGGAGGGAGGTTGGGGAAGGATGTAAGGAGGTAAGCAGGGTATCTGTATTCCGAATCTGTGTGTGGTGCGAGGTATCTTATGATTAGCAGCGTAATTTCTCAGGTATTTTATGCTTCCAATTCACCTCTGTAGAAGGCTATGTTTGTTGCTAGATCATTTCCTTTTCCCTATGTCCCAATTATTCACTGTTCAGCGGGTACACCAGTTGTAACTACTCTAGGCAGCCACTTTTAGGGGCTGCATTACTGGTCAGTTTCTGTAGTAATATACATTCAATGCACATGTATTAGTCACATTATACAGTGTATATGGGTTTGCGCACACTCCCCTAGCTCTACAAAACCACTTTGAAGGGTTGTACTAGAGCTCTTTTGGCACAGTTCTATACATTCAGTGTCTGACTACCATCAAACTAGTTTTATCTCATCATCCACTTCGAAGACCATATCATCATCTGTTATCGCAGCCACATTGAGCTCTGACACAATTGTTGTCAAGACAGTGCACTCCTTCAAAATGGCTATCTCACCAACACACACTTTCCCCACACACAGTCCTCCAACCCTACTCACTATCTGTGGGTCATTGATGTAGTTCATTGGGTCACCAGTACGGTTCTCCCTAGTAACAGTTTAGTCTACTTTCACACTTGCGTTTTGGCTTTCAGTTTGTGAGATCCGTTCAGGGCTCTCAGAAGCCGTCCAAAACGGATCAGTTTGTATTCTAATGCATTCTGAATTAAAAAGGATCCGCTCAGAATGCATCAGTTTGCCTCCGTTCAGTCTCCATTCCGCTTTGGAGACGGACACCAAAACGCTGCTTGCAGTGTTTTGGTGTCCGTCTTATGAAACTGAGCCAAACGGATCCGTCCTGGCACACAATTTAAGTCAATGGGGACAGATCACTGACACAATCTGGCACAATAGAAAACGGATCCGTCCTCCATTGATTTTATGGTGTTCAAGACAGATCCATCTTGGCTATGCTAAAGATAATACAAACGGATGTTGTAATATCTGAACAGATCCGTCCATGACAGATCCGCACAAAACGTGAGTGTGAAAGTAGCTTTAGTGTTGTCTGTTGTTTATTAAAAATTGAAAGTTAGAAGTTCCCCCAACATGTTTCACCACTAACGTAGCTTCATCAGGAGCCTGGAGCTTATGACTAAGCACACCTTCTCCTCTAGTTATAACTGGTGTACCCTCTAAACAGTGAATAATTGGAACATTAAATAATTGGAACAATAATTGGAACATAAAACAAACTACCTTATAGCCAGAACAGCCTTCTACAGTGAGGAATAATTGGAAGCATAATACACGTAAGAAATCACACCGCTGATCATAGGATACCAAGCACCAGACAGATTGTCCAGGCAGAAATACAGGGCAACTATGGATATCCTCCTTACCTCCACACTCTACTTATCCTACCCCAACCTTCCTCCCTCTGAAGTCTAATCTTCAGTACAATTACAATCTATACTAATAAAATCCCTGTGTCCCTGACGTCCGTGCGTGTGTGCCGAATTCTAAAGTGCGCATGCGCGGCGCACAGAGGATTCGCCACACACTCAACGGACACTGTTCAGATGCTGCCAGGCAGGAGGGGCTGGTATATACAGACTTCTCAGTATATTCTAACTTGAAGTGTCCCCATCACTATGTGGGTAGAAGGAATATGTACTCGCACTCCGTGTATCCGTTACAGGTGCATGTAAAGGTTGTAGAAACTGTATAAGGTAGGTTCATGGCACACTGTTTTGTATGCAAGTAATCACATTTTATTTCTAAGGTGAAATAAGGTGAACGCCTCTATGTTAGAATATACTGTTGGATCTGAGTTAGATCGTGAAAAGTCAGATCCGACAGTATATTCTAACATAGAGGCGTTCCCATAGTAATGGGGACGCTTCAAGTTAGAATATACTGAGAAGTCTGTATATACCGGCCCACTGCCGCCTGGCAGCACCCGACCTCTTACAGGGGGCTGTGATCCGCATGATTAACCCCTTAATTGTGGGGATCACAGCACCCTGTAAAAGGTCGGGTGCTGCCAAGCGGCAGGGGGCCAGAATCCCCTCCCTTCCCAGTATTCAAATCATTGGCCAGTGTGTGCAGCCCCCCCCCCCCCCTCTATTAAAATAATTTGTGGCCAGTGCGGCCTCCCCTCCCCCTCTTCTATTAAAATCATAGGTTAACAGCGGAGGCAGCGGAGCAGCAGTTCTGATCGGAGTCCCAGTGTAATCGCTGGGGCTTTGATCCGTTACCATGGCAGCCAGGACGCTACTGAAGTCCTGGCTGCCATGGTCAGTTAGCAGCGTTATACTTACCTGCGCTGTCTGTGTCCGCCCGGTGATCCTTCTGCTGGTAAGTGACAGGTCTGTGCGGCGCATTGCCGCACACTGGTCACCAATGATTTTAATGGGGGGGGCGCACACTGGCCACCAATGATTTTAATAGTGTGGAGGGAAGGCCGCACACTCTCCACCAATGATTTTAATGGGGGGGAGGGGAGGCCGCACACTGGCCTCTAATTATTTTTATAGGGGGGGAGGGGAGGCCGCACACTGGCCACCAATAATTTTAATAGGGGGGGAGGGGAGGCCGCACACTGGCCACCAATGATTTTAATAGGGGGGAAAGGAGGCCGCACACTGGCCACCAATGATTTTAATGGGGGGGAGGGGTTAATTGTGCAGATCACAGCCCCCTGTAAGAGGTCGGGTGCTGCCAGGCAGCAGGGGGCCGGTCTGTACACACATCTCAGTATATTCTAATTTGAAGTGTCCCCATCACTATGGGAACACCTCTGTGTTAGAATATACTGTCCAATCCGAGTTTTCACGATCTAACTCAGGTCCGATGGTATATTCTAACATAGAGGCGTTACCATGGTGATGGGGACACTTGAAGTTGAAATATATCATCGGATTGAAGAAAAATCCAATCGACACTGTTATGGGGGAGAAAACTCCAATCGACACTGTTATGGGGGAATCTGTGGATGAAACATAGCATACGATGCTCCCATAACCCCCCATAACAGTGCCATCCACAGATCCCTCCCATAACAGTGTCAGCCACATATCCCCCATAACAGTGTCAGCCACAGATCCCCCCATAACAGTGTCATCCACAGATACCCCATAACAGTGTCATCCACAGATCTCCCCATAACAGTGTCATCCACAGATCCCCCATAACAGTGTTATCCACAGATCCCCCATAACAGTGTCATCCACAGATCCCCCATAACAGTGTCATCCACAGATCCCCCATAACAGTGTCATCCACAGATCCCCCATAACAGTGTCATCCACAGATCCCCCATAACACTGTCAGAACTAATGTTCTAGCGACCGGTTTTGTAACGGGCCTAATGTCTAGTTCAGTATAATTCTCAGGTTTAGTGTTGATATAAATGCCCCAACTATTAAAGTCATGTTAATAAAGGTTAAAGCGAACCTGTCACCTGCTTTTTACCTCTTAAGCTGTTAACTGTACCTTATAGATCATTGTAACCTTGTTTCCAAACAGGTGTTTTTCGTTTTTCTGGGGTTTATATTCCTGAAAAAATCACTTTATAATCTCCTGCTCTGCTGCGTCTGAAGTCACCAGACAAGTCAAGGAGGCAGACCCTCCTTGACTGCTGGATGCGACTCCCCCGCCCTAACCCCGCCTCTCATCCCTATGATTGACACTAGCTCTTCTGCCCGGGACCGCGCTGGTCTCGGCGGCGCATGCGCCGTCTGCCTTCATAGCAGCGCGATACCGAGCCTCACGCTGAGTGATCTGCATTTCGCGGCCCGGCTAGAGAGGAGAGAAGTGCGCAAGCGCGATCTAGCAAGGGGATCGCGCTGCTATGAAGGCAGACGGCGCATGCGCTGCCGAGACCAGCGCGGTCCCGGGCAGAAGAGCTAGTGTCAATCATAGGGATGAGAGGCGGGGTTAGGGCGGGGGAGTCGCATCCAGCAGTCAAGGAGGGTCTGCCTCCTTGACTTGTCTGGTGACTTCAGACGCAGCAGAGCAGGAGATTATAAAGTGATTTTTTTCAGGAATATAAACCCCAGAAAAACGAAAAACACCTGTTTGGAAACAAGGTTACAATGATCTATAAGGTACAGTTAACAGCTTAAGAGGTAAAAAGCAGGTGACAGGTTCGCTTTAAGTTTTAGTAATAGGGTGGCAAATTGAATAAAAATTTTCCTTCAAAGGGAACCTAGTGTTTGAAGCAATTGCATATCCTAGTCATCCTAGGGTCAAACTTTTTTGTATGATGAGTCACACTGACACTTCCATGTCCCCCTCCTCACTTACTTGTTCTTGGCTCAGCTTGTAGTCTCCTGCCCTGCACAGACTGTGTAATGTGAGCCGCTCCTGAGCAGAGCACGTCCCGTGTCCTCCCTCCCTCCAGTCACATGGGGCAGCACCCACTGAGCTCTGTGCACTACATGCTAGCCTCTGTGTATTATGGGGTCCTGTGTAATCTAATGGGAAGACGTCATACACAGATATCAGTTGTGTCCAAACAAAAACAACTGGCTGGACACCACTGATAGCTCAGCCCATATCCATCCACCCAACAGAGGCCAAAAGAATGTCCTTTTGGTCTCCATCTGAGAAGTATACATTCGCATATCAAGGGGAGAAACAGAACTGGATCGCACATCCACAGTGCTATGCTTTGATCGAATTAAACTTGCTATCTCAGCGTAATATTAAAGATTGAGAAGTATACATTGGCAAACTTTTTTCTCTTCCAGCTGTATGGAAAAACACACTGGGTGTAAGTGTGAGGTGCACTAGGAGGAGCGGGGGACCAGGGTCTACAGTTCTGGTGATCAGTTGAGGTCCCAGTGTTTGGTCTCCAAACAATCTAACATTTACCATCTATCCAGTGGATGTAATAAATGCATCTAGCTGGAATACCCCTTTAAAGGGAGTCTGTCACCAAGTTTTCACTGTTCAAATTATCAGCAATATATAGCAGAACATGTAAACACCATTGCCAACATACCTGTATGTCACCAGAGGGAATTCCAGAGTTAGGCGAGTGGAGCGCTTGGCTGCCATCTCTTGAACTCCCACAGAAATGAATGGAGCGGCCGCGCGCATGTGCGACCAGCCGCTCCAGTCATTTCAGGGGAGCAGCAGGGGGACTGCACCGGATACGGGGACCTGTTCACGTGATCAGTGGAGGTTCCAGCAGTAGGACCCCTACTGATCTGATAGTTATTCCCTATCCTGTGGGGATAACTTTACCTACCGGAATACCCATTTAAGGACACAGCAATATTACGTTTTTTACTCCCTGCCCTCCTGGAGCCAAACCTTTTATATTTGTCTGTTCACATATAAAAGACTTATTTTTTTTGTGGGACAAGTGGTACATTCTAATGGTACCAATATGTAGTACGTTCCCTATGTGGTAAATTGACCTTTTACTTTCATTGCCCGGGTCAGTATAAATACAGTGATACCAAATTTATATAGTTTAAAAAATAAAAACTTTTTTCTTTGCATTGCCATTTTGTAGTGACTATTCAATAATTTTTAATTAGATTTTTTGCAGAGGTGAAGCAATGAAAAAACGGGTTGATTAGAATTTTTATATTTTTTCATATTTTTAAAAACATTTTCTACGTTTTTTTACACTTATTCTAAGTCCCACTTGGGAACTTGAACATGCGATTGTCTGATTGCTTTTCCAATAAACTGCAATGATTTAACATTCAGTGGGGGAGATTTATTAAACCGGTATAAAGTAGATCTGGCTTCAGGGCCGATGCAAGGATTTTTGCCGCCCTAGGCAAAGATCCATTTTGCGCCCCCCCCCCCACCATGTCACTCACTCACTGACAGACAGACCCGCACACACTGACAGACACGCACACACTCACTGAACGACACACACTGACAGACATACAACCACTCAGATACTCACTGACAGACAGGCATACACACTCACTGACAGACAGGCATACACACTCACTGACATACACACACTCACTCAATGACAGACACACATACACTCACTCACTGACAGACACACACAGGCAGACACTCGCCTCCCTGGGGTCCAGTGTGGTGCAGCTCCTCAGTCCTCCAGCGCGCCGTTTAGTATGCTGGGGCCGGAATGACGTCATATTCCGGCTCCTGGCATCACAAAGGGTGCGTAAGGGAGGAGTGGGGAGCTGCTAGAACAGTCTCCCTTGCCACCCGCCTCCTCTGCTCCGGTAATTTACTGGCAGAGCAGGCACCTGCCATCAGGGTAAGCAGGTGCCTGCTCTGCCATATTTAAGAAGGACCTCCACCTCCTGGCCCCCCTGTAATGGCGCTGGGGGTGGCTCAAGAGCCGCTCACCCAGCGCTGCAGTCCCAGACAGGGGGAGCCCACCAGGGCGTCCCCAGCAGGCCGGCGCCCTAGGCGAACACCTAGTTCGCCTAACGGTAGCGCCGGCCCTGTCTGGCTTAGTTGCCCGTAGTAACCAATCAGATTCCACCTTTCGTTTTGTAAAGGATCTGTGAATAATGAAAGGTGGAATCTGATTGGCTGCTATAGGCAACTAGGCCCGTTTCACTTTACACCAGTTTGATAAATTTCCCCCAGTGCGTGTGTATCACACATTTATTCTTCGCACACATCATGTATTACATTTTCAGTTTTTTTTTATTGGGGTGTTTTTTGCACTGTAATATTATCACAGCCTTAGGACTCATGCACATGAACGTATTTTTTTTCCGTGTCCATTACGTATTTTTTTGGTTGCAAAAACAGAAGTTACTCCATGTTCATTCCATTTCCGTATGTCCGTATTTCCATTCCGCAAAGAAATAGAACATGTCCTACTATTGTCTGCATTACGGACAAGAATAGGGCTGTTCTATATTGGGCCAGCTGTTCAATTCTGCAAAATTTGGAATGCGCACGGACATCATCTATGTTTTTTGTGGATACGTTTTTGGGGACCGCTAAATACATACACTCATGTGCATGAGCCCTTATTTGTATATTTGATATTCATTTTTAATTTAGCATAGCGTGCTTACACATTACATGTTTAAATATATTTGTGTTCGGGTCGGCTATGGACAGTGTACCTGCCTACCTACTCCCAACTTAATAGCAGTAGGGCTATGCAGAAACTGCTGAACTGAGGGTAGGCTAAAGGGGCCCACCCCAGTGGGTGTTAATTAAAAAGTAGGAAATGGGAGGGTGGGGCAGAATGAGCTGCCGAAGATACGTGGAGGAGGCTGCGGGCTTATAAGCGACTTGCCCCGCCTCCCCTCACACTAATGCGGCAAATTACCATTTGCCTAAACATATTTTCTTCACCCCCACTGATCCGCTGTTTCAGAAGGCATCAGTGATCACAGTAGCGCCACAGCCTTCTTTCAGCTCACCAAGCACAACACCATACATTGTACTGTGCTTGCTATCACAGCTCAGCTTCATTCACTTTAACCCCTTCAGGACACAGCCATTTTTCACCTTCCTGACAGAGCCTATTTTTGCAAATCTGACCAGTGTCACTTTATGTGGTAATAACTTTGGAACACTTTTACTTATCCAAACCATTCTGAGACTGTTTTCTCGTGACACAATATACTTTAAGTTAAAAGTAAATTTGAGTCGATGTTTTACCTTTATTTATAAAATCAAAATCTATGGAAAATTTGGAAAAATGTGCTATTTTCAAAATTTTTATTTCTCTGCTTTTAAGATGGATAGTACTAGCTCATCAAATATTTATTAATTAACATTCACTGTAAGGAAATTGGACCCTTCGCTAGGTACCCCTGGTACCGGACTCCAGTGGTCAGTTTGGGTTAAGTCTTACTGGTACCAGGGGAGATATTTCTCAGCAGCAAGTGTTAACCCTTCAACCATATGTCCCACCAATCAGATACTTGACCTATCCTGAGGATAGATTTTCAGTTAAAAAATCTCAGAAAACCCTTTTAACTGATATACTGTTTTATTCCTATACATAAGATCAACATGCTGTTCTCAATGTGCACCTGCACAGTGAGCATGTCCCTCGTCCGCTTTCTGTGCTTTTCTGGCGGCGTGCAATGGTGGATTCTCAGTGTAGTCATGTGACTTTGTCACGTGATGTCGAGGGCTGAATACCTTACTTTGTGGGGTGCACAAATTGAGATTATGGCATGGTCATTAATGAGGTCCATACGCCAGAAATGTACAGGTGTGTACATTGCTCCCCTTTAATTTAAATGTTTGATTGACATGTAGACCATATGTATGTAAACACATGTATGTGTTTTCTAGTGCAATAGCTGGTAGGTTTAGGCTAGGGCAACATTTTCCTAATGATAGTCAATGATGTCGCACTGCAACATGCTGCGACTTCAACATTTCAGTAAAAAATAAAAAATACATCCAAGTTGGATTTCTATGCGACTGTCATATCGCAGTCGCAGCATGTCACATGTCGCATTGCGACACCATTGACTATGATTTTAAAAAATGTTGCGCGACATTAGTGTGACACATGTCGCAGTGTAGTTGTACCCTTATTGTCACGCGGCACATGTCGTCCTTTAGCCCTAGCCTTAGATGTGTTGATATGCGCCAGAATTAATTTGGTATAAAGCAGTTTATTTGTCCCAATTGATGGGTGTATTTTATGGATATAAGGGCTCATTTATTTTCTGATATAGTATAGGTATAGGTAGTATGAGTATATAGGGGATGCTAGGAGTAGTAGTCCTAGGTACTGCAACTCCTAGCATCCCCTATGTACTATTGTATGGGGACTGCAGGTAGTTTAAGTACATAGAGGATGCTAGGAGTAGGTCCTAGGTACTGCAACTCCTAGCATCCCCATGTACTTATACTACTTGCCGTCCCTATGTACTATTGTATAGGGACTGCAGGTAGTATATGTACATAGGGGATACTAAAAGTAATAGTCCTAGGTACTGCAACTCCTAGCATCCCCTATGTACTTATACTACCTGCAGTCCCTATGTACTATTGTATGGGGACTGCAGGTAGTATAAGTACATAGGGGATGCTAGGAGTTGCAGTACCTAGGACTATTACTCCTAGTATCCCCTATGTACATATACTACCTGCAGTCCCTATACAATAGTACATAGGGACTGCAAGTAGTATAAGTACATAGGGGATGCTAGGAGTTGCAGTACCTAGGACCTACTCCTAGCATCCTCTATGTACTTATACTACCTGCAGTCCCTATGCAATAGTACATAGGGACTGCTGGTAGTATAGGTACATAGGGGATGCTAGGAGTTGCAGTACCTAGGACTACTACTCCTAGCATCCCCTAGCAGTACATAGGTGATGCTAGGAGTAGTAGTATCTAGGACTGGTCAGGCTCTCTTAATGGATGACATCATAAAAAGCCAAGATCAATCAGACTTCAATATAGTACCACTGAAAAAGGAGCAGGCATAGCTCCGAAACGCGTTTGATTTAATATTTTGGGCTATATGATGTAATTTATAAGGCGATAACCATCCAAATTATTGGTTTTTATTCATCTCGATATAAAGACTCCACATACCTATCCTGTTGTAAAGACTCCACTGACTATTCACGCCATCTAAAGAACACCCCCAACAGAAAACCTATATACAGATGTAGCAGGGTTATCATACAAACTCTCAAATTTCTTACCTCATCGTGTTATCTTGAAACAAAAGCCATTGAAAAGCAATTGAAGGTGTTTGCTTAACGCATTTAGTTTAGATAACATGTCTCATAAAGCGTGTGTTAACTCTACTACATCTGTATCGGTACTACGGAGTAATTATTCTGGAATGGTAATGTAATTACACACACTAGTGTGTTACAAATGGCAACATTTTACTGAACTTCTGAATGATTGAACGCTTCTTTTTATTATTGGCCATAGAACAATTGGCCATCTTATGCTTGACTATTGAATGAACGTTTGTTCCCCTGAAATCTAATCCAATTCATTAGATAGGGATACTTTCACACTAGCGTTGTTAGAATCCGGCAGGCAGTTCCGTTGCTGGAACTACGTGCTGGATCCGGCAAGTTAGAAAAACAGTTAACTCTTTCTGACAGAACAAATCAATATTTTTAATAAAGTCCAATTGAAAAAGAGATTTTTAGACCAAAATGAATAAAATGCAATCATAAAAAATGCCTCCAAAGGAGCACACAGCATTTAAATCTAAAGCCAACAAGGGAGCTGGTGTAGATTTAAGATTGTTGCAAGTCCTGCTAGAGGAAGCACCAAAGTTATGTAAAGGCCTGCGCCTCCACATAACTTTGTGCTTTCTCCAGCAGCACAGACACTATTTAGACCGGGGTGTAAATCTCCAGTCTTAATACAGTTGTGTTCAAAATTATTCAACCCCCAATGCTGTAAAGGGTTTTAGGGAATTTAGTGTACATTTGTAATTGTGTTCAGAATGAAATCTTACAAGGACTTTTTAAATAAGGCGCACACTGAGTAATGAAGGCCTCCATGGCAGAAATCCCAGGCGCACCCCCTTGCTGTCTCCAAAGAATAAGAAGAGTCGACTGCAGTATGCCAAAATCATGTGGACAAACCACAAAAGTTTTGGAACAGTGTTCTGTGGACTGATGAAACAAAATTAGAACTGTTTGGGCCCATGGATCAACGCTATGTTTGGAGGAGGAAGAACAAGGCCTATGAAGAAAAGAACACCTTGCCTACTGTGAAGCATGGCGGGGGGTCAATCATGCTTTGGGGCTGTTTTACTTCTACAGGTACAGGGAAGCTTCAGCGTGTGCAAGGTACCATGAATTCTCTTCAGTACCAGGAGATATTGGATGAAAATGTGATGCAGTCCGTCACAAACCTGAGGCTTGGGAGACGTTGGACCTTTCAACAGGACAATGATCCCAAGCATACCTCCAAGTCCACTAGAGCATGGGTGCAGATTAAAGGCTGGAACATTTTGAAGTGGCCATCGCAGTCACCAGACTTAAATCCGATTGAGAACCTCTGGTGGGACTTAAAGAAAGCAGTTACAGCACGCAAGCCTAAGAATGTGACTGAACTGGAGGCTTTAGCCCATGAAGAATGGGCGAAGATACCCGTAGATCGCTGCAAGACACTTGTGTCAAGCTATGCTTCACGTTTAAAAGCTGTTATAACTGGAAAAGGATGTTGTACTAAGTACTAAGATTAAATGTCACTTGGGGGTTGAATAAAACTGATAATGATGTGAGCACAGAAAAGACATTTGTGGTTATTTCATTATAAATGTTATGTTATATTTGTCTGACTTACAAGTGTCTCTTTGATTTAATTGTAAACAAGATGACTGAAATGATCAAAATCAATGTCAAACTGGCCAAAACACTCAATTTCAGTGGGGGTTGAATAATTTTGAACACAACTGTAAATGTGCCCCATAGAGTTTTCATTAGTAGTGGGCACATATAGATATACAGTTGGCATTATTGGTGGAATGATTTAACATTTCAACCTATGGGAGACTAACTGGGGGGACATTTATCATGAGGGGACTATTTGAAGTCAGTTTTGCTTGAGTCTGTCTTGGAGTACTTTATGCCTCTTTTATTAAATGTCCCATGTTTGATAAATTTGTCTTATCATTAACCCCTTAATGACCAGTGACGTACTGTGTACGTCAGGATGTGTTAGTTACCGCATCTTGACTTACACAGTACATCATGAGATCAAAGTGTCACTTGCGGTGACACTGGCATGTAAACAGGTGTCATATACAGCAGAGCTGTCGGGGCATCCGGCAGGGACCAATCAGCGTGGCCCCTGCCTTTGAATCGCTGCGATCGGTCAGTCAGCGTTCAGAAGCAGCTCAGTGAGCGTTGAGGAGATTGAGGCTGCGCTGCTGTGTTGATCACCCCTCCCCTTTCCCCCTCCCATCGGGCAGCTGCTCTGCTGGGGTAGCGTCCCGATGGTTACCATGGCAACCGGACGCCTTAACAGGCATCCGGCTGGCCGTGGTATATCTAAGCCTGATCAGGCCCCTGCTAAAAAAATGAAAAAAGTAAAAAAAAAAATCTAACATTTTTCCATATATGCACATTTATAATTGGGTAAAAATGAAGAAAAGAAAATATCCTAAACATGTTTGGCATCGCCCCGTCCAGATCAACCAGCTCTATAAAAATATCACATGACCTAACCCCTCAGGTGAACGCCGTAAAAAAAAAAATTAAATAAAAACAATGCCAAAAAGACAATTTTTCTCACCTACCATCACAAAAAGTGCAACACCAAGCGATCTAAAGGGCGTATGCCCCCCCCCAACCCCAAAATAGTGCCAATCAAACCATCACCTCATCCCGCAAAAAAAAAATCCTACCTAAGACTAGCGCTGAGCGTGAATATTCGTACTGCGAATATTAATCGTGAATATCGGCACTTCGTAAATTTGCGAATATTTAGAATATAGCACTATATATTCCTAAAATCGAATATTCGCTTTTTTTTTCACAAAGTACTCTGATCCTCCTGCTTGTAGTTTGTGAGCCAATGAGAAGGCTGCAAAATAGTTGACAGAGCTTAGCAACATCCCTAGTTCTTTCTTACTGTTGCGAAAATTGCTTCCCACCATCTTTTCCAATCTTCTCAAACTTTGCGTGCGCATTAAGCGAATTTTACATTGAGATTTTTACAATGTAAAAAAAAAAGTGCAAAGATAGCGAATTCATGAATATTTGGCGAATATTCGCCCAATATTCGCGAAATATCGCAAAATCAAATCGGTGCCAAAACGTCCATTCTTTGGTTACCTTGACTCACAAAAAACATAATATACAGCCAATTAAAAATCATATGTACCCCAAAAAAGTACCAATAGACCTGTCACCTTATCCCATAGTTTCCAAAATGGGGTCACTTTTTGATTGTTTCTACTGTAGGGTGCGTCTGGGTGACTTCAAATGGGACATTGTGTCTAAAAACCAGTCCAGTAAAATCTGCCCTCCAAAAACCATACGGTGCTCCTTTACTTTTGCGCCCTGCCATGTGCCCATACAGCAGTTTACCACCATAAGTGGGGTGTTTCTGTAAACCGCAGAATCAGGGTAATAAATATTGAGTTTTGTTTGGCGGTTAAACCTCGATGTGTTAAATAAAAAGATGGATTAATATGAAAAATTTGCCAAAAAAGTGAAATTTCATCTCTATTTTCCTTTAACTCTTGTGGAATACCTAAAGGGTTAACAAAGTTTGTAATATCAGTTTTGAGTAACTTGAGGGGTGTAGTTTCCAAAATGAGAATAGCTTCTAAAATTCTAAGCCTTTTAACGTCCCTAAAAAAATAAAATGACATTTACAAAATGATTCCAACATAAAGTGGACATTTAGGGAATGTTAAGTAATAAATATTTTATAAGGTATCACTATCTGTTTTAAAAGCAGAGAAATTGAAAATTTGAAAATTGCGAATTTTTCAATTTTTTTGTAAATTTGGAATTTTTTCATAAATAAAGGTGAAATATATTGACTCAAATGAATAACTGTCATGAAGTACAATGTGTCACGAGAAAAAAATCTAAGAATGGCTTGAATAAGTAAAAGTATTTCAATGTTATTACCACATAAAGTGATACATGTCAGATTTTCAAAAATCAGTCTGGTCACGAAGGTGCAAAATGTCCCGGTCATTAAGGGGTTAAACCAACACTTCTGTCTAGAACAGCTACTATAGTTTTTCTACTCCACTCTACTACTCGAGTTAAATTACAACTTTTTTTTGCAGGCAGGGCTCCATAGTTGCACTGCTGGCCTCAGAGCCTTCAGAGGTCTCTTGGCTGTCATAGTAGCTAAACAGTTCCCTTGATCTCAGTATGGTGGAGCCATTCGGGCCTGGGAACACTCCCAGGGAAAGACCACTCAGTTGCCGTAGTCACAATTAACAAGTCACCATGACATCTGAGGGTTTAGATGTCCATAATTGGCAATATGGCCAATCACACACAATGCGTCTGGGTGTCTGCATGGTTAAAGGGTTTCTGTCATCACGTTTTGACATTATAAGCTGTCTGACATTAGCTATGTGCTAACCTGCTGGCACGCCCCTTCTTACTTTGAGTGACAGTGCCGGGTAGCGATCCTCCGGCACTGTCTCCTTGTGAAATCCAGCGCCTGCACGGCCGCTCTGTATTCGGCGCAGGCGCGGTGAGCAGAGGACAGCAGGCACCAGCGTCCTCTGCTCACCGCGCCTGCGCCGAATACAGAGCGGCCGTGCAGGCGCTGGATTTCACAAGGAGACAGTGCCGGAGGATCGCTGCCCGGCACTGTCACTCAAAGTAAGAAGGGGCGTGCCAGCAGGTTGCTGCACGGAGCTTCTAGGAGCAGGGCAACGCCCCCCTGCTCCTAGAGGCTAATTTACATATTATAAAAGTACGTTTTTTAGCCCGAATATAAATCGGATTTTTGTAAAAAAGACATTATCAAGCTGCTCTGACATTAGCACATAGCTAATGTCAGACAGCTTATAATGTCAAAACGTGATGACAGAAGCCCTTTAAAGAGCAGTCTTGAAGGGCTTAAAGGCTATGTACACCTTTGGAGTCAATTTTTTTTATGATTTTATTTAACTTATTTTTGGCTACAAATCATATTTTTAATTGGCCTTTATTAAAAATATTGAGCTGTTCAGTCACAAAGGGTTAACTGTTTTTTTTTTTTTAACTGTGTGACTGATACTTTCACTTTGTGCTGGTCATCTAATAAGCCTTATCTCTAAACACTTATTTAAGCCACACTCTTATCAGTAAGGTAAGGATTAAGCTTTAATGAGTGTTTATAATGTGAGAGAGCAGAGACAAGGAGTCTATCAACTCCCCAAATGATGGAAATGACAAAAAATCCACAGGCAGCTAGTAGATCATGCCATCACTGTACGGAAAATTGATTGCATATTGTTAATAAAGAGAAATTGAAAAAATGATTTTTTAGCTCAAAATAAGTACAATGCAATAATAAAAAAAAGTTGCCCCCAAAGGTGTACATAGCCTTTAAAGGGAACCTGACAGCAAAAAATTCAACTGTTGGAGTACCTGAACAGTCAGTTCATGTTGTCCCGGATGGTGTTCTTAAATGGTTCTTCTGTCTTCTGAATGCAGTGAAAATCATCTCTATTAACTGCTCCTGCTGTATGCAAATCAGCGGTTTAAAATCAAGGTGGCTGGCATCTTCTTACATGAAGACAAGGTTGCCATAACCAAATCATGTCCTCGTCTCCGCTGATTGAAGGTTTCGAGCACAGACATCATAATCCCCTGGCCTCTCTTTGCCTGTACTAGGGAATGTCAGGCAAGAAAGTGCAAGCCTCCTTGACTTCAGCAGGAGTGATGAATAAAGATGATTTTCACTGCATTCAGAAGACAGATGAACCATATAAGAACACCACCCAGGGAAACATGAGACAATATTCAGATACTCAAGCAGGTTGGAGTTTAATTTTTGTGCTGCCAGGTTCCCTTGATTGATATGCAAATCTGAAAATCAGGCAAGGTTTTTCATTTGAAAGTGCCCAAGCCCGATATCAGCTCCTCTCCCATCCTCCAAACCCTCTCTCCCTTCTCCCCTGACATTTGCACCTCCAAATCATTCACAAGCACACTCTTAATCGCTTCTGGACCCTGCGCATTTCATTCCCTTAATATACAGTATGCTGCAGCCTTTACTCTTGTGGATCTCCAGAAGTGGAGAAGTTCACAGGAGGCTATTCATCTGCAAAAGGACTGAAGCCTTGCAATGTAGGTGGCTCAGGGGGCACAGCTGACGTTCCTCCATGCTGTACAACCTCCCTTCCACCAGGAAACAGAAAGTAATCAGTGGTTCATGACTGATTACATTAGAATAGACAAGTATACGTGGCCAATATCTCTGGCAGACACCTTTTCCTTAAATTGCTGACTTTCTTATCTCAGCGGTTCCCTGTTTGCAAATACAGCACAATCACAAGTATGAGTAGTAATCATAAGACATACAGGATACATCTGGTCCCAGCAAAAGAAAGAAATACAAAATGGTTGCTAGTAGGACTGCTAGTAGTAGTATGGATTAGCTCAATAATACATGGTCGAGTCACAATATTATGACCACTTCCTACTTTTGATGTTGGCAGCTTGTAGCTCATGAAGGAAGCCATGTGTCGTGAGCTGGCTTGATGGGTTTATAAGGTGTGGTATAGGCTGTCAGCACACATATCCCTTGTTGCTATCATGAGTAAAAGGAACAATTTAGCAGAGTTGCAAAAAGGGATGATTATTGGCTTTCGGGCCAAGAGTTGCAGTATTTCTGAAACTGTGCAGTTTGTGAACTGTTTGGGTGCTGCTTTAATGAAAGTGTATCGTGAGTGGACAAATGGCACCATTGTGAATAAACGACGTAGAAACTGCAGAGCATCAAGTGTCATTGATGTGAGAGGTGGGTGAATGTCAGTTATGAAGGTATGCAAGGGAGAACGACACGTTACATTGGAGAAGCTCATTTCCAAAATAAACCAGGGGCTACCAGATGTGTGTCTACAACACAATCCATAAAGGATGGGGATGGCACTCACCAAGCGGCATCTGTGTGGCCTCTTACACCCGATTCTGCTGTATGTCTTCTTTTAAATAATAAAGGAAGAATTGGACCGAGTTGGTGAGTGCCCCCATTCTTTATGGATTGTGTTTGCTTCTACTTTTTGGGAAAGAGCAGATGCGGACATTTTTGGCGGACGTGTGAATGGGGCCTTACTACTTTTTTTTTGCACATTTTTGGCAGAGATTTATTCATCCACATTGATCGATGTGAATGAGGAAATCTGTGCCGTTTTATTTTTTTGCACATTTTTGGGCAGAGATTTTTCATCCACATTGATTGATGCGAATGAAGAAATCTGTGCCGTTCATTTTTTCTTTTTCAGTGCAGAGGCTGAACGGGAAAAAAATCTCATTACTCGTCTGCTCAATATAAGGAGAATCGCAGAAACTCCTAATGCTGGCCATACGTGTAATGATTGCGGAGACCCTCAAATGCCAGGGCAGTACAAACACCTCACATGTGACCCCATTTTAGAAAGAAGACACCCCAAGGTATTCCGTGAGGGGTATGGCGAGTTCATGCAAAATTTTATTTTTGTCACAAGTTAGTGAAATATGAGACTGTAAAAAAAAAAAAAATCAATTTCCGCTAACTTGTGCCAAATTTTTTTTTCTGTGAACTCGCCATGCCCCTCACGGATTACCTTGGGGTGTCTTCTTTCCACAATGGGGTCACATGTGGGGTATTTCTACTGCCCTGGCATTTTAGGGGTCCTAAAGCATGAGAATCCAAATGCGTAAAAATGCCCTGTGAAATCCTAAAGGTACTCATTGGTTTTAGGGCCCTTTGCGCATCTTGGCTGCAAAAAGTGTCACACATGTGGTGTCGCCGTACTCAGGAGAAGTAGGGCAATGTGTTTTGGGGTGTATTTTTATATATACCCATGCTGGGTGTGAAATATCTCTGTAAACGACAACTTTTTACATTTTTTATTCAAAGTTGTCAGTTTACAGAGATATTCTCACACAAAGTATGGTATATGTAAAAATACACCCCAAACACATTGCCCTACTTCTCCTGAGTACGGCGATACCACATGTGTGCCACTTTTGCAGCCAAGATGCGCAAAGGCCCTAAACCAATGAGTACTTCTAGGAGGGCATTTTTACGCATTTTCTTCTCACGCTTTAGGGCCCTAAAATGCCAGGGCAGTATAAATACCCCACATGTGACCCCATTTTGGAAAGAAGACACCCCAAGGTATTCGCTGAGGGGCATAGTGAGTCCATGAACAATTTAACTTTTGTCAAAAGTTAGCAGAAAGGTAGACTTTATGAGAAAAACAATAAAAAATCAATTTCCGCTAACTTGTGCCAAAAAAATCTTCTATGAACTCGCCATGCCCCTCACAGAATACCTTGGGGTGTCTTCTTTCCAAAATGGGGTCACATGTGGGGTATTTATACTGCCCTGGCATTTTAGGGGCCCTAAAGCGTGAGAAGAAAAATGCGTAAAAATGCCCTCCTAAAAGGTACTCATTGGTTTTAGGGCCCCTTTGCGCATCTTGGCTGCAAAAAGTGGCACACATGTGGTATCGCCGTACTCAGGAGAAGTAGGGCAATGTGTTTTGGGGTGTATTTTTGCATATACCCATACTTTGTGTGAGAAATATCTCTGTAAATTGACAACTTTGAATAAAAAATGTAAAAAGTTGTCGTTTACAGCAATATTTCTCACACGCAGCATGGGTATATGTAAAAATACACCCCAAAACACATTGCCCTACTTCTCCTGAGTTCGGCGATACCACATGAGTGGCACTTTTTGCAGCCAAGGTGCACAAGGAGCCTAAAACCAATGAGTACCTTTAGGATTTCACAGGCCATTTTTACGCATTTGGATTCTCACGCTTTAGGGGCCCCTAAAATGCCAGGGCAGTATAAATACCCCACATGTGACCCCATTTTGGAAAGAAGACACCCCAAGGTATTCCGTGAGGAGCATGGCGAGTTCACAGAATTTTTATTTTTTGGCACAAGTTAGCGGAAATTGATATATATATTTTTTTATTTTGTTTTTTACAAAGTCTCATATTCCACTAACTTGTGACAAAAATAAAATTTTACATGAACTCGCCATGCCCCTCACGGAATACCTTGGGGTGTCTTCTTTCCAAAATGGGGTCACATGTGAGGTATTTATACTGTCCTGGCATTTTAGGGGCCCCTAAAGCGTGAGAAGAAGTCTGGAATCCAAATGCGTAAAATGCCCTGTGAAATCCTAAAGGTACTCATTGGTTTAGGGCCTTTGCATCCAGCCTGCAAAAAGTGACACATGTGGTATCTCGTACTCAGAGAAGTAGGCAATGTGTTTGGGGTGTATTTTTATATATACCCATACTGTGTGTGAAAAATATCTCTGTAAACGACAACTTTTAAAAATTTTATACAAAGTTGTCAGTTTACAGAGATATTTCTCTCACCCAACATGGGTATATGTAAAAATACACCCCAAAACACATTGCCCTACTTCTCCTGAGTACGGAGATACCACATGAGTGACACTTTTTGCAGCCTGGGTGCGCAAAGGGCCCAAATTCCAACGAGTACCTTTAGTTTACATGGCGGCTCACAATTTAGCCCCGCCTAAAATGCCAGAACAGTACAAACACCCCACAAATGACCCCATTTTGGAAAGTAGACACCCCAAGGTATTCACTGAGGGGCATAGTGAGTCCGTCTGAGATTTCTTTTTTTTGCCAGAAGTTAGCAGAAATTGAAACTTTTTTTTTTTTTTTTTCTCAGAAAGTGTCATTTTCCGCTAACTTGTGAAAAAAATGAAATGATACATGAACTCACCATGCCCTCCGCGAATACTTTGGGGTGTCTTCTTTCTAAAATGGTGTGATTTGGGGGTATTTATACTATCCTGACATTCTAGCACCTGAAGAAACATGACAGGGGCTCAGAAAGTCAGAGCTGCTTCAAAATGCAGAAATTCACTTTTGCACCATAGTTTGTAAACGCTATAACTTTTACCCAAACCAATAAATATACACTTATTGGACTTTTTTTATCAAAGACATGTAGAACAATAAATTTAGAGAAAAATTTATATAGAAATGTAGTTTTTTTTGAAAAATTTTACAACAGAAAGTGAAAAATGTCATTTTTTTGCAAAAATTTCGTTAAATTTGTATTAATGGCAAAAAAAGTAAAAATGTCAGCAACAATGAAATACCACCAAATGAAAGCTCTATTAGTGAGAAGAAAAGGAGGTAAAATTCATTTGGGTGGTAAGTTGCATGACGGAGCAATAAACGGTGAAAGTAGTGTAGTGCGGAATTGTAAAAAGTGGCCTGGTCATTAAGGGTGTTTAAGCTAGGGGGGCTGAAGTGGTTAAAGGGAACCTGACAGCAAAAAAATTCAACTGTTGGAGTACCTGAACAGTCAGTTCATGTTGTCCCGGATGGTGTTCTTAAATGGTTCTTCTGTCTTCTGAATGCAGTGAAAATCATCTCTATTAACTGCTCCTGCTGTATGCAAATCAGCGGTTTAAAATCAAGGTGGCTGGCATCTTCTTACATGAAGACAAGGTTGCCATAACCAAATCATGTCCTCATCTCCGCTGATTGAAGGTTTCGAGCACAGACATCATAATCCCCTGGCCTCTCTTTGCCTGTACTAGGGAATGTCAGGCAAGAAAGTGCAAGCCTCCTTGACTTCAGCAGGAGTGATGAATAAAGATGATTTTCACTGCATTCAGAAGACAGATGAACCATATAAGAACACCACCCAGGGAAACATGAGACAATATTCAGATACTCAAGCAGGTTGGAGTTTAATTTTTGTGCTGCCAGGTTCCCCTTGATTGATATGCAAATCTGAAAATCAGGCAAGGTTTTTCATTTGAAAGTGCCCAAGCCCGATATCAGCTCCTCTCCCATCCTCCAAACCCTCTCTCCCTTCTCCCCTGACATTTGCACCTCCAAATCATTCACAAGCACACTCTTAATCGCTTCTGGACCCTGCGCATTTCATTCCCTTAATATACAGTATGCTGCAGCCTTTACTCTTGTGGATCTCCAGAAGTGGAGAAGTTCACAGGAGGCTATTCATCTGCAAAAGGACTGAAGCCTTGCAATGTAGGAGGCTCAGGGGGCACAGCTGACGTTCCCCCATGCTGTACAACCTCCCTTCCACCAGGAAACAGAAAGTAATCAGTGGTTCATGACTGATTACATTAGAATAGACAAGTATACGTGGCCAATATCTCTGGCAGACACCTTTTCCTTAAATTGCTGACTTTCTTATCTCAGCGGTTCCCTGTTTGCAAATACAGCACAATCACAAGTATGAGTAGTAATCATAAGACATACAGGATACATCTGGTCCCAGCAAAAGAAAGAAATACAAAATGGTTGCTAGTAGGACTGCTAGTAGTAGTATGGATTAGCTCAATAATACATGGTCGAGTCACAATATTATGAGTCTGACCACTTCCTACTTTTGATGTTGGCAGCTTGTAGCTCATGGAGGAAGCCATGTGTCGTGAGCTGGCTTGATGGGTTTATAAGGTGTGGTATAGGCTGTCAGCACACATATCCCTTGTTGCTATCATGAGTAAAAGGAACAATTTAGCAGAGTTGCAAAAAGGGATGATTATTGGCTTTCGGGCCAAGAGTTGCAGTATTTCTGAAACTGTGCAGTTTGTGAACTGTTTGGGTGCTGCTTTAATGAAAGTGTATCGTGAGTGGACAAATGGCACCATTGTGAATAAACGACGTAGAAACTGCAGAGCATCAAGTGTCATTGATGTGAGAGGTGGGTGAATGTCAGTTATGAAGGTATGCAAGGGGAGAACGACACGTTACATTGGAGAAGCTCATTTCCAAAATAAACCAGGGGGCTACCAGATGTGTGTCTACAACACAATCCATAAAGGATGGGGGATGGCACTCACCAAGCGGCATCTGTGTGGCCTCTTACACCCCGATTCTGCTGTATGTCTTCTTTTAAATAATAAAGGAAGAATTGGACCGAGTTGGTGAGTGCCCCCCATTCTTTATGGATTGTGTTTGCTTCTACTTTTTGGGAAAGAGCACCGCTGCAGTGCATTACCCTGTGATCAACATGCAAGTTACCCCCGTGTCTGGCAGTGCCATCCTACATCACTCTATGTTCTTTACATTCCATATGTGGTTAACATAGTTCTGTGAACCCTACTGCCAATGGGGCTCTAAAGCAGAGGGATGGTTGCATCAGCAGAAAAGGTCAGGACCACGTGGCACGGTTGTGAGCCATTCGACAGTCAATACTGCACGGCCATTTACAATGGAGACCATCTATACAGTGTGGTCTTCATTAGGTAAACAAGAGGCAGCCATAACCTAATTGGCCGTGCAGTACTCGACCATAGCTGGTCGCGCCCCGAACAGCAGACATAAGGGGACATTTTTTATACTAGCAGACATAATGGGGCCATTTTTGTACAGGCCCACATTTTAAGGGGGTATTTTTTCCCCTGGCACATGTTTTAATGGGGCATTTTTTTATACTGGCACACATTATAAGGGGCCATTTGTTGTAACCGCACACATAAGGGGATATTTTTTGTACTGGAGTGCATTATAAGGGGGTATTTTCATACTGGCACACATTATAAGGGGGCATCATTACTAATGGACGCATTATGGAGAGCTTTATTACTACTGGTGTACCATGGGGAACATTATTACTATTGAGGGCACTGTAGGGCAGGGCTGGACTGGGTATGAAAACCAGCCCTGGAAAAAATTACATACCAGCCCCATAGCATTGCGTAATTATACCAGCACAACGTCATTTAAAATTTTTAAGAACAGGATCCCTACTCAACTGCGGACGCTCAGCGTCACAACACATATATATCCAACACACATACACATAAATACACCATATACATGTTACACATACATAAATACACTATGTATACAGTCCCAAGGAATATGGCCCAGTTCTCTAAGTCACCTCCTGCCCCCAGCGCATTTTGCTGTACTTGCTATACAGCAGCACGTACCTCTCACATCCAGGGCCTCCAGGTGACGTCTCCTCCGATGTAGATCTTCTCATCATCTTCTCCATTTCGTCCAGTCACTTCTTTCAGCCGCTCCTCGTCTCTGTACAGTTTGACACACGGACATCTTAGGTTCTTCACTGTTCTATCATCATCCCCCAACCTGGAGCCCCCACAGTGTTATCCTGCTGCCCGCTGTGCTCCCAAATACCCCCAAATACTACCCTGAAGAAATAATAGTGCCCCCATAGTAATAGTGCTCCTCATAGTCCCACCAATAGTAATGTCCTTCTAGAATGCCCACATTAGTAATACTGCCCCACATTAAGTATTTTGCCCCCTCACTGCCTCACATTAAGTAATTTGCCCCCCACACTGCCCCACATTATGTAATTTGCCCCCCACACTGCCCCACATTATGTAATTTGCCCCACACTGCCCCACGTTATGTAATTTGCCCCACACTGCCCCACATTATGTAATTTGCCCCACACTGCCGCACATTATGTAATTTGCCCCACACTGCCGCACATTATGTAATTTGCCCCACATTATGTATCTTGCCCCCCCACACTGCCCCACATTATGTAATTTGCCGCACATTATGTATCTTGCCCCCACACACTGCCCCACATTATGTAATTTGCCCCCACACTGCCCCACATTATGTAATTTGCCCCACATTATGTATCTTCCCCCCCACACTGCCCCACATTATGTAATTTGCCCCACATTATGTATCTTGCCCCCCCACACTATGTAATTTGCCCCCATACTGCCCCACATTATGTAATTTGCCCCCATGCTGCCCCACATTATGTAATTTGCCCCCACACTGCCCTCCATTATATAATTTGCCCACCACACTGCCCCCCACTAATAATTTGCCCCCCACAAGTTAATTTTGCCCCCAGACAGCCCTCCATTATGTAATTTGCCCCCACTAAGTAATTTTACCACCACACGGCCCTCCATGTAGTTTAACCGCCTAGTAGCCCTGCCCCCAAGTTAATTTTGCCCCCAGACAGAGACAGCCCTCCATTATTGTCCCCCCGACCCCCAAGTTAATTTTGCCCCCAGACAGAGACAGCCCTCCATTATTGTCCCCACCCCCAAGTTAATTTTGCCCCCAGACAGAGACAGCCCTCCATTATTGTCCCCCCAAGTTAATTTTGCCCCCAGACAGAGACAGCCCTCCATTATTGTCCCCTCACCCCCAAGTTAATTTTGCCCCCAGGGCCCAGACAGAGACAGCCCTCCATTATTGTCCCGTCCCCCAAGTTAATTTTGCCCCCAGACAGAGACAGCCCTCTGTTATTGTCCCCCCCAAGTTAATTTTCCCCCAGACAGAGACAGCCCTCCATTATTGTCCCCCAAGTTAATTTTGCCCCCAGAGACAGCCCTCCATTATTGTCCCCCCACCCCCAAGTTAATTTTGCCCCCAGACAGAGACAGCCCTCCATTATTGCCCCCAAGTTAATTTTCCCCCAGACAGAGACAGCCCTCCATTATTGTCCCTCTGCCCCCCTGCTGATCCTGTACACCGTCACCAGCCAGCTCGCCTGTGCAGCCTCAGCCTGCGCTCGGCAATCTCCCTTGTTCACTGCAGCAGTGACGGAGGGAGATCGCCGAGAGCAGGCTGAGAGGTTGCGCTGCACAGGACGTGCAGTGGAAAGCCTTCTTCCTGAATCCTCACCCACAGACCAACTGAGTGGCCGGGCGGTAGCCTGTCTTCATGAAGAGGGAGGGAGACACGGACGGCCACCTAGTCAAATCTGCAGCCCGCAGGGTACATGTTAAACCGGGATCCCGGTAGGCCAGTCCGGCCCTACTGTAAGGGCACTATTAACACTGAAGGCACTCGGAGAGAGATTTATTACTATAGGTGGCACTTTTGTGAGCACTATTCTTAGGGCACTGTGGCACATCAGTTTAACACAATTATTTTGGTAGGACACTATGTTTACTATCAGGTACACTATTTGCTGTTTGCAATTATTTTTGAGACCACTATGTGCCAATATATATCACGGGTACTAATGTGTTGTCTGTCATTTTGACAGTAGGATTAGTGCTGCATGCTGGGCTAGTCTCTCTGTCAAATATAACAGAATTGCTGACAGATACTTAGAACAGAGCATTTATCAAACAACTTGTCACTAGGGGGTACTTAACCCTTTTTTCATTTTTGCATTTTAATTTTTCTTCCCCATCTTCCTTGAGCCATAACGCTTTCATATTTCCGTTCAAATAGCTGTATAAGGGCTTACTTTTTGCAGGACAAGTTGTACTTTCTAATGCCAGCATTAATTATGGCATACAATGTAGTGGGAAGCAGTAAAAAAATTCCAAATAGGATGGAATTGGAAAAAAAACTCAATTCCTTCACCGTTTTACGGGTTTTGTTCGCACTGCGTTCAGTTTGTGGCAAAACTGACCCATGCCCTTCATTCTCTGGGTCAGTATGATTACAACAATACCCATATGTATAGGTTTTAGGTGTCTAAATAGTGTAAAAATAAATGCAAACTTTGGAAAATATTTTTTTTTTTTACATCACTATATTCTGACCCCCATAACTTTTTTTTTTATAGTTATATCTACTGAGCTGTGTGGGGGCTCATTTTTTGCGGGACAATCTGTAGTTTTTATTGATACCATTTTGGAGTGTGTGTGACTCTTTGATCATATTTTATTACATTTGTTTGATAAAGAGAAGCAATGAAAAACTGACAAATTGGCCATTTTGACCCTTTTTTCCATTACGCCATTCGGCGTATTGGAAAAATATTTTTATATTTTAATAGTATGGGAGTTTTTGGTCGCGGTGATACCCATTATGTTTATAATTTTTGTTATTTAGTTTTTTTTTATTATACGGAAAGGGGGGTGATTTAAACTTTAATATTTTTTACATTTTTTTATATTTTCTTTTTAGTTTTTTGTAATGATTTTGAAGCTCGTTTTTGAGCTACAAAATATATTTTTTATTTTTGAACAATTATGTATTTTTAAAATGACTTTATTACTGCCTATTGCTCATTTCTTATGTTGGCCTGCCACCTTTTGGCCAAAACAAGAATTGCAGTTTGAATGATCTCAGCCTCTTCAGCGAGTCTGAGCCCTTTCAAATCAATTATCGGCATCCTCACTGGCCACAGAGGATACCGGTAACACCCCCGGAAGCGCGAACACTACGGACGTGTGAATGAACCCTAAGGCTGATGTAAAGCTCTGCCCTTGCTGATGGTGCCCCATTTTGCCACTGCCTGCCTGCCTATTATGTTCTGTAACAAATAGCTGCTGCTGCCACTAACATGCCACTATGCTGTCTGCCTGCTTACCATTATGGTTTATACTCTATGGCTGTTACTGCTGCCATCATTTCACTGTGCCGTCTGCCTGCCTATCATCATGCTCAGTACTACATGGTTGCAGCATAATATTTGGACACTTGTGCTGAACAAGCCAATCTTCTTACCATTTCTGTGTGTATTGACAGGGACAGGGATCTGCCTCAGTTGAGGTCTAATTTTTGGATGCTAGGTCACAACAAGCCACTATCTTTTAACCATAACACCATATGTGTTTACACACCATCTGCCTCCAATAAGGGACACATTTTGGAACTGTGAAATATTAAAAAGCATAACATATGTGACAGCACGGTGTGTTTTTTTTAAACACACTGTTAACACTGTCAAACATATGTTTACCTATAGCTATTTATGTCAGTTGCACTCTCACATTATGTGCTATTGCTGTCACTGCGTTCAAGAGCTTAGGGAGGGGGGAGTGAATGAGTAAGAATTTATTTAAAAAAAATAGATAACATATTTTCATTAAAAAAAAACGAAGTCCTAGGAGACTAGAGGATGTTATATATGAATTTTCTGGTCAATCTTAAATTTGATTTGTGTAGAATCGATTTGGAAACAAATAGTTCTATGTTTGGATACATACATTATGTGATACAATGTGTATGATCAGCTGAAAAATGAGTGGTGGAGATAGCTTCCTTGAATGCCTCCCTTCTGTTATTGGCTTACATCCAATTCTTTCGGTCTGTATGGACACTTTTTTCTGTTATCTACCTACCAGCCTGGGCCCCATGGTGATCCTGGCCATGCTATAGCGGCTCTACCAGTGTTGTTCTGTTACTGGGGCAATCAGCCCAGATGATGCTGGGGCTGGTCAGACGATCAGGCTCAGTATCAGTGTCATGTGCTTTCTGTTGGCGGGGTATTTAAACTGGACAAGAATAGGACATGCTCAATTTTTTTTGTGGGTGCCACGGAACAGACATATGGATGCAGACAGTACACTCTGTGCTAGCCACATCTCTTGTAGCCCCACTGAAGTGAATGGGTACTCATCCAATCTGCAAAAAAATGCAGATCAGAAACGGACCAAAACCACGGTTGTGTGCATGAGCCCTAATACTGTATATAGTGTATATTCTGGATACCTAGCCAGTTAACTGAAAGCCAGGTCACATGAAGGCTCACATGACTGAAGCCATGTTTAGCTATCCTATGGATTCATTTTACAGGACTGTACCATTTTCTTTCTTTAGGAAATCGCGACTGAATGGATATGAGTAAAATTTTGAATAGATGTATATTAGAAAATTGCTCAACATCCTAGTCTCTACATAAATAAATAAAATTATTAAAACCAGAATACCTCTTTAATAGAGCAAGGCATGCATCTACAAAACAGTAACAAATCAAGATATATTGTTTGACATTTTAAGACAATATTGAGATATCTAAATTTGTTGGATCTTTTATATAATTTCTCCCCAAAAGATTGACACTGAGAAGTGCTTTAGAAGAAATCTTTGCTTGACTCACTAAGCGCCCATCTTTGAACACCTAAAACAACAGATAAAAAATGTCAAAAAACTCAGCAAATCTGTAAAATTAATTGAGCTGATAGCTGTGTAACAGAGGAATACATATAAGCTTATATTAGACTCACAGATAATCATTCAGATCATCACTATGAACGCTCGTTGGCAACGATCTGGCAGTGTAAAACCGCCGCTGATTACCCAATCACGTAACGGGAATCTTTCAGCAAGTAGAAAAATTATCGTTTGCCGGGGGCAGATCGTGTTGTGTAATCACGATCTGCTGCTGGCAAACAGTGATTCAGTATGGGTATGGGGGCGAGTGATTGCATTAGCGATTGCTTCTCCCCATACTGAGGAGGAGACTGCATGTAATAGCAGTGTTCTCCTCCGCTAGCAAGTAGGCGATTACCGGGAAGATCTTCGAACCTAAGGCCCCTTTCACACGGGCGAGTTTTCCGCGCGGGTGCAATGCGTGATGAGGACGCATTGCACCCGCACTGAATCCGGACCCATTCATTTCTATGGGGCTGTGCACATGAGCGGTGATTTTCACGCATCACTTCTGCGTTGCGTGAAAATCGCAGCATGCTCTATATTGTGCGTTTTTCACGCAACGCAGGCCCCATAGAAGTGAATGGGGCTGCGGGAAAATCGCAAGCATCCGCAAGCAAGTGCGGATGTGTTGCGATTTTCCCGCATGGTTGCTTAGCAACGGGACCCGATCTCTATTATTTTTCCCTTATAACATGGTTATAAGGGGAAATAATAGCATTTTTAATAAAGAATGCATTGTAAAATGAAGAGGAAGGGGTTAAAAATAATAAAAGTTAACTTACCTTAGCCACTTGATCGCGTAGTCGCGATCTCTCCTCTCTTTCCCTGCAGCATCTAAGATCTACAGGACCTGTGATGACGTCACATCACATGGTCCAATCACATGTTCTATCTTACCATGGTGATGGACCATGTGATTGGACCATGTGATGTGACGTCATCACAGGTCCTTTAGATCATAGATGCTGCAGGGAAAGAGAAGACAGATCGCGACTACGCGATCAAGTGGCTAAGGTAAGTTAACTTTTATTATTTTTAACCCCTTCCACTTCATTTAACAATGCATTCTTTATTAAGAATGCTATTATTTCCCCTTATAACCATGTTATAAGGGAAAATAATCAATTTTCCAGAAGACCCGAAACCGGACTTCAGTGATGAAGTCCGGCTTCGGGTTGGGTACCAAACATGGCGCTTTTTCTCACGCGCGTGCAAAACGCGTTACAAACGTTTGCACCCACGCATATTCCCGCAACGCACCCGCCTCTTATCCGGGCATCAAACATGACGCCCGTGTGAAAGAGGCCTAATAGTAATGATGATGAAAAGTGATCTGTACAAACCAGCATTTTATATTTTTTTTTAAAGTGGCATGGAAAATTAAAAATAACATCACCAAAATTCTTAAAAAATATGTTAAACATAAAAACTCAATATAACAAAAGGTCATTTTCTGATGACACATTCCATTTAAGACTTCTTGCTCTTTGACAGCAGCCACGTAGGCCATAGGTACAATAGACTAGAGCTCATTCATTTCTGAGGGAGATTTTTCTAGGCATGCTCTGTGACTTGTGCAATTCAGGAGGGAGCAGATAAGCTTTAAAATCCCCCATTGTGAATGGCGGAACCCATCTTATCTATACAGAGATAATAGCTAACATTGTAATTTTTCCTGTGATGACAATGCCATGGCTACTGAAAACTTGCATGTAAAAAAAAGTAAGTCTCAACTTGGCCTAGTGTCCAGTGCAAAATCTGCACCCTTTTAGAATTTTTTTTTAAATGTGACATGAAATTTAAAACACCAAATTCTAATAAAATATGTTTAACATAAAAATGTGATTTAAAGGGCATCTGTCAGCAGTTTTGCACCTATGAAACTGGCTGACCTGTTGCATGTGTGCTTAGTAGATGCAATGGGGGCATTCTTGTTACACTTAGAGGCTGTGCTCTCTCTGCAACCACCGTGCGGTCTCTACTTTGATTGACAGAGCCAGGCAGTGAATAAAACATCATATCTAGCCCTGTCAATCAAAGTGCAGAGAGTGCAGCAATTGCAGAGAGAGGAATGCTAATGACAACGCCCCCGTGGCTCCTAAAGAATCATTTGCATATATTAAAACATAATTTTTCTCAACAATGCGGGCACATATGAAAATGAGACCAACACAGATGCCTTCAGCTGCCAAGTGCACATGGGACAGGTCAGCCAGTTTCATAGGTACAAATCTGCTGTCAGATGCCCTTTAAACAGTAGGCCATTTTCTGATGACACACATTACCTTTAAGTTGTGACTCATGATGTCCTAATCTATACAATATTATTTTAGCTATATTAGTGTTATTTAGGCCTGCATTTCATCTGATACAGCACTAGTTATGCCATCAGGAAAATACAGGTAAGGCTACTTTCACACTAGCGTTTTCAATTCCGCTATTGAAATCTGTCATAGGATCTCAATAGCTAAAGAAAACACTTCAGTTTTGTCCCCATTCATTGTAAATGGGGACAAAACTGAACTGAACGAAACGGAATGCACCAAAATGCATTGAGTTCCGTTTGGTTGCGCTCCCACTGCGGACAGAATAACGCTGCAAGCAGTGTTTTTCTGTCCGCGATGTGGTGCGGAGCAAAACAGATCCGTCCTGGCACACAATGGGTGTCCTGGTAAGTCAATGGGGACGGATCGTGTTTTCTCTGACACAATAGAAAACGTATCCGCACCCCATTGACTTTCAATGGTGTTCATGACGGATCAGTCAAGGCTATAGAAGGCATAATACAACTGGATCCGTTCATGACAGGTGCATGCGGTTGTAGAATAGTAACGGAAGCGTCTTTGCAGATCCATGACGGATACACAAAAAACGTTAATGTGAAATTAGCCTAAATCAAAAGCCTCTATCCATGAGAAGTCTCAAAATTTCTAGGTTCCTTAATATATTATTAAAAGATCAATAAAGTATTACCTGAAATATTTCTGGATCCAACTGAACTCCACTGAGCAGGACTTCTGGATAGACAATGGTGGATTGAAACGTACCGGCTAGAGAAAAGGATTCAAATTTGGTGTATGCAGTGTCTGTAGCTATGTGACAATTCTCTAAGTTTGTACACTTCACCAGTGTGCATACCTGAAAAAGAAAAAAGACATCATCCTTAAATTGGTTGGCCAGCTTTTTTGCTTTTTTTTTTTTTTAAATGCCTGTTGTACCTGTTGAAAAAAAATCATATTCAGCTGCTCCCAACCGTACGTCCTATAAACTTTCAGTTGGTTGAGATCATGTGCACTGCTGAAGCCAATAAATGGTCTCAGTGGTGACGTTTCCCCGAGCAGCACATCACTGCTAGGTCACACGCCGTTTTTGGACACATTATTTCTTAGCTTTTTTCAGACTTACAAACTATGTAACTATGAGTACCATGGGCAGGAGAGGTTAAGCCATTGGTGGTACCCCCGTGAAATGACTCATTTAACCCCTATTTATCTGCTCACCATATGAGGGCTTCTTTTTTGTGGGAAAAGTTGTAATTTCACATGTTCACCGTATGAGGGCTTCTTTTTTGTGGAAAGTTGTAATTTCTAATGAGACCATTTAATTTTGAATACAATATACTGAAAAGCTAGAAACTAAATTCCAAACGGTGGAGTTGAAAAAAAAAAACAGCCTCAGTTTTATGGGTTTTGTTTTACAGTATTCCCTATGAGGTAAAATTGACCTGTTCCGTTCATTCTCTGGGTCACTTACTTTTTTTAAAGGGGTTGTCCCAAGAAAAATATTCTACAGTTTTCAAACCAGCACCTGGATCTGAATACTTTTGCAATTGCAAGTAGTTAAAAATTTTGTATAGCCACTAAGTTATTTAATAAAATGTATCTGCATAGCGCCACTTCATTTCTTATTTTTTTTTACTTTCCGAGATGGCCGCATATACTCAGCATCATCCTTCAACTGCCTCCTGAGCTGTGATAGGAAGAGCTGAGACACGCCCCCCAGAGCTGCAGCAGAAAAGACACTCCCCCTGAGCTATCAGCTTGATCTAAATCTAACAAACCAATGAATGAGGAAATCTCTGGATCCATGTGAGTTACAGGGCTGGTTCTAGCTTTGTTAGAAAGGTATTGTCCTGTACTATATGAAATCTGTTTTTTATGGGATAACCTCTTCAACTTTTTTTCTTTTTTTATGCCCCCCACCCAGAGGGCTTGAATACATGCCTTAAAATGTAATGAATTATCATTGCAATAAAGGATGAATTTGCCCACGTGCAGGCCTTCATAGGACCTACAACTGTAATAGCATGAGTTTCTTCATACAGACCCACACTATTGCAAAAAACTAACAGCTGCCCTGATTAATATGCAGTAGAGTCGTTCTGGCCTCGGAAGCTCAGCGTTTCCGGAGAAATCCGCCGCAGATACCATGGTCACAATTGACCACAGCATTTAAGGGGTTAAATATCTGCAATTGGTGTTATCACTGACATTAACCCCATGTGTCTCATGAGAGCCATCTTTAAAGATATATATTCATTGTACATGGACTGCAAATGTTGTAAAGCCTGCGTACATTATGTCTCTTGATGTTGAGGATGCCCCAAAATTAATAAGAGGCCTGTGACTCTTAATAATTCTAGCATGTCGTATGGCAATAAACGTTTCCTAGTCTAAATACATTCATCCCTATGTGTGCAAATAGTGTAGCCTTAGAGAAGTCTGGGTAAACAGGTTTTCTGGAAACACACACTGATAGTCCTTAGAATAGGCCATCAATGTGTCCACAGTGGAGGTCCAGCTTCTGGGACCCCCACCAATTAGCCACATAACTGGAAAGTATATACAGTGGAGGAAATAATTATTTGACCCCTCACTGATTTTGTAAGTTTGTCCAATGACAAAGAAATGAAAAGTCTCAGAACAGTATCATTTCAATGGTAGGTTTATTGTAACAGTGGCAGATAGCACATCAAAAGGAAAATCGAAAAAATAACTTTAAATAAAAGATAGCAACTGATTTGCATTTCATTGAGTGAAATAAGTATTTGAACCCTCTAACAAAAAAAGACTTAATACTTGGTGGAAAAACCCTTGTTTGCAAGCACAGAGGTCAAACGTTTCTTGTAATTGATGACCAAGTTTGCGCACATTTTAGGAGGAATGTTGGTCCACTCCTCTTTGCAGATCATCTCTAAATCCCTAAGGTTTCGAGGCTGTCTCTGTGCAACTCTGAGCTTGAGCTCCCTCCATAGGTTTTCGATTGGATTAAGGTCCGGAGACTGACTAGGCCACTCCATGACCTTAATGTGCTTCTTCTTGAGCCACTCCTTTGTTGCCTTTGCTGTATGTTTTGGGTCATTGTCGTGCTGGAACACCCATCCACGACCCATTTTCAGTTTCCTGGCAGAGGGAAGGAGGTTGTCGCTCAGGATTTCACGATACATGGCTCCGTCCATTTTCCCGTTAATGCGAATAAGTTGTCCTGTGCCCTTAGCAGAAAAACACCCCCAAAGCAAAATGTTTCCACCCCCATGCTTGACGGTGGGGACGGTGTTTTGGGGGTCATAGGCAGCATTTTTCTTCCTCCAAACACAGCGAGTTGAGTTAATGCCAAAGAGCTCTATTTTGGTCTCATCAGACCACAGCACCTTCTCCCAGTCACTCTCTGAATCATTCAGGTGTTCATTGGCAAACTTCAGACGGGCCTGCACATGTGCCTTCCTGAGCAGGGGGACCTTGCGAGCCCTGCAGGATTTTAATCCATTGCGGTGTAATGTGTTTCCAATGGTTTTCTTGGTGACTGTGGTCCCTGCTAATTTGAGGTCATTAACTAACTCCTCCCGTGTAGTTCTAGGATGCTTTTTCACCTTTCTCAGAACCATTGACACCCCACGAGGTGAGATCTTGCGTGGAGCCCCAGAGCGAGGTCGATTGATGGTCATTTTGTGCTCCTTCCATTTTCGAACAATCGCACCAACAGTTGTCACCTTCTCTCCCAGCTTCTTGCTAATGGTTTTGTAGCCCATTCCAGCCTTGTGCAGGTCTACAATTTTGTCTCTGACATCCTTGGACAGCTCTTTGGTCTTTCCCATGTTGGAGAGTTTGGAGTCTGCTTGATTGATTGATTCTGTGGACAGGTGTCTTTTATACAGGTGACTAGTTAAGACAGGTGTCCTTAATGAGGGTGACTAATTGAGTAGAAGTGTCTAACCACTCTGTGGGAGCCAGAACTCTTAATGGTTGGTAGGGGTTCAAATACTTATTTCACTCAATGAAATGCAAATCAGTTGCTATCTTTTATTTAAAGTTATTTTTTCGATTTTCCTTTTGATGTGCTATCTGCCACTGTTACAATAAACCTACCATTGAAATGATACTGTTCTGAGACTTTTCATTTCTTTGTCATTGGACAAACTTACAAAATCAGTGAGGGGTCAAATAATTATTTCCTCCACTGTACTTGTGTCAGGTAACAAACAAAATGAATGTATGTACACTCCATGACAGATTTATTTGAAAGAATGTTCTCTTAGTTGAATGATGGGAGGGTTAACTAACATCTTATGGTGGTACCATGTCACCAATTCACCTTGCAGACTTCTTCTACTGTATTTTATGAACTAGCAATTCCTCTAGATATGAGTTTCTATTTTCAGAAAGCTTATTCATTCATCTGTAATGTCATATTCACAAGTCAGCGTTTTGGTCAGTTTCTATCAGTGATTTTGAGCCACAACCAGGTGCGGCTCTAAACACGGAACAGGTGAAGATCTTTCCCTCGTACCTGATCTGTGTGCAGGCTTCAGGCCTGGTTTTGGCTCACAATCACTGATAGAAATCACTTACCAAAACCCTGACATGAATAAGGCATAAGTTTGAACTGTCTACTAGAAGCTACTGACAAGAAAGTGTAAATGAAGATGTAAAATTACCTCAACATAAAAGACTTGATGTGGCCCATGGTAGCCATCATAAGCACCAAGTACATATACTTCATCATTTCTCTTCTCCAGCATGCTATAGTTCAGGTAACAACAGAGATTATGGTGACAAACTGCAGCATATCCTTGAAGATCTGTCAGCTCAGTCATGGTATAGTTATCAAGAAGCAGTTCCCCAGTGAACACTTTGCTGCTTGGTAAAGGTTTCACAATCTGAGATGCATACTCGTGCCATAGGATTGGGGGCCATTCAGTGCTGCTTCTTATGCAGGATTTCAGTTCTGATACAACCAAATGACCCTCATCGACGGTATTGTTGTAGTAATATGGTCCAAGCTTATCTGGTGAAAATATTCCACTTCCTTGAAGAAATAAATAGTCACTAATTTATAATGTACCTATTGCTACACATAACACGCATATGCTAACATGCATTACACTGGGATTAGCTCCAAATTCCCAGACTATAGAGCAGAATCTACTCCTTGGTATGGTAACATGCATAAATAGTGTGATCACAGAAGAACTGCTACATGGGGATTTCATAGTGACACAATCTGTGGGATTAAAACATTATTCAATCATTATCTGACCTGTTGTCATGTTCAGACAGGCTGGAGGAAAAAAGTATACATTACAATACATGAATACAAGTAAGAGATTCATAAGAAAACTCTGTGAACCTCAGCAATCACGAGTAACTATTTAGCAGGATGAGTTGAGGGAGATGGGTCAAATGAAAGATTCAACTAAAATTGTATTCATGGGGACCAGATCTTAAGATATCTATCTCTCGTCCTACTAGCCAGACTGGTAAGCTCCTCAAATTGGCATATTTGGTTTACCTTTGAAACCCATTCTTGAAAAGAAGAAGGGGTTTGGCTAAGTCAATGAGGGTGAATTGGGGCCTTGGCTGGCGTTAATAGGTGCATGATTAGATTTTTTTTTAGATGGTTTATAAGTAGAGCTAGGTCTGGCTAGTACAACATGTTCAATAGGAAGGGTAAAAAAGGGAGAACAGACCTTTTGGATAGTTTTCTCAATAAGTTGCCAGTATGACGTTATCAGTGGGCAAGACCATCAGATATGAGAGAGAGAACCGATGTGAACCCCACACCTCCAACAGTCTTTTGAACTAGAAAGGTTGTGTGTTAAGAGGAATCTTGGGGTTTTGTACCACCTTGTAAGGAGCTTATAACGATTCTCCTAAAGTCTGACACAAGAGGAGAAACCATGAGATGATCTGAGAATTGTCTGGAGTTCTGTGTCAGTTAGGGACATATCCGAATCATGTCTCAAGGCCCCTTTAAAGGGTCGAACATTGACTTATAGGATAGCTGCCTTACATCTACTGGCATTAGAGGCAGAGCTTGTTAAGAGCTCATTTGCATCCCTTACTTCCCAAAATTCCAGAGGAGAATGTATGACTTATAAGTCTCCTCACGCCGATTAAGGGGCTCTCTTTTAAAACGAGAGATAGTACCCCCAAATCCTGACTTAGGCTTCTCACCCAGTTAACCCAGTACTCTTCTCTGCACTGATGAGTGGTTACCACCCAGAAACCGCTGTCTGCAGATGATGTGTTGGCTTATTTAATATCAGAGTCATGTCTCAAGGCCTATTTAACGGGTTGAACATTGACTTATAGGATAGCTGCCATGTGGTGGCATTAGAGGCAGAGCTTGTTTAAGGGGTTATCCAATACTATAAAAATGTCCCCCATATGCCGAGCCCCTCACATTGAATATGCTTACCCTGCTCCCCGCGCTGCCCCTGGTTCCCACACAGCCGCTGCAGCTTCTCCCCGTGCGCAGATAAAAACATCCAGTGTCGGCGGAAGCAGCCAATGGCAGGCAGTCACGAGCCTCCCTAGCATTAGGCATGATAAATAAGGGGGCTCCCCCCCAACATGGATGTTTTTATTCGCGCACAGGGAGAAGCAACAGCGGTGGTGCAGGGACCAGGGGCGGTGCAGGGAGCAGGGTAAGTATATTTATTATGAGGGGCCCGGCATATGGGGAACATTTTTATAGTATTGGATAACCCCTTTAAGAGCTCATTTGCATCCCTTTCTCTCCCAAGAAGAAATATAGGCAGGTCTAGAGGCAGAAGAAGAGGGAGCAAATAATATAACTTTCCCACCTTCCTAGACAATTGCAAAGTGGTTTATTGGGCAGTTTCAAATGTGGTGATCTGCCTTTTACAAGAAAAAGCCTGGATAAACTGTCCTGCCATTTCCCGAACTCGGGTTCGGTGCCAAGGTACCACTTGGAACCAAACCAGAGTTTGGGAAATCATTTTTTACACTAGAAGTCAATTTATGAAGTTATTACCCGAAGTCTCGGAGACTTCGCAAAGTAATAACTTTGGCTCATAGGAGCCAATACATTATAATACTGTACATTTCATCTGAAGTCTATTCGCTCATCCCTAGTGTAAAGTAAAGGGATGTTAATTGGGCAGATTTCAATAGGTCCCTGAGGGCATCGTGTGATGGGACCGTACCTGCGCAAAATAAATCAAATATCGAAACCGAAATGAGCTTCACCCAAAAATCTGAATAAGGGGATTCAACTGTAGTAAGAACCTCTGGTAGTAAGCTTGAAGTAAGTAAAGGTAAAGGAGCTAGTGTATCTTTAAAAGAAAACCAGACCGCATATGTGCCCCTAAGGAAGGGATTACAATCTGGACGTCTGAAAGTCAGGCAACCAAAGAGCCCTGAAAAAAGAGGGACCCAAAGATTGCCGAGCCAAAACTTCCAGATCCAATTGTTTACTAGGATTTAGAAGCTCCAGCCATCTATTAAGATGTATCACTTTATAATATGTGGCAATGTCTGGTACACCCATTACTCCATTCTCATGACGTATAATTACAGATGTAGCATGGTTAGCACTCCTTTTTTCTGAGATTTCTGAGTTTGGTTATCTAATCTAAGCAAACACCTTCAATTGCTTTTCAATGGCTTTTTTCTCAAGATAATGAAATGAGTTAAGAAATTTGAGTTAACAGCGGGAGTGCTAACCCTGCTGCATCTGTAGTAGAGAATAGGATAGGTGAGGTTTACGTCCTTTCCAAAGGAACTTAGGAAACGTAGAACAAATAGAGCCAAAAAAGTAAGCAGGTAGGTATATAGGCATCATCAGAAGAGTATAGAGAATTTTAGGCACAATATAGGTCTTTAATAAGTTCCTGTGACCCATCCATGAGATGAATGGCAAATCATGGTCTTGTAGGATACGCTTAAAGTCTGTAAGCAGCAGTATATAGTTAAGTCTATATAAATCTTAAAGGTTACTAGAGACTTGGATGCTGAGGTATTTGAGGGATGTGGTCACCCATTGGTATGAATAGTGTTTTTTTTGCCGTGGAAACATCTCAGGCAGGGGCTGTGACATTAAGTATTTAAGATTTGGTTACGTTTATTTTAAAATTGGATAAGAGGCCAAAATCTTCTAGTGTTTTCGTAAGTTGTGCGAGGTCAGATACAAGATTAGAGATGAGAAATAATAAATCATGCACAAACGCAACACATTTCAGCTGCAAAGGACTAGAGTTGTTTCGGTACCAAAATTTTGATTCGGTATCGATACCATAAAAAAGTATTGCGATACTCGATACCAATTGATACCACGCGAAAAAAATAAAAACGCCAAAAAAATCTGCGTGCATTCCACATTTTATGGAACGTCTGGCCCATAATACAACAGTCCAGTCCTTGTCTTACTTTTTTGTGGGGACAAGACGACTAAAAGAAAATGGTGAATCGTGCATTTTTTCTTTTCTTTTTTTTTCTTTTACGGCGTTCACCGCATAAAAGTGGATTTTTTAATAGTTTGGACTTTTGAGACGCGGCGATATGTAATATTTTATTTATGTATTGTTTATATTTTATATGTAAAATTGGGAAAGGGGGTGATTTATAATTAATATTTTGGTGTACTTTGTTAACTTTTTTTCTTTTCTTTTACAGTTTATTTATTAACTTAGGGGCTAGAACCTGGGATAATTTTCATCCTATTCACCCTAATACAGCTCTATCAGGGTGAATAGGATCTCACACTCTCCCTGCTGCTCTGTGCACAGTACACACAGCAACAGGGAGCTGACTATGGCAGCCATGACTTCAGGAGTGTCCTGGTTGCCATGGTAACCGATCGGAGCCCCAGCATTACACTGCTGGGGCTCTGATCACTGCCACTGCCACCAATGAGTTGGAGGTGAGGGGACCCTGTGGCCACTGCCACCAATGATTTTATTACTGGGGGGAGGGAGGAAGGGGGGGGATGGGGGAGGGCGCACTGGCCACCAATAATGTATTTTAATACTGGGGACAGGGGGGGCACACTGCCCACTAATGTTTTAATACTGGGGACAGGGGGGGCCACACTGGCCACCAATGTTTTAATACTGGAGAGATACTGCAAGAGATAAGTTGCGCTGATGAGCAAGATGGATTGTGTGAAGTAGTTTATAGGAGTTATCGCTGCCTTTCCATCCCTTCACAAACCCTGCTTGTTCTTTGCCAATCAGGCAGAGGAGTAAGGAGCTAATACGGACAGCTGGCAATTTGGCCCAAATCTTTAAGTCAAGGTTGAGAAGAGAGATGGGACGGTAACTCTCATCTCTCTTCTCAACCTTGTTACCTGGTTTATGAATTAACATGATATGTGCCTCTTGAGATTCCTTATAAAGGGAGCACCCTGGAGTAAATGATTGCAAAAAGTGACCAGGAGAAGCAGCAGAACAGCCTTCAATTTTGGATAATATAGGAGGGAGAGTTCATCAGGATCAGGACTTTTACCTGGGGGAAACTAATTCGTCCAGCGTGATAGGGGCCATGAGGTTGTTGGCATCCGTTGCAGAGATAGACAGGAGGTTGAGAGAATCCAGGAAAGACTTAATGGGAGCTGGGCTTGTAGGATCTGAGGGATCATGGATATTATAGAGATCCGAATAGTATGAGTGGAAAGCCCTCACAATATCTGCTGTCTGTGTATATAACATTCCCTGGTTCCCTTTGATGAATGAAATATAAGTCATTTCTCCTGTTTCCTTGATTAACGAGGACATACTGTAAGTTTGCCCCCCTTATCACCATGTGCATATAATTTATATCTAAAGTATAAATGTTGCTTGGATTGTTGAAAGTCAAGTATTCGCCAAAGCTATTTTTGTTGTTTCTCTGAAAAAACTTTATTGAGTTTCTCAGTGGTTATTATTTGAGCTAAAAAGGAATCTATCTTTTGCTGCCGTTCCCTCTTGACCCTCATCGCCAATGCAACAAATATACCACGAATATAGACCTTGTGAGTTTCCCAGAGTAGGGATGGTGCAACCTGTGGGGAGGAGTTTTGTTCAAAGAATGATTGAATGCAGGGGCGGACTGACAACTCATGGGGCCCCAGGGTAATAGGAGATTATGAGGCCCCTGTGTCCCTGCCCACCCTCAAGCCACACCCACACACAGCCCCACCCACATATCACGTCGCACCGGCTCCAGGTTCATGTGGGCCCTTGGGCGGAAAAGTCTCAGTGGGCCCACATATACAGTGATAACTCTCTGAGTACAGATAATATAGTAGATGTCGCCTGCAGTCCTATGTAACAACACAGATAACACAGTAATGGCTATCTGAGTACAGAAAATATAGTAGTGTTACCTGCAGTCCTATGTAAAACCACAGATAACACTAGTCCGGATAATGTGGTAGTGTTAACTGCAGTCCTATAAAAAACCACAGATACTAGTGGGGTGACAGGAGGAGGGGAGAGCAGGGTCACCAGTGGGGTGACAGGAGGAGTGGGAAACAGTGTCACTAGTGGGGTGAAAGGAGGAGGAGGAAGCAGGGTCACTACTGGGGTGATAGGAGAAGGGGGGAGCAGGGTCACTAGTGGGGTGACAGGAGGAGTGGGGAACAGCGTCACTAGTGGGAGTGACAGGAGGAGGGGGGAGCGGTGTCACTAGTGGGGGTGACAGGAGGAGGGGGGAGCAGAGTCACTAGTGGGGGTGACAGGAGGAGGGGGGGGAGCAAGGTTACTACTCTCCCATCTCCTCATCAAAGGGGCTGAAAAGACACTTTTTATGGTGTATTACTGCAGTATTTGTTAATCACACCCAGATTTAACAGAGCTGTGTTTGTAATTTGAGCATTTGGATATACAAGATAGTAAGCGGGTTCCCTGCACAATCCAATCCTATGTACAGTATCATACAGGAGACAGCCCTATGGCCTGATGACAGTGTGTCCCTCAGTGATTAACCCTTCCAGTGCTGGCAGCCCAGAAACAATTCATTTATGTCAATGCAGAGAACAGAGCAGTGATTCATCATTATCCAGAATGCTGCTGCATAAGGGCAGCCTGTCCTCAGCACCTTCCTCTTTATTTGCAATCAATGGAAATGGAGGGTAAACAGTGAGCTGCAGATAGAGGTAAGTGGCCTAATCACATCCAGAAAACCTACTAGCCTGGGGGGTAATGAAGATAGGGACTGGGAATGAGAGACATGAGATGTGATAGAAGGGTGGTGCATTGATCTGTCTATAGCAGGCACTGGGAGCATACTGTCCATACTAGGGATCTCCTGAGAATCCAGGGTCAGCTCCTCCGATGATGATAGGATCAGAAGATCCTTACTGACTGTGTCCTCAAACACAAAGACCTAGCCCTACTAGCCAGCAGCTACCTATGTGTATCCCACTAGACAGGAGGATTTAGACAAGCTTGTGTAGTTAAAAAAACAGGAGGAGGGGTGCTGGGGAAGAAAATAAAGGAAGCGGAAGCCAAGCAAAAGAGTTATAGTAGCAGCAGCAGAGGGACTCTCTTGTGGCCAGTCCTGCCCTCATATACTCCAGGGACCCCCTGAGATCAGAATAGACTTTGTACGCTCCAGAAGAAGCACCACCAGAGGGACCCCCCTGCGATGAGACCCTATCCTCATACAGTCCTGTAGCAGCACCAGCAGAGGTAATCTCCTTACATCAGCCCTGTCTTCATATACTCAATAGCAGCAGCAGAGAGACCTTCCTGAGATCTGTCCCTAGCTTCATACGCAGCACCAGCAGAGAGACCTTCCTGAGACCAGACTTTGCACACTCCACCAGCAGCACCAGCAGAGTAACCCCCCTGAGATCAGACCAGACTTTATACCCACCAGCAGGACCACCAGCAGAGGGACCCTCCTGATAGCCTGTGCATGTGTAGGGCTGCAACGAGAGCGTAGCACAGGCAGGGCATGTATGAGGAGGCGGGCCCACCATGGAGGAAGGTGGACCCAGGCAGCACAACGAGCAGGGGAACGGAGGCATTGGGCAACGCTGCGGCAGCCATATCTGTTGCTCAGATACAGAAAATGATTTCATCTGTCCGATGTCTCTGAGCCTCAGAGACATCGGACGGGTCGGGTGAAAGGAATTATGAGAGCTTGAGTATCTAGGGCTAAGTAACCATGAAATTTGCCCCGAACTGGGTGCATAAAAGTTGGCAAGGGTATACATTTTTGAGGCAATCTCACCTTTACCTAACAGGAGCTTCCCTTCTGCATCAGTATATTGTTGTTTCAGTATAAAGGGAATTGAATGGTGAATAGCTATTCAAACACCCTTAGCGGCTGAGGTGACATGACTACTCTGAAACCAATGCGAGACTAGAGACTTCTGAAGTTTTGGGATTCGAGCACCCCTAAAATGGGTTTCCTGCAGGAAAAGAATGTGCGTCTTGAATTTGCGCAATATGAGGAAGATGTGATTTCTTTTATTGGGGGAGTTGTAACCCTCCACATCAAAAGTGATAATTGCACAGTCCATCTGAGAAGGAGGTTGGAATCAAAGAACACAGAAAAGGAGAAAAGGGAGTATAAGGTGTAAATAAAATATAAATAAAAGAAGAGACATTAAACAGGACCATTGATCTGCAAACAAAGGACCAGTACTCTAGATACACCATCCATGGCACAATATATAGTATAATGATGCTGAGCTACAAAAGTGTTTAGCATTCCCGAAAACCCCTGGATCTGCGCAAAAGAACAGAGGTGAGAAGAAGCAGTGATGGGGTGTGGAATAAGAAGCAAAGACAGTAACTGTCCTGACCAACGGATTACAAGCAGTACCTAAAAAGACTAACAGTTCAACATGGAACATAGTGACTTCACAGAACAATGTGAAACGCTTCATCAGGGTGCAGGAAATTAGCAAAACACTGCCAGTGTACCCTAGTGCATATAATGTAGAAGGTGACAATAGTGACCTGATATAATGAAGTAATACTGCCTAGGGGCTTGTAGCTTGTCATTGAATAGAGAAAATAATGAAAAAATTACAAAAGAAAAATAAAGAGTCACAAAAATAGAGCTGTAATGAAAAGAACAAGCAGGCCTTGGGTCTTGATCCGAAAGAAGGAAAATAACAAGAAAAAATACAGTCTAAGCACGAACGATAAAATGTAATGGCGTGCAGAACATCCACATGGAAGCTAGCATTAGACCTCCGCAAGTGAGACCTCCAAACAGACCAGGCCTGTGGTCAGCATTAGAGGGATAGGTGATATCAAATTCAGGTAGGGTCGAATGTGGCCTGGGCAGCTTCAGTGCCTGACCATAGGTGCTTGCTTTTAGGCAATTGCTTCCAGGGCTCCTGATGAGGTAAAGCAGGGAGGGCGATATCGGTATAGGCGGGCATCCTGGATGGTATGTTGATCGGAGCCATATCCAGCACCAGCCACACTTTGCGAAGATCTTCTGGGGTATAAAAGTGTAAATGCCAGCCATAGTGAGCAATAGATAGGCCAAACGGGTACAGCCATGAGTAAGGTATGTTCTTTTGGCGTAGCTGTTTCAGAAGAGGATGGAGAAATCTCCTTTTGGCTAGAACGGAAGGTGCAATGTCCTCATAAATAGCAAGCTCAGCACCATCATATGACACAGGGGTCTTATCTTGCCCTCCATAGGTATTAATGGAGGGCAAGATAAGGCTGATAAGAAAGGTTTAGGCTTAAAGGTACTGTGGATCCTCTCGATAGTAATCTGCGAGTCCGACAAGCTCTGTGAATATTTTGAGGGACACTTTCTGAAGAGAATTTGAACACCAAGATTCAGGTAAAGATTTAATGAGGAAGTTCCGTAATCTACTTCTGTTTTCCTAGTCTTCTATGAGGGTCAGAGCATTGTTGATGTCGGCTAGATGATCTACAGATTGGCATTCCAAGGCTGTGGAGTGCGCCATTATGTTGGAGCATGTGGTTTCAAGTCCTTCTACCTGCGCTCCAATTTGTTTTATCTCAGTCTCAATCTCTGACAGCTCAGAGAGGACAGGGCACAAGGCTTGGGTTATAGTAGAAAAGGCCTTGAAGGTGACACTATATCAGTCGTCCCCTGGTCGTTAGCAGCAACACTGCAATGGTCTGAGTCATAAGCACTCTTGGCTGACTCCCCGGACCCCAGCTTGGTGAGCTTGGAGTCTTCTGCTGCAGGAATCTGTGTAAATCAGACAGGTTTTTTATGCAGCAACTGGGCACCAGAAACGTTCTGGCCTCTTGTCCTTGCCATATTTGACTATATTGACACTTGAAAATGAGTGTTTAGGCTGTTGGCAGGGACTTTCTTGGAGGAGCTGAGCTCTCAGGAGTTTTCCTCCATTAGTGTCTAGGCTTTGCCCCCTTCATACTGCTATTTGACCTTCCTTCCACAATTGAAAATCGATATAATTTCCCACTCAGGATTCTTTTTTGTTCAGCAATCTGCAGAGAGCAACTCTCCCTCTAAAGGAGTCAGTACGTCTGAGGTCACTGGCAGACTAGTGATATCAAAGGGTGCTATATAATGCTTAATTTTAAAAAAATGAAAATAAAAAAATGTATATAATATATAGATATATATATATATATCTACATGCACACATATACATTGCCATTTATGTAAAACTGATTTCCAGTCTGACATGCCTGCTGATAGGAACATCAATGAAACATATAACATTTAGGGCAGGGGTGCACAACCTTTTCTAGTTGGGGGCCACATTGTCAGCTTGAACCAATTGCAAGGGCTGGAAATAAAACTTAAAGGGGTATCACCAACTGAAATACTGTATTTTTGGCATATTGAACATACAGTATACACTATAAATGTCTAGTTACAGTTCAAGGACTCCTATCTAATAGGAGAATGCATAAAAGATACATATAAGAAGCCATCTTTTACCAGATGTTTGGGGGCCGCACAAAATGGTATTTAGGGCCGCTTGTAGCCCCCGGGCCGAAGGTTCTGCACCCCTGATTTAGGGGGATATTTATGAAAAACTGCATTTTCCACGCAGGTCTTAAGTCCATCTGCACTGCTGGAGCAAGAGTGCAGGGCTCTGCATAACTTTGGCCCTTCCTCCAGCAGGCCGTTCAACAGATTTAAAGGGAACCTGTCACCCAGATTTTGGGTATAGAGCTGAGGACATGGGCTGCTATCACATCTGCAATATCCAGTCCCCATAGCTCTGTGTGTTTTTATTGTGTAAAAAAACTGATTTGATACTTATGCAAATTAACCTGAGATGAGTCCTGTCCCTGAGATGAGTCACGGACAGGACTCATCTCAGGTATTTTGCATATGTATCAAATCAGCTTTTTTACACAATAAAAGCACACAGAGCTATGGGGACTGGATATTGCGGATGTGCTAGTGGCCATCTAGCAGCCCATGTCCCCAGCTCTATACCCAAAATCCCGGTGACAGGTTTCCTTTAAATCTACACCAACTCCCTTGCTGGTGTAGATTTAAGACATTTTACACGCCAAAAGGAAAGGATCTACAGGGCTGGGACTACCAGTCACTTCCCCACCCACACCTTGCCATATTTTCTCAGCCCTCTGGAAAAGTGGCGTGAGCAGGGAAAAGTCACAGATTTTGCAGCAAAAATCCTGTGCAACAAAATCTGTGACTTTAATACCCCAAAAAGTGCTGTATATGTGATGATATACATATATTGTCAAACTTCAAATACATAATACCACAATTATTATCACTGTAGCAGCTTTGCAAAGACAGCAGATTAGCTCATGAAAACTACAAGAGAGAGATTTGGTATATCTGAGCACATGATCTGTCTGCCACCCTGTGGAAAGTTTCTGCATTGCTGCTTAATAATGGCCTAAGCGAGTTCAGTACATTTTTCAGCACCAATGCAAGAGTAAATATACTATTCAGTAATAAAAAGAATTAAAAAATATATTTTAATAACATACCTGTCATGTCCAGACTAATATTATGTATATTAGATGATAGGAGATTGGATCTCATCCCCAACGCCCATGATGAGTGAAACTGAATAGCACTGTAGTGAGGGAGAGTATTAAACCAGGCCGTTGTGAAAATAATTGTATCCACATTGTGCTCAGTAACTAGGAGTACAGCAGGGCTATAGTACAGTATATCATAACAGATGAAGATGCCAAACTTCCCAAATGGTGTATCAAATGTACTTATCTCAGGATTTTCTGGAACATTAAACTGTGATTCACCCAAAAAGAGATGGTACTGCAAAAAAGAAATAAATATATTATATATATATATATATATATATATATATATATATATATGTATTAATAAAAAATTGACACATATACATACAGTACATACATACATACAAATAAGGCTACTATCACACTAGCGTGTTTTGCGGATCCGCAAAAACGCTTCGATTACAATAATACAACCGCATGCATCTGTCATGAACGTATCCGGTTGTATTATGTCTTCCGGTTCAGCAGGGCATTGTTCACAATAAAGAGGTCATCAGTGTGGGATGTGGCCAAAGGACGTCCGCTTCTAAGCCTTTCTGTGACTCTTCCAGTCCTTCTGTATCTCTGTTGCAACCTGCTTATGACACTCAGTGACACTCTAAGCTCAGTTGCCACTTCCGAGAACCTCCTGCTTGAAGCCTCGCAATAGCAAGGTACTGATAGTCAATTGTAATGTGTCATCTTGGTCTCATGATGTCAAAATGTGAATAGCATGATGAGGAGGACTGTTTAAATACTAATTGAACCAGGAAATTTATTGGGCAATTAATGGATCAATTGCCTGTTGTGGTGATTGAACGGAGGCAAACGGATGCATTCTGAGCGGATCCTTTTCCATTCAAAATGCATTAGGGCAAAACTGATCCGTTTTGGACCACTTCTGATAGCCCTGAACGGATCTCACAAATGGAAAGCCAAAACGCTAGTGTGAAAGTAGACTTATCTGCAATGTAAATAGAAATCGCCTGTCCTACTGATGCTATTACTGTAATCTATATATATAGCCACTTTAGAAGTAGGGATGCTCTTTACCAATTCAAACTCTGGGCCATATACACTACTCACAAAAAGTTTGGGATATTTGGTTTCCGGGTAAAATTTATGGAAAATGTAAGTAGTTCACGCTAAAGTGATATTATATCATGAAAATAAGGCATTTAAGTAGAAACATGCTATTGTGATTTCCTCATCTCAAACCATGTATTGAAACAAAAGCCAACAACAGTGGTGGGTATACCCCAACACAAAATGTCAGTGTCTCAATAACTTGTCATGTGGCCCTGAGCATCAATTACAGCTTGACAACGACGTCTCATGATGTTCACAAGTCGACTTATTGTCTGCTGAGGCATGGCATCTACTCTTCTTGAAGGACAGCCCCAGGGTCATTGAGATCCTGGGGCACGGAGTTACGAGCCTCTACACAGCGACTCAGCTGATCCCATACCTTTTTAATGGGATTCAGGTCTGGAGAAAGTGCAGGCCACTCTAATTTGAGGTACCTCAGTCTCCAGCAGCCGTTCCCCAATGATGCGACCTCAATGAGCTGGTGCATTGTCTTCCATTGAGAAGAAAAAAGGCCGGTGTTGTTCATGCAAAGGTACAATGACTGAATGAATAATGTTATTCAAATAGTATGGACTTGTCACTGTACCATTCACAAAGTGTAGGGCAGTTCTGTATTGACTAGAAATACCTGCCCACACTGTACCACCACCACCACCAAAGGCTCGTCTGGTGACAACAGTGACTGATGCATGGCGCTCTCCTTGACGTCTCCAACATCATCAATGAACAGCAATGAGGCCCACTGGTCCAGCATAGATGCTCACTGGCCCATGCAAGACGATGATGCCTGTGCCTGGTGATGTGGTCAGGTACCCTTGCAGGTCATCTAGCATGCAGACCACACTGATATAAATGGTTTTGAATAGTCTGACATTACTCTTCCCTCCCTTAAATGTGCCTGGAGTTGTGAGACATTCATCTTCCAGTTCCACAGGGCATTGTTCACAATGAAGAGGTCATCAGTGTGGAATGTGGCCAAAGGACGTCCACTTCTAAGCCTTTCTGTGACTCTTCCAGTCCTTCTGTATCTCTGTTGCAATCTGCTTATGACACTCTGTGACACTCTAAGCTCAGTGGCTACTTCCGAGAACCACCTGCTTGAAGCCTCGCAATAGCAAGGTACTGATAGTCAATTGTTAGGTGTCATCTTGGTCTCATGATGTCAAAATGTGAACAGCATGATGAGGAGGACTGTTTGAATACCAATTCTAATTAAACCAGGAAATTTATTGGGCGATTAATGGATCAAACGCCTGTTGTGAATTTTGCCGTTAAGATCCTTGTTAGAGAACAGCAAGTTGTGCAAAAAGTACTGAAACACTGAACAACTGGACAAAAAGTTTAGAAAAGATCATACTAAGTTCACCTGTAAAGGTTAGAGTGCATTTTAAGTTAATCCTGAAATTTCACCTACATGCCAAATATCCCTCACTTTTTTGTGAGTAGCGTATGTGAGGATGGATTAAAAAAAAACACTTTATTTCTGTCTCAGAAAAGGACCTATTGTTTAAATCGCATTTTTACATTTTTTAGCATGTTTGGTGATCTTTGTTTTCATTTTCCATATCACTATCTATATTTAAAAAAACAAAAAACTTAAAATTGTGCAGTTTTTACATTGACCAGTAGGCTTGTTATGTTTAGTTTCCCTGTTATGCAATAGCCATTCCATTTTCAACACAGGCAGGATTACAATGCAAGATCTCCCATCTGAATAGATAACACAGGATCCACCATTCACAATAAGTGATATCACAGCTTATCTACTCCCTCTTGACCTCAGCACAGGTCACACAGCATGCCTAGAAATCTCTCCCATAGACATCAAGGAGCTTTCCTTCAGTCCATTGAGTCAAGATGTCTTTACGTATACTGTATTGGCCAGTGTAAAAAGTAGATGACTTTCGTTTTTTTTTCTTTTTTAATATAAAATAGGGACATGGAAAATGTAAAAAAAAAAAAAACAATTAAAAATATATGTTTAACCTATAAACCTGATTTAAACGATAGGTAATTTTCTAATGATACATTTATTTTAACTGTGTCTGACTGGCCCACTTGAGCACCAGATGATCATGCGTGGGACCTGGCTCTGATACCATAGTGGTCCCCAAAAGGTCCAGGAGAAAGAAAAAACATTTGGAGTTTATGTTTAGAGTCAGTCACTTGCCACTAGGGTCTATTCCTTTTAATCAAAACCTATTAGACTTTATTGATGATATATGGGGTTTGGGCCCAAAGAACCTAAGTCTGACACTGCACTTTAACCCCATTGATGCTGCAATTTAACCGCTCACACTGCAGCATAAACACAAGAAAGGGACGCCTCTTTTCCTCACTGTTACCCCTGGCATTACAATTGTCAGGCTTGATTTTTCATGGGATAGCCCTGGGTCTAACAAAGGTCTATGATATGCTATTTGGCACTGCAATAAATGTATATGCTACAGCATCCTTTTGTTTCCTGGCATATGGTATTGCGTATTCTTGCATATTACCAAATTGGACATGCTTGAGAAAGTAAAAATGATCAAACATTTCCTTCTTTGATAGACTAGTTAAACAGAACTAATAAATCGATGATTTTACTCCCATTCTTTGCAGAATAGAATGCACTTGATTTTCTTTCTCTCTAGATTTCATATAGTGTATTAATAGAGCCTCCTCTTTTTCTTTTTTGTCTTTTCCCATTATTGGCATTTTACAAAAATTCATGCAACTTACCTTGTGATAACGTGCTACAAGTTTTCCATTAGGATCATACACAACAGTAGTATCATAGAAATAATATCCATCCTGAGGACAGCGGGAGTCACTAGCATTACAACATTTTTTGTCCCCAAAGTTTGCCACAAAATAAATGGAATTGTTTTTTGCAATGCAGCTTAGTCTTTCCTGTACTGGTGCTTGGCCAAACCTAAATGCATTTACAGAACAGGAGGGATGGTGTTAAAATGACATACATTATCATCATCTGTGTTGAAGGGAAAATAAAAAATGTAAGAAGGCTTGTTTAATGCATTGTGCAGTTTGTTGTCCAGTAATTACACAATGCATTTCTGCCATTTTTATACATCGATTTTAACACTGAAAACCTCATAAAGAAAAATGCCTTACCAGCATGTGTGTTGTGATAAACTGCCACTAAGCCCAAAAACACCATTAAAATGCCTGATGGTGTATGATGACTTTTTTTTTTTGGGCTAAATGTTTAGCTACATATAAGTTAGCTTTTAATTTATAGAAATTTTTAATATGGTGGAAATCTCTAAGGAGGATTTTGCAATTATTAGTTTTTTTCTTTGTAAAAAGAAAAGACTCGTTCCATCCATTCTTCCAGTACTTAAAACACCTTCAACCCTTGCCAACCAGCTGTTTGGTATAGCTCTGAAACTTGAAATATGCAGATACCTTGCTATATTCTTTGATTGTCTGGGTTTATTTATTTAATTATATGACTCCAAAAGAATGTATATTATTGCCATTTTAGTACACAAAATATAGTATTCATGTTCTCCACAGACTGTTTTTGTAGTTAGTTCATCTTCTTTTAGCACTTTTTTCCTATTTACATCTTTCACACCATACATACCCTTTTTGTCATGTTCAGTCTTTTTTTCACTGTAGTACATTTTCCGTTTTTCATATACATTTGAAGTGACTGTTCTCATTTTGGTTTTATGTTACAATAATTCTATGTTTTTGGTTTCTTATAGACTAATTCATGTGACCTACTAGACGTAGGCATGAGGAGGACCTGGGCGCCTGTTCTGTCTGATAAGTGGTTGGATCTTGTTCTCTTCCAGATGGACTATGGTTTGCTGAATTTTTCTCTGGTCTTCTGGTGAAATGTCTATTGTAGGATAACACTCCGTATTCAAAGTTACACTGGGAGCAGGGGATTTTATATGTGAAAAAACCTCCCATTGCAAGCATGGCCACATGCTGGAGGTAACAGAGGAGATGTTTGTGAGTCGTCCTAATGCTCCTGTAATTGCCCACTGGCCCCTGATATGGCGCAGGTAGGTGAGTGTTAGGGCCCACGGGCTACTTGAGAGACCTTGACGCTGGTGCCCGAGGCTTAAGACACGTCCTCCTAGTAGGATATGTCGAACTAACTCTCAATTTTTAACATCAGTGTGAGGGTTTAGTGTGACGGCAGCGTGCACCTATCTCTGGTTCTGTGTTTGTTCTGAATTCTTGCCACATCCACATAAATTTCATCTTATGTAGGATGTCCATTGTGGTACTTGTAGTCCGTTGCTGGCATCATCCATTGTATGCATTTTTTGCTGGTGATTGCCATTAGCAACGCACTACAAGTGCAGGATGTGCTCCCTACAGAAATGCACAACTGCATATGGGTATGAGCGCATCCTGCTTTCTTATCACCACATTTTTGATGGTTTATATATATATGTATGGAGGTGTATAAACTCCATTTTAAATGTGCCTGTTTTTCATCTTCAGGTCACATTTGGGTGCACCTGTTTGGCCTTGGGCTATATCAGTCAGTCTTGGGTAGGGCTCATAGACACCTCCCACCTCCCATTGCAAGCATGGCCACATGCTGGAGGTAACAGAGGAGATGTTTGTGAGTCGTCCTAATGCTCCTGTAATTGCCCACTGGCTCCTGATATCGCCCATATGGCGCAGGTAGGTGAGTGTTAGGGCCCACGGGCTACTTGAGAGACCTTGACGCTGGTGCCCGAGGCTTAAGACACGTCCTCCTAGTAGGATATGTCGAACTAACTCTCAATTTTTAACATCAGTGTGAGGGTTTAGTGTGACGGCAGCGTGCACCTATCTCTGGTTCTGTGTTTGTTCTGAATTCTTGCCACATCCACATAAATTTCATCTTATGTAGGATGTCCATTGTGGTACTTGTAGTCCGTTGCTGGCATCATCCATTGTATGCATTTTTTGCTGGTGATTGCCATTAGCAACGCACTACAAGTGCAGGATGTGCTCCCCTATATACATGCACAACTGCATATGGGTATGAGCGCATCCTGCTTCCTTATCACCACATTTTTTGATGGTGAAAAGATGGTGCACATAAAAAAGAAACAGAAACCCTGATTTATCAACAGGAGTTTGTCTTCACATTTGTCTATTTTTATAAAAGTAACAGTCGGTGCATCAAATTTATGAAAATGATACACAGCATTTGTTAAATTCAGGCAAATTCCCATTCTGACTTATTTTCACCTGCCACAACTAGGGCAGGGCAGGAGTGGAACACAGTTAAGACAATATTTTGGGACTTTTCAAAATGTCCCAATGATAAATAAATTAAAAACCAACATTTCCATTAGGAACACCCACAAAACAACTGGATTCCTAAAAATAACCTAGCAGGTGCAAAAAAATTACACTGGCCTGCCGCAGACTATTGATGTCTTACACGTAAAACAACAGAAAAGTCGCAAGTTACTCCAAAATAAAGGCAAACCAGTTTGATAAATAAAGGCTAATTTTTTTCTATTCCACTCTTGGATATTTGGAGCTGTGATTTAGAGTATTTTCTATGAACAAGATACACTTGGACTCTATCTGGATATTTTTTTATGTTAGAACTTACTTGGGATGCGGTCAATATTTGTAAATGCAGTTGCAGATCCATGTGTATGTGGTTGTGTATTTTAGTCTAGGATGAAGGGTTTTTCTTCTAATAAGAATCTTGGACATCAATATGATGTTTACTTTTCTATATTATGTGTTACATAATATATAATTATCAAAATACACTCCTCAACATTACAATTGCATCATAAAAAAAAAACAAAGCGTAAAGTTATGCAAATCAAAGAAGTAGCAGGTGTCACTTAGCTCTGCAGATCACATTTTCAGGTAGTTAGCTTCAATCTTTGGTACATGGGAGAGGCATATAAGCCAGAATAAAAACAATGTTTAAACAATAAACTTCAAAAATCAGATCAAGTTGTGTGGAATGATTGTCGTCGACATGCCAGTTATCTTCACTTGTCTTAAACTGAGAGGGACAGAATCCTTGAACAGAGATCTTGGTTTATCATTCCAGTTGATCACTAGGCGCCTAGGTAGATATGTCAGCACTGTTCAACGTTGTGTGTCCCGGTGGTTGGGAGAACAAGGACAAACTGGAATGACAGCAGGAAGTGTACAGAGGCGAACCTCTGCAGGGATGGATTGTCTGATAAGAAGACTGAAGCTTAGTGATCCATTCTGTACAGCAAGTGAAATTGGACATCACATTCCAAGCCTAGGGATGCAAAGACTGTCTACACAAACTATCATAAAGTGTTTGCTCTACACTGGGCTACAATCCAGTTGTCCAGCTACAGGTGTTCCACTGACTTCACACCACCACTCTCTAAGGCTATTTGGTGCACAGCAAGATGGCAATGGAGGCTGAAATGGAGGTCTATCCTCTTTTGAGATGAGTCCCACTTTTGTCTCGGTTGCAATGATAGATGGAGATTGGTCTAGAAACCGTGTGGGCAACACCACGATGAGGCCTTCACAATAGACTGGTCCAACTCCCAGAATTATTGTGTGGGGTGTCATGATCTATGGTAGCCAGACCCCTATAGTCTACACAAACAGTGCAGCATTAAATAGTTTTTTTTTTTATGGAACCAGTGGTACCGTCATTTCTCAAAAGTGTCCCAGAAGCCATTTTTCAAAAGGACGACGCCAGGCCACATGTTTGTTATGCTACTGTGAGCAGCCTGTGTGCCCTAAACATGCTACCATGGCCTGCAGCATCTCTGGACTGGTTTCTTTTTAAGCACATCTGGGACATCACTGGTCAGCAATTCCAAAGGGAGCTGCAAACAGATCTTGATGATTTGTGTGCTCAAGGTTTTGAATATTTAGTTCCCATTTTTTATAATTTGCATATCATTAACATGTCTATCTAAAACTTGTCCTTCTTGTTGTAGCAATTTCAATGTTGTTCAATGTTGAGGAGTGTACATTGATTTGATTACTTTTCATTGACACACATAGGAGATTCATATTTTTACTTCTTTTTCTTTATTTTTATGATGTATCTTTTATACTTATGGTAAGCTTTATTGTTTCACTCTGTTTTTCCACCAGTATTTTATTACACCAGTATCCTGTTTTTTATACTATGGGTACTATAGTTTGGGTGCAATGAGAGCAATGGCGACATTCTTGTTTCACTAAACTCAAGAACAGATCAGTAAAAAAAAATTGTGCTTTAATTAGGTGAACAACTATGTAGATAGTTATTGTATAGTGCCTTGAAAAAGCATTTATACACCTTTAACGTTTCCACATTTTTTCACGTTACACCCACAAACATAAATGCATTTTATTGGGATTTTATAATAGACCAACACAAAGTAGCAAGTATGTGTAAAGTGAAAAGAAAATGATACATGGTTTTAAAAATGTTTTATAAGAACAAAATCTGAAAAGTGTGGCATTCATTTGAATTCAGTCAATACTTTTTAGGACCACCTTTTACTACAATTACAGCTCTAGGTCTTTTGGGGTATGTCTCTACCATCTTTGCCCATCTAGAGGCTGAATTTTTTGCCTATTCTCCTTTGCTAAATAGCTCAAGCTCAGTAAGATTGAATGGAGAGCGTCTGTGAACAGCAATTTTCAAGTCTTGCCACAGATTCTCAATGGGATTTAGGTCTGGACTTGGCCATTCTAACACATGAATATACTTTGATCGAAACCATTCCATTGTAGCTCTGGCTGTATGTTTAGCGTCGTTATCCTGCTGGAACGTGAACTTCCATCCCAGTCTCAAGTGTTTTTCAGCCTCTAACAAGTTTTTCAAATGCTCTGTATTTAGATCCATTCATCTTCCCATCAACTCTTACTATCTTCCCTGTCCCTGCAGAAGACCAGATTTCTGGTGTACACGACTATTAGTTGTCATGTGGACAGATTCTCCCACCTGAGCTGTGGATCTCAGTTAATTCTCCAGAGTGACCATGGGCTTCACTGCTTCTCTATTTAGTGCTCTCCTTGCCTGGCTGTCAGTTTAGGTGGACGGCCATTTCCCATTTCGGAACAGTGCTCCACGAGATGTTCAGAGCTTGGAATATTATTTTTTTTTAAATAACTTAACCCTGCTTTACACTTCACAGCTTTATCCCTGACCTGCCTGGTGTGTTCCTTGGTTTTCATGATGCTGTTTGATCACTAATGTTCTCTAACAAGCCTCTGAGGCCTTCAAAGAATAGTTGTAGTTATACTGAGAATAAATTACGCACAGGTAGACTATTTACTAATTAGGTGACTTCTGAAGGCAATTGGTCACACTGGGTTTTATTTAGGGGTATTAGAGTACAGGGGGCTGAATACAAATGCATGCCACACTTTTCAGATTTTTATTTTTTAAACCATGTATAATTTTATTTTTATATCACACAAACTTGTTACTTTGTGTTAGCCTATCACATAAAATCCCAATAAAATACATTTAATTTTGTGGGTGTAATGTGAAAAAATGTTGAAAAGTTCAAGGGGACGAATACTTTTTCAAGGCACTGCAGATAGTGAGGAGATATTTTAATTCCATATAACTTTTGCTTGAATTCTAGTGAAAACACATTTTGTATGCAGAGGGGAATTACTCGTTATTATGTGAGCATCATTCATTTCATATATCTCCTGATGCCTCAGTAGATCTGTGCCATCCCACGGGTTAGCATAGACACCATAATCAATGTGATTTACAAGTCTATTGCAGTACATTATGGACATTTCGCCTCTACCCCCAAAGGGCCCCCTCTCCTGGTCTGGTGCCCCGTATCCCTCAGACAGCACTACTTTTAACTGTGTTTACATCCAAAGTAGGTGGCAGATGGCAGAATGGCTTCAGTGCAACACATATGGTCTGCAGAGTGCCCTTGTAGAACTGGCATGTTAACAGTATGTAGTCCCTATATGGTTGTAATATTGTTCTATGTATAGCAGTTTTTTTCCAGTAACATTATGCCAATATTATTGAGTCAGCATGGACATACATATATACCCAGTTTCTCTCATCTCTTTCCTATAGTGGAGTGTGAAGCAGCAAAACAAAAACCAAAAATAGTTAAGAGGGTGGTCAACGGGAAAGTGTGAGGCACATAGGAAATACACAGGACAGGGTGCATCTAGGAAAATTAGTTTTTACTAGGAAAGCAGGCAGTCATGTGGTGTGCAGTCCTGGACCTAAGTAAGCTGAAAATGTTGGGGCCTAGCCCAAACCCTGATAGTACAGCACCATACCACTATCCCTCCTCCACCTGCATTGTGATCTTAGACTTGTATGCCACTGCTTGACACTCAGTTCTTGTACATTTAACAAGAACTCCTGAGTGTGACCCTTATTCTGGGCACCTGAATTCCATAATTAGGAGGGGTGTCCACATATCTTTGGCCGAATAGTGTTTTCACAGCACAGTACTGGATGAAAACTGCGTCAGGTCAAGATATTGTTTGCTGTATGTAAATTATTATGGTTGATAAATACTTCTATTGTTTTACAGTTAAAGTACATACCTGTGGGGATCATTGCATGGAATCCAATTGACGGCAGGGTCAGGGACATCTTCAAGATAAGGAAATACAGTTTCTCTGCTTAAACCAAAACAACATATAGCATATTCTGGTGTGACGATGATATGTGCTCCCTGCAAAGACAAATAGCAGCTAAAAAGTCATTGTGCTGTTCCAGCTTTTATTCCGCTATTTCATTGTATTTGCTGTGTTCTCATTATTTATCATTGCTATGTTGTGTAACACTGCCACCCTGTGGTTATTCTTATATACATTTATAGTGTGTTATGTAAATTTCCATTGCAATGCTCTCCTCCCCTTTTTTGTGACATCACATCCTCTGCAAGGTCCTTCGTCCTTCCTCTTTTCTGCAGACTTCTAGCTGGTGAGAGCATTCTTTTTGACCTCTAATATCTTCTAATATCCTCTAGCATACCCTGATTCCTGCATTTGTTTTCTCCAAGGCAAATCAATAAATGATCAAAGCTTCACCATTGTATTCTCCTCACTGGATTATCACATGCAACTGGTGCCCATATCTGGAGATATTAGTCAGTTCAGCTATCTACCATTGCTTGTACAGGGACTATCACTCACAACCAATCAGGGGATTTTCTCTAACGTACATCTGTGGCAGAATAGTCAAAAAGAAGCTTAAATCTACAGTTTTGCATGTCTACACGCAGTCTGCCAGCGAGCTTAGAGCTGTCCGCCATCTTACACGCACGTGGCTTCATAAGCACAGTGCACAAGTTGAAATACCCTCTTAAAGAGACAGTACCGCTTAAACAGGAATAACATGTCCACAAGAGGCTTAGTGGATCTCTCAGTAACTGAACATACAGAAAGTCACCCTGCTCCCAAAAACTCAGATATGCAGGAAGCAGAGTCCATGTTAACTGAAGAACAAGCAGTACGATCTAAACGTGTTATCAAGCCAACACAAAAGATTAGAGAGAACTTTGAGGCGACCAAAGAAGAGTTCAGTGACAATTTAAATGATTTATGGCAGAGAACTGAACACTATATAGCAGCTCTTTTACGATATAACAACGACCCAACAAAGTTAACCACAACGTTGAATCGCTTAACTAACTCCTATGTCCGCTATCAGCGACTGTCTGCTAAGTACATCACTTTCCTGAACGACTCTGATTTTGACGAAGCCTCAGAGGAGCTGATTGAGAGAAAGAATCTCCTTGAAGAGAAGGATGCCCTAGTACAAGACGCTAAGAGCAAAGCAGAACTCCGCATCGCACACTTACAGGAGGCGAGATCCCATCGATCAACTTCAAGTAAACATACAAAATATACCCTTTAATCTTCCAAAACCTCTCGTTCCGGAAGGTCGGCCTTGCATGACAAGCTTATAGAAGTCCGGGCAGAAGCAGAGGAAGCTAGCGTAAGAAGTTCCTTTGCTAAGAAGGAGGCTGAGACAGAAGCCCAGCTAAAGATCCTCCAGACAGAAAGGGAAGAAGCAGCCGCCTTAGCTAAACTAAAGGTCTTCGAGCAAGCATTAGGCAAGGGTACTGACCTAGACTGCTTCGTCCCAGGGGAAGAGGAAGACGCAGCCGACCGCACCGCCAGGTATGTGCTAAGGCAACCATCGCCTACTCCTCCTGCTAAATCGCATGTACCAACGCCACTTCTAACTCACCAACTGGGAGAACCCACAGAGTACCAGAAATCGTCACACCCCAATAATGAGGTAATATCTAACACCAAGCGGGCTGACCATCCAGAGACTAAACCGCAACTCAATCCTTATGCTACATCATTCCATCCTGATCAATCGCAACCTTATCTGCCAGAACCCCTACATGCTTTAGAGACGCCACAATGCAATACCGCAATAGGGAATGGGAGATCAGACATGTCAGACTTTGCCAGATACATGATGCGCAGGGAGCTGATTAACATTAGTCTCTCAAGGTATGATGACCGTGCTGAAAACTACAGGGTCTGGAAATCGACCTTTAAAGCAGTAATCGGTGATCTAAACCTCACTGCCATGGAGGAACTTGACTTGCTCATCAGATGGTTGGGCCCAGAATCTGCAGAACGCATAAAGAGCGACCTACTAAAAGAACTTGAATTGGCAAAAATGGACCCACGTCTGCCAGGACTGAGTTACCTTGATACTGCCCATGGCGTCAATCCAATAGTGTCAAAACTACCACATGGCATGCAAGAGAAATGGGCAGACCAGGGCTCCAGATATAAGAGAGAACACAATCTGTCCTTTCCCTCTTTCTCTTATTTTACCAGATTCATCAGTGACCAAGCTCGGAAGAAGAATGACCCCAGCTTTGACTTCCCTGAATCCACTCTACCTGCTTCATCCTCATGTTCAAGGTATGACAACACCACAAGTAAACGTAGAGACTTAAGGGGGACAGTATCCGTTAGGAAAACAAATGTTCCACTCATTGCAAACTGCACTACTAGGAAGGAAGACCCTAACCGCATGTGCCCCATCCATAAAAGACCTCATCCTTTAAAGGAGTGTCGTGGGCTCAGGGCAAAGACTTTGCAAGAACGCAGAGAGATACTCAAAGAGCTTGGAGTGTGTTACAAGTGTTGTGCCTTATCAAATCATATCGCAAAAGACTGTAAAGTTATTATCAAGTGTGCAGAATGCAGCAGTGACAAGCACGTTACAGCAATGCATCCTACCTTGCCTTCAGACAACGCACCATCTCAAGCTGCGACCAATGCCGTCTCACTTCATGGCGGGGAGCCACCGACTCAGGAACTAGCTACAACTACTGTTTCCTCTTCCTGTATGGAGATATGTGGCAAGGAGACTGGTTCCAAGTGCTGTGCAAAGGTGTGTTTGGTCAACGTCTACATAGAAGGGCAATCTGAAAAGGCCATCAGAATGTACGCAATTATCGATGAACAAAGCAATAGGTCTCTGGCAAAACCTAAATTCTTTGAGATCTTCGGCATAGCAGGAGAAGCAACACCATATACCCTCAACACTTGTTCTGGTCGTGTAGAGACTTATGGCAGAAGAGCCACTGGATACCTTATCTCCTCCATTAACCACTTAAGCCCCCCTAGCTTAAACACCCTTAATGACCAGGCCACTTTTTACAATTCTGCACTACACTACTTTCACCGTTTATTGCTCGGCCATACAACTTACCACCCAAATGAATTTTACCTCCTTTTCTTCTCACTAATAGAGCTTTCATTTGGTGCTATTTCATTCTTGCTGACATTTTTACTTTTTTTGCTATTAATCAAAAATTACCGAAATTTTTGCAAAAAAATGACATTTTTCACTTTCTGTTTGAAAATTTGTCAAATAAAACTACATTTCTATATAAATTTTTCTCAAAATTTATTGTTCTACATGTCTTTGATAAAAAAAAAATGCAATAAGTGTATATTTATTGGTTTGGGTAAAAGTTATAGCGTTTACAAACTATGGTGCAAAAAAGTGAATTTCCGCACTTTGACTTTCTGAGCACCTGTCCTGTTTCCTGACGTACTACAATGCCCAGACAGTAGAAATACCCCATAAATGACCCCATTTCCGAAAGTAGACACCCTAAGGTATTCACTGAGGGGCATAGTGAGTTCATGGAAGTTTTTATTTTTGTCACAAGTTAGCGGAAATGTTTTTTTTTTTTTTTCAAAAATTTCATTTTCCGCAAACTTGTGACAAAAATAAAACTTCCATGAACTCACTATGCCCATCAGCGAATACCTTAGGTGTCTACTTTCCGAAATGGGGTCACTTGTGGGGTATTTTTACTGCCCTGGCATTTTAGGGGCCCCTAAAGCGTGAGAATACAAATGCGTAAATGCTCTGTGAAATCCTAAAGGTACTCTTGAATTAGGTCTTTGCGCATTTGGCTGCAAAAGTGGCACACATGTGGTATCGCTGTACTCAGGAGAAGTAGGGCATGTAGTTTAGGGTGTATTTTTACATATACCCATGCTGGGTGAGAGAAATATCACTGTAAATTGACAACTTTGTATAAATTTTTTTAAAAAGTTGTCGCTTACAGCGGTATTTATCACACAAAGTATGGGTATATATAAAAATACACCCCAAAAGTCATTGCCCTACTTCTCCTGAGTACGGAGATACCACATGAGTGACACTTTTTGCAGCCAAGATGCGCAAAGGGGCCCTAAAACCAATGAGTACCTTTAGGATTTCACTGGGCAATTTTACGCATTTGGATTCCAAACCCCTTCTCACGCTTTAGGGGCCCCTAAAATGCCGGGACAATAAAAATACCCCACAAGTGACCCCATTCTGGAAAGTAGACACCCTAAGGTATTCGCTGATGGGCATAGTGAATTCATGGAAGTTTTTATTTTTTGTCACAAGTTAGCGGAAATGTTTTTTTTTTTTTTTTTTTTTCACAAAGTCTCATATTCCACTAACTTGTGACAAAAATAAAATTTTACATGGACTCACTATGCCCCTCACAGAACACCTTGGGGTGTCTACTTTCTAAATGGGGTCACTTGTGGGGTATTTTTACTGCCCTGGCATTTTAGGGGCCCTAAAGCGTGAGAAGCGGTTTGGAATCCAAATGAGTAGAAATGTCCTGTGAAATCTAAAGGTACTCATTGATTTAGGCCCCTTTGCGCATCTTGGCTGCAAAGTGCCACATGTGGTATCGCCGTACTGGCAGAAGTAGGGCAATGTGCTTGGGTGTATTTTACATATACTCATTACTGGGTGTGAAAATATCTCTGTAAATGACAACTTTTTCCATTTTTTTATACAAAGTTGTCAATTTACAGAGATATTTCTCTCACCTAGCATGGGTATATGTAAAAATACACCCCAAAACACATTGCCCTACTTCTCCTGAGTACGGCGATACCACATGTGTGCCACTTTTTTGCAGCCAAGACGTGCAAAGGGGCCCTAAATCCAATGAGTACCTTTAGGATTTCACAGGGCATTTTTACGCATTTGGATTCCAAACTCCTTCTCACGCTTTAGGGGCCCCTAAAATGCCGGGACAATAAAAATACCCCACAAGTGACCCCATTCTGGAAAGTAGACACCCTAAGGTATTCGCTGATGGGCATAGTGAATTCATGGAAGTTTTTATTTTTGTCACAAGTTAGCGGAAATGTTTTTTTTTTTTTTTCTTTTTCTTACAAAGTCTCATATTCCACTAACTTGTGACAAAAATAAAATTTTACATGGACTCACTATGCCCCTCACAGAACACCTTGGGGTGTCTACTTTCTAAAATGGGGTCACTTGTGGGGTATTTTTACTGCCCTGGCATTTTAGGGGCCCCTAAAGCGTGAGAAGCGGTTTGGAATCCAAATGAGTAGAAATGTCCTGTGAAATCTTAAAGGTACTCATTGATTTAGGGCCTTTGCGCATCTTGGCTGCAAAGTGCCACTCATGTGGTATCGCCGCACTGGCAGAAGTAGGGCAATGTGCTTGGGTGTATTTACATATACCCATACTGGGTGTGAAAATATCTCTGTAAATGACAACTTTTTCCATTTTTTTATACAAAGTTGTCAATTTACAGAGATATTTCTCTCACCCAGCATGGGTATATGTAAAAATACACCCCAAAACACATTGCCCTACTTCTCCTGAGTATAGCGATACCACATGTGTGGCACTTTTTGCAGCCAAGATGCACAAAGGGACCCCAATTCCAATGAGTACCTTTCAGGAGGGCATTTTTACGCATTTTTCTTCTCACGCTTAGGGCCTCTAAAATGCCAGGGCAGTATAATACCCACATGTGACCCCATTTTAGAAAGAAGACACCCCAAGGTATTCTGTGAGGGGCATGGTGAGTTCATACAAGATTTTTTTTTTGGCACAAGTTAGCGGAATTTGATTTTTTTGTTTTTTCACACAAAGTCTCCCTTTCCGCTAACTTGTGACAAAAATTCAATCTTTCATGGACTCAATATGCCCCTCAGCGAATACCTTGGGGTGTCTTCTTTCCAAAATGGGGTCACATGTGAGGTTTTTGTACTGCCCTGGCATTTGAGGGTCTCCGCAATCATTACACGTATGGCCAGCATTAGGAGTTTCTGCTATTCTCCTTATATGGAGCATACGGGTAATGAGATTTTTTTCTGTTCAGCCTCTGGGCTGAAAGAAAAATGAACGGCACAGATTTCTTCATTCGCATCGATCGATGTGGATGAAAAATCTCTGCCAAAAATATGCAAAAAATAGAGGGGCCTGGCGATTGCCAGGACATAGGGGCTCCGCCCAAACATCCATACCCACTTCAGCTCCTATGTCCTGGCAAACGTGATTTCTCCATTCACATCGATCAATCCATCGGTGTGGAGGAAGACATCTTTGCCAGATTTTTGATACAAAGTGTTTGCCAAAGCATATGAACTCCAACACCTCTCCTCAGCTCACATGCCAGGGCAAACGCACCTGTCCTGCAGAGGAGAAATCTCGCCTTGCAGCGCCGCATACACTGACTTCACGTGTCTTCTGACAGCAGCGCAATGCTTCTCTCAGAATTCACATCAGTGCTGCGGCGTTTTCATCGGTTGGTCCGTTGATCTACCTGGAAAATAAAGGGTGGTTAGGGGAAAAAAAAAAGAAAAACAGGCAACAGGCACATGACTTGAACGTTGCAAACTTTATAAAACATGAATAAAACCTGAACATGAAAAAAACTGAACTTTTAAAACCTGAACTAACTCAAGATTTTTTTTTCTTGCTACCTGTTTCATTTTTTTTCTTTTTTAACCATTTCACGCTTTATTTTCCTAGCAGAAACCTCTCCTTTCCCATGGGACAATGTGTAAAGTGTAAATCACACAGAGATGGTGAGAAGTACACTATACACGTTATCCCAAGTGAAAGGAGAGGTTTCTACCGTTTCACACTTCTGCAGTAGCACAGCAGCACAGCAGCACCGTCCCTATGTGTTAGGGTCTCTCAAAACCTAGTATCCTGAGAGACCCTTGAGCCTGATTGTAAAACTACCTGTGTCCTGCAATCCCTAGGTCCCTAAGTGTACCTGAGTGTGGTACTTCCGGAAACACTCCCTAGGCATAGGGCAGGGTGGTCAGGACAGTCAGGACAGAAATAACGGGTGTCACGCCTTATTCCACTCCTGCTACAGACACGACATCTTTTCGGGGTGGCGGTTGGGTTGAGGTACCAGGCACAACGCTAGGAAGTGCCGCCGTGTAGACGGCTAACTACACTGGTGGATGGGGCCACGGAACCTCCTGGATACAGGAGTTCGAAATGATCTCTTCCTGAAATTTGAGGAAGGATCCTGTTCTCCCAGCCTTACTGTAGAGAACGTAACTATTATAGGCAGCCAATTGAAATAAATATACAGACACCTTCTTATACCAGCGTCTGGTGCGTCGGGAAATTAAATACGGGGCCAACATCTGGTCGTTGAAGTCCACCCCTCCCATGTGGAGGTTATAGTCGTGGACCGAGAGGGGCTTTTCAACGACACTGGCTGCCCGCTCAATTTGGACTGTCGTGTCTGCGTGAATGGAGGAGAGCATGTAAACGTCACGCTTGTCTCTCCATTTCACCGCGAGCAGTTCGTCGTTACACAGTGCAGCCCTCTGCCCCTTGCAAGTCGGGTGGTAAGAAGCCGTTAGGGGTAGCCCCGCGACTAGGTCGCGCGGTGCCGCAGCAGCCAATCTGTTCTAGGAACAAATGCTTGAAGAGGGCCACACTTGTGTAAAAGTTGTCCACGTAAAGATGGTACCCCTTGCCGAATAAGGGTGACACCAAGTCCCAGACTATCTTCCCACTGCTCCCCAGGTAGTCAGGGCAACCGACCGGCTCCAGGGTCTGATCTTTTCCCTCATAGATCCGAAATTTGTGCGTATAGCCTGTGGCCCTTTCACAGAGCTTATACAATTTGACCTCATACCGGGCGCGCTTGCTTGGGATGTACTGCTTGAAGCCAAGGCGCCCGGTAAAATGTATTAGGGACTCGTCTACGCAGATGTTTTGTGCAGGGGTATACAAATCTGCAAATTTCAGGTTGAAATGGTCTATGAGGGGCCGAATTTTGTGGAGCCGGTCAAAAGCTGGGTGGCCTCTGGGACGGGAGGTGGTGTTGTCACTAAAGTGCAGGAAACGCAGGATGGTCTCAAAACGTGTCCTGGACATGGCAGCAGAGTACATGGGCATGTGATGAATTGGGTTTGTGGACCAATATGACCGCAATTCATGTTTTTTTGTAATGCCCATGTTGAGGAGAAGGCCCAGAAAAGTTCTAAATTCGAAACTTGGACTGGTTTCCACCGGAAAGGCTGGGCATAGAAGCTTCCCGGGTTGTCGGCGATAAATTGAGTGGCATACCGATTTGTTTCTGCCACGACTAAGTCATAGAGCTCCGCAGTGAAAAACAGCTCAAAAAACCCCAGCGCCGATCCTATCTGAGCTGTTTCCACCCGAACTCCTGACTGGGCGGTGAAAGGGGGAACTACTGGTGCGGCTGAAGTTGGGGGCTGCCAATCAGGATTTGCCAGCACCTCAGGGACTCTAGGGGCTCTACGGGCCTGTCTTTGCGGTGGCTGCGACGGGGAAACTACTGCACGTGCCACCGTACCAGCTTCAACTGCCCTTCTGGTGCTCGCCACTTCACCATGTTCTACGGCATATTTTTTTTATCGCCGCAGCGCTTGTGAAGTGATTGTGCAGTGATACAAAAAAAAAATTTTTTTTGTCACTGCGGCGGGGCGGGCGTGGGTGAACGCAGGTGTGGGCGACCGATCAGGTCTGATCGGGCAAACACTGCGTTTGGGGTGGAGGGCGAACTAAAGTGACAGTAATACTATTATAGATCTGACCGTGATCAGTTCTGATCACTTACAGATACTATAAAAGTACAAACGCTGATTAGCGCTACGCTAATCAGCGAATCAGTGACTGCGGTGCGGTGGGCTGGGCGCTAACGCTAACTACCTACCAAAGGGACCTAAACTAACCTAAACATAACAGTCAATACTGGTGAAAAAAAAAAGTGACAGTTCACAAAAGTGACACTGATCACTTTTTCCCTTTCACTATGTATTGACAGGTGATCAAGGGTTAATTATAGGTGATCAGGGGGTGATCAGGGCCTGATATGTAGTGATTGGTGCACTTACTTGGGATCTGTGCTCTGTGCTGGGTCCAACCGATGAAAAGGACCCAGCACATGGAACAGATCCCTTATAAAAGCCATATATTTGTAAATATAACTTATATCGCCTGTTTTCATAGGCGATTTTGAAAATCACCAGCCTGCCAGCTCTGATCATTGGCTGGCAGGCTGGTGACGAACTTGTCCTGAGCCCGGCGGTGCGTTCCATTTGCGTTCCACCGGGCTCAGGAGCGCGTCATGTCGCGTCTCGCGAGATGACGCGCGGGCACGTCAAGGAGGAATGAACCGACCGCCCGCAGGACGCAATCCTGCGTGAGGCGGTCGGAAAGAGGTTAAAGGGAACATTCATATACCCTTGCCAATGTTAATTGAATGCGACCAAATACCAGATGAAAGAGATGAAATTCCTACTCCAGAAGCTGCATACCATCATTCCCACTTGAAACATCTAGCTAGTGAGATTCCCCCTATGGACATGAATGCTGACATCCTACTTCTGCTTGGGAGAGACATTCTGAGGGTCCACAAGCTGCGTCAAGAATGCAATGGTCCTGACAATGCCCCATATGCACAGAGACTCGATTTAGGCTGGGTAATTGTGGGCGATGTATGTATAAATAAGAGCCACAAACCATCTCAAGTGAACTCCTTCAAAACCTTTGTGCTCAACAATGGTCATACATCTCACTTTAAACCATGTGTTTATCATTATGAGGTGAAGGAAAAGCTTGCTAACCTCTTAAAGACACCAGACATCATTCCTACCAGTTATGACACCTTAGGAAAAACAGTGTTTTGTACAACTCTAGACGACAACAAATTGGCCTTGTCCATGGATGACAAAGAGTTTATTAAAATAATGGACGATGAATTCTTCAAAGATGCATCTAACCACTGGGTTGCACCTTTACCTTTTCGTGCTGTAAGAGCCAGACTCCCTGACAACCGGGATCAAGCACTGTCCAGATTCATCTCCTTGCAACGTACCTTAAAAAACAAACCAGAAATGAAAAGTCATTTTGTGGCCTTCATGGAAAAGATATTTTGCAATGATCATGCAGAGCGGCTCCACCCTTACAAGAGCATGAAGAATGCTGGTACCTTCCATCCTTTGGGGTATATCACCCATGGAAACCAAACCAGATAAGAGTGGTATTCGACTCAAGTGCCAAACATAACGGCGTATCTCTGAACGACGTCCTTCTCACCGGTCCAAACCTGACCAATAATCTGGTAGCAGTGCTCATGAGATTCAGAAAGGAGCCAGTAGCCATTACCGCTGACATTGAACAAATGTTCCATTGCTTTATCGTGCGTCAAGATCATAGAAACTACCTCAGGTTTTTTTGGCATAAAGACAATGACACCAGCAAAGAAATGGTTGAATGCTGCATGAAGGTGCACGTGTTTGGCAACAGTCCTTCACCTGCTGTTGCTACATATGGCCTACGTAGGGCTGCCTTAGATGGTGAGTCAGAGTTTGGGGAAGATGCCAAAATCTTTGTTGTGAGAGACTTCTATGTGGACGACGCACTCAAATCCTTGCCTACAGCAGAGGGAGCCATAGATCTGCTCAAAAGGACACAAAATTGTGCCACCAGACCGGCATCTGGTAGAGTCTCTGCAACTTCTTCTTGGTTAACAGGTCCAACATTTCTGCTGAATCAGAATGAAGAAACTCCTACTCAAGACGTCTTCAGTCTCCAGGACCCTCATGAAGATCCAGAGATTCGGCCTGAAGTTAGTACCCTCGTCACCAAGTCTGAAAGGAGGGCTGGTTTGGGCTGTCATCGCTTTGAACGCTTCTCCAGATGGTCAAGACTCATTCACATCATTGCAAGGTTAGTCCACATTGTTCATTGTTTTCATGCTGAGAAGCATGACACTGACTGTCACAGTTGGCACCTGTGCCATAAACCTCTTACAGCAGAAGACATTGTTCTAAGTGAATTGCTTGTGATATGTAACGTACAGCAGAGTGCCTTTAAAATGGAATTGAAATGTATACATGACAAGCAAGATATACCAAAAGGCAGCCCCATTGTCAACTTGAAACCAGTAATTGATGATCGTGGCATGCTGAGAGTTGGTGGTCGCCTAAACAAGGCTAAGCTAGAGAGTTCAGAAATGAATCCCCTCATTATTCCTGCCAATCACCACGTTACTACACTGCTAATACGGCATTATCATGAAAGAATCCAGCATCAAGGCCGGCATTTCACTGAGGGCGCTTTAAGAGCTGCAGGTCTTTGGATAGTGGGAGCAAAAAGACAGGTTGCTCATATTATTCACCATTGCATTAAATGCCGCACGGCGAGAGGAAAACTACAACATCAACAAATGTCTGATTTGCCGGTTGATAGGACAAGCACCGAACCACCGTTCACTTATGTTGGTCTGGACGTCTTCGGGCCATGGACAGTCACTGCACGTAGGACCAGAGGTGGTCATGCAGAAAGCAAACGATGGGCAGTGTTGTTTACATGCTTAAGTGTACGTGCCATACACCTTGAAGTAATAGAATCCATGAACGCTTCTAGCTTCATCAATGCTTTAAGATGATTCCTCGCCATCAGAGGACCAGTAAAGCAAATAAGATCTGACTGTGGAACCAACTTTATAGGAGCCTGTCGAGAGTTGCAAATTGACTCTAAACCAGTTCAAGACTACTTAGCCAATAATGGTTGTACGTGGATCTTTACCCCCCTCATGCCTCTCATATGGGCGGTTCATGGGAAAGAATGATAGGCATCACCCGCAAAATATTTGACTGTATGCTTATGAACTCAAACTTCTCAAGGCTCACCCATGAGACTTTGACTAACTTCCTAGCTGAGGTATCTGCTATTGTCAACGCAAGACCTCTTGTACCTGTATCTATGGATCCAGAATCCCCTCTCACTCAGAAGTTTGGATCTGTTCCTAATCCACCTGATGAGTCTCCTTCTAGTAACATATATCTGAAACAGTGGAAGCACATTCAACATCTGGCCAACTGTTTCTGGAGCAGGAGGAAAAACGAGTACTTAACGCTTCTTCAAGCACATAGAAAGTGGCAACAGGTCAAGCCAAACTTACAAATAGGAGATCTTGTACTCATGAAAGACCAGAAGGTAGAAAGAAACACCTGGCCTATGGGACTCATCTCAAAAGTCTTCACCAGTGAAGATGGCAAAGTTCGCAAGGTGGGAGTGACCATCGCAAAACAAGGCCATCCCAAATCATTTATCAGGCCTGCATCTGAGATTGTTCTCCTCTTACCCGTAGAGGAATGATTCTTTTACATTCAAGGCATTGGACTGTTCCTGTCCACCATTTGCAGTGTTTTTTGTTTGTTTTTTATATAGTGAAATCCAAAGATTTCAGACGGGGAGTGTGCTGTTCCAGCTTTTATTCCTCTATTTCATTGTATTTGCTGTGTTCTCATTATTTATCATTGCTATGTTGTGTAACACTGCCACCCTGTGGTTATTCTTATTACATTTATAGTGTTGTATAAATTTCCATTGCAATGCTCTCCTCCCCTTTTTGTGACATCATATCCTCTCCAAGGTCCTTCGTCCTTCCTCATTGCTACAGACTTCTAGCTGGTGAGAGCATTCCTTTTCACCTCTAATATCTTCTAATATTCTCTAGCATACCCTGATTCCTGCATTTGTTTTCTCCAAGGCAAATCAATAAATGATCAAACCTTCACCATTGTATTCTCCTCACTGGATTATCACATGCAACTGGTGCCCATATCTGGAGATATTAGTGAGTTCAGCTATCTACCATTGCTTGTACAGGGACTATCACTCACAGCCAATCAGGGGATTTTCTCTAACGTACATCTGTGGCAGAATAGTCATAAATATACATGTTTATGTAAAGTGGATTCAACTGAACATACAGTTTTTGGATCAATACAGCATTTATTCAGTGAACAAAGTTCTCCAACACCCATAAGACCAATGTAAAATGCATATATCTCCCTCAGGCTACCCGCACACATTATGCGCTAGGTTTTTTCATGCTGATTCTCATGTAGAAAAGCTGCAGCGTAACACAGTACCAGCAAACTGTATGAAATTTCACAAATCTCATGTACATTTTTTTGTTACATGTGGAAATTGACCTGCTGTGCGGATTTTGATATCTGCAGCATGTCAATTCTTTTGTGGTTCTTTTGTGCGGATTTCATCCTTTTCAATGCAATGGTGAGATCTGCGGGAAATCTGCATCAAATCCACACAAAAAAATAAGACATGCAGTTTTGGGTGAATTTGGGTATTTTGTGCAAAAATGCATGGAAATGCGGCTGGAGGGCCGCAGGTTGAGCATGCCTGCTGTAGGCAAACTCCTTAACAACAATCAGTTAGAGCTTTGCGAAAAAAACATCTATTTTCGTTTTCACTTTTTGCCTTCCTGGAGCCATAACTTTTTTTTATTTTTCTGTTCACATAGACATATGGGGTCTTAATTTTTGCAGGTCAAGTTGTTCTTTCTAATGGCAGCCTTTTATATTGCATATGATGTAATGGGAACCTGAAAAAATGTGGTGGAATTGGTAAAAAAAAAAAATAATAATTCTGCCTCTGTTTTATGGATGTTTATTATGGTGTACTGAATCAGTACAATTACAACAGTAGCCCATTTTTATAGTTTTTCTTGGTAATAATGCTTGAACAAATAAAAACAAAAAAAATGTTTTTTCTTTATCACAATATTGTGACAACCATAACATTTTCATCTTCTTTATACCTGTGGGGTTGTGTGGGGATCCTTTTTTGTGGGTTGCCTGTAGTTTTTTTTAATAACATCTTGAGGTGTATATTACTTGTTGATCACTTTTTCTTCAGAGAGGTGAAGCAACAATAAAATGGCAAATAGGCCGTTTGGATTATTTTTTCATTATGGCATTTCAATACTTTGGCATATTAACCATTTCAACCCCGGGACATTTTTCACCTTCCTGACAGAGCCATTTTTTGCAAATCTGACATGTCACGTTATGTGGTAATAACTTTGGAACACTTTTACTTATCCAAGCCATTCTGAGATTGTTTTCTCGTGACACATTGTACTTCATGATAGTAATAAATTTGAGTCAATATATTTTACCTTTATCTCTGAAAAAATCCCAATTTAAAAAAATTAGCAATTTCAATTTCTCTCCTGCACCCGCCCGATCAGCGCGCCGTAATACTACAGCGCTGGGCAGGAAGGGGTTAATACATTGGACACATTTATTATTTATTTCTTTTATGCACTTTATAGTGCAACTATATTCCGCAGTGCTTTACAGACATTAGCATCAAGATGTCCTCAATAGGACTGTTTTTGGAGTGTGGGAGAAAACCCACACAAACACAGGGATTACATACAAACTCCATGCAGATGTTGTCCATGGTCGGATTCGAACCAGGGACCCCAGCCCTGCAAGGCAACAGTGCTAACCACTGAGCCACCATGCTGCCCACATCTCTTGTACTCTATGCGCTTGAAAGTCAAACCTATATCGGCTATGAACTGGTATAAACTATAGTAAAGTTGCCCTGCCAGTGGCCATGAGTGTGGCATGCAATTCCAAAAAGTTGCAAGGTTTGTGCAACTGGTATAGGCATAAAAATTAAGACTTATGTCACTTTTCTAGTGCCCTAACATGGATAAATTCCACTCTGTACTGTAGTCTTGTTGTCCATAACAATCAATAGGACCTCAGTTGGACAGCAGCTTTGAAAATGGAACCTGAACAATCTGCAACAACAAAGTCACTTTTTGCAAATAAGCTAATCATTTAACAAAAAATAACATATTCACAAATTAAAATGTAATATTTGTGTTTTGTTTTGTAACATTTTACTAGAAGGCATTAATATTACTACAGATATTAGTTACCTTTTGTGCTGCCGTTATTACTGCTGTTTCCAAAACATCTATATTTCTGTTCATAAGAGCCAAAGCTTCCTCCTTTGTTACAGGTGCCTGACTTGGGTCAGGAAAAAAAGGAACATGCTCATAGACCGCTGCAACAAATGTATCCAGGGAATAAATGAACCTTATGCTGAAGGTTACACATATCAAAAGGCTGGATAAGATCATGGTGCAGTGAAACCTGTCAGTTACAACAGTCTTTTCAAGTGCAGTGCTCCGATCTCTATATACGCTAAGGAAATGCAATGCAGGAAGACTATTAAACAGCGTTGTGCAATGTACACTGTGATCCAACTTGTTCTGTAAATACTGTGCGTTGCGAAATTATAAAAAAAAAAAAAAAAAAACACTGTCTGGAAAATCAGGTATTACCAGGAGCGATTTCCCAACAGATGGATCAAAGAGTCATTCCATTGAAAACAAGTAACCAACTGCATGTGGTTCATGATAGACATGGAGGCCACTGTGCAGTAATATTAACATACTTTACTTTTCATAAAGTGGAACATTATATACAAATACTATGTAATATCTGAAGTCACTGATGACCCATAGCCATTACTAAACAAGGAGGGGAGGGCTGGCACCAAACCTCTGGGTTTATGCAGCTTTGACGATGGTGTTGTGTTGATTATGTGCCAAATATCTGAGTCTCCTGACCCTCATCCAATAACAGATGTCGAGGGAGAGAAGGATCAGATGGTCCAAGTTCAAAATGCCTGATCATTTTGTTCTCTGGAGTTAAGGTACAACCAGAGGTTTCTGGCAGAGGCTTTTTCCATGCTCTTTACGGAGAACAAATTCAAGCTCTTTCAAACCTAGCGTGCAAGTGTATGGGGTGGTCAGGAAAGATAGCTGTTGGCCAAACGACAGCTAAATAATGTGTACGGCCTGCCTAAGATTGATAATGATTTGGCTACTTATATGGCTGCCTGAAGGTATCAGACACATAGGGAGCAATGACTTTCATAAGTCACAAACACAACAGGACACAGAACAGATTAAAAGGGGTTGATGAGGATTTTTTATTTTAAATGTCCCAGCTAGAGCTGGTCTGTGACGAGATCTATATTTACCTGGTCCACAGAACTCTGTTCAGGCTCCGTGGCTGTCTTTACCTCACCAGACTTCTGTAAATTTCTTACTAGGGGTCACGTGTGCCACTGCAGCCAATAACTGGCCTCATCAAGAGTGAACATGCTACGTCCATTGTTCCTAACATAACTACAGACTACATGCTTGAAGACAAAACTGTATTGAGGCATTAAAGGGGTTTTCCAGACTTTTTAGGGGTGCATATCCTCAGGATAGACCATAACTAGCTAACTGGAGGAGGGCCGATAAGTTAGTGATGGCCTACCCCAGTGATGGCTAACCTCCGGCACTCCAGCTGTGGTGAAACTACAACTCCCAGCATGCTCCATTCATTTCTATGGAGTTCTGAGAACAGCCAAGCAAGTGTGCCTCTTTGGAGTTTTACCACAGCTTGAGTGCCGGAGGTTAGCCATCACAGGCCTATCCTGAGGATAAGTAATCACTTAAAAAAGGCTGGACAACTCCATTAAAAGGTATTAAATATAAACCCGGGGAGCCTAACCAGTTGGGTATTTTTTACCACCTGCACGCTGGCCTCAGAGCCTGTTAATGTTACCTTGTTAATGCCCTAGCTAATGGATTTTTCTCCCTGCTGCCTAGGCCTATCACCTCTTTCATTAAAGCCTGGTATCCCTTTTTCCATATTATATTTTGCATATGATTGTGTTATCAAAAGATGTTCCTTCCTTGTTCCTTTGGCTGCTTTTAATCTCAGCTCCATTAAGACAAAGCTGTGATCTTTGACTAAAGTTAGCTACAGTGCCCACAGTAACTCTAATGTGGTCTGAATTATACTCTATGTCACATCACTGGTTCCGGCTGTCTCCTTTTCTTTTTTGTTCTTGGATTCGCTGCTGTGTATAAATACAAGTCTGATGGCAGGCTCATCAGGAAGTCAGTGCATGGAGAGATTTCCAATATAGCAACGGCAGAAGGATTATGAAATAAGAAAAAAATCATCATCAAAAAAGTGACTCATATATGGAGGCAAATGAGCCTTAGTAAGGGAGGGACAAGACAATCACTTTAAAGCACACCTGTCGTTTCAGACAACTTTTCAGAATAATCTGTGGTTTTGTATATGTGATGAATAACACATTATCTTGCACAATCTTTTTCATAAAAGTCATTTGTAATTGTCAATTGTCCCTAAGCTCAGCTCCAACGTGAGCACAGAATTGCTGCTATAATGTCTCTCATATACAGCAGACACAGAGAAGTGGAGATCATGCTCCCCCTCTCTTTAGCATAACCTTCAGAAGCAGCAGCAGCAACATGGAGGTCGGTGGATCTGTGTAAACTGCTCTCTCTCCCCCCCCCCCCCCAACCTAATTCTAGGGGCAGACTATGTAACCCGATCCCTTAGTACAATAAAAATTCTCTTCCTCTCTTAAAACAAATTTTACCTGTGAGTGTTTAGTGCAGGGGAGAGGAAAAAGGAGTCTAATAAGTGGAGTAAGAGCACATTTTCTGTAATAAAACACATTACAAAGTTTGTTATCTTCATTTTCTTCTCTTCTATTAATTTATGCAAAGTAGTTTGTTGAATTGCCAGTGGCCATTTAAACATTGACAAGCAAAACTGATAGTTCAATACACCTTATGACATACATGATCCATTTACGTAGATCTAAAAAAGTGGAACGGTTCACATTATTTATTAAAAGTAAAATTGTAACAATATTACACAAAGTGAAATATATTCCCATCTGGATAGGAAATACAACTAGTAGTGGTAATCCTTTTATTATCAGTATTATTTGTTCTGAACATCTATAATAATACATTTTTTAGAGGCAAAACTCAGATAACAGTCTATTAAAATGTTGTTAGGAATAAATAGAGTACGATGCCATTCAGTTATAAAACATCCTACCACAGAAATGAAACAATCCCCACAGCTCCAGTAGTGTAAACATAGTGGGTCATTTATTAAACTGGAGTAAAGTACAACTGGCTTAATTGCCCATAGCAACCAATCAGATTTCACCTTTCATTTTGGGCAGCTTCTTTGGAAAATGAAATGAGGAATGTTAATGGTTGCTATAGGCAAATAAGCCAGTTCTACTTTACACCAGTTTGATAAATGACCCCATAGTGTGTAGTTATCCTGCAGGGTTATGTCACTGATACATACTGGGGGAACTGGTTGAATATGTGTTTGTGCCTCTTGGTGCAAACAGTTAACTTAAAGGGATTCTGTCACCTCATTTTACCCTATAGAGCTGTGGACATGCACGGCTAGATCGCCGCTAGCATGTCCGCAATATACCGGACCCGTAGTTCTGTGTGCTTTTATTTTGTTTAAAAAATGATTTTATTGATATGTAAATTCGCTTGTGAAGGTGCCCAAGGGGCTGTACTAATCGTTCTGGTGCCCAGCCATGCCCCCCTGTGACAGAGCCCAGCACCGCCTGCGTCCGCCGAATCTCCTCCTTCCTCTCAGTGAGATCGCCGTAAATCTCGCGATGCGCAAGCTCGCGCAGTTCCTTCCCTGAGGCTGATGCCAGCACAGGGAAGGAACACTATGTAGGAACTGCGCATGCGCGATCTCGCCACTGAGAGGAAGGAGGAGATTCGGCGGACGCAGCCAGTGCTGGGCTCCGTCACGGGGGTCGTGGCTGGGCACCAGAACGATTAGTACAGCCCCTTGGGCACATTCACAAGCGAAATTACATATCAATAAAATCATTTTTTAAACAAAATAAAAACACACAGAACTATGGGACAGGTATATTGCGGACATGCTAGCGGCGATCTAGCAGTGCATATCCGCAGCTCTATAGGGTAAAATTAGGTGACTGAATCCCTTCAAAATCCAAAAATATTAGGCAATAGCTTCTCCACTTGTAGCTAGAGCTTTGGTAGCCTAGTCAATCAAACATGAGCATAGAAAACTATGGGCAAAGAAATCAAGATGGGGGTAAGATAAAGATCATTACTCTTAAAGGGGTGCAAAAGAAATGAAAAATGCAATATCCATTTTTGGGTTATTTTGGTGACATCAACTTATTGCATTGATCGCCAGTGATTCAGTTTAGCTTTATCTAAACATTACTACGTTTGCCTATAGGAACCGTAAAATAGTATTCCGTCCATTATTTCGTTTGCAAACTACATGCAACAAATATATTCTGAGAATAAGATATGGCTGCCCATTTCTTTGTGGTCTTAACTGGAGATGACCACCAGAACGTGAAGAAATGCTCAGCATGCAGCTACTAAGTGAATAGTTATGTTCAGTGCCAGTGGTGGCTTATGATAGAGCTACCCAAAGACATTCTTACTGCAGGAGGCAAGGGGAGGAGATGAAATAACTATAGACCTTTCAAACACAGGCAACACCCAAACATATTCTATCTAAAATTTACAAAACAATTAATGATACTAACTCTACGCCTTCATATATTGCCAAATGGAATAGGGAGCTACGACATCACCTTAACGAAAATCAAATTAAGCAATCTATTAGGGCCATATACCAGACATCAAGTGCGTACGCTATGAGAGAACTTCAATTTAAAATACTTACAAGATGGTACAAAACTCCAGTAATAATGCACAGAATAAATGACGCAATTAGTGATAAATGTTGGAGATGTGGCATTGAACCAGGCACTTATTCGCATCTGTGGTATACATGTTCAAAACTGACCCCTTTCTGGTCATCATTATGTGATGTCTTTGAAAAAGTCTTTCATGTGAAAGTGGCTCTCTCAGAGAAGTTAATTCTTTTTAACATTTATGAGGTGTCACATGCAAATGTTAAATCAAATCTAATGAACATTTTCCTAAATGCTGCGAAAGCTCTCATTCCAAGAAAATGGCTCCAGAAAGATGTGCCTACAATACCAGAATGGATAAATGAAGTCAACAGAATACAGACTTTTGAAAAAAGGAAATGGACTGTTATGCATGATCTGGATAGTTACGAAGAAATCTGGAAGAAATGGACACGCTATCTCTCCAACACGAAGGATGGCACCGATATACATTAGACCAATTCAGTTGGAATATGATACTAAATTAATTTAGACGAACAATCACGCAATTTTTACCTGAAATTGATACATTGTTTTCTTTTGGCAGGATACTGGTACTTATTGTGTTCTTCAAATTGTTTATTGTATTTTCATATTTACCTGTTTCCCCACCCCTTCCTCATCCCTACCTCCCCCTTTCTTATCCACCCTTCCCTTTTCCTTCCCCTCCACATGTTTTTTTTTTTTCCCTTCCCTACCCTAACCCATAAATCAATAAAAGTGTGTACAATGTATGACCTTAAAATACGAATGTACAAGATAAATTGATTGTTTAAACTATTGTGATATAGTTTCAGGAGTGAAGTAACTCCTGGATGTATATGTTTATTCAATACACACTTTTCACAAATAAACAAAAATTTAACGAAATAACTATAGACAAAAACTAAAAGAAACAGCAGGTTTGTGACATCACCCTCTCAAACACTTTTTTCATGAAACATAGGCACTTTGCACTGGGCCATCAATGAGATGAAGGCCAAATAGCTCCCACTATAGCGCTTTGACAAAGTTTGGAAAGCTGCCTGAAATTCAGCTGAAAAAGATAGGAAGAGACACCTGGCAGTCAATTAGCATTGCTCAGGACACTCACTCCATATGGTCCCGGTCTTCAAGAGCTCACACACTCTCACAAATATCCTTCTAAATACAACTCGATCTGGATACTACCACTTTTAAGGCGGTGTTCCCTACTTTGCCTTATATCTGTTGGAGTGTTGCCAATATATATCACTGGAAAAAAGGCTATGACAAACAGTACAGTATACAGCCCTGGCCAAAAGTTTTGAGACTGACACAAATTTTGGTTTTCACAAAGTTAGCTCCATGTTTTTTTCACTGAGCCACGTAGTTATCATTTTTGCTTTGTGACAAGGTGCTCCATCATGCTGAAACAAGCATTGTTCATCACCAAACTGCTCCTGGATTGTTGGAAAAAGTTGCTCTTAGAGAATGTTTTGCTACCATTCTTTACTCTTGGCAGTGTTCTAAGGCAAAATTTTGAGTAAACCAGCTCCATAAGATGAGTCCATGACACAGTGAGGGGGAAGCTTTTGGAAGACAGTCTGGTGTGAAGAAGGATGGCAAAGAAGCCACTTCTCTCAAGGAAAAACATCAAGGACAGACTGAAATTCTACAGGAAGTACGGAGACTGGACTGCAGAGGACTGTAGTGAAGTTATTTTCTCTGATTATGCCCCCTTCAGACTGTTTAAAACATCTGGAAAAATAATTGTCTGGAGACGAAAAGGTGAGAGCAGGAGTTCTGTGTCATGCCAACAGTAAAGCATCCTAAGGGATTGCTTCTCACCCAAGGGAGGGGGCTCACACAAATTTTTGCCTAAGAACACTGTCATGACTAAAGAATGGTATCAAAACATCCTCCAAGAGCAACTTCTCCCAACAACCCTGGAGAAATCTGATGATGAACAATTCAAATTTCAAGCATGATTTAGCACCATGTCACAAGGCCAAAGTTAAAACTAAGTGCCTCGGTGAACAAAACATTGAAATGTTGGGTCCATGGCCAGGACACTCCCCATATTTCAATCCCATTGAGAACCTGTGTTCAATCCACAAAAAGCAAGTGGACAAACAAAAACACAGATTGTGACAAACTCCAAAGACTGAATATGCAAGAATTGGCCCTCATGAGTCCGGGTTTGACCAAAAAGCCGATATCCAGCATGCCAGGGGGAATTACATTAACTTTTGCATAAACAATGTATTTGTCAATAAAAGTTAAACATAAAAAAAAGTATGTAATGCTTGTACTTCAGTATACCATGGGAACGTTGGACAAAAATATATACAAACACTGAAGCAGCAAACTTTGTATAAACCCAAATTTGTGTTGGTCTCAAAACTTTTGGCCATGACTGTAGGCAGGTGTTTAGTCCCTTGCGTCATCCAGAGGACTGGCCGAGATCCTGCGCGTGTGCAGTGCACAGCCGGACCGGGCATACTCACTGTGATGCCCAATGTGTAGCATCGCTACATGTAGTGCAAACGGCGCAAAACCAGTGACTAGGGGGCAAACCAGAAGCAAACAGAAGGACTGGAGGCCGGCAGTGCACTGCGCACGCGTGGGATCTCTGCCAGTCTTGAGGATGACGCAAGGGTGGGCCAAGGAAGAGGCTGGGGAGGAGTAATGTAAAAAGAAGGCAGAGCAGCCTGGGCACCTACACACCGAACGCCGCCCCTGGGCACCTGCGAGCCCTTATTTGCATATGGATTAAACTGGCTTTTTCCTGCTGGTGAAAGTCAGAAGAAAATGACAAAAGGTACCATCTGAACCATGCATAGGTGTGCTAGAGGGCGATGAAAGTGGTGTATAACGTCATATTTTGGTGAGTACTGTGGTTTTTATTTTATAACATTTGCTACTATTAGAAATTTTGGTCATGAACGACCCCTTAAATCATAATTTTATAAAAATCACATTTTGAAAATTTTCTTTATAGGTTAATTATTGATGACCTATCCTCAGGATAGGATAGGTCATAAATATCTGATCGGTGGGGGTCCAACTTTTGGCACTCCTATCAATCAGCTGTTGGAAGGGCTGATCTGACCTTCCTAGCCTGGAGACTCCACGTCCATTGGTCACATGGCCTTTCTGCACTTTGGTTTCATTCAACTGATCGGGATTGTGCTGCAATACCAAGCACGACAGCCATACAATGCAGTGCTTGATATATTATTATGAAGAGGAAGCAGCACTTGTAGGAGGGCACCACGGCCCCCTTCATACAGCCAATTGGCAGGGGCCGGGAGTCAGGCTTCCACCAACCTAATATTTATGACCTATCCTAAGTCCTGGTTAACCCCTTTAAATCAATAAGATGTCAGAAATATTGGCAGTTTATATATTAAACTCAAATGAAAGTATCAGTATTATAAAATGTCAGGTTGTGGTAGGTTTGGGTAGCTAGCATTAGAAGGAAGCACCTGGTAAAAGATGAGTTAATATGGGTGAAGCGATCAGCTCACATACACAATGATGATGAACTGTCTGCCTGGGAATTACCATTATTGTTATGCTAAACTGTAAGATATGACCTAACCGACAATTAAATCACTAGAACAAAAATTCGACAGGATGAAAAACCTATATAAATACAAGTCATTAGGACAAAAAAAAGTCAAACTGTAAAAAAATAAAAATAGGAAAAAAAAAAGTTTTCACTTGGTGTTATTCTTCTTGCACCAAAGGTTCCCTTTCTTGAACTGTGCTGTTAGTTTCCAATGAAGTAGACCTGTAAAGAGAGAGCAATATTGCTGACTGCAGTTGCATATTTACATGTCTTAAAACTACTTAAAGGGGTTGTCCCATCTCAACATTCATAGAATAACGCTAGCATATGCCGTAAATGTCAGATAGGTATATGTCCCACCACTGGGAACTGCTCCGATCTCCAGAATGAGGTCCCTAAAGTGAAGGGAGAGAAGCTGCACATGTGCGGCCACCCTCCATTCAGAGCTATGGGAGTTGCGAAAATAGTTAAGCACTGGCTCGGTTATTTCCGGCAGTCCTATAGCAGTGAATCGAGAGATGACCTCTCTATTCACTGCTATGCGCTCGCTCGGCTATTTTTGAAATTCCTATAGCAGTGAATAGAGAAGATGCCGTGCATGTGTGATGTCCTCTCCTTCGCTTTGGGGAGCCCCATTCTGGAGATAGGAGTGGGTTCCAGAGATAGGTCCCATATCTATCTGACATATCCTGGCAATATGCCATAAATGTTGAGATGGGATAACCCTTTTAAGTTGCCGATAAAGTTTGTATGGCTGTACTGACCAAGTCTGCCGATTTACTAACATACGAAGAAGAGGAGATAAGTGGTCGACACCTTTCCAGCAGCACTTAACTCCCTTGAAAGAAATTATTATAATAGTGAAAGTTGGGGGACGGCTGAGTTGGCTATACAGGGACCCGCCACCATATATGCCCAGATTCAAAGAGGCTATCCACTGTTCTTAAACAGAAAACAAACCATAACAACCTGTTCTTAAAGGGGCAGTTTAAGATTATTATTTTTTTGTTTAATCATACCCCCAGGCAGCCGACCCTGTAAAGAGAAACAAACATACCTTCTCCTTGACGCTCAGTTCAGACTCCCTTGCTCCCAGTGTCTCTGCACTGTACATCCGGCCCCATCTGTCAAGATTCGCATGCGCACAGTCAGGTGTGCTTGCAACCAATGACTGGCCTCAGCTTAGACGTATCCCTAAGCGGCACATAACTCCGCTGAGATGCACTGCTTCGGCAAAGGTCACCACTGAGGCCAGTTATTGGCTGCAGCCATTGAAGTGCCCCCGTTCATGTGGATGTTGACAGATGAGGACCAGAAGTCAGACTGGGAGCCACAGAGCTGTAGGCGAGCAGCGGGAGCAGGTAAGTATGCTTCTCTGGTACCACTAGCTTGGGGTGGGATTTTAAAAAAAATTCCAAAAAATCCTTTAAAAAGTATGTGAAGTATGGAAAATTTGACACGTGAAAGTGATCAATGGAGTGGAGGGGGAGGGGGTGGCAAACACTCCCCTGGGAGTGCACAGCAGAGAGGTGTATGGGCTTATAGGGAATCGATGGCCAATTCAACACTAACTCTTTGGGTAGAAAACCAATCAAAGGGACATGACATGCAGATTAGTGATCGGTTTCCTATGTTCCAGCAATCAGTGGGGTAGTAGCATTTGGGCCTCCACCGAAACAAAACTTCTACATGTCAACAGTTCTTTTGACATTTTAAACTATAGAGCTCACTTGTTTTATGCAGAAGTTCCAGGAGACGGATATAAATCGATGTGTTCAGCAATGCAGAAGCCCTGAATGTGACATCACTAATGATACTGTAGAATAAATGTCACTTTCATCGTGTTTTCTGCAGAAAGTCTTTCTTTCCCAATTGTCAAACACACTTTTATTTATGATCACATTTCAGATTTGGGGTGTCATGATACTAGACATCACCTATCAGTTATTCAACATCAACATTTAGACATAATACCAGGGCTGTGGAGTCGGAGTCGGAGTCGGAGTCGAGGAGTCGGAGTCGGAGGCAATTTTGGGTACCTGGAGTCGGAGTCGGCAAAAAATGGACCGACTCCGACTCCGACTCCTACTAGATTTAAATTGGAATAAAAAAAAATTGGAATAAAAAAAAAGCAAGTTTAAATGTCCCAATTCAGATAAAGTTATAATTAATTACTTCTCTACTGTAAGAATAAAGGCCAATGCATGCAGTGCTTCACGTTACCGCTAAACAAAGACGTTAAGTGACCGTGAAGAAGCATGCTTTTCATATGCTTCACTATGCAGTTAAAGGGACACTGACAGGCTGATTTACCGGCTAAAGATATATCTGCTAGTATTCATCAGAGGATTAGGAATACAACTAGATGACTGTTACCCCAGTTGAGGTTTACTTGTGTTTAAAAACGTTTTAATCAATATGCAAATTCTCTACCTTTGTGCCCAAGGGGCAGGCGCACATGTAGAGTACTGGCAGCACTAGACAGGACTAGGTAGCGAGGAGGAAGAGAGAAAGCTGGCACAGCCTCAGCATAGCCAGACGAGGCTGCTGCCAGCACTCTACACGTGCGCCTGCGCAGGAATTCAGCGTTCGGCTAGCCTGAAAAAAAAGGCCAGTGCAGTGAATAATAACGAGGGAACAGCGCTGGGAAGCTGTACTCGGGCGCGGCTGGGCACAAAGCCGCAGGAGACGCTGCCCCATTGGGCACAAAGATAGTGAATTTGCATACAGATTAAAATGTTTTTTAAACACAAGTACAGCTTAACTGGGGGTAACATTAGTATAGTTTTATTCCTAATTCTCTGATGAATACCAGTATATATATATATATCTTTAGCTGGAAAATCAGCCTGTCAGTGTCCCTTTAAGAAGCGGCAATACTTCCACTTTCCATCGTCTTGTGGTCTGCTGTTACAGGGAATCTATGGTTATCCTAGCCTCTCACTGATAACTGATTAAGGACTGGAGACACTTGTATAAGTGAAGGGAATGGATAGTCAATAGTTCAAGACTGAAGCTGTAAACCATTTGAAAAAACTGCTATCATTCAGCTAAGGCTATAAAACATGTAAACTCAGATTGTTAGCTTAAATTTTAAACATGACTATGGGATTCTACTAGGAAAATCATGTTTTAAAATACATGCCCCTTCCCCTGCCCTGTCCTGGATCCTCCCACTGCTCTATCTTCAGCAGAAGATCAGCACACAAAGGAGAAGGCAGCAGCTTCTGCTCAACTACCTCTCTGTGCTAGAGGAGATTAGAAGAACTTGGTGGAACAGCTTCGTATTTGCATATTAAATACAGAGGAGTCGGAGTCGAGGAGTCGGAGTCGGAAGTTTCAAAATCTGAGGAGTCGGAGTCGGAGTCGGACAATTTATCTACCGACTCCACAGCCCTGCATAATACCGTCATAGAACTGTAGTAATTACAAGTGTGTGCAGGCTATGAGGAAAGCAGGCAGCGGTACATACAATAAACACTCCAGTCCTTTATAAGCGCTTTATTCCTTAAAGTTAACCTGTCACTATGAAATGCAATCTGCAGGCAGCATGTTAAAGAGTAGAAGGAACTGAGCTGATTGATATGTAGTTTTGTAGGAAAATAGTCAGTAAAACCTGTAATTTATACATTTATATCTCTGCTATTTTTTATTTCATTGTTCACTGGGGAGTTGTTATTAATGACTGACAGCTATCTCTGTATATACACTTACTCAGAGAACGCTATCAATCACTGATAACACCTCCCAGTGTACAACTATCAGTAACTAAAAATTATCTATGTATACATACACAGAACTATCAGTGACTGACAGCTCTCTCTGTATACACACTTACACAGAGAATGATATCAATCACTGATAAGACCTCCCAGTGTACAACTATCAGTAACTAAAAATTATCTATGTATACATACACAGAACTATCAGTGACTGACAGCTATCTTTGTATACACACTTACACAGAGAATGCTATCAATCACTGATAACATCTCCCTTGTGTACAACTATCAGTGACTGACAGATATCTCTGTATATACACTTACACAGAGAATGCTATCAATCACTGATAACACCTCCCCTGTGTACAGCTTTCAGTGACTGACAGCTATCTATGTATATACACTTACACCAAGAATGCTATCAATCTCTGATACCACCTCCCCCATGTACAACTATCAGTGGCAGACAGCTATCTATGTATACACACTTACACAGAGAATGCTATCAATCACTGATAACACCTCCCCTGTGTACAACTATCAGTGACTGACATCTATTTCTGTATACACACTTACACAGAGAATGCTATCAATCATTGATAACACCTCCCCAGTGTACAACTATCAGTGACTGACATCTATATCTATGTATACACACTTACACAGAGAATGCTATCAATCACTGATATAACCTCCCCTGTGTACAGCTATCAGTGACTGACAGCTATCTCTGTATATACACTTAAACAGAGAATGCTATCAATCACTGATACCACCTCCCCTGTGTACAGCTATTAGTGACTGACAGCTATTTCTGTATATACACTTACACAGAGAATGCTTTCAATCATTGATAACACCTCCCCTGTGTACAACCATCAGTGACTGACATCCATCTCTGTATATACACATAAGGGCCTTTTACACGGGCTGAGAATCGCACAGATTATTGCTAACAAGCGTTCATAGTAACACTCTTAGTGATTATTGGGCAGTGTAAATGTACGCTCCTGGTGGAAACGCCCGTTCATCAGGTAATCCGATCGTTGTGTGCGCACAAAAATGTTTGTTTAACGGTAGCAGAAAATGCTGTGTAAACACGATCTCCTGCCGGAAAACAGGGGAAGAGTGATGGCATTAGTGAGCACTCCTCCGCATACTCTGGAGGAGATCGCTGCAACGATCGCAACGATCGCTGCAACGATAATATCGTCCCATGTAAAGGGACTTTTATCGTCCCAATATCGTCCCATGTAAAGGGACTTTTACACAGACTGCTATCAATCACTGATAACACCTTCCAGTGTACAGTAATCAGTGACTGACAGCTTTTTCTGTATACATACTTACACAGAGGTTAGTATCAATCACCTCGCCTGTGAACAATGAAATCAGAAAGACCAGACATTTAAATCCGCCGGATCCGTCACAACGCAAGACAACTGAAAGCATACTGAAGACTGATCAGCCTTCAATATGCTTTCAGGTAACCATGGCAGCCAGGACGCTACTGAAGTCCTGGCTGCCATGGTAAGTACTCCGCAGCAGTGTACTTACCTGCGCTGCAGCTGCTGGGCGCTCCTTCATGACGTCACAGGTCCCCGCGGCGCATAGATCAATGCGGCGCCCGGACCTGGGGCCCCAATAGGAACTGCTGCTGCGCATGCGCAGAGCTAAACGTCAGATCCGGCGATGCGACATTTAGCTTAATTCCAGATCCGGATTAATGCACTTCAATGGGCATTAATTAGGGATCCGGCGTTACGGCATGTCTTCTGGATTTTTGGACGGAGACAAATACGCAGCATACTGCGGTTTTGTCAACGTCCAAAAAACGTTCACATACTGAACGGAAGACATCCTGATGCATCCTGAACGGATTGCTCTCCATTCACGATGCATTAGGATAATCCTGATCAGTAGCTTTCCGTCCTAGAGCCCCGAGGACGGAACTCTAGGACGGAAAGCAAAAACGCTAATGTGAAAGGGGCCTTAAAGGGGTTGTTTGGCAGATAAAATCTTTTTAGAAAGAGGTCAGTGTGGGTTAAAAACAAAATAAAGCAAGCAATACCCACCTGACAGATCCGCTGCTGCAGCCATTTCAACGCTTACAGTGTTTCCCACTGATCTATTCTTCTATAGCCTTTCGACACACAGGCGTTTCCTGAGTGTCGAGAGGCAGACCCACGGGGGACGTAGTATGCGCTGGAATGGCTGTGGCGGGGGATCTGTAAAAATTGGATTTTTGTACTTACCGTAAAATCCATTTCTCGTTCGATGCATTGGGGGACGCAGCACCATGGGTATATGCCCAGCTACCACTAGGAGGCGACACTAGATAATAAAAAAAAGGTTGGCTCCGCCCAGTGGGCTATACCATCTCCACAGCCACTAGGCTATTCAGTTTGTACCAAAAGCAGTAGGCGAGAGAAACAAAAGCGAAGAACCAACATGTCCTGGACTGGGGAAGAACAGGGGAACAGCCTGACGACACAGAGAAGAACAAACAGAGGGTGGGATCTGTGTCCCCCAATGCATCGAACGAGAAATGGATTTTACGGTAAGTACAAAAATCCAATTTTCTCGTTAATGGCATTGGGGGACACAGCACCATGGGACATCCCAAAGCAGTTCCATGAGGGTGGGAAGTAAACCTTCAAGTCGGTTACACAGGTGCAGAAGAACCATGGGACCCCACAGGATCAAAAGAGACATGAAACGGTCCCAAGAAAAAGGAAATGTATGGGAGACCAGCGGGATCCCAAGCACAGGTGCCTGGGAAACAAGGCCTACAAATGGAACAAAGGTAAACACCCAGCTCCACCCAAGGTGGGAACAATAAAGCACTAGAGGAGAAAGAGCAGGGCTAGGAGACCTGCACGAGAACCAATAGTTGAACAACTGAGAGCCCGAGGAAGGATCTAGAAGAACCAGGGCTCTTCCTGAAGAAACAGGAAAGTAGCAGAGCAGTGTCGGGTGGTAATGACCTAGGGCTCTGCATATAGAGGAATGCTCCAGGAGGAGAACCCTAACAGGACAGACCCAAAAAGATACAATAGACCATGAGGGTGCCTGGCAAGATAAGAAAAATGCCTCGCAATGTTTTGTGCTCCTGTAGGAAAGAACATACAGCGGTGAACCCTGTACTGTGCCAGGACTGTGCCATGTAACTCTGAAGACAAAGCAGAGAGGCAGAAATAACGCGAGTACTCCATCATGAAAAGGGGGACCGCGGCAGTGCAGCAGTACCTTACAGGGTCAACAAGGAGCAAACCCAGCAGGCCAGCCAACAACCTGCCCATGGAGGAGGGGCTAGGGAGTACGGTTGTCTGGCGCATAGCAGGACAGTCATGTTCAAAAGGGCATCAGGCGATGAAGTAAAAATCATGCCTAGTACCGGGGTACTGGACCTAAAAAGAGCAACTCTACTCCGCCCAGTAAGGGGGAGAACATATGGAGGCCATGTATGCTACATGTATGCTAGAAGCAAAGAAGAGTGACGAATACAGCATCAGAAGGTGAGACATCACTCCGCAGGAATAGGGGGCACATGATTGCCTGTGACAGATCAGAGCCAGGGAGGGAGGAAACACTCAGTAATGCAGGAGCCGTATGGGTCACAGATTGTACCAATAGGACATAGCTCTTGGAGATACTACAAACACTAATAGGAGTAACATTGCTGCCTTGTGCTCAATATAATGAGAGAAAATCGCTACAACGTGCGGATGTGCTCCAGTATTTGGAGACGGTACAGGAACTCAACCAAAAGGGGAGAAAAATGGCTGTATAGTGCAGATGTAAAAACCAGACAAGTGTAATGGCTACAGTGTCTGGAGATGGCACATGTACTCTACCTATGGAGAGAGCAATGTGACTGCTTGGTGCACTAGAACCAGGCATGTGAGATAGCTACAGCCTATGGAGATGAAGCACCAAAGAACCAGACAGGTGTAATGGCCACAGCCTATGGAGATGGTCAGGTACTCTACCTATGGAGGGAGCAATATGACCGATTGGAGCACTAGAACCAGGCATGTGTAATGGCTACAGCGTCTGGAGACAGTACAGGTACTCTACCTATGAAGGGAGTAATATGTCTGCTTGGTGCACTAGAACCAGGCATGTGTGTCAGAGCTACAGCCTCTGGAGATGAGGTACCTTAAAACCAGACAGGTGTAATGGCTACAGCATCTGGAGACGGTACAGGTACTCTACCTATGAAGGGAACAATGTGATTGCCTGATGCAGGCTAGAAACTCACAGATGGAATGGCTACAGCATCTGGAGGTGGTCAGGTACTCTACCTATGGAGAGAGCAATATGGCTGCTTGGTGCACTAGAACCAAGCATTTGTCAGAGCTACAGCCTCTGGAGATTAGGTACCTCAGAACCAGACAGATGTAATGACTACAGTGTCTGGAGATGGTACAGGTACTCCACCTATGAAGGGAGCAATATGGCTGCCTGATGCAGGCCAGAACCAGACAGATGTAATAGGTACAGCATCTGGAGACGGTACAGGTACTCTACCGTTGAAGGGAGCAATATGGCTGCCCGATGCAGGCTAGAAGCTCACAGATGTAATGGCTACAGCGTCTGGAGATGGTACAGGTACTCCACCTATGAAGGGAGCAATATGGCTGCTGATGCAGGCCAGAACCAGACATATGTAATGGCTACAGCATCTGGAGACGGTACAGGTACTCTACCGTTGAAGGGAGGAATATGGCTGCCCGATGCAGGCTAGAAGCTCACAGATGTAATGGCTACCGCGTCTGGAGATGGTACAGGTACTCCACCTATGAAGGGAGCAATATGGCTGCTGATGCAGGCCAGAACCAGACAGATGTAATGGCTACAGCATCTGGAGACGGTACAGGTACTCTACCGTTGAAGGGAGCAATATGGCTGCCTGAAGCAGGCTAGAAGCTCACAGATGTAATGGCTACCGCGTCTGGAGATGGTACAGGTACTCCACCTATGAAGGGAGCGAGGGAGATGGTACTTGGTGCACACTAGCGAGCACAGCCTCAGTGCAATAGCAAAGGCAATTGCAGGTGGCCGCTATTTGCCACGCCTGGAGAGGGCTGCATAGTGTACTGTAATGGCTACAGGCACTGAAAGGGTGTTGAACCCCTGACCACTGCTTGTAAGGCAAGTGTCTTACCACTGAGCTAACAGTGTGCCCCTCACAGAGGTACAAATACCCTCCCCATTAGGGAGAAGGCGTACGTACCTGGGACTCCACATAGATGTGCCACCATGCTAACATGTGGAGGGCTGACTTACCTGTGTGCAGCCATGGGAGTGCCATCCGAAAGTCCACTAGAGGGAATACCAATCCAGGGAAGTAGAGGTTCCTTAATGGACATTAGTCTTTAACCACCCAGAGAGATTCTGTATGGTGGAAGACCGCCTGAGACTCTGTTCCGATGAGAGTCGGTGCAGAGGTGTCCCCAGAGGCAGCAGATGGCGGGGCTTAACGCGAGGGGGCGGGGCTTATCGCCGCGGGTCGGGAGCCCGCCGAAGAGGAGGAGAAGCCAGACCCAGGGAGGGGAGACATGAGGCAAAAGGATTGCCTGGGGACAGGCCAGGAAAAAACATGGCCTAGTCCCAGCAGAAGCCTGGGATTAAAGTAACAGGGAAGGCCAGGGAGGGAGCAGGGAAGGCCAGGGAGGTGAGAGGGGGTACTAGGGACCCCTAAGTAACCCTGGGGCAGGGGAAAAATACTCACCATCCGATGTCTTCGGGTGCTGCAGGGTCACCCCTTCGGCAGACTCAACACGGGAACCGTGGGAATGCCGGCAAGCCACTGCGGATGCAGTAATGGGGACTGGGTGACCGGCATGGTACCTGTGGTACGCACCCGCAGGGGGGCAACTAAAGTGGAGTCACGATGGAGCCCCAGCCTGCAGCAGGATGAACCTGCAGAAGAGAGAAAAAACTGGAACAAAAATAACATTAGCAGCAAGACCTGCAGAAAAAGCAGGACAGGTCTGCCTCCTACGGACACTAGACTAAAACTGAATAGCCTAGTGGCTGTGGAGAGGGTATAGCCCACTGGGCGGAGCCAACCTTTTTTTTATTATCTAGTGTCGCCTCCTAGTGGTAGCTGGGCATATACCCATGGTGCTGTGTCCCCCAATGCCATTAACGAGAAAAGAGTATTGCTTGTTTTACTTTAACAAATTCTGCCCGTTTTTTAACAAATTTTTATCATCCCGACAGCTCCTTCAGTACCATATGGGCTCAGCATCTCAAGCTTATGTATTAAAGCGAACCTGTAATCTCTCTTGATATGCCTCTTCTAGTGAATACTTCTATCCTTCAATTATGGAACTTCCGCATTGTACCATTCCTTTTTAATTCCTCCTAGAAATTCATAAATAAATTGACAACTGGGTGTTACAATTCCCCTTAAAGGGAGTCTTGCACCACATTTGGACATTATAGACCGCTTACATAGCGTTCTGGCATAACTTTAGAGAACCAAATGGTACTTTTGTTGCGTTCTTCTGTGGTTCACCTGCAGCAAAAGCGTACTTTTATTGATATGTAAATGAGGGCTCGCAAGAGCCCAGGGGCGGCTTTAACTTCTTTGGAGCCCAGGCTGAGGCACGGCATCGCTGTAGCTACTGCGCATGTTCCGGCCAATGGCCTCCTTGCAGCTGGGTTCGCACAGTTGGCCGGAGCATGCGCAATAGCTACAGCGATGCCGTGCCCACAGTGGGCATCGGAGTGCATGCCTCAACCATGAGAGGCAGAGCGCAGGCGCAGGATTTTACGAGGAGAGGAGGAGGGCGCAAGGGAAGAGAAGGACGGGCAGAGGCTAGGGCAGGGATATTGACAAAAGAGGATGAGCAGCATAGGCTCCAAAGAAGTTAAAGCCGCCCCTGGGCTCTTGCAAGCCCTCATTTAAATATCAATAAAAGTACGTTTTTGCCACAGGTGAACCACAGAAGAACGCAACAAAGGTACCATTTGATTCTTCCAAAGTTATGCCAGAACGCTATGTCAGCGGTCAATAATGTCCAAATGTGGTGACAGACTCCATTTAAGATGGGGTGTGTCCCTACACACGCTGGCATTTTCAGTAATGATTAGACAATGTCAGAGTTTCTGAGAACTCATCCCCAACTGGTAACAGCCAATTGTCAATTTATTCATAAAATTATAGGACTAACAGAGGAACAGTACAATGCAGAGTTACATGAAAAGCTGCTCCAGAATTGTTATATTATGGGAAATACAAATGCTTACTAAAATAAACATCAGAAGGAATGACGGGTTCTCTTTAACAACCTTCAAAAAGGCCAATATTCGTACGAACATTTGTTTCCAATCATTGCCCTGTATAAACATTGCCAAAGATCAGCAACTAAAGACGTTGTTGTTGATGGCATCGTTTCTCCAGGCATAAAAATGATTGTTTGTCAGCAGAACTAGGGGTGGGACGATATGGCGATATAGACGATATGCGATATGAATTTGTGCCACAATATCGATTTAGTCTATATCGCCATATCGCGGTAGAACATGGTATGCGCCGCTCTCGGCGCATACCATGTTCTCCTGAGCCGGCACAGTGGAGGAGGGAGTCCCTCCCTCCCCACTGAGAGCCACCAATGAGAGAGGAGGAGGGGAGGGACTGTAGTCACTGCTACCAATGAGAGCGGAGGAGGGGAGGGACTGTGGCCACTGCCACCAATGAGAGCGGGGCAGTGCAGAAGTCACAGGCAGGGAGAAGGAACGCCCAGGGAGAGAAGCTGATGTTTCCTCCCTGGTGTTCCCCCCATGTGACGGGGGCCAGAGCAGGCGAACGGAGCCAAGCACAGATATAATAGTAAGTGCTCAGTGCTCCCTATGTGCTGCCACCTAATAAAAGGTCCTATAGGCCTGCATGTGCCGGCCATATCCCATACCCGGCCTCTATGACTGCCTGCTGCGATCTGCCGCAATTAACCCCTCAGAACCTGAGGGGTTAATTGCGGTGGATCGCAGAGTGCAGTCACAGAGGCCCAGTATGGTATATGGCCGGCACATGCAGGCTACGTTTCTATTCACTCATTGGTGGCACAGTGGGCCCCCCCGATCATTGGTGGCAGTGGCAGTAGTGATCGGAGCCCCAGCAGTGTAATGCTGGGGCTCCGATCGGTTACCATGGCAGCCAGGACACTACTGATGTCCTGGCTGCTATGGTCAGCTCCTTGCTGCTGTGTGCACAGAGCACAGGGCAGCAGGGTCAGTGTCAAGTCCTCTTTACCCTGACAGAGATCTATCAGGCTGAATAGGACAAGGGTTCTAGCCCCTAAGGAGGCTAAATAGTTATTAAATAAAAAGTTGAACGAAAAAAAAAAAAAAAAAGTTTAACAACCCTCCCTCCAATATAGAAAATATATATTGCGATATATATCGCACATGCTTCATATTATATCGCAATATAAGTTTTAGGCCATATCGCCCACCCCTCAGCAGAACATCTCCCTGTGTAAACAAGGATGTGCCTCTGACAATATGCAAACTGAATGGGAACGAATTATCTTTAATACAATCTTTCTAGGGATGAGGGAATCGACTTATTAGAATGTATTGGCTCCTATGAGCCGAAGTTACTTTGGGTAATAACCTCATAAATTGATTTCTACTGTAAAAAAACATTTCCTGAACTCGGGTTCAGTTCAAAGGCCGTGTACACAATTGGGGGCAAGATTTTTAAATTATTGCATTGTACTCATTTTAAGCTCATTTTGAGTCTTTACTAAACATGTTGAGCCCCTTTCTCTGTACAGCCTTGAAATTCTCTAGTATCATGCTCTTTTTTTACTGTCTTCTCATTATCTGACCTCTTAAACACTTACGGATGAGAATGTGGCTTAAATAAGTATTTATAACCTGTTAGTAATTTAGAGATAAGGTTTACTAGATGACTGGCACAAAGTGAAAGTATGATTCACACAGCTAGACAAATTGTTCAACCATTTGTGATAGAACGGCTGAATATTTTCTTTTTATTTTTAGCCCAAAATGAGTAAATTGCTGTTTTAAAAAATTTCCCCCGAAGGTGTACATAGACTTTAAATGTACAAAAGAAGCTCAGACAGACACTGATCATCAGTGCTCGCTTACAGGCTGATGATCTGGCTGAGCAAATGCATCCTTAGACAGAAGGTCATTGTCAGCACCAAGAGGACAATAAAAATGTTATGGTGTCTGTAATGTCTTCAGCGCTTTTATTAGCAATCTGTTCAGTATCTAACACACTTTCTGTTGAAAAAATGAACATACAGTATGTTGAATCGATGAACGTTAGCTCTCAGTACAGAAGATTCAATCGTGCTGTGAAAGGCTCACCTTTTTTTCTTTCTCTTTGCCTCCCAGGAGTAAAATATTAAACTCAGCACAAACTGCAAAATTACAAAAGGATTCATTTTAAAACCAGCAACATTCCTATCATATAATGATACAAGATTCTGTGTAACTTACAGACACTAAAGGTAGAAGTCCCTGAAAGGCAGATGCCCACTGAAAATGAAACTTCTCATTCAGAAATCCACCAAGCGTTGGGCCCACAAATGATCTGAAAAGATATGAAAGAAAATGTGGTTGAACACGGAAAAAAGGAAGTGTCAAATTAAATTGACTGCAGCAGAAACATATTCTCAGCAAGATCAATGTATCATGGTAAACATGAAAGCTCAGTGCAGCTACATCGCTGGAAGTCGGCGCCAGAGCTTCACAGCACCGTCAATACAGTACTGCAGAGATCTTACTACAGTGGTGCTCCCATTGACTTCATTGGGAGCAGCACTGTAGTAGAGATCTCCCTTGTATTATCAGTAACGGTAGCGTTTTTGCAGAACCCTGCCAGATCTAGCAAAACGCTAGTGTGAAAGTAGCCTCAGAGAGCTAAGGCTACTTTAACACTCGCGTTTTGTGCAGATCTGTCATGGACAGATCCGTTCAGATAATACAACCGTCTGCATCCTTTCAGAACGGATCCGTTTGTATTATCTTTAACGTAGCCAAGACAGTGAAAGTCAATGGAGGACGGATCAGTTTTCTATTGTGGCAGATTGTGGCAGTGAAAGGCTGAGACATGTCTGGACATGCAACACACAGTAGCAGTTCAGTCTGATAAAAGCACTGGAAGTAACAGGATGCAAGTGCAGTACAGTGCAGGTCTACAAAGAGCTCTGTTCCGTGATCAAATTCCTTACCAAGGAAGAAAAGAAGCCTAAAGAAATCCATGAAAGGATGGTTGATGTATATGGTAATGATGTACCTTCCTACTACAAAGTAAAGTTTTGGGCTAAGCAGTTTAAATGGGGTAGTGAATCAACTGCAGATGACTCCCATTCAGTGCGACCTGTGCCGTAAACTAGCGCCCATGATTTTGGAAGATCGTTGGGTCAAAGTCAGTGTTATAGCTCATAAACTAGGCATTTCAGTTGGCACAGTTTTCTTTTTGACACAGTATTCTGTACAGGCGGGACTAATAAAAAATGCGATAAAAAAAAAAAAAAAAAAAAAAAAGAACTGGGCAACTGAATGACCCGGTTATCGGAAAAGAAATACCTGACCATCCAGATGTGATTTTTAGGAATGTCCCTAACCTGCAGAACCATCTAGTCCAGGCATCCTCAAACTGCGGCCCTCCAGCTGTTGAAAAACTACAACTCCCACAATGCCCTGCTGTAGGCTGATACCTGTAGGCTGTTTGGGCATGCTGGGAGTTGTAGTTTTGCAACAGCTGGAGGGCCGCAGTTTGAGGATGCCTGATCTAGTCCATAGAACAAAAGATCAGCCAGAACCGGTTTTCCTGGCGTGGTTTTTGCTTACCATGCAAAAACAGCAATAAAGAAAAGTAAAGAAAAAACTGAGACAGGTAACCCCTATATATTCTAACAAGAAAAACAAAAATGTAAAAATTGCGGGTGATATTACCTGCGAGTCCTCGGGTGTAGTCTACGTGCTGGAGTGCCCTTGTGGCCTCCAGTACGTCGGCCGCACCATGAGAAAATTAAGAATTAGAATACAGGAGCATATAAGATACATCAAAAAGGGAAAAGAAACCCATGGCGTTCCATTACACTTTAAAATTGCACATAACAAAAATCCAAGAGACCTCATCTTTACTGGGGTAGAACGAATACAGGAGAACTGGTGGGGTGGTGACACGATAAAAAAGATCAATCGAACTGAGGTCAAATGGATGTATGAGATGGGCACGATACAACCGCATGGTCTGAATATTGATTTCGACCTGAAACCCTGTCTCATAGATTGAGGAGATCAAGCCAGCTGAACCAATTACTGGGACCTATATGGGAGAGGAAAAAAAGGGGGAAAAACTGACTGGATTGAATTGTACATATATTCTCTTTGTGTGTAGTACTACAAATCGGCTTTTGTGATGAATGATGAAATACCGATGTACTGATCCCTATAAGTATGAAACTAAAGAAAACTGAGAACTATACTTGGGCTTGTTAGATAATACTGAGGAGTGATGGGTGGACTGAGTTTGGATATTTAAGGATTCTGGGAACTTTGTAGGCTACGCCCCTGATGAAGCTATTTGGAGCAAAACCCCGGTCGGGCAGGAGCACGAAACTGTGTCTGATTTTATATTGCACATTTTATTCTGTTTAAATGTGAGTATAATAAATACATTTTATGTAATTCAAAAAATGGATCTTCACTATGGGAGAAATATCAAATCATCTATTGGGAGTGTAACGAAGGGAGACGTCCCCAAGATCTATCGATCGGCTTATCTTTGAGGCACCCATATCATCTTTACTCTTGTGAGTATAACATCGAAAGGCGGGACGGCTGGTTGTTGGAGTGCTTCACTATATCTGCGTATCTCCTGATGTCACAGGGTGTTTTAATAAGAAGGTTGTAATCGTGTGTGGGGGATAGAGCACGCCGATACCAAGTTCAGCTAGCTGACAAAGAAAATCCAACTACTATCAGAACTAAATAACTGTGAAAAATTACCGCAAAAATATCATCTTCAAAACATTCCCGCCAACAATTAAGTGAAGAACACGCGGACGCCAAGTATCCCGGGCAACCGGAAGTACGTCACCAGTAGTGACGTCCCGATATCCCAGGGAGCCGAACCACACGCGCGGCAAACAGCACGAGGACGCCGCTACCAGACAGCATCACCAACACAGCTGCAGGAGCGGTAATGTACAGTCCTCCTTGGACACATATATTATAGCATATTCACCACTGCAGAGTGTTATAACCATCGGACTATTTTTTCAGCTATATATATACTTTTTCAGCTGCATCCATTGTTTTATCTCTATAGTCACATATTTTTCTACAACTGCATGCTTCGATTAGAAGAAGACTTTTGAGGATACTGGACTTTATATCAATCACCTAAGACCTTCATTTACCTCTACTATTTTTTTATCATTTTTTATTTTCATATTTCTTCATCGACTTCATGAGTATTTTCTATTGTTTTTAAGAATACTTTTTATGAATTCTATTACCTACTATGAATTATTGCGATATATTTATGTACTAATATTTATGTGAACTAAACACACATATCATTTTAAAGCCAATACAACGGCCACCCTGTACTCAAATATCCCTAAATAGAGGATTACATTTTATCAAATACTAATAAATATCATTGTTTTTACATACCATATGATCAGTGTGCCATCCCTTTACTACCATTGTTTTAATAAGAAGAGGCGCCAAAAGAAACTGGTTTATACTTGCTGGAAGAAGGTGGAAGGCAAAAATCTACTTTATTGGTTTTGAACCTTGCACAGTCCCCTCGATATACGTACGTCTTTGTGAAGAAGGACCCACTTCACTTTTAGGACTCGCTGCAATTAGGAATTTACTAAGCCCATATGAACCTTAGCAATAATGCTTGAATCATGTTGACAGCCTGCATGGGAAATGCCACAGCTAGCGTTTCAAACAGATACAACAATTTATGAAGAACAGTGGATCATCTAGTCTGTAGATCTTGAACAGCAAGTTAGACCTGGAAAAAGTTAAGTTTAAATAAGTCTGCATAATGAGGATTTATACTTACTCCTAAGTTAGGGAGTCTACCTTCCATTGGTAAAGAAAATTCAGTTGAAGTCTCCTCAAATGAGTAGGGGGTATTAATAGGTAGGGCTTCGGTTTTAGATTTATTTATTTTATACCCTGATAGTCGGTGAGATTCCAGCAGCTCAGCATGGAGATTCAGAAGGGAGATCTGTACACTTGAGATTTTAAATTTGTTATCTCTAAACCATGACACTCCCAATGTTGGGTTAAGGTGTATGGAAGATGTTGTGGGCTCTAAACAGAGAACAAACAATAAGGAGGAGAAGGGGCAGCTTTGACATGTTCCGTTTTTAATTACCGTAGTAGAGTAGGGGAAGTAGCATGAGGGAAGACTATAAACTCCTGACTGCAGTGAGAAAAGGGCCAGAAAAGCCATAAGCCTGTAATGCAGAAAACATAAAGAGCCAACCCAGCAACCAAATGCCTTTTTCTAAACTTAACAATAAAGCATCCTCCCCAGTACCCCAGTCACCCCCCTGCCGACATACGTCAAAGCTGAGTTAATGCTTATGTATTAGTGTTGGGAGAAAATGATTCAATCGAGAGGCTAGGATCTTAGTGAAGATCTTAAAAGTCAGTATTAAGGAGAGCAATAGGCTTAAAACAATGACAGTCCGGAGGGTCTTTACCTGGTTTTGGGACTATAGTAATATAGGAGTGAGACATAGAAATAGGAATCTGGGCCTCACACAAAAAGGAGCTGAATTGAGAAGACATATGGGAGATCATATCTGGTAAAAAGGTCTTGTCATATAAATATGAAAAACCATCTGGGCCTGGTGATTTAGCCACTGAAAGGTCATCAATAATACCTGCAATCTCTTTTCCTGTGATAGGTGCATTAAGAGACCCAACATCATCAGGCGAGAGAGTAGTCAATTTACAAGAGTTCAGATAGGACTTCAAGAGTCGTTCTCTGGATATTCTATAAGCTGGCAAGTTGTCCTGCAAAGAATACAATTTAGACTACAATAGAATGGAATGCGGGTGATAGCTATTGGATCATAAAGCAGATGTCCATTAAAAACTCTAATAAAAGACAGTGCGGCTTGCTCAGTTTGATTCTGAAGCCATTTAGATACAATGCGGTTTTACCTTGTAATACTATTTACAAAGGGACAATCTGTTTAACTGGGCATGGTTCACAAAGTGTATGCCTGGAAGGACAAGATGCCATTTTCGAGTCCAAGCACTGCAAGCCAGCCCACAGGTCCAGCATTTTTTAGTGGGGTCTTTCTTAAGCCTAGATCCAATAGCAATACAATGGACTTGCGAGCTTCACATAAACATGCCTCAGTGGGAACCTAACTTCTTTTCTTATAGAAATAGTTTGACAGATGTGTGTGCAATTCCACACTTATTAACAGTCTCTTAAGGAGGGAATTGTTCAAACACCAGTGACATATCCGTATACAATCTTGAGAGGACAGGAGGGGTATCCAAACAGGAGCATGGGCCGAACATATTGCATAACCCATCGAGATCATATAAGGAGTATCGGCGAATAATTTTAAGAGAGTCCATAGATGAATGTAGCTTGGGTGCATGGGGTGGTCTACCACAGACTCAGAGACCAAAACTCTATCCATGGTGTCAGAAAAGGCTACATTAACCCCCCCCCAAAAAAGAACTGTAGAATGGAAACCACGAAGAGCCTTAGCAAACCCTCTAGTTAAAAAAAGGATTTGGGAGGTGTTAGGAGTAGATACATTGCAAACAGTAACAAGATTACCCTCTAAAAGGGCCCAAAAGGGAAACTCTATCTGGATGGTGCATGAGCAGGATATAAGATTAGCCACACTAGCTCTCTTTTGAGAGTGTGTCGATGAGTAAACTGTCAGGTAGTATTTACAGGCGATATCAATTTCCTGCTTAAAAAAAATAAAACTGTACAAGCTTTAAAGGGGTTGTATCACTTCAGCAAATGGCATTTATCATGTAGATAAAGTTTTTGGGGATTACAATACCTCCTTATGAAGAGTGCCCCTCTTTCATGTAGAAAAGTTAATACAAGGCACTTACTAATGCACTGTGATTGTCCATATTGCTTCCTTTGCTGGCTTAATTCATTTTTCCATCACATTATGCAATGCTTGTTTCCAGGAGTGACAACCACCCTGCAATTCATCAGTGGTGGCCCTGCTTTCTACAGGAAAAAGCGCTGGCCTATGTGCACTCTGTGGTCCTGGCCACCAGAGTGGCTTTTCCTAGTGTGCAAGCACAACCACTGCTACTGGACTGCAGGGTGGTACTGGATACAAGCAGTGTACAATGCAATCAAAAAAATGAATAAAGTCAGCAGGCAATATGGACAATCACAATGCATTGGTAAGTGCCTTGTATTATCTTTATCGATATGTTAAATGCTATTTGCTGAAGTGAGACAACCCCTTTAAAGGATTTCAACTCATTTAGCAATGTGTCTTTTGACATTAAAGTTGAGCCTGTTCACATTTAAAGTGACATAGTGTACCATGATATAAGAATATAAAATTGGGAAATGCAAATTGTGCACTCACCAGTATAGAACAAATCAACCCAAAAGGCAGGAAGAAATGGAGCACTCAGTAAGAGGGTGGCTTTAGTAATAGACACACGATATGTTGCGACTATACGGGTCTCTGCTGGAAAGGGAAATACAGTAGGTGAGGGAAAAGAAAAGGAATCTGCACAGTGATCGGAAGTTATATCTATACTGGATATTTTCAAAAAGTAGAAGACATCTTGTAGTAGGATCAACAATGTCTGCAAAGCAGAAGACTTTATTTTGGAACCAAGTCTTAGACATGTTCATAGTAACACTACCTGGGAGGAGGGGATGATATACTAAGGAGGTGATTGAGGAGCACCAGGAAGTAAGGAGGAATGTTCAATCTCCCAGACCTTGTCCAGTAGGTGTTCAGGGTTTGTGTGCAGGAGGGTTAGAGGATGTTGAAAGCTTCCGAATTAGGGCCAGGCACCATAGAGTTAGGCCATGGAAGTCCAGTGGGAGGCAGGAGTTGAACTGCTAAGGCAGGAGTGGGAGGCAGGAGTTGAACTGCTAAGGCAGGAGTTGAACTGCTTCCGGACACACCCAATAGCTGTAAGGCATCTGCCTATCTTTAAAGCCATGCTATTTAATACTTTCAAATTTGTGACTGTTGCCTAGCAGGTGACTCTTTCCATCTTTAGATAATTTAAGAGCCCTTTACACAGACCGACAATCCGCCAGATAATCGCTCACATGGGTTCATAGGACAGCAGTTTATCCGGTGGCATAAAGGTGCTGCCGAATACCCAATGAACGAGCTAAACACTCTTTCGGGTAATCGATCATTTGTGCAGACACAAAAATTATCGTTTGCCGGCAGCAGAGCATGTTTCCACAGTCTGTATGGGGATGAGCAATGGCATTAGTGATTGTTCCTCCCCATACTGTGGAGGAGATTTCCTCCACTGACAAGTAGACAATTGTCTGGAAGGAATGCTTCCTGCCTGCTGTATTGTCTCGTATAAGGCTGAAGATTAATTTCATGCCTCAGTAGTCCTAACAAGATCATGTCCATCCCATATATGCAGTGAAAATGGAAGGTGGTTGGTCAAACAGCAAAGCAACATGGATGTCAGGAAGGTTTACACTAGCACTTTCACTGGCGTCTTTATCCCCTTATCCTGATCTGCAGAGCTTTCTATAACATGGAATTGTTTCCTGGATATGATGTTTATTAAGTAATATTTTACATATCTGCCACTGTCCCCATGCAATCGATCTTAGGAGGAAGAGTTAGGATGTTGAGGACAATGCAGAGCCGCACCCAACCTCAGTTATCAGCTCCTGATTAAGAGGACTGACAGTTCTGACAACACATTAGCAAAGCTTTAAATGCTGGACAAAAGGGGAAAAGAAGACAGTAGGAAAATCAAAAATAGTTATCCTTATCTGCAGTACTACTCATGTACTACTTCAGATGATAGTCCAAGATCATGGAGATAGGTTTCCTTTAAACAGGCAACATACGACCTCAAATGAGTTCAGTATTTCAGTGTTAAAAGTTCATGCATTAATCTACAATTTATAAAAGGCAATAAACCATTATGTTATCAGAGGATAGATACCCATTATACAAAGTTCTGACCTTCAAACCTTTTTCCTATATTAGCACATATGTATCTGTTCTTATAAGTTTGTCCTGCTAACATTGCTTAAAACATTGGACAATAAAACTTTTGTCTAGTGTATTTTCATTTATTATGGCCAAACTCTGTTAAACTGTGGAGGAGATCACTGCATGTAAATGGACCTGTCTTCTCCACTGATGAGCAGGCACTTGCAGGGAAGGAACACTTACTTCCCAACAATCACCTGCTGAATTGTCCAGTCTGAAGGGACGTTAAGGCCAAAAACACTTTACTTACCTAGTACAGACCATAACTGGTATTATTTGCATTCCTGCATCACATCCTCAGGCCCGTACTAGGTATAAGAGCCCTTGTACACGACAGAGGATCAGGACAACTATCAATAATTAATCTTCTTATGAATCAGTTCCTGTTAATTGGCCTGTGCAAAGGTGCCACCGATCCCCTGACAAGTGTGCAAAACAAACAAACAGTTGCTTATCAGCAGCACATCCCCCTTAAAATTTTCATTGGTCTGTGTGAGAGGTATTTTAAATGAACACCGATCAGCCCTCTTTATTGGGCTTTGTAAGAGGACACTAAGGGATCATGCACGCGGCCGTGTGCCGGCCAGGCCCGTGCTACGGACCGCAAATTGCGGTCCGCAATGCACGGGCACGACTGTTGGGCAACCGCATGCGGATCGCGGACTCATTTACTTGAATAAGGTCCGCGATCTGCACCGCAAAAAAGTAGTGTATGCAGATCGCGGAAGCATTCCGTAGTGCTTCCGATCCGTGCCTCCGTTCCGCATCACCGTGATTGCGGACCCATTCAAGTGAATGGGTCTGCCATCTGTAGTACGGGGTGCACACGGCCGATGCCTGTGTATTGCGGACCCCCTGTATGTGGGCCTCAATACGGCCACGGCCGGGAAATGGCCGTATGCATGAGCCCTAACACAGTTTTACCAAAGTTAGACATTTAAGACATATCCACAGTATATACAATACATGTCTGATATGTTTAGCAATCGACAGAGGAGATGACTAGGTGGTCATGTAAGCATGAGGCTCTCAACATTGTACTTTATAGGAGTTGTGAAACACACAGCTGATTTACTTACTCCCATGCACTATACAACAAATGAAATGCCATGTCTCAAATAAGAGTGCCATCAGACCAGATAAAGGATTGTGCACCTCTGCTCTAGATGGATAAACACATATCATACACATTAATAAAAATTGGAAGTATCTAAGCAGATGCTGAGGAAAGAGATTTACATACCCGGTGGACCACATTGCACTGAACAGTCCAGATATCAAGCCCAAGGTGCTAAGGCCTTCTTCAAAGCCATTCTCACTGGAAGCAAATAAAATATGAATATTACAAAAGAGTGGTATTATAAAACCGCAAATGGCGCCACTACTGTAGCTGCCTGAGCATTAATAACTCACTGCACAATCCAGCTGAAATAAAGAGAATACTAAGCGCTGTCGAGGCATAAGGGTTCAAAATCTAGTATTTATACATCCAGGGCCCGAGAGCGGAGGTTTCTGGTAATGTTACCACTATAATATGTATAGGGAAGTTAATATACATCAATCCATAAAGACAGGGGTGTGGAATTCCTATCGCCCGCTGCCCGGGACATGTAGTGCCGGGTATGTAGTTTGTTAAGTAACTTAGCCCTGCTGCCGGCAAGTAGCGGGCTCTGCCGGGATACCGGAATTTAGCACCGGCCCCGAAGCTCTTATCCAGTATTTATGTAGTTAATCTCTTTAGAAGTAGCCCGACCTTAATAACTATTGTTGCGCAGGCTCCCCGGGCAGCTTGAGTTTAACATATCTGTTCCTCCATGCGCCGTCTGCCCCTTCATTCATAAAGTGGGCGGAACAGACAGGCAGAGCATGGAGGAACAGAGAGCTGCCCGGGGAGCCTGCGCAACAATAGTTATTAAGGTCGGGCTACTTCTAAAGATATTAACTACATAAATACTGGATGAGAGCTGCGGGGCCAGTGTATTACTGCAAAGTAACACTGCACCGGCCGCTGCGAGTGCCCCCCCCCCCACAGTGTTGGGGGTCTGTGGCTGACACTGTTATGGGGGATCTGTGGCTGACACGGTTCTGGGGTATATCTGGATGACACATATATAGCATCTGTGCCATCTGCTAAAATAGTGGTCGCAGCATTAAGCCCCACACAGATCATTTTTTTTATCAGGACAAGTAGATTCTCATGGGGGACAAGTAAATCGAGCCCCCGCTTTAGTCCTTCAACAAGTATTATTTTTTTTAAATTTCCACACCCCTGATAAAGGTCTTTCATTATCTACTGATACTTAGATTTTTGTAAAAGAATCCTAATTGGACTGAAGCTGTCTAGTCCTTGAATCCAGCACTACTTTTAATTAATCTAAGAACGGTCCTAAAATAATGTGATGTTCAGTCTGATGATGCTATAAGACACTGGCAGATTCATCGACAGAGCGCACTCCTAGCACGGGAAACCAGCGAACTGTTTGTGTGGTGTAACGTTAATAGTAACTCTACCCCTATGTCCTCATACAGCAAAGCTCCTATATGGAGGCCCCAGAGTAAACATATTGTGCCCTGCAGACCGACAGATATTGGGCCTGTGTTTTATGATGTGAGAAATTCAGGAAAAAAAAATACTTTTCTATGGATGTAATTAATAGCTTCTTGCAAGTCTAGCTAATATCAATCTTTCATGTAATACTGTTTATAATAGATAATTAAAGAGTAATGAAACTTTTAATGAAGTTTTTTTAAATGTACCAAATGCTCTAATAAGGAGATTTTTGTATAACTTACCAGTAAAATCTCTTTCTCGCTCTTCCTTGGGGGACACAGAAGACCTTGGTATAGCTCAGCTCCCTAGGAGTCGTGACACTAAGTAGAAACTGTTAAGCCCCTCTTCCATCAGCTATACCCTCAGCCTGGAGAGAGGAAGACTGCCAGTTGCGTGTCTAAGTAGTGAAAAAAGGCAATGTCCAACAAAGTGGAACCAACAAGCCAACTACCCGACGGGGTAAACCAAGTCTGGAAACCGTGTAGAAAAACAATGTATGGGTGGGTGCTGTGTTCCCCAAGGAAGAGCGAGAAAGAGATTTTACTGGTAAGTTATACAAAAACCTCCTTTTCTCGCCCATTTTCCTTGGGGGACACAGAAGACCTTGGGACGTCCGAGAGCAGTCCAAGAGGGGAGGGACCACAGCCCAAGGCGAAGCACCCGAAGGCACCAAGGACCTGCCGCCTGCAAAAAAACAGGCGGCCCGAGGCAGCAGCCACTGAAGCCCGAGGATGCACCCTGTAGAACTAGGTAAGGCAGGCAAGGAAGACCAGAGGCTGCCTTGCGCAATTGCACGACCGAAGCCCAATGTCTCCGGCCCAGGAGGCACCGACCACTCCAGTGGAATGAACAGTGACACCGAAGGCAGAATCCTGCCCTTGGTGCGGTAACCTCAGCCATAGCCATTGTGCTGAAGGGGGCGAAAGCCACCCTGGAGGCCGACAAACCGTTGCGCGGACCTCCTGGAACAACAAGGAGTCAGAGCGCCGAAATTAGCCGGTGATCTCCAAGAGAAACTGCAAGGCCCGAAGAACGTCCAATTAGTGAAGTGTCCGTTCCCGGGAATGGGAAGGGGAGGACGATGGCCTTGATGAGACGAAGGCAGATACCACCTGCAGAAGAAAGGAAGGGACGGGATGGAGAACAGCCCCGTCCTGGGGAAGGACAGAAGACTCCGTGCAAGAAAAAGGCTGCAATTCAGACACCGTCTGAGAGACTTGAAGGCCACAAGAAACACAACCGTACAGAACAGAAGGAGTAGAGAAAACTTCTGTAACGGCTCCAAGGGGAAAAGCACAGGATGCTGTTCGCAGGGCGGTACCGGGGGACGGTACAGAGGAACCAATGAGCCACTCAATGGAAGAAGGCCTTGACAGACACAAGAGGGGCCAGGGAACGCTGGAAGAGGATGGACAGCGCCGACGTACGACCCTTTAAGGAACAGAGGCCCAGTCCCAGGTCCAGGCCGGACTGGAGAAAATGACGGAACCATGGGGAGAGAAAAGTCAGAGTAGGTGAACGCCCAGTTCCCCACAGAATCCCAGGTAAGAACCCTAAGTGCGATAATAGATCTTGAACGAAGCACGGCCGGGAGCAAACACTAGCGAGCCCGCTGGAATCGGCCGGGCAAGCGGGAACAAAAACCAACGCGATCAGGCACAGACCAGAAACACAGGCAGAAGAGTCCGGCAAACCTGGTCCTGTCGGCCCCCGTGCAACGTCGTCCCATAGCCACCCGACGTGGGGGAGCAGAAGGGCAGACGGAAGGAACAGAAGGGGCCGTCCAGCATATGACAGATGCCAGGACAAGACAGGCTAAAGACCATGTGGATGTTGCCACCAGAGGAAGGGGTTCTACCGTCTCGGTGTGGGAGATCTGAGGACAATCTTGACCGAAGGGTAGTCCTCAGGCAAGGGCAACATCAGGAAGGATGAAGAAAAAAATTGCTGTAGAACGCAAGGAAGCTACTTCCAGTACCACATGAAGGTAGTAGGTGCGGTAGCAAAAAAAAAATATAGCAGGGAAGTACAGAATAACCAACCGGAGACTGATGGTCAATACCGCAGATCCACGTGAACGGATCACCAGAAACGGGAGTTATAGGCCACGTGCCTACCCGACAAGGGTCAACATGGCAAGGAATAGATGGCAAGTGTTGAAAACACTATAGGGACCAAAGGTAGGGAACCCAGATCCAAGCCGGAAGGCCAAGTAACCGAGAAGGTAATTCTACAGCATGACCATTGCCCAGAGTGGAAAACGCAATCTGCCCCCAGCGGAAGGACAGAACACGGTAGACCCGGTAAGAGGGCACATGACTAGCACAGCCAGTGCGAACGAGGGAGACGGTATGAGGCCACAAGGAACACCGGAACCATCCAAGTGGACAACCATGCTCTCCCCTGAGGGGAGGGCAGCGAACCTCTGAGGCCTGGCCGGGGCGGAAGCCACCTAGGACGGATATGCCCTGAGCAGGAGCCAAAACAGAGCCGGCGATAAGAAGCAGTCGAAACAGAGGCCGGCATAACACCCTCCGACCGAAAGGAGGCGTGGGTAACAGGGAAGTCATAGTAGGGCAGCTCAAGGCAGAACACCCGCTACTTTGTGAGTTGCCCGGCTCACCGCCTCGCAGAAGGCGAATACCCTGAAGAACCCAAAGCGGAAGTCCCCGGACCTGGATAATCGAGCACCCAAGAGAAAATGGGTGACCGTCCTGAGGAAAGCAGCCCGAACCTGGCAGCAGAGCTGAAGCGCAGCGGGCGCCCATAGGAAGGACTCCTACTACACCGCATCCAAAGAGGGGAAATGGTAGTAGGCGAGGGAACTGTAGTCGCTCCGGAACCAACGTAGAATTCGAGGGGCACTGCAGACAGCACTCTCGTCCATGTAACCGTTTGCTCAGGGAAGTAATACAGCAGGAGGACGAATGGTTATGCAGGCGGAAAAGCCAACGAACATGGCGGATACCGTAACAACGGAACCGCACGATACAGTCCAAACCCGAGAATGAGCACCGTCTAGCTCGGTGCAGTAGAGCCAGTCCGGGTCAGACGGAAGCAGAAAGATCTCCTCAGAGAAGAGTGTGAGGCTTGCGGCTAGCATCGTATGTCGCAGGAGGAAGGGAGGCATACGTACAAGCAGCCCTGTAAGCAGTGAGAAGGCCAACCACCACAGGAGGAGAAGGCCCACCCGGCTCAAACCGCGCAAAGAGCGCAAGGGAACGTTCACTCACTGCAAAATAGTGCCACATTATCTACGGAAGTGCAAAGTGCCGCCTGGAAGGGAGCTATGCACAGGACTAGTATGGCATGCGATGGAACACAAGCAGTCCGCCCGGTAAGGGGGGATTGTACCCGGCAAATATTGCATGTGGCAGGAGTGCAAGGGCCCGCCCTAAAGTGGGGAGGGGGGGTGCATAAGGCTGGTACCAACTTCATAGAAGTAGGACATTCTGTATTCCACCCAGAAGGGGGTCATGCCCATGGCCACACCGTAACTAGTAGGAACGCAGAAGGTCCGCCTAGTAAAGGGGGACATGCAGGGTTATACTTGTAGAAAGTAATGGTACAATAATCCGCCCAACACCGAAATTCGTGAGAGTGCAACTACTCCGCCAATAAAGGGAGACATGCACGAGTCCAGCACAGCATGTACAGGACAGCCGTGAGGCTCGAGAGCGGGCAACACACCGCCCATGGCATGAGGGTTGATCATGCAGAAGGCCAGAGCATTCCGCCCATGGAAGAGGGTCATGCTCATGGTCAGCAAGGTATTCGGTCAGAATGCAGTATTTCGCCCAAGAAAGGGGGTCATGCACATGGCCAGCATCGCATCCAGTGAGAGTGCAAGCACCCCGCCAATGGAAGGGGGTCATGCACATGGCCAGCAAAATACCGCAAGAGAACAATCACAATATGTGGGAATGTATGTATGCCGTCGGAGGGAAGCCGGTAGCGAATCCAGCAAGAGTGCAGCATACCGCCTACGGAAGGGGTCATGCACATGGCTGGCAGCGACTCCAGTGAGAGTGCAGCGTCCGCCTATGGAAGGGGGACGTGCACATGGCCAACACCGTATCCGGTGAGAGGGCAGCATACTGCCTAAGGAAGGGGGTCGTGCACATGGCCGGCAGCGAATCTAGTGAGAGCGCAGCGTCCGCCTATGGGAGGGGGACGTGCACATGGCCAGCACCGTATCCGGTAAGAGTGCAGTATTCCACCTATGAAAGGGTGTCATGCACATGGCCGGGAATGAATCCAGTGAGAGCGCAGCGTCCGCCTATGGAAGGGGGACGTGCACATGGCCAGCACCGTATCCGGTCAGAGTGCAGTATTCCGCCTATGGAAGGGGGGTCATGCACATGGCCAGTCCGCAGTCAGGGAAGGTGCAGCATTCCGCCTATGAAAGGGGGGGGGGTCAAGCACATGGCCAGCGCAGGGACTGGAGAGGGGCCGTATCCCGGAAGGGCAAGGGTCCGCCTAGAAGGAGAACATGCACCTGGCGCAGCCGGGGAGAGCGACATGCCGCCTATGCAGACGGCCAGTCAGGCTGCGCAGCCATCCCCTTTTTTTTTTTTTTTAAACAGCCTCTCTAATGCAGGAAGGGGCCACCATATAGGGCACAGCCTCTCTGAGAGGCAGGAAAAATAAGGGGGGGGGGGGGCCACCATATAGGCCCCTATATAGGAACAAGGCCCAGGAGATGGCCGGCACCGAAGGGTTAACTGGGATCCGGACTGGGACAGAGCCGCGATCCCCTAGGGGAGGAGGAACCTGCAGGCGGGAGGAATTCGCGCCTAAAGGAGGTCCCGCCCCCCACTAAAGCCAGAAATTTGCGGCCTAGTAGGCCGTGAAGCCGGGGCCTAAACTTTTCGGCAGCCGAAGGAGGGACCCGGAGCGGCGCAAGGCGTCCTCTGGTACATGCCGGCCGCGTGCCGGAAGAGTAAGGGGCCCGGGGAAGGAGGGCCGGAGTTGGGGCCCAGTAGGGCCGCGAAGCCGTGGCCTAAATTTGTGGCGCTTGGCCGACTGGAAGTACCGGTGGTGGGCCGGGGCCTGTTGGAGCATCCTAAGACAACCCCGCGGTTGGATCGTCCCGTAGCCACCCTGTGAGGGCCCTGTGAGGGCCCTGCGCCACTGCCACGTCGGGCGCGGGCCCCTGGCCCTGGGCAGCGCAACGGTAAGGGGATGGGGGGACCCTGAGACAGAGGGTAGAGGAGGGCAGGGGCAGCTAGGTGGGGGCCCCCTGGCCCTGTAAGAGGGAGGAGGGGGGCCCTGTTGCAGCATTCCACTTGCAGGGAGAAGGAAGGCAGTGCTGCTGAACCTATGGAGACAGCGAGCCACCGCTGCAATATGCCATGGAGGCCAGGAGGGAGCAGGGAACAGATTGTCGTCCTGCGACACCCCAGGGGGCCAGCCTAGGTCCAGCAGGGACAGAAGGGTCCAGAGTACCAGTATGGGGGTCAGTCACGTAGGAGACCGGGATGAGGGGGGGACGTAGGGCTGGAGAAGCCACTCTCTCTCACCATCAGCCGTCTTCACCCTCGGTCCGTTTCAGCAGGGTCGCCCCTTCAGCTACTGGCACCGTAGTGGCAGGATGCTGGAAGAGGGACTTGGCGGGCGACCCTTGCGCTAGCGGGATGTAGGGGAGCTAGTGCTGCCCAGATCCACCTTGCCTTCTGTGGGGGAGGCAGCAGTGCGGTTTACCGACACTGGCGCAGCTCAACCCCGGGAGAAACAGAGAGGTCTAATGCGTCTCTGTTGTCCCAGATGTTCTAGAAGAAAAGAGGAAACAAAAATAAATCAAAAATCAAAAGAAAGAACAAGGAGAACCAGCCCTGCAGAGCAGGGAGTGTCTTGCCTCCTTGGACACCAAGAAAAAACTGGCAGTCTCTCACTCCAGGCTGAGGGTATAGCTGCTAGAGGAGGGGCTTAACAGTTTCTACTTAGTGTCACGCCTCCTAGGGAGCTAAGCTATACCAAGGTCTTCTGTGTCCCCCAAGGAAAATGGGCGAGAAAATAATTTTTCTAAAGTATTTTATTTATGGATTTTGTATTTTTACTAGAGATATTCCCCCTAAAGTGCGGATTTCCCTGTGCGCTTTGAATTCACTATTCTCCACATCGTTGACTTCTCAGCGGTGTACGGAGTACTGACTGTGCACTCTATCAATGGGGCTGTAGAGAATGGAGTATTGTGCCCCCGAAGTTTACTAAATGCTGGACCCACGGCAGAGCCAGAGACTGAGTGAGTAACAAGAAGTTTATGACATGGTTGTTGGAGGGGGAGGGGGGCAGTGGTTCTGCCTTCCTAAGCAGCAGTGACTGGAGTTGTTGTTTGTTTGTCTGTTTTTTGGAAGGGGGGGGGGGGACACTTCTCTATATCAGCATCAGTAGCAGAGTTCATGGCAAAAATATATATATATATAAAATAATTTCTTAATCAGTGCTCCAGACTAAAAAAAAATAAACAGGAGCCATTGGCTCCTAAACTGAAAAATTAAATTACATTTTGTCGCCAAATTGGAAATATATATAATTATAATAAAAAAAAAAAGACTTGGATAAGATAAGACGCAGGTCACAGTAATGAGCCAGCACAAAATTTGGAATCTGTTTTGATACCATAAAAAAGTTTTGCTACTCTCGATACCACGTAAAAAAACAAAAAAACCCACACCATTCCGCATTTTATGGAACATCTATAACCCTGGGTTCAGACCTGAGCGTTCTTCAAACGCGCGTTTTACGCGCGTTTTTGCAAATCGGAAACGCGCGTAAAACGCGCGTTCGTGTGATTGACCACTGTGGCGTCAATCACAATACGCGCGACAAACGCCCCAAAAAAGCTCAAGTACTTGTTTATGAGTAGGGCGTTTTACAGCGCGTTGAACGCGCTGTAAAACGTTCAAGTGAGAACCAGGGCCATAGGAAAGCATTGGTTTTCATGTGTTGAGCGTTTTACAGCGCGCTTGAATGCGCTGTAAAACGCTCAGGTGTGAACTTAGGGTTAGGGTTCTATTAGGGTGAATAGAATCTCACACTTTCCCTGCTGTCCTGTGCTTTGTGCACACAGCAGCAGGGAGCTCACTACGAGAGCCAGGGCTTTAGTAGCCACTGCCACCAATGACTAATACTTGAAGGGGGGTGGGGGGTGCGCACTGCGCCACCAGCGTTTTTAATACTTGGATAGGGGCGGGCGCACTGCGCAACCAATGTTAACTCACCCATTAATTCAAATACAGGAGGGGTTAACTGCCGCGGATCGCAGCTACCTCTCATAGAGGTCGGGTGCCGGCTATGTGATTCTGCAGCCAGAACCCGCCTCCTGTATTTGAATTAATGGGCGAGTTAAAATCATTGGTGGCGCAGTGGCCACAGACCCTCCTCTCCTCTTTCCCTCTCTCCTCTCATTGATGGCAGCGGCACAGGGGGGGGAGGGAGAGACTGCTTCCTTCTCCCCTGTGCTGCTGAGGGAACCCCTGGGGCAGCGGGGCAATTATTAAGGAATGATTGGCTCCCATGCCCCGCCGCAATATTCAGCTACAGTCTTGTTGCCATCTGCAAATTTTAAGGAGCATTGGCGACCATTTTGGAGCGCAATCTGGAGCGCTGTTAATTGAATAAAAAAAAAAAAATGTTCAAGGCATTTATATACTACTTCATTCCCTAAAATATAAGGATTTGTGTGCTATTTTTAAATATTATTTATAATTTAAGAATAGGGATGAGCGAACTTCTGTTTTCAAGTTCAGCGTACAAGGCTCGGGTTATCTATAAATTCTGTTATGGATTCCGCTACCACGGACCATTATTTATGGTCCGTGGTAGCGGAATCCATGACAGAATTCATAGATAACCACTAACCTTGTACGCCAAACTTGAAAACACAAGTTAACTGATCCCTACTTAGGAATTAATTGTAACCAGTTGGGAATTTGTATATATATATATATATATATATATATACACATACACACACACACACTAGTTGTATACACACCTGAACAATATACACACACACACTGTCCTCAATATACAGTAAGTATCATATGTATACATACATATATATATAGCACCAATACAGAGGGGGGCATTATATGTACTGCACAAGGGGCCATTGTATATGTACTACAGGGGGCATTATGGGTTTTATAAAATGCTGGGGCCACTATAACCTATTATCACTAGGGGCTTCAAAGGGGAGCCTTCTTACTGCTGGGGGCACTATAGGGGGCTTTATTTCTACTAGGGTCCCTATGGGGGCATATTATTATAAAGCACAATATACTGTCGGGGCTACTATTAATATTCGGGGCAATCTAAGAGCACTATTATTATGGGGAGGACTATTTTTATGGCAGTATAATTTGTATAGTATTTGGGGTCACTGGGGAGTACATAGTCACAATATTCGGGCACAAGAAGGTGAAGGATGATAGAAAAGTGAGGAACCTAAGATGTCGGTGTGCAGAGACAGCAAGAACCATTATATATATATATTTTTTTACATAAATTGTACTTTATATTTGTGCAGGGGGGGGGGGGGTCCAATGCTGAGTTTTGCTATGGGGCCCCATGATTTCAATGTATGCCTCTGGTACCCTGTAACCATGTGCTATGCCAGGATTAGCTGAGCTGAGTGGGCTCCTGCTTCTGGCTGCTTCGCTAAGCTAAAAGCGTGGAGAAAAGTGAATTTAACCACTTGAAGACCACAGGTTTATACCCCCCTAGTGACCAGGCCCTTTTTTACAAATCCGCACTACACTACTTTCACCATTTATTGCTCCGTGATGCAACTTACCACCCAAATGAATTTTACCTCCTTTTCTTCTCACTAATACAGCTTTCATTTGGTGGTATTTCATTGCTGCTGACATTTTTACTTTTTTTGCTATTAATAAAAATTTAACGACATTTTTGCAAAAAAAAAAGACATTTTTCACTTTCTGTTGTAAATTTTTTTAAAAAAAACTACATTTCTATATAAATTTTTCTCTAAATGTATTGTTCTACATGTCTTTGATAAAAAAAAAGTCCAATAAGTGTATATTTATTGGATTGGGTAAAAGTTATAGCGTTTACAAACTATGGTGCAAAAAAGTGAATTTGGGCATTTTGAAGCAGCTCTGACTTTATGAGCACCTGTCATGTTTCTTCAGGTGCTAGAATGTCAGGATAGTATAAATACCCCCCAAATGACACCATTTTAGAAAGAAGACACCCCAAAGTATTCGCGGAGGGGCATGGTGAGTTCATGTATCATTTCATTTTTTTTCACAAGTTAGCGGAAAATAATAATAATAAAGTTTCCATTTCTGCTAACTTCTGACAAAAAAAAAAAAAAAATCTCATACGGGCTCATTATGCCCCTCAGTGAATACCTTGGGGTGTCTACTTTCCGAAATGGGGTCATTTGTGGGGTGTGTTTACTGTTCTGGCATTTTGGGCGGGGCTAAATTGTGAGCAGCCATGTAAAAGCTAAAGGTACTCATTGGTTTTAGGGCCCCTTTGCGCGCCCAGTCTGCAAAAAAAGTGGCACTCATGTGGTATCGCCGTACTCAGGAGAAGTAGGGCAATGTGTTTTGGGGTGTATTTTTACATATACCCATGTTGGGTGAGAGAAATATCTCTGTAAACTGACAACTTTGTATAAAAATTTTTAAAAATTGTCGTTTACAGAGATATTTCACACTCCAGCAGGGGTATATATAAAAATACACCCCAAAACACATTGCCCCACTTCTCCTGAGTACGGCGATACCACATGTGTGCCACTTTTTGCAGCCTGAGTGCAAAGGGCCCTAAACCAATGAGTACCTTTAGGATTTCACAGGGCATTTTTACGCATTTGGATTCCAGACTTCTTCTCACGCTTTAGGGGCCCCTAAAATGCCAGGACAGTATAAATACCCCACATGTGACCCCATTTTAGAAAGAAGACACCCCAAGGTATTCCGTGAGGGGTATGGTGAGTTCATGTAAAATTTTATTTTTGTCACAAGTTAGTGGAATATGAGACTTTGTAAAAACTAAATAAAAAAATATATATATCTCAATTTCCGCTTACTTGTGCCAAAAAAAAAATTCTGTGAACTCGCCATGCCCCTCACGGAATACCTTGGGGTGTCTTCTTTCCAAAATGGGGTCACATGTGGGGTATTTATACTCACCTGGCATTTTAGGGAACCTAAAGCGTGAGAATCCAAATGCGTAAAAATGCCCTGTGAAATCGTAAAGGTACTCATTGGTTTTAGGGCCCCTTTGCGCATCTTGGCTGCAAAAAAGTGTCACTCATGTGGTATCGCCGTACTCAGGAGAAGTAGGGCAATGTGTTTTGGGGTGTATTTTTACATATACCCATACTGTGTGTGAGAAATATCACTGTAAACGACAACTTTTTAAATTTTTTTATACAAAGTTGTCAGTTTACAGAGATACATTGCCCTACTTCTCCTGAGTACGGCGATACCACATGAGTGACACTTTTTTGCAGCCAAGATGCGCAAAGGGGCCCAAATTCCCATGAGTACCTTTTAGGAGGGCATTTTTACGCATTTTCTTCTCATGCTTTAGGGCCCTAAAATGCCAGGGCAGTATAAATACCCCACATGTGACCCCATTTTGGAAAGAAGACACCCTAAGGTATTCCATGAGGGGCATGGCGAGTTCATAGAAAAAACATTTTTGGCACAAGTTAGTGGAAATTGATTTTTTATTGTTTTTCTCACAAAGTCTCCCTTTCCGCTAACTTTTGACAAAAGTTTAATTTTTCATGGACTCACTATGCCCCTCAGCGAATACCTTGGGGTGTCTTCTTTCCAAAATGGGGTCACATGTGGGGTATTTATACTGCCCTGGCATTTTAGGGGCCCTAAAGCGTGAGAAGAAAATGCGTGAAAATGCCCTCCTAAAGTTACTCATTGGAATTTGGGCCTTTGCATCTTGGCTGCAAAAGTGTCACACATGTGGTATCGCCGTACTCAGAGAGTAGGGCAATGTGTTAGGGTGTATTTTTACATATACCCATGCTGGGTAGAGAAATATCTCTGTAAATTGCCAACTTTGAATAAAAAAATTTAAAAAGTTGTCATTTACAGAGATATTTCTCACACGCAGCATGGGTATATATAAAAATACACCCCAAAACACATTGCCCTACTTCTCCTGAGTTCGGCGATACCACATGTGTGACACTTTTTGCAGCCAAGATGCACAAAGGGCCCTAAAACCAATGAGTACCTTTAGGATTTCACAGGGCATTTTTACGTATTTGGATTCTCACGCTTTAGGACTCCTAAAATGCCAGGGCAGTATAAATACCCCACATGTGACCCCATTTTGGAAAGAAGACACCCTAAGGTATTCCGTGAGGGGCATGGCGAGTTCACATTAAAAAAATTTGGACACAAGTTAGCGGAAATTGATATATATATATATTTTTTTTACAAAGTCTCATATTCCACTAACTTGTGACAAAAATAAAATTTTACATGAACTCGCCATACCCCTCACGGAATACCTTGGGGTGTCTTCTTTCTAAAATGGGGTCACATGTGGGGTATTTATACTGCCCTGGCATTTTAGGGGTCTCCGTAATCATTACACGTATAGCCAGCATTAGGAGTTTCTGCGATTCTCCTTATATTGAGCATACGGGTAATGAGATTTTTTCCGTTCAGCCGCTGCGCTGAAAAAAATAAAAATGAACGGCACAGATTTCTTCATTCGCATCGATCAATGTGGATGAAAAATCTCTGCCAAAATCAGTGACTGCGGTGCGGTGGGCTGGGCGCTAGCTACCTAACAAGTAGCTAACTAACTGGCGGTGATAACGGGACCCTTATGCCCCATTCACACGTCCGAAATTCTGTTTGCGGAATTCCGAATTGCGGACCCATTCATTTCTATGGGGACAGACTTTGTCCCGCTCGGATCCGGAATTACGGATCCGCGCTTCGGGTCTGCACTTCCGTTCAGCAAAAATATAGAACATGTCCTATTCTTGTCCGCAATTGCGGACAAGAAAAAGCATTTTCTATATAGTTCTGTGCGGATCTGCAAAATGCGGAAAGCGCATTTCCGGTGTCAGTATTTTGCGGATCCGCAGATCCATGGATCCGCAGATCCATGGATCCGCAAAACACATACGGACGTCTGAATGAGCCTGTAGGGGGGTGATTAGTGACAGGGGGGGGTGACAGGGGGGGGTGACAGGGGGTGATCAGGGGGGGTGACATGGGTGATCAGGGGTTAATCAGTGATGGGGGTGGGGTGTGTGTAGTGATTGGTGCACTTTCCTATGTTTCCTCTGGTGGTTCCAAACAAAGGGACCACCAGACGAGCAGACAGCAGGCATATCAGACGCTGTTTAAAAAAAAGCGTCTGATATGCGATTTAAATGCGTTTTTTTCCGCATCTACAGCCTGCCAGCGCATGATCAGCGCTGGCAGGCTGTAGTTTCAGTTGTCCCGGCTCCGATCACATGAACGCGCGCGCACGACGCGCGCGCTCTCATGTGAAATCTCAGGTCTCACGAGATGACGCCGATAGGCGTGACTGAGACCTGAGAGAGCCGCCGCGCTGACGCCCATCGGCGTTAGCGTGGCGGCAAGAGGTTAAAGTGCACAGGGAAATTTGCACTTTAGAGGTGAATATCTAGTAAAAATGCTAAATCCATAAATAAAATACAATGGAAAAATTATAACTAGGGCATTTTGGACATTTGATAAAAAAAACTTTATCAAAAGTTTAGTTACTCTTTAATTAAAATAGAGAAAAATAGGAATACATTAAAAAAAAATAAGCAATTCCAGCATATTGAATGTTCCCTATTATTATCAGCCAATTAAAATATTGCATCCTCTGAAACCAAACTAAGTGCATTTAACGAAGAAAAGCCTTCCCCATATATTCCCAGGCACCAGTCCTTCCTGTCTTCAAAGGTAAAAGCATAGGCTGGAAGCACACTCTAAACTCCCAAATGCTGTGAAAGGGGGTTTTATACTGATGAATGACAATATGGGTCATCAATATCTGGTAGGAATCGACTGTCGACAACCCCACCAATCACCTCTTCATTGTACACCAAGCACAGCGCCGTCCATTGTATAGCAGTTGTGTTTAGTATTTTAGCGGAATCCCATTCACTTGTAAGTCTATGTGACTGATGGACATGACTTCACAGGCTGAGGAAGAGGCTGCAGCTCTTGGCCTATATACTGGCCTATCCTGAGAAGATCCAGAAGACCTCTTTAGTCTCTTTCTTTATCACACATGTTGACATCGCTCTGAACAGTCACTATTTATTACATCACTATGTTGTGTATGCAGAGAAGTAGTAAGAAGTTATAGATAGAATGAATGGTATGGCATACTTACTATGCTGCACTGAGCATTTCTGGAAATACTGGTATAGAAGAAAGACCAATACAGAATCCATCCAAAACCAGTACGAAGATAAACAGCCACAATTTACTGGAAAACACAAGACCATTATTAATCCCTTGCTGATTTTGTGCTTTAGTTTTTTTTTTAATCCCTGCCATAGCTTTTTTATTTTTCCCTTCACATAGCCGTATGAGGGCTTGTTTTTTGCGGGACAAGTTGTACTTTCTTATGGCATTATTTAATATTGTCTATGATGTAATGGGGAGCTGGAAAAAAAAGTGGTAGAATTGAAAAAGAACAAAAAAAAACTATTCTGCTGAACTTTTATGGGTTTTGTTTTTGTTGTTCGCATACATTAGGCCTGGGTGTCTCCTGTGCGAAACAGCAGGCATCCTGTTGCTATCGTGCCTGCTCCGCTCCGGAGTGGGCGCCATCTTTAATGACCCAACATATGACGTACCATTATGTCAAATGTCGGGAAAGGGTTAACAAGTTCAGAAGTATTTTTGTCAAATGTATCCTACTTTATACTGTACGCTAACAAACAATTTTTTATTCTGTAAATGCATGAAATCATGAAAGAAAGAGCAACTTTGCAATAGGCCTTAATTTAAAAAAAGTCTTGGAAAAGCCCTTCAATCACTTTACCATCGGAAATTCTGCAACTTTCTATTCCTCACAATCTTTGCTTGCTGGAAGTGTATTGAAACATTAACACTATTTTCACATGCAGCAGAAAATGTTGCACATATTTCTCATATTTCAGGACTTTCAGGTCCTGAAAGAAGAAGAAAGAAGACGATACCGGCTACGCGGTCAAGCGGATGAGGCCTGTTTATTTTTTGTTTTTTTACCCCTCATTGGACATTTCAGTTAGCATTCTGTATTAAGAATGCTATTTTCCCTTATAACCATGTTATAAGGGAAAATAATACAGTAAATTGACTTTAATCAATTTCTTAACATCCTCTCCTTAGCAACCATGCGTGAAAATCGCATTGCATCCCATTCATTTCTATGGGGCCTGCGTTGCGTGATAAAAGCAGAATATAGAACATGCTGCAATTTTCATGCAACGCACAAGTAATGCGTGAAAAACATTGCTTATGTACACAGCCCCATTGAAATTAATGGGTCCGGATTCAGTGCGGATGCAATGCGTTCACGTCACGCATTGCACCGGCACAGAATACTTACCCGTATGAAAGGGGCCTTACTGTTGTCAGTTGCTCTGGTATGTACCTGCATACCTTTTTTCAACTGTATAACAAGGTGCAGCAGACTGCGATTTCCTATGCAGAGGGCAATGCAAAAACCCCCAAACATTTAATGTGCAGCATATGACGCTGTATCCGATGGAAGGCTTGAATGCAGTGCGTACAGACTCCAAGATATTTTTGCATATTAAGATTTAAACACACCTTTCAATGTGGAATATAGGTGCAGGTCCTAACATAAAAAAACACAACGCAGTGCCGAGGTTGCCAAAAATAAGAAGCCACTTCCTCAATTCCTGTATGAAAAACATAAAGGTAAATCATGATTATAGTGTAAGCCATTTGTGCAATGTCAAAAGAAATATTACTTACAGGTAATCTGTCGCTTACGACTCCAAGAAGTGGTGAACTTAGTGAATACGATAAAGCGAGTCCGAGAAACACTAAGCCAACATAACTGACCTTCAATCCAAACTGGAAACAGAAAAAGACAGAAGAGCAATCTCTACTGGAACATTACTTGAATGTTTTATTAAAGGGCATCTGTCAGCCTTTGGGCTCATATGCATATATAATAAAACATCATTTTTCTCAGTAATGCGGCAACATATGAAAATGGGACCATCACAGATGCCTTCAGCTGCCAAGTGCACATGTAACAGGTCAGCCAGATTCATAGGTACAAATCTGCTGACAGACACCCTCTAATTAGCCATGAGTACATTTTCATCATTAGAGAAACACATTAAGAAAATAATAACCATATACATAATTATACAAAGGAGTCTTTTTGAAGGTAAAAACATTAACCCCTTAGTGACCAGCCTGTTTTGGGCCTTATTGACAAGTGTTTTTCTTCCTTTTTTCATTCGACGCGTTCCAAGAGCTATAACTTTTTTATTTTTCTGTCTATATAGCTTTATAAAGGCTTGTTTTTTTTGCAGGACAAGCTGTAGTTTTTAAATGGCATAATTTTGAGGTACACATAACTTTCTGATTAACTTTTCTTAACTCTTTCTGGGAGGGAGATGGGAAAAACAGCAATACTGCCACTACGTTTTTACACTATACATTTTATGGCGTTCATTTTTCGGTATAAATAACATAATATCTTTATTCTCCAGGTCAGTACGATTACAGTGATACCAAATACATATAGTTTTTTTTTTTACGTTTTACTTCTTTTTTTGCAATAAAACCCCCTTTTGTTTTTGCATTGCAGCTTCTCAAGACCCATAACTTTTTTATTTTTCTTTCTATGGAGATTTATGATTATGAGGATGATTTTTCATTGGTATAATTTTGGAGTAAATGGCGCTTTTTGATCGCTTGTTATTAAGTTTTTTTAGTGGCAACTAAGAATAAATTAGCAATTCTGTCTTTTTTTTTTTTACGGCGTTCACTGTAGGGGATAATTTATGTGATATTTATGTAGTCTAAGTCGTTACGGCAATGGTCAATACCAAACATGGGGGAGATTTTTTGTTGCAATTTTTTTAATTGAAAAGCGTATTTTCAATGGAAAAAAAAAGCGTAATTTTTTTTATGGAATTTTTTATTTATTAAATGTGTTTCTTTTTCTTTTTTTTAACTACTTAATAGTCCCACAAGGGGACTATAACAGACAGTGTTTTGATTGCTTTTAAAATGCAATGCACTATCCTTATTGTGTATTGCATTTTAATGGAAATGCTATTCTAACTTCACAGCAGGCTGTGCCAGAGAGGCGCAGTCTGCTGGAAATGACTGAAGGCTGGTCTGGGGCCTACATCAGACCCCTGCCAGCCTTCACACACATTGGCACACCGTGATCACATTTGCGGGGTGCCGATGGAAGACAGGGGCAGTCCGCTCCCTCTGTCAGCACTTTACATGCAGCGGGCACCTGGTGAGAAAGGCTTGTACGCCGAAACGCGTCCTGGATGTAGGACATATTCTGGATATGAAATAAAGAAACCTATTTGCAAAGACATAGCTGCTGGGCCTTGTTGTTTTACTGTTCGTTGGAGGTTGCTCCTTCCCCGTGCAGCGTGCAAATTGGAGCGAGTGCTGGCCATCCTTCCTTTGATTGTAAAGTGTTAAACAGTCCGGATCAGCACTCCTGTCGGTCCGGGCTGTTAGAGTAAGGCCCCCGCTCTCATGTGAGAGCCGGGTACCCACTCCCCGGGGGACCCGTGCAGCGCTTAGACTGGGCTACCGTAAGTAAGCAGCGGCCCAGCCTAAGGCCCCTTAGTGACCGCCATAAAAACACATAAGGGTGGTCACTAAGGCTCCTTGTCACAGATTAGGTCCAGTCGCGTTCAGTTAAAAATTCTCGATTTTGCAAGCAAGTTCATTCCGTTTTGTCTGCGATTGCGTTAAGTTGTTCAGTTTTTTTCGCGCGGGTGCAATGCGTGAAAAACGCTGAATATAGAACATGTTGCGATTTTCACACAATGCACAAGTGATGCGTGAAAAACATTGCTCATGTACACAGACCCATTGAAATCAATGGGTCCGGATTCAGTGCGGGCGCAATGCATTCGCATCATGCACTGCACAAAACTGGCTCATCTGAAAGGGGCCTGAGGGGTTAAAAACGCTTTTCAATATGACAGAAAATCATCATCGCATTAAAAAACATTTGAGATAATCACAAAATTCCAACTTTAGTGGATTTTCTCTGCAAATGTGATTACAAGTGATTTCATGAGATCCCCTAATGCAGTGTTTCCCAACCAGTATGCCTCCAGCTGTTGCACAACTACAACTCCCAGCATGCCTGAACAACCAAAGGCTGTCCAGGTATGCTGGGAGTTGTAGTTTTGCAACATCTGGAGGCACACTGGTTGGGAAACACTGCCCTAATGAATGCATTACGCTGTGGAGCCCTGACCTAACAGAGACACTGGACGCTCACTTCTTTCTTTCAACCAGTAATCCTGCATTTGCAGAAATTTTCTAATAAACAATCTGCATTTACAACAGATATTCTAATTGATCAGATGGCCTTTTACACACACAGATCTTTTGTTATACACAACTATTGGTCTGATTGGACAGAAATTGGTCAGATAATCAGTTGGTGTAAATGCTCCCTTAGCCAAACTGCTCTTCTAATGTTCTGCAGTTAGTGCACTGTGCAATCAAAGCAGATTGACAGAAATATTATTAGCATAATAGTCCCTTTACACAGGACGACAATCTAGCAGATTGATGGGAAGGAAGTGTTCCTTCCTGACGATCTGTTGACCGCTACTGGAGGAGACCAGTGCGTTTACATGCAGCAATCTCCTCCAGAGTATGGGGAGGAGCGATTGATAATGCCATCGCTCTTCCCCATACAGTCTCGTTGTTTCCCGGCAGATCTGCCACTGGGAAACGATGATCTTTTGTGCTGCACAAAAGATCCAATTACCCAATGGATGAGGGGTTTTCTTATTCATCACCTAATTAGCGGTGCATTTACACCGCAAGATCATCACTAACGAGCATTGCATCCCTTATGTAGTAAAAATTCCAGAGAATCCATTCTAATGATTCTATGTTGTGCGGTTCCTCTATTATTCCTTCTAGAAGATTATGAATGAAATGCTAGAAGTCTGCAATAAAGGTCCAACCAGGTATTTTCAGTTGGAGGTGTGGCAACACTAAATGGATAGTGTCAGGTCCAATTGGTAACACCCAGTTGGACCTTTAGTGCAGACAGAAATGGCAAGTCATGCATAAACCCCTAGAAAGAATAACAGAGGAATAGAACAAGAGAGTTACAGTATAAAAAAAGTAATAAGAAATTATAACATGTGGAATGCAAGTAATTACTAAAAGTGCACCACAAGGATAAGCACCTGAGAGGCTCCGATATGTTCCTGACTGGGAGATATTGGCGAATGGCTCAGCTTTTAACATCAGCTTGAGGGATTAGCCAGTGTTGTCAGGTGCTTATCCTTGTGGTGCACTTATTTTCAGTGATTTATGGGTTTTATATATTTTCATCCGCAGATTGTTTCATTTTGTGTAGGATGTTTGTGTGGTGCATGTGGTTCGCGCCGGCATCCTCCATTGTATGCAATGTTTGCTGGGGATGGCCGCTCGCTGCGAACAACATGCGGAGGAGCTGCTCCCCCAGTTAGAAACACGCAACAGTGTTTGGGGTTTGAGCAGTTCCACCCATTTAGGCCACGTTTATTTCTGTGATAATTACTAAAACGGACATGTCAGGAGCAGTTACAGGTCCTCACAGTGTTAACTAGGTCCTACTGAATTTAATACATTTTGAAAGCAAGAGCAAAATACTTACTGTTTCTATAAGAAAAAGGGACATGGTTGGGTCCAAAAATGCTAAAGATGCACCCAATGAATATATAGTAAAACACAATATTATAACCTTTGGCAGCTTGACTAAAGCCAAAAAAGAATTTTTCCCGGGTAAATCATCTGCAATAAATATGAAACACTGTAAATAAAAACTGTTTGTGTAGGGTTTTTGTGTCATTAGGGCTCTAAAGCTATAAAAGCTTACATAATATGTTGTTAATTTCAAGTTAAATATACATAAAAGATTCTTAACATACAGTAGTTTTTATACACATCCTGTAACAGTATGTTTTGTGGTGAATTTAACATTCTGTATATTTCGAGCAAATAAATATAGAAAAATAGTACAAGACATAGGGGAGATTTATTAAGTTTCTTTGCTAGTTTACCAAACTGTAACCGTTTTCCCCTGACATTCTGACAACCTAGCAATTTTGTAAAAAGTGAGCAGGAGGGGACATGCCAACAGTGAGACTTTTGCAACCTGACACACTTAACAATATGTATTCCAGAAAACTGCTGCTTATTGCACTTGAAATTTTCTGGTGGGTCACCTAAATAACTGAAGGGGGGAGTCACCGAAGATAAGGAAAAGACAGAGTTACTAAATGGTTTTTTTAACTGTGTATATACAAAAGAAGAGAAAGCAGCTGATATCAGTAGTTAGTACATCCAGTAATATATTCAATTGGGTAACCGTTGTCATGAACCAGTGGGTGTGAACCCACTGTGCCACGTGTCCTACCTCCTCTAAGGGCATTGTCTAAGTGAACCCTCGATCTTCACAGTACCGCTGATCGTGGGCATAGACTTTCCGAAGGGGAACACCAGGTCGCTACCTCTTGAGGAGGATAGGCACACGAGGCAGCTGGTCTAGGCGGACCAGGAGGTACCTGAGAAATGTACAGGTGGTACCTGAGAAAGATACCAGAGGTACAGACGTAGTCGGCAGGCGCAACAGTGCAGGACCAAAGGATGAGGCAGATGTGAAATCAGACAGGCAATAGGTCAGGTCAGGCAATCTGAGTCGGCAACAGGAGAGTCAAGGCAAGCAGGCAGGGATCAAACAGGTAGCAGAGTCCAGGAACACAAGCGGATACTTAGCACAAAGACCTTAACACTGAGGCATCTGGGAAGGGGGCTGAGTCACTTATATATGTGCAGTAGGGCAAGGATTGGTTGGCAACCCATAAAACACAGGAAGTGATGTGCGCCTGCCCTTAATGATATGCTGCAGGAAACAAGAGCTCAGTTCAGTTATTGCTGTGCCCCTGTTTATAATTTTTTAGAGATTCTCTAGGTACTGGTACAGTGCCAAGTGACTGGCGCAAGGCAAATGTGGTGCCCATATTCAAAAAAGGATCTCGGTTCTCCACAGGTAATTATAGACCAATTAGTTTAACTTCAATTGTGGGAACAATGTTTGAAGGACTCTTAAGAGATTATATACAGGAGTGTGTGACTGAAAATAATTTTAAAAGTGACAACCAACATGGCTTTACCAAGGACAGAAGTTGTCAGACTAACCTGATTTGTTTTTATGAAGAGTTGCATAGAAGCCTGGACAAAAAGGTAACTGTTGATGCAGTGTTTCTGGATTTTGAAAAGGCATTTGATACTGTCCCCCATAGACGTTTAATAGGAAAAATAAGGTAGTAGGCTTAGAAAGTATAGTCTCTAATTGGATTGAAAACTGGCTGAAGGACCATGTACAGAGAGTCGTGGTCAATGATTTCTATTCTGAATGGTCCTGGGTTATTAGTGGTGTACCTGTAGTGCCCTGGAGCAGGGGGTACTCTGAAGTATGGACATTTTCCCCTGTTCCCCCTGCAAAGTTTTAAACTTCTTACTTTATTTAACTTTATGTAACTTGATATATATCTTGTTCATTTTCACTGTATTTGCAAGGCTCTGTGGAAAGGGTTAATGAATACTGAGAGACTTTTAGGACTTTGAATAAGAAGCTGGTAATTTTCCACTGCTGCCATAAGGTTCAAAGAAGAGCATGTTTTGGAGGGAAAAAGTGTTGTTTACCACCAAAACCAGACAGACTGACCCTTTTGAGTGTTTGGTTTTAGCTATGTTGTTATGTCTGTAAACTTGTTTGTGTCTGTGTTTGTGTAAAAACTGCTGTCATTGCCATTGAGTATCATTGAAGCTCTAATGTAAGTCTATGAGAGATGAAAAGTGTTACAATGTACAGTATCTGTTTGTGCTGAGCTTCTCCACTTCACCCTTCCCACTAGAAGGTTCCAGTCTAGCTAGAAATTGTATATAAGGAGAGCAGTCAGATCCCCTAGTGTTCTGCAGTTAGAGACCAGTGCTTGGAGGGGAAATTCATGCTAGTCTGCATGAGTGATCAGAAGAAGATGCTGAGATGGGGAAGCTGAGCCACAGACCATTGATCACCAGCTCTGTGACCAAGGAGCAACCTAGACTACTGATCGACAGACCCTGCGCGCCAGGGTACCAGTCTTCGGAGAGAGAGGGACAGCTAGCTCAGGCCTTTCCTGAGCATCAAAGCCTTCTTCTGCCAGGGAGGAGACTGGAGAAGCCAGCCCTCTGCCTCCCCTGTATTGTTTTGCCCCTGAACTCCTCTAGTAAAGAAGCACCCTGGTTACTGCAGACGCTGACTCTCTGCACGTATTTCGCATTAGGATACACCACACCATCCCTTCCGGAGAGCAGCAACATGTGGTCGCACCTCGATGGTGTCCAGGGGACACAGAGTAGCGTTGGGGCCACCTCAAACCCAGCCACTGCATACCCCAATGTTCAGTGCTGGGTCCTCTATTATTTAATTCATTTATTAATAATATCGAGGATGGGATTAATAGCACCATTTCTGTTTGCAGATGACACTAAGCTATGTAATAGTGTGCGGTCTAAGGAAGATGTCCATAAACTACAAGCTGACTAATGTTCAATGTAGATAAATATAAAGTTATTCATCTTGGTACTAATAATCTCCATGCATCATATGTCCTAGGGCAGTGGTGGCAAACCTTTTAGAGATCGAGTGCCCAAACTGCAACTCAAAACCCGCTTATTTAATCGCAAAGTGCCAACACGGCAATTTAACCTGAATACTATAGTCCAATATACTGTAGTATATTTCCCATGTACTTTATCATTTAGCCTTCCTACATTTAATTGATAATGAAGTGGACCGCGCTCTATTCCAATATTCTCCTCCTTTGTTCACATAGGTGCCCTCCTGGGTTAACAAGGATATATGCTGAACCGTGTATTCCCCTTAAGCCATCAGATGGAAAACAGCCTTCAGTGGTCTCAAAACCGCATTCAACGTCTTCACCGTATTCAACGTCACTAGTATTTAGCATTATTACTTATACTCTTGTATTGGACATTCCTACATTTAATGCCTGTACTGCTCATAGTGCGCCCTGCGCTGATGAATGGCAGGAAAAGTCTAGGGCATATTGGTAAACCATAGACTTTTTCCAGAGCCTGGGTGCCCCCAGATAGGGCTCTGAGTGCCCGCTCTGGCACCCGTGCCATAGGTTCGCCACCACTGTCCTAGGGGATGTAACACTGGGAGAGTCATTTGTAGAGAAGAATTTGGGTGTCCTTGTAGATCATAGGTTAAATAACAGCATACAATGTCAGTCAGCTTCTACCAGGATTCTGTCATGTATTAGGCTAGACATTAACTCGCGGGACAGGGATACAATATTACCACTTTATAAAGCTTTGGTGTGACCTCATCTGGGATATGCAGTTCAGTTCTGGGCGCCAGTCCATAGAAAAAAAGCTTTGGAACTGGAAAAAGTACAAAGGAGAGCGACTAAACTGATATGGGGCATGGAGGGTCTAAGTTATGAGGAAAGCTTTAAAGAATTACATTTATTTAGTCTTGAGAAGAGACATCTAAGGGGGGGACATGATTAACCTATACAAATGTATAATTGGGCCGTACAAAAAATATGGTGAAAAGCTGTTCCATGTAAAATACCCTCAAAAGACAAGGGGGCGCTGCCTCCGACTGGAAAAGAAAAAGTTCAGTCTCCAGAGTCAAAGCTTCTTTACTGCAAGAACTGAATCTGTGGAATAGACTACCTCTGCACGTGGTCACAACAGAAAGAATGGATAGTTTTAGAAAGGGCTTGGATGAATTCTTAAAAGTAAATTACATTAATGCTTATGAAAATGTGTAGTAATCTGGGTGTCACACCCGTTTCTGAAATTGTGCCCCATACTATTCTTTGGTTGAACTTGATGGACTTCTGTCTTTTTTCAACTGTATTAACTATGTAACTATATACTCTAGTTCTTGTATGGAGTAGATTTCAGTTCTGGTGCACAGGTGAAATATACCACAATTACTAAGCAGTGTGCACCGGGTTGCATCACATGTCAGCGCAATACAAATGAAAAGCAGCGTACTGGTGTTAAAAAAAAAATCACCCTCATAGTGAGCTCACTGAGGCATTAGGTTACTGCTGCAGCCCAAAGAATTCTATGGAGAGGGGAAGTGGTGTAGAGGCAGCGGGCAGTTGCAGAGAAACACACCCAGACACTGCTGATGCTTTTGGAAAATGTTCTGGGAACTCACCCCAAAGCTGGGCTCACAGTAAAGGTGGCCATACACATTAGATAGAAGTTGGTTGCTGGATGAAGAAACAAACATATGGTGGATGATCTGTTTGCAGACACGGCCATACACATTTTAGACTATATTGGGAGTTACAGTTCAAACACACCATACACGTTCAATTAAACAGGACAATGGGTGAAAGATCTTTCTGGGAACCTTCTTTCAAAGAAAGATCTTACGTTCGCGAACAAACTTTCTTTGAATGAAAGAGCTTCATCCAATGAAAATATTAAACACTGCGGGGTTCTTTTCAAGCATAGTGCCTTACTTCATATAGGCACCCATCCAGAGGATAGGTCATCAATAGTAATACCTGGATAACCCCTTTAAATTTCAGTTGCCGAATGTTCATTTTGGTTGAAATAGTCCGTTTTGATCCAGTTTAGACTAATATATATGACCAGCCTAAGACTACTCTGTGCTGCTGTATAAGGTCACCCATGCTGCTTCTTTGTGTGAGAAAAGTAGAGGCGAGTAGGATCTCCTCTTTTCTGCATGTGATGTGTTTGAAATCATACCAACTAGTCTGTGGCCACTCTGGGCTGGGCTTACGGAAATCTGATTAAATATGGAGCTTCGCAGAGGAGGAAACTGATGAAAATTTCCAGATATGTCCTATCATGTCCAGAGACAGACTCAAGGTCGAAATGTTCATGTGAATAAAGGAGTTCTTTTTTTTTTTGAAAGTCAGATAGATGTTTTGATGTTCAGAAATACTGTTATTCCGTATGTACACACATAATGGCTCATTCTGAAAAGCCACCTGAAATGACAAACTCTTTTCAGATTGAGGGAGAGATTTATCAAACTGGTTAGGGCCTCTCTTCTGTGGCATCCATTGTTTAGCTGCTTGCAACAAAGCAGCAGACTGCACTATACCATGCAGAGGCATGTGGTAAAAGAAAGTATAATGTATATAGTGCCTATTGTACTGTTATACAGGGGTCATTTTTTTTAAAATGACACTTACTACCACCAGTGGCGAGGCACAGGCATTACTAGGTTCTGGTTGGTGAGGTGCCAGCTGAAAAAGACAGAAGCCCAGTCCAGAACAAACAGTATTCTACACGATCCTTTTACTCTGAGATCGAGAAAGCTCCCGATGCATACACTGAACACAGCCATAGGCACTCATTCAGAGTTATCTTTTTCCCTCTTTTGGACCAGTATGTACCAACATAAGTTTTTCTTTTACTACTCCACCCCCTCCCCATAGACTTCTATGGGATGATGTAATGTGATCCTTCAGTAAGCAGGCAGCCCGTCTTGGTTTTAATAAGCAAAATAAATGTGGAGCCCCAGTTATGGGTCTACAACACAATGAAAGCCAGGTATCCCTCAAAGAAAGGAAAACCAAGCGAAGGGATGTCTCCATTACAGAGATCACCAAATCCACCATATTAAGTGGCCCCTATGTCAAGATCCCGCTGTAAGAGGGTGCAAGGTGTTGTTTTTGATAGCAGGTACGTGTCACCGAGGTTGCTGGCCTCGGTGAGGTAAGAGCCGGGGTTTTTGGTCTGCAGCAGCTAGTGCTGCTCTGTTAAATAGCATGGCTGCAAAGCCGATCCGGGCCGGCTCTTACTGGGAGCAGCTAAAGAGTAGGGTGGGTGGCTGCTCCCCACGGTCCAGTCCATGTTTTGGGGCTGGGTATAAAACGCAGCCAGCAGCTGTGTCTGTGTGTGTGTGATTATCCTGGAGCCTGCAAACAGGGCTGAGAATTCTCTGTCCTGGAGGAAGGAGCTCAGCAAGGTGGTGTTGCCCTGCGACCTGAAGGTGGAATCGCCTGCGGCTGAGCCGACTGCTAGGTGTGAACCCGCACCTAAACCACCCAAGGTGACTGGACCGTGTGTTGGCCTGTTTTTGGTTTTTCCACATGATTTCTGTTGTGTATGAACTGTCACCAAGAGACTGTTTTCATTTCTGGTGTGCAAGTGTGAATAAAACACTGTTTGATGCACAATCTGGACTCCTTGTTTTGCCTCTAAACTGCACCCGCACCGCTGTCTACCAGAGCGACTCCCCACATTTGGTGTCGGATGCGGGCATGCGCAGTGAGGCTGGCGTGAGCGCCGAACTTTGTTTTTGCTGGGCAAAAGTGAATGTCCTATATTAAGCCGGCAAAGTTGCAGCCTGTGATCCCCGACAAAATGGAGCGGCTGTGAAAGCCCTCATAGAGGCTAACGTGCAGCAGCGGGAGACCAACCAGCTACTGCTACAGCACGTGATGGCGTTGCAAGCAGCAGGAGCGTCCCACCGCGTCCACGATGCCCGGAAAGCTGTCCGTACCGCGATCCCTAAGATGACCCCCTCGGATGATGTTGAGACCTATCTGGCGGTGTTCGAGAAGGTGGCCGTGAGGAGAAATTACCCGAGAACAGTGGGCAGAGGTCATCGCTCCGTTCCTGGCGTCTGGACCCCAGCAAGTATTTTTGACCTCCCAGGTGACCAAGCAGCTGACTACCCGACTGTGAAAGGTGAGATCCTGGCAAGACTGGGGGTGAATGTTTTGGTCCGGGCCCAGCGGGTGCATCAGTGGGAGTTTAACCCGGCTGAACCCGCCCGGCCACAATACTATGACTTGCTACAACGGTTGCAAAAATGGCTGCAGCCAGACATACTGACTCCCACTGCTATGCTCGACCGTCTGTTAGCCGATGTCTTCTGGAGGGCTTTGCCTTACCCTCTCCAGCACTGGATCGGCCAGGTATCGCCCACCAATGCCCTGGAGATGGTCGACCTGGTGGAGCGATGCGAGGCCACCAGAAACCTGCAGGGGAGTCTTGCTGGGAAGGGGTCAGTTAAACCCGGAGGCCTCTGCCCCAGTTCCAACGTCCGGCGACAGAGCGGCCTGCACGGAATATACCCCCTGCGAGCCCGCCTCCCGTGGTATGCTGGAGGTGTCAGGAGCCAGGCCACATCAGGGCCGACTGTCCGCGTCGGGATGAGCTGATGGAGGTGAACTACGGGGTCGCCACTCCTTGTATGCACGGAAGCTGTGCGCAACTGGCACCCGTGAGGTACAAGACCATAACCACCTGTGTCAGGTAGAGGTGGGAGATTCGCTGGCGGTGGCTCTGCTGGACTCCGGGAGTTTAGTCTCCCTGGTAAGGGCTGCCCTGGTACGGCCTGCGGAGTATACTGGCCGTAAAGTCGGGGTCCTGTGCATCCACGGAGACCTGAAAGACTATCCCACTGCACTAGTGACTTTGTCCACAGCGGCTGGTAGGTGGACCCACGAGGTGGCTGTCGCTACTACACTCCCACACGAACTAATACTTGGGAGGGACTTCCCGGTTTTCCGGCGCTGTGGCCGGCAATAAAGGTATCTGAGGGACCCGAGACAGGGGTGACCCTAGCAGAGTGGCCTGATACCGCTGGAAGGCCAGAACCCTGGGAGCCCGAGTCTGAAGGGCCGGCGGTAGGGGTGACCACTGCTCCGGCGGTAGAGGGAAACAACCCCACTGAGTGTAATGGTGGGAGACACGGAGGACTTGCCACCGGGACCTGAGTTGGCAGACCTCAATGTCTCCGGGGAAAATTTTGGGACCGCACAACACCGGGACCAAACCCTAACCAGGGCCTGGGAGAATGTGCTGGAAATTGATGGTAAACCCCAGAAACCAGGGGCTGAATTAATGTTCCCACGATTTATTGTTCTACAGGATATGTTGTATCGGGTGAACCAAGTCGAGGTGAACCTGTTGAACAGTTGGTGGTGCCCACAGCGTATCGCAAGCTTGTCATGGAGCTTGCCCACCAACATGTTCTTGGGGGACACCTGGGGTGGCAGAAAACCCAGGACCGCATACTGCAGCGGTTTTATTGGCCCGGTGTGTTCAAGGAGGTAGAAAGATTATTGTAAGTCCTGTCCAACCTGTCAGATAACTAGCCCCCAGCCTCATTTCCGTAGTCCTCTGGTACCTCTGCCAATTATTGAAGTACCGTTTGAGCGAATCGCTATGGATTTAGTGGGCCTGTACCAAAGTCTGCCAGGGGCCACCAACACATTCTGGTAGTTCTCGACTATGCCACTTCGGTATCCGGAGGCGGTGCCTCTGCGACATACCTCAGCTAGGCTCATTGCCAAAGAGTTAATGGAGATGTTTTCCCGTGTGGGCCTGCCAAAGAGGTTCTGACAGACCAAGGGACCCCTTTTATGTCCAAAGTAATGAAGGAACTGTGTAAATTGTTGCGTATAAAGCAGTTACGGACGTCCGTTTACCATCCGCAAACAGACGGTCTTGTTGAGAGGTTTAACCAAACTCTAAAAAATATGTTAAAAAGGGTGGTGTCTAGAGATGGGAAGGACTGGGACCTGCTTCTGCCCTATCTCATGTTCGCAGTGCGAGAGGTACCCCAGGCCTCTACTGGGTTCTCGCCCTTCGAACTGCTTTATGGCAGACACCCTCGGGGCCTGTTGGATATCGCCAAGGAAGCATGGGAACAACAGCCTGTCCCCCACAAAAGTGTCATTGAGTATGTCACCCAGATGCAGGAACGGATAGAAAGGGTGTTGCCGCTGGTCCGGGAGCATATGGAGGCAGCGCAACAAGCCCAGAGTAGGGTGTATAATCGTCAGGCTCGAGTGCGGGGCTTCCATCCGGGAGATCGGGTTTTGGTTCTGGTACCCACCCTTGACAGCAAGTTCCTAGCTAGGTGGCAGGGCCCCTATGAGGTGATCGAGAAGGTAGGGAAGTAAATTACAAAGTACACCAGCCAGGGCGGCGCAAGCCGGAGCAGGTGTACCACGTGAATTTACTTAAGCCGTGGAAAGATAGGGACACAGCCGGCGACCACAGCCCCCGGCCAGGGCTTCTAGGTGAAAGGGTCCAGCCCCACAGTTCGAGGCCTGTGAAGCAGTAACCACGGTAAAAATTGCAGACAGCCTGTCTTCCAAACAAGTTCAGGAAGTCAGGGAGTTCATCAGTCGGAACACGGATGTGTTCTCGGACCTCCCTGGCCGCACGTCTCTCATCCAACATGACATCGTCACTGAGCCTCAGGCCAAGATCCGGTTAAAACCATACCGGGTACCCGAGGCTCGGCGACGGACCATCGCGGAGGAAGTACAGTTAATGTTGAAGCTCGATGTCATTGAGGAGTCGAAAAGTGAGTGGGCCAGTCCCATAGTCCTAATACCCAAGCCGGATGGGACGTTGCGGTTCTGCAACGACTTTCGCAAGTTAAATGAAGTATCCAAGTTTGGCGCGTATCCCATGCCCGAGTAGGCGAGCTGGTTGAAAGTTTAGGACAAGCCCGTTATTTTTCTGTGCTGGACCTCACTAAAGGGTACTGGCAGGTACCCTTAGCGAGTCGGCTAAGGAAAAAACCGCATTTGTTACCCCGCAGGGCCTGTATCACTACAAGGTGTTACCCTTTGGCCTGCATGGCGCCCCGCCACTTTCCAAAGGTTAATGGACATAGTGCTGCGACCACATCGTCGGTGCGCCTCGGCCTACTTAGATGATGTAGTCATCCACAGCACCGACTGGGAAAGCCATTTACCCAAGGTGCAGGCGGTAGTGGATGCCCTGAGGAAAGCCGGACTGACCGCTAACCCAAAGAAGTGCTCCATAGGGTTAGAGGAGACAAAATATCTGGGATATGTAATTGGGCGGGAGTCATCAAACCTCAGGTAACCAAGGTAGAGGCCATTCGTAACTGGCCCCGACCGGTCACCACCAGGCAGGTAAAGTCGTTCCTGGGGATTGTAGGTTACTACATGAGGTTTGTGCCCCACTTTGCCACAATAGCAGCGCCGTTGACAGACCTCTTGAAGGGGCGAAAGTCTGGGAGGGTTAGCTGGAGTGAGAAGGCGGAGGAGGCTTTCGCCGCGTTGAAGTCGGCCCTGTGTGGGTCCCCGGTTTTGGTGACACCCGACTTCAACAAGGAGTTTGTCGTACAGACCGACGCCTCGGAGGTAGGCCTCGGTGCGGTACTGTCTCAGGAGGTCAACGGGGAAGAACATCCCGTTGTCTTCCTGAGCCGTAAGCTCAATCCCGCCGAGTCCAGATATAGTATAGTGGAGAGGGAGTGCCTGGCTATCAAGTGGGCACTCGAAAGTCTCCGCTACTACCTGTTAGGGAGGAGGTTCCGTCTGGTGACCGACCATTCCCCCTCAAATGGATGAGTCAGGCCAAGGAGAGGAATGCTCGGGTCACCAGGTGGTTCCTATCTCTTCAGAATTTCAAATTCTTCGTGGAACACAGGGCAGGCCGCTTGCAGGGCAATGCAGATGCCCTGTCCCGCGTCCACTGCCTCACGTGTGTTCACCCCTCAGGGTTGAACAAAGGGGGTGTGTAAGAGGGTGCAAGGTGTTGTTTTTGATAGCAGGTACGTGTCACCGAGGTTGCTGGCCTCGGTGAGGTAAGAGCCGGGGTTTTGGTCTGCAGCAGCTAGTGCTGCTCTGTTAAATAGCATGGCTGCAAAGCCGATCCGGGCCGGCTCTTACTGGGAGCAGCTAAAGAGTAGGGTGGGTGGCTGCTCCCCACGGTCCAGTCCATGTTTTGGGGCTGGGTATAAAACGCAGCCAGCAGCTGTGTCTGTGTGTGTGTGATTATCCTGGAGCCTGCAAACAGGGCTGAGGAATTCTCTGTCCTGGAGGAAGGAGCTCAGCAAGGTGGTGTTGCCCTGCGACCTGAAGGTGGAATCGCCTGCGGCTGAGCCGACTGCTAGGTGTGAACCCGCACCTAAACCACCCAAGGTGACTGGACCCTGTGTTGGCCTGTTTTTGGTTTTTCCACATGATTTCTGTTGTGTATGAACTGTCACCAAGAGACTGTTTTCTTTTCTGGTGTGCAAGTGTGAATAAAACACTGTTTGATGCACAATCTGGACTCCTTGTTTTGCCTCTAAACTGCACCCGCACCGCTGTCTACCAGAGCGACTCCCCACACAGGGAAAACCTAAGCTAGGTATCCATCCACAGACAGCTGTTTCGGGGTGTTGCCCCTCATCAGTGTGGAGTAGGATTCTGGCTAACCAGGAGCAATGCCTCGGAGACTACTCAAACACAACAATAGCTGATCTCAGGGAGACCAGCTACAAAAAACACCGCAGAGCCTCACTTAAGAGTCTCAACACTTAATATGGTGGATTTGGTGATCTCTGTAATGGAGACACCCCTTCGCTTGGTTTTCCTTTCTTTGAGGGATATCTGGCTTTCATTGTGTTGTAGACCCATAACTGGGGCTCCACATTTATTTTGCATATTCCTGTTTCCCAGGGAACTTTGCACTTCGGATTGCTGTGTTGAGACTCTTAAGTGAGGCTCCGCGGTGTTTTTTGTAGCTGGTCTCCCTGAGATCAGCTATTGTTGTGTTTGAGTGGTCTCCGAGGCATTGCTCCTGGTTAGCCAGAATCTTACTCCACACTGATGAGGGGCAACACCCCGAAACAGCTGTCTGTGGATGGATACCTAGCTTAGGTTTTCCCTGTCACATCCTTAAAGCTTGTAAAAAAGCGGGATCTTGACATAGGGGCCACTTAATATGGTGGATTTGGTGATCTCTGTAATGGAGACACCCCTTCGCTTGGTTTTCCTTTCTTTGAGGGATATCTGGCTTTCATTGTGTTGTAGACCCATAACTGGGGCTCCACATTTATTTTGCATATTCCTGTTTTCCAGGGAACTTTGCACTTCGGATTGCTGTGTTGAGACTCTTAAGTGAGGCTCCGCGGTGTTTTTTGTAGCTGGTCTCCCTGAGATCAGCTATTGTTGGTTTTAATAAGACAGATTTATTATCACCAACTTATGAAAGATAGTTTAGAAAATGAAGGGAGGGCGAACAGTTGACAACTCTAGGTTTTCCTTCCCTGGAGGGATATCTGACTTTCGTTGTGTTGAAGCCCCATAACTGGGGCTCCACAGTTATTCTGCATATCACTGTTTCCCAGGGAGCTTTGCACTTTGGATTGCTGTGTTAAGACTTTTAAAAGAGGCTCCACTGTGTTTTCTGTAGCTGGTTTCCCCAAGATGAGCTATTGTTTTGTTTAGTAGTCTCCTAGGCATTGCTCCCGGTTAGCCAGAATCCTACTCCACATTGATAAGGGACAACACCCCGAAACAGCTGTCTGTGGATGGATAACTGGCTTAGTTTTTTTTCCCTTGTCACATACTTAAGCCTCATGCAGACGTCGGTGGAACACGGTCTGTGAGATACCGGACTGGCATCCTGCTGAGTGCAAGAACACACAGTGTCATTGGTTGCTATGACGCTGTGCGCTTCGTGCCGCCGCTGCTGTACAGCAATACACTCGTTCCATCCATGTATTGCAGTAGAGCAGCGGCGGCACGAAGCGCACGGCATCATAGCAACCAATGACGCTGTGCGCTCCCGCACTCAGTAGGATGCCGGCATCTCACAGACAGTGTTCCACAGATGTCTGCATGAGGCTTTACAGTGTTTGTAACAGAGCTGGATCTTGACATAGGAGCCATTTAATATGGTGGATCTAGTGCTCTCTAAAACGGTGACACCCCTTTGCTCGGTTTTCCTTTCCTGGAGGCATATCTGGCTTTCATTGTGTTGTAGACCCAATACTGGGGCTCCACGGTTATTTTGCATATTTCTGTTTCCCAGGGAGCTTTGCTGTATTGATACTTAGATGATGCCCCGCTGTATTTTCTGTAGCTGGTCTCCCTAAGGGCTCTTTCACACTTGCGTTCTGAGGATCCGGCAGGCACTTCCGTCCCGCCGGATTCGTCAGAACGCAAGTGGACTGACAGCATTTGAAGACTGATCAGTTTCCTGATCAGTCTTCAACATGCTTTCACTGTTACCATGGCAGCCAGGACGCTACTGGAGTCCTGGCTGCCATGGTACTCAGCAGCAGTATACTTACCTGCGATGCGGCCGCCGGGCGCTCCGTAATGACGTCAGGTCCTGCGCCGCCCGGACCTGTGATGTCATAATGGAGCGCCCGGCGGCCGCAGCGCAGGTAAGTACACTGCTAGGTTGTACTTACCATGGCAGCCAGGACTCCAGTAGCGTCCTGGCTGCCATGGTAACCGATCGGAGCCCCAGCTTACACTGGGGCGCCGATCGGAACGGCTGGTGCGCATGCGCAGCGCTAAAAGTCGGATCCGGCGATGCGCCGAATCGACGTTTAGCTTAATGCCGGATCCGGAATAATGCTCTTCAATGGGCATTAATTCCGGATCCGGCATTGCAGCATGTCTTCCGGCTTTTTGGACGGAGATAAATCCGCAGCATGCTGCGCTTTTGTCAACGTTCAAAAAACGTTCACATACTAAACGGAAGACATCCGTTCAGGATGCATTGGGATTATCCTGATCAGTTTCTTTCCGTCCTAGAGCCCCGAGGACGGAACTCTAGGACGGAAAGAAACAACGCTAGTGTGAAAGAGGCCTAAGATCAGCTATTGTTTTGTTTGAACTCTAAAACAAGGCATTTTTCGGTCATAAGATACAAAGTTTCTTATATTCACCAGCACCATTAATTTATGTGAAAGTACAGTGACTGATTAACTGTACAGGAAAGTACAGCAGACTGAGCTTTCCTATACAGTGGTCCACCACAAAAAAGTATAGTTTGCACCATTGTTTCCAATGTCAGAAATATTTCTCAGGGAATGCTGCCCACATATAAGAACAAATGTGGTGTGAACATCGCTTTAGTCTAATGTTCCTGCCCTGGACTGCATCAAACATAACTGATTTCCTTTACTATAAAGTATAGCAGCATCTCCACAGTAAAGATCTTCATTATAGTTTGAAAGCTTGTGTGAAATGTATAACATATGGTGCACACATGTGTTGACAATGTTCATACTGTATGAAGACATATCTGGTTTACAGTATACCAGGCTACCAGACTGCATCTTTTTAAGGACTCCTGTACACAAACATATTTTTGGTCCGCATCCAATCCACATTTATTGTGGGTTGGATTCGGACACATTCACTTCAATGGGCCGCAAAAGATGTGGACAGCATACTGTGTGTTGTCCGCATCAGTCCTGTAGACAGGCTTTTTTTCCCATCATGAATAAAACATGATTTAAATAATAGGTAATTTTCTGATGACACATTTTCTTTAAAGGGAACCTGTCACCCTACATTTTGGGTATAGAGATGAGGACATGGGCCGCTAGATTGCCACTAGCAGGTCCCCAATATCCAGTCCCCATAGCTCTCTGTTCTTTTATTGTGTCAAAAAACAGATTTTAAAGTTATGCAAATTAACCTTAGATGAGTCCTGCTTGAGAGACGAGTTCAGCGAAGGAGCCCAGCACTGCCCCGCATCTCCTCCTTGCTCCCCAACGTCACGAAGCTAGAGCGCCGTAATCACGCAATGCGTGAGCTAGCGCATGCACAGTGTCGGCATTGTGTTCCTTCCGTGTGCTGGCATCAGCCTCAGGGAACGAACTGCACATACCGTAGCTCGCACATCGTGAGATTACGGCGCTCTAACTTCGTGACGTCGGGGAGCAAGGAGGAGATTCGGAGGATGCGGGGCGGTGCTGGGCTCCTTCGCTGGACTCCTCTCTCAAGCAGGACTCATCTAAGGTTAATTTGCATATCTTTAAAATAGTTTTTTTGACACAATAAAAGAACAGAGAGCTATGGGGACTGGATATTGGGGACGTGCTAGTGGCAATCTAGCAGCCCATGTCCCCAGCTCTATACCCAAAATCCAGGTCACAGGTTCCCTTTAGAAGTATATGTAATGCTGCTGTATAGTCACCTGCTTCCTAGTGTCAGGTCGTGGAGAAAAATCTATGTATCAGCACAGTAATCAAATAATCTGCTAAAGCAGCAACCAGGTGGACAGCATACTGTGTGCTTTCCGTATCAGTATATGTCCGTTCAGAGGTACCCGCAAAAAAAATAGAACATGTCCAATTCTTGTCTGTTTTACGGACAAGGATAAGACTGTTCTATAGAGGCCTGGACATTCCATTCCGCAGAATGCACATGGCCTGTATCCGTCTTTTGTGGATCTGCAATTTGTGTACCGCGAAACAGGCTACTGTCGTGTGCATGAGCCCTAAAGGAAATGTGTCACCAAAATGTTTTTCTGCCAGTTAAAACCGGATAGCAAGGGCAGGTTCTCGCATTCGCATTATAAATCCCGTTAGAGGGCTCCATTATAACAGAGTTATAACACAATATAACTGAATTTTAGGGCGGAATGCAAAACAGAAACCTATAAGAGGCATTCCGTTTTGCTCCATCCTAATACGTCTACGGACACACAACGGTTCAGTTTATTTCCGTTATTAATGATGGGAAAAAAAGCCCTGAAGACAGGGCTTTTTTTTCCCATCATGAATAAAACATAAAAACATGATTTTAATAATAGGTAATTTTCTGATGACACATTTCCTTTAAAAGTATATTTAATGCTGTCGTATAGTCACCCGCTTCCTAGTGTCAGGTCGTGGAGAAAAATCTATGTATCAGTACAGTAATCAAATAATGTACTAATGCAGCAATCAGGAGGACCTGAAAACTATTCTAGCATTTATTAGATCACTTCCCACCCCAGGCCAGTTATCACAATGCAATGGCATTTTTTCAATATAAAATGCTATTGGTTGGGCAGCTCACGTGGCTAGGATACTGGAATGCTGCCCGTTCTCAGCATGCTAGTCCTGTGCTTAACTTCACTGTCAATGCAATAGATCTACTGCTAACTAAACTGTAATATCATCTGCATTTCTTCTACTTATAAAAAAATATTTCTACGTACCATATGTTGGTAAGACAAAGATATTGAGTGGGACCATTGCTAGGATAAAGCAGCCAACTGTAATAAATGGAACTTCGTACCCAAATGTTTCATAGAGAAGTCCGCCGACTGGAGGACCCAAAACGAGACCCAGTCCAGTGAAAATTTCAAGAGAGCCCTGTGCAACAAATAGAAACATCATTTTACAGAAGTATGAAACAGACAAAAAAAAATTAAAGTGAAGGGGAAAAGATAGACGTTTGGTTACAGTGTTGCCCATAATTATTCAGACCCCTGGCAAATTTTGACTTAAAGTTACTTTTATTCAACCAGCAAGTCATTTTTGACGGCAAATGACATAGGTGTCTCCCAAAAGATAATAAGACGATGTACAAGAGGCATTATTGTGGGGAAAGAAAAAAGATTTACCAGCTTTTATTTACATTTGAGCAAAAAGTGTCCAGTCCAAAATTATTCATACCCTTCACAAACTGTCACAGTCTGTGGGAAAATGCAAAGTTCTATACCATTCCAAATAGTCCAAGCTGTTCTAAAGCATCCTAATTACCCTGATTAATTGGGAACAGCTGTTTTAATCAACTCAACAGGTAAAAAACAGCAGCTCTCTGCAGTTGGTTTGTGGACAGTCATGGCTAAGACAATGGAGCTCTGTGAGGACCTGCAGCTGCACATTGTGGCTGCTCACAAGTCAGGAAAGGGCTACAAGGCCATTTCTAAATGTTTTCAAGTTCCAGTGACTACAGTGCAAAGTATTATTAAAAAATACAAGATGTTCCGCACTGTGTAAAATCTCAGAGGACGTGGTCGGAAGCCAAAAGTGACACCTGTGCTGGCCAGGAGGATAGTGACAGAGGTGAAAAAGAATCAAAGGATCACCACCAAGGCCATCCTGGTGAATCTGAGCTCTGCTGGTGGCAATGTCTCAAGCAGACAATCCAACGGACACTGCACACTGCTGGGTTCCACGGATGCAGACCAAGGAGGACGCCACTTCTCCAGATAAGGCACACAAAAGCTCGCTTGGTCTTTGCAAAAGCTCATCTGGACAAAGAAGACGACTTCTGGTCTTCTGTGTTATGGTCAGATGAAACAAAAATTGAATCGTTTGGTCACAATGATGTTTCCTTCATTTGGCGTAAAAAAGGAGAAGCCTATTGGCTGAAAAACACCCCCAAAGCATTAGGTTCCTGCAGCATTAGGATGCCGTTCTTTGGGTTGGTTTTTCAGCCAATAGACCAGGGAGCCTAATCACAGTAAACGGCACCATGAAAAAAGAGCAATACATGAGGATTCTCAACGGCAACATCAGGCAGTCTGCAGAGAAACTTGGCCTTGGGCACCAGTGGACATTTCAGCATGACAATGACCCACAAAACACAGCAAAAGTGGTGAAGAAATGGTTAGCAGACAAGAACATTAACGTTTTGGAGTGGCCCAGCCAGAGTCCAGACTAGAATCCAACTGAGAATCTGAGGAGGAAGCTAAAGATCAGGGTGATGGCAAGAAGACCCTCCAACCTAAAAGATTTGGGGCTTATTGCTAAAGATAATTGGACAAAATTACCTGTGGAAACATGCAAAAAGCTGGGCTACAATTATAGGAAGCTTTTGATTGCAGTAATAGCCAATAAAGGATTTTATATTGATTATTGAGAAGGGTATGAATAATTTTGGACTGGACACTTTTTGCTCAAATGTAAATAAAAGCTGAGAAATGTATTTCTTACCACAATAATGCCTCTTGTACATCGTATTATTATCTTTTGGGAGACACCTATTTCATTTCCCGTCAAAAAATTACTTGCTGGTTGAATAAAAGTAACTTTAAGTTAAAATTTGCAAGGGGTATAAATAATTATGGGCAGCACTGTATGTAGAGAATGATAATTGGTGCTCATTATCCCATTCCTTTGGCATCTTTGTCAACTAGTCACAAAGCTGACCATACACATTAGATTAATGCATGCCAAGTAACACAGAGCCTGATAGATTGGCAATCAGGAAACCCCAATATACAAGGAAATGAATCAAAGAAATCACAAAAAGAATAGTTCCCTTTAAAACTTCACTTTCAACACCCTTAGAGAAAAATAAGGTAAATACCCCAAAAAGATGTCCCTTTCTAAAGCGGAACACCCGCTCTGATAAGGGCGATCCCACTGTCTTCATAGCTATCCCTATCACACCCTATATGATAACTCGGGTGCCACAGGAGCAGTAGTGGGATCAACTATCAAAATGAAGGTATACAGAACAAATACCCAAACAATAAATTAATATATACCTAATATACATGAAAGATGGAAGCTCTGTGCACAAATATTTGATCAAATGTGTGTTGGGCCCATCTACCAACATCAAGGTGGCTTCTGCAGATGGGTACCTAACACTAACAATACTGACTCTCCTGGGCCTAACATAAGCCTACAATGTTCAGGGCGGTGTAGGAAACAGCTATATTTATACTCTGCTTAGAGCATCTGGTTCTTACACCATCCTGAACATTGTAAGCTTAGGTTAAGCACAGGAGAGGCAGCTGTTAGCCTGCAGAAGCCACAATGACATTGGTAGATGGGCCCGACACACGTTTGATCAAAAGAGCTTCCATTTTTCATGTATAGCACTACTGTAATCCAAAATAATCCCTAATTCCTGATTCTAATGTTTGCTTGTATAACAGTGTGCTTCCATAATTATTTTGTATTTTGTTTGCTGTCTGCATGTTAGCTTTATGGATGTGTACCTGTGACTTTGTATGTGCTACTCTAAATTTTCTTGCTGTATGTGGTGCCAGGATGCTCCATCAGTTGATGCAGCCTTGGCACCTACACTTGCTATGAAGGGGTGTGTAACATCACGAAGAGGGGGGAGTGATGTACACTGATGAGCAAAAGAGTAACAATGTTTTGAACTTTTGAATTTCAGGCTTCATATCTCACCATCCACTACAGCTTCGAACATGAGACTACCATAATTTTATAGACAATTATCTTGGTTATCTCATACATAAATTGGACTTGCAGCTATTTAACATATGATTAGTTATGCAGATTCTTGTCATGTAACTGCATTGTTACTGTTTTGTTCCTGGTGACTGAACAATCTTTTTCTTCTTGTATATGACAAATTACCACCTGTTCTCACATTCCCTAACAGTTCAGTGTGTTATTAGGCTGATTCCCAAGCGAAGGGTCACTGGTTCGAATCCAGGAGCAGCATGAAGAAGAGAAACGGCATAATCCAACTAATCGACAACGTTATCTCGGCAAAGAAAATTGCCAAACTGCATCATGTGAGTACCATGACAGTGGGAAGAATACAAAATCAAGTCCATCCATCAATTCCAAAGCCAAGAGGTGAACATCCAGGCAAAATATCAGCGTCAACAAATGGGCTCATCAAAAGGTCTATCAGTTCTGGCGCAACAAACACAGCAGTGGAGGTGGCTCGTATGCCTTAGAAAAGTAAGATCATAAACATCCAAGCAAGGTAAAGATTCAACTTCAATATTGTCATAAGAAGCGTTGGCTCAAGTTTGCAAAACAGTATGAACAGTGGACAGTAGAAGTTGGAAACGGGTGATTTTAAGTGATGAGACGAAAGTCAACAGACTGGGTTCTAATTAGAGTTGTTTCGGTACCAAAATTTTGATTCGGTATCGATACCATAAAAAAGTATTGCGATACTCGATACCACGCAAAAAAAAAAAAATGCCCAAAAAAGCTGCATGCATTCCTCATTTTATGGAACGTCCGGCCAATAATACAACAGTCCGATCCTATTTTTTTAATAGTTTGGACTTGAGAAGTAGCAATATGTAATATTTTATATGTAAGATTGTGAAAGGGGGTATATTTTGGTGTACTTTTTTAACTTTGATTTTTTTTTTTACAGTTTATTTATTAACTATTTCCTCCTTAGGGGCTAGAACCTGGGATCTTTTAATCCTATTCACCCTAATAGAGCTCTATCAGGGTGAATAGGATCTCACCCTCTCCCTGCTGCCCTGTGCACACAGCAGCAGGGAGCAGACTATGGCAGCCAGGACTTCAGTAGCGTCCTGGTTGCCATGGTAACTGATCGGAGCCCCAGCATTACACTGCTGGGGCTCCAATCACTACAACTGCCACCAATGAGGAGAAGGTGAGGGGACCCTGTGGCCACTGCCACCAATGCTTTTAATACTGAGGGGAGGGAGGAGTGGGAGCGCACTGGCACCAATGTATTTAATACTGGGGGCGCCACTGGCCACCATGAGGAGTGATTTACTATAATAGATGCGGGCAGAAGAAGCTCGTGCCGACCTGCTGCAGGCCGGGCGCTGCGATCAGCGGAGTCACAGGCAGCTGGCGTTGCGGTTCTCACGTGCCTGCATCTATGCACACTGCTACAAAGTAAACTCTCATTGTGGCCAGTGACCGCGCTCCTCCTCCCGTCTCTCTTCATTAGTGGAAGCAGCACAGGGGAGGGAGAAACTGCCTCCTTCTCCCTGTGCTGCCGAGGAGAACATGGCACGCTGAGGCGGCGCAGTACGTTATCTGATGCTGGGCTGTGCAGTAGCGCAGCCCAGTATCGATGAAATACTAATCCTGGTATCGAGCTCGATACCAGAGAAAAGTATCGATTGGGTATCGAAACTTCGATACCCGAAACAACCCTAATTCTAATGGGTGCAAATGGGTCTGGAAGAAACAAGGGAAAAAGGCGACTAACGGATCAAGAAACTCAAGGAATTGTCAAGTTTAGTGAAGGAGGTCTGATGATATGGGGTTGTTTCACAGCAAAAGGAGTTAGATACTTGACCAGGATCGATGGTGATCTCAATGCTGAGCTATATGTGAGTATCCTATGTGGTAAGGTGCAAGGTACTGTGGTCGATGGCAGGTACGTGTCACCGAGGTTCCTGGCCTCGGTGAGGTAAGAGCCGGGTTTTTGTTGCGTGTCAGCAGCAGCTAGTGCTGTTTTGACACATTGCTATTTAGTTTGGCTGCAAAGCCAATCCGGGCCGGCTCTTACTGGGAGTAGGCAAAGAGTTGGGTGGGTGCCTACTCCCCACGGTCCAGGCCGGGTTTTCCCGGGCCTTTATAACACAGCCAGCAGCTGGGAGTAAGTGTGTGGTGATTATCCTGGAGCTGGTGTTAGGCTGTGGAATCATTTGCGTTTGGGAGTTCTGATCCATTCTGTGCTGTGTGGAGTTCACGCTGGAAGCAAAAGCCCAAGCAAGGAGGAGTGCAGACGGCCTGGAAGCATGAGGTCGATCGCCTTGCGGCTGGACTGACAGCAAGGTGCGAACCAGCACCTAAAACCTCCCAGGTGACTGGAGCCTGTTTTGGACTGTCTTGTTTTTCCTCATGATTTCTTATGTGTGTGAACTAACACCAAGAGACTGTTTATTGTTTATTTTGTGCAAAGTGTGAATAAAACACTGGTTATTGCACTTTCTGGACTCCTTGTTGCCTCTGTACTGCACCCGCACCGCTATCTACCAGAGCGACTCCCCACATTTAGTGTCGGATGCGGGCATGCGCAGTGAGGCTGGCGTGAACGCCGAACTTTGTTTGTTTTGCTGAGCAAAAGTGAATGTCATATGTCAAGCCGGCAAAGTTTCAACACGTGAACCCTGACAAAATGGAGGCAGTTGTAAAAGCTCTCGTGGAGGCCAATTTACAGCAGCGGGAGGCCAACAAGCAGCAGCAGGAGACAAACCAGCTGCTGTTGCAACATGTAATGGCTTTGCAAGCGACTGGAGCCTCTCACCGTGCCCATGATGCCCGGAAGCGGTCCGTGCGGCGATTCCCAAGATGACCCCGAGGACGATGCTGAGACCTACCTGGCAGTCTTCGAAAAAGTGGCCGTGAGGAGAAGCTGCTCCGCGACCAGTGGGCTGAGGTGGTCGCTCCGTTCCTGGCTTCGGACCCCAGCAGGTGTTTTTCGACTTGGCGGACGACCAAGCGGCCGATTATGACACCATGAAAGGAGAGATCCTGGCCAGGCTGGGGGTGAACGTGCTGGTCCGCGCTCAAAGAGTCCACCAGTGGGACTTTAAAACGACTGAACCTGCTAGGCCGCAGTACTACGATCTGCTGCACAGGCTGCAAAAGTGGCTGCAGCCCGAGTCTACTGAGTCCCACTGTCATGTTGGATCGCCTGTTGGCGGACATCTTTTGGAGGGCCCTGCCTTATCCCTCCAGCACTGGGTCGGCCAGGCGTCTCCGGTAAGTGCCCTGGAGATGGTCGACCTGGTGGAGCGTTACGAGGCCACCAGAAACCTGCAGGGAGTCCTGCTGGGAAGGGGCAAGTCAAACCCGGAGGCCTCCACCCCAGTTCCGGCGACCGGCGACAGAGAGACCTGCACGGCATGTACCCCCTGCGGATCCGCCTCCCGTGGTGTGCTGGAGGTGTCAGGAGCCAGGCCACATCAGGGCCGACTGTCCGCATCGGGGTGAGCCGATGGAGGTGAACTACGGGGGTCGCCACTCCCTGTATGCACGGAAGCTGTGCGCAACTGGCACCCGTGAGGTGCAGGACAATAACCACCTGTGTCAGGTAGAGGTGGGAGATTCTCTGGCGGTGGCCCTGCTGGACTCCGGGAGTCTAGTCTCCCTGGTAAGGGCTGCCCTGGTACGGCCTGCGGAGTATACCGGCCGTAAAATCGGGGTCCTGTGCATCCACGGAGACTTAAAAGACTACCCCACTGCACTAGTGACTTTGTCCACAGCGGCTGGTAAGTGGACCCACGAGGTGGCTGTCGCTACTAAACTCCCACATGAACTAATAATTGGGAGAGACTTCCCTGGTTTTCCGTCACTATGGCCTGAGGTGAAAGTGACTAATAGCCCTGAGACAGGGGTAACCCTAGCAGAGTGGCCTGGTTCCAGTGGGAGGCCAGAGCCCTGGGAGCCCGAGTCCGAAGGGCCTGTGGTAGGGGTGACCACCACTTCTGTGATAGAGGGGAGACATCCCCACTGAGTGTAATGGTGGGAGACATGGAGGACTTGCCACCAGGGCCTGAGTTGGCAGACCTCCACGTCTCCGGAGATAATTTTGGGACCGCACAACACCGGGACCAAACCCTAACCAGGGCCTGGGAAAGTGTTGTAATGATTGATGGTAAACCCCAGAAACCTGGGGCTGAATTAATGTTCCCACGATTTATTGTTCTTCAGGATATGTTGTATCGGGTGAACCAAATCCGAGGTGAGCCCGTTGAACAGTTGGTGGTGCCCACCACATATCGCAAGCTTGTTATGGAGCTTGCCCACCAACATGTTCTTGGGGGACACATGGGGTGGCAGAAAACGCAGGACCGCGTACTACAGCGATTTTACTGGCCCGGTTTGTTTAAGGAAGTAGAGGAGTTCTGTAAGTCCTGTCCGACCTGTCAGGTAAATAGCCCCCAGCCGCATTACAGAAGTCCCCTGGTCCCTCTCCCAATAATTGAGGTCCCATTCGAGCGTATTGCCATGGATCTGGTCGGACCCGTACCGAAGTCTGCTAGGGGTCACCAACATATCCTGGTGATTCTGGACTATGCTACTCGATATCCAGAGGCGGTGCCTCTGCGACATACCTCGGCTAAGCTCATTGCCAAAGAGTTAATGGAAATGTTTTCCCGTGTGGGCCTGCCAAAAGAGATTCTGACCGACCAAGGGACCCCTTTTATGTCCAAAGTTATGAGGGAACTGTGTAAATTGTTGCGTATAAAGCAGTTACGGACGTCCGTTTACCATCCGCAAACAGACGGTCTTGTCGAGAGGTTTAATCAAACTTTAAAAAATATGTTAAAAAGGGTGGTGTCTAGAGATGGGAAGGACTGGGATCTGCTTCTGCCCTATCTCATGTTCGCAGTGCGAGAGGTGCCCCAGGCCTCTACTGGGTTCTCGCCCTTCGAACTGCTTTATGGCAGACACCCTCGGGGCCTGTTGGATATCGCCAAGGAAGCGTGGGAACAACAGCCTGTCCCCCACAAAAGTGTCATTGAGTATGTCACCCAGATGCAGGAACGGATGGAAAGGGTGTTGCCGCTGGTCCGGGAGCATATGGAGGCAGCGCAACAAGCCCAGAGTAGGGTGTATAATCGTCAGGCTCGAGTACGGAACTTCAAACCGGGAGATCGGGTTTTGGTTCTGGTGCCCACCCTTGACAACAAGTTCCTAGCTAGGTGGCAGGGCCCCTATGAGGTGATCGAGAAGGTAGGGAAGTAAATTACAAAGTACACCAGCCAGGGCGGCGCAAGCCGGAGCAGGTGTACCACGTGAATTTACTAAAGCCGTGGAAAGATAGGGACACGGCCGGCGACAACAGCCCCGGCCAGGGCTTCTAGGTGACAAGGGTCCAGCCCCACAGTTCGAGGCCTGCGAAGCGGTAACCACGGTAAAAATTGCAGACAGCCTGTCTTCCAAACAAGTTCAGGATGTCAGGGAGTTCGTCAGTCGGAACACGGATGTGTTCTCGGACCTCCCTGGCCGCACGTCTCTCATCCAACATGACATCGTCACTGAGCCTCAGGCCAAGATCCGGTTAAAACCATACCGGGTACCCGAGGCTCGGCGACGGGCCATCGCGGAGGAAGTGCAATTAATGTTGAAGCTCGATGTCATTGAGGAATCGAAAAGTGAGTGGGCCAGTCCCATAGTCCTAATACCCAAGCCGGATGGGACGTTGCGGTTCTGCAACGATTTTCGCAAGTTAAATGAAGTGTCCAAGTTCGATGCGTATCCCATGCCCCGGGTAGACGAGCTTGTTGAGAATTTAGGACAAGCCCGGTATTTTTCTGTGCTAGACCTCACTAAAGGGTACTGGCAGGTACCCTTAACGGAGACGGCCAAGGAAAAAACGCTTTGTTACCCGCAGGGCCTGTATCATTACAAGGTGTTACCCTTTGGCCTGCATGGCGCCCCGCCACCTTCCAAAGGTTAATGGATATTGTGCTGCGACCTCATCGTCGGTGCGCCTCGGCCTACTTAGATGATGTAATCATCCACAGCACCGACTGGGAAAGCCATTTGCCCAAAGTGCAGGCGGTAGTAGATGCCCTGAGGAAAGCTGGTCTGACCGCCAATCCAAAGAAGTGTGCGATTGGGTTGGAAGAGACCAAATACCTGGGATATGTTATTGGGCGGGAGTCATCAAGCCGCAGGTAACTAAAGTAGAAGCCATACGTAACTGGCCCTGACCGGTCACTGCCAGGCAGGTAAAGTCCTTCCTGGGAATTGTAGGGTACTACATGCGGTTTGTGCCCCACTTTGCCACAATAGCAGCGCCATTGACAGACCTATTGAAGGGGCGAAGGTCTGGGAAGGTTAGCTGGAGTGAGAAGGCGGAGGAGGCTTTCTCTGCTCTGAAGTCGGCCCTGTGTGGGTCCCCGGTTTTGGTGACGCCCGACTTCAAGAGAGAATTTGTGGTACAGACCGATGCCTCTGAAGTGGGCCTCGGGGCTGTACTCTCTCAGGAAATCAATGGGGAGGAGCATCCCGTGGTTTTCCTGAGTCGCAAACTCACCCCAGCCGAGACCAGGTACAGTATAGTGGAGAGAGAGTGCCTGGCCATCAAGTGGGCACTAGAGTCTCTCCGCTATTACCTGCTAGGGAGAAAGTTCCGTCTGGTGACCGACCATTCCCCTCTAAAGTGGATGTGCCAGGCGAAAGACAGGAATGCTCGGGTCACCAGGTGGTTCTTGTCGCTGCAGAATTTCAAGTTTTCGGTAGAACACAGGGCAGGCCGCTTGCAGGGTAACGCCGATGCCCTGTCCCGCGTCCACTGCCTCACTTGTGTTCACCCCTCAGGGTTGAACAAAGGGGGTATGTGGTAAGGTGCAAGGTACCGTGGTCGATGGCAGGTACGTGTCACCGAGGTTCCTGGCCTCGGTGAGGTAAGAGCCGGGTTTTCTTGCGTGTCAGCAGCAGCTAGTGCTGTTTTGACACATTGCTATTTAGTTTGGCTGCAAAGCCAATCCGGGCCGGCTCTTACTGGGAGTAGGCAAAGAGTTGGGTGGGTGCCTACTCCCCACGGTCCAGGCCGGGTTTTCCGGGCCTTTATAACACAGCCAGCAGCTGGGTGTGTGTGTGGTGATTATCCTGGAGCTGGTGTTAGGCTGTGGAATCATTTGCGTTTGGGAGTTCTGATCCATTCTGTGCTGTGTGGAGTTCACGCTGGAAGCAAGAGCCCAAGCAAGGAGGAGTGCAGACGGCCTGGAAGCATGAGGTCGATCGCCTTGCGGCTGGACTGACAGCCAGGTGCGAACCAGCACCTAAAACCTCCCAGGTGACTGGAGCCTGTTTTGGACTGTCTTGTTTTTCCTCATGATTTCTTATGTGTGTGAACTAACACCAAGAGACTGTTTATTGTTTATTTTGTGCAAAGTGTGAATAAAACACTGATTATTGCACTCTCTGGACTCCTTGTTGCCTCTGTACTGCACCCGCACCGCTATCTACCAGAGCGACTCCCCACACCTACAAGACAAGTTACTTTATACACTCGAGTACTATGGTTATGAAAAGGATGACAGAGTTCCAGCAGGACAAAGACCCGAAGCATACGTCTAGATTGGTGTAGAAATGGTTCAGTACCCAGACCTCAACCCAATTGAACACTTGTGGGTTGAGTTGAAGAAAAAGTTGTATTCATACACAAGTGAGTCGACCAGTATGCATCAACATTGGGAACCTGTAGAAAAGACCTGGGAACAGATTTTGGTTGAGATATGCTTAAATCTGATCGAGAGCATGTCCAGAAGGATTGAGGCAGTGTTGAAAGCCAAAAGGTGGATTTACTAAATACTAACAAAATAATTAAAATTTAGAATTTTAGGAGCAAAACAGTAACAATGCAGTTACATGACAAAAATCTGCATAACTAATCATATGCTAAATAGTTGCAAGTAAAATTTATGTATGAGATAGCCAAGATTATTGTCTATAGCGGATAGTGAGATGTGGAGCCCGAAAGTCAAAAGTCCAAAACATTGTTACTCTTTTGCTCATCAGTGTATCAAGAAAGAGGTTTAATCTTTGGAGAAAATGGTTGGGGCGCTTGGGAAAGGGGCATGTCCATGGTGGGCACTCTTCAACTCACACATGTCAACTGGATTAATGTTGAACCCAACAATTTTGATAGGATCAGACAACCATTTAAAGGGGTTTTCCGTTAATAATTATATTTGTGTAATGCCCCAGGATGCCTCCTGAAAAAGAAGATTCATACTTACCTGCTCCACGCTGCTCAGGTCCTCCACTGTCTCCAATCCATCTTCCAGTCCCCTCACTGTTTACATCGGGCTAGCCATGGGCATGGTCAAATGCACCACGCCACCCAATGTGAGGTGCCCACAAGCAGCAAGTCCCTGCTGAAGCTAGTCATTGGCTGGAGAAGAGCATGTGACCATGCCCACGGCTAGCCAGATGTAAACAGTGACGGGACTGGAAGATGGAGACAGTGGAGGACCTGAACAGCGTGGGGCAGGTAAGTCTAAATCTTTTTCTGCAAGAGGCAGGCTGCACACAGTACATAAAATGTAGATATTATGGGAAAATCCTTATGGGTTGTCCCACCATTCTACCCAATGGAAAACGTAGGGGAGGAAAAAGGTTGGGCTGCTGATATCAACAATCTCATGGGAGATACGTCTGACAGTGGCTTTCTCCCTTCGTGCCATTTACCACACATGCACATTTGGCCAGGCCAAGCGAGCATGTACTTGAAGAGGGGTTGGAACTGTCGGCTGAATCTAAAGTGTATGGCCAGTTTAAGTAACAAGCACACGGCTGTTATCTTCATGTATCATGTTGTAATTCAGCTGACTTACCAATACAGTGGCTATATTGTTAGGAAATGCCTTGGCCAGAATAGAAGATGATGCTGTTATTGAAGCACCAAAGCCCACAGCATCCACGCATCTCACCAAAAGGCACAATACTATGAATATTGTTCCGTCAGGTGCTTTGTCGAGCAATCTGGAATAAGAAATAAAAAATAAAAATAAAATATATATATATACATAAATACACGCACATACATAGATATGGATATGTAGATATAATATATATAGAAATCAACTAATTCAGCAATATTTTTACATTAAAGTGGTTGTCCAGCCTTTTTGAAGTAAAGTGCTATTCTCAGGATAGGCCATCACTAGCTGATTGGAGGCAGTCTGGCACCCCGCACCCCTGTGTCGCTAAAACTACACTGCACCGTCAACATTGTAGTGGACCGCACTCCTTACTGCAGCGCTGCTCCAACTGAAGCACCCCAGACCCCCACTCATCAGCTAGTGGTGGCCTATCCTGAGAATTGGGGCCATCACTTAAAAAAGGCTGGACAACTCCTTTAAACAACAAACAAGTTATGTGAAGAATTTATGAATGCTTTTGGGAATATGATATTTTTATCCAATTCCATTCATTTTACAGAGACTGATGAATGAACAATGCACTACAGAAAACCTAACCTGATACAAATGCCTCGCTGTTCAATCACATGACGTGATGCATAATGACATAAAAGACACATTGTTGGCCAGAACCAGATTATAAGGAGCACAGAAGAAGCAAGTGCCTAGGGGCCTCCACCACCCGTTTTTACTAATATATTACAACTGGACGGAGTTCTGATGCCCCATCATTTAGAACTACTACCTAAAAGAAATCCAGTGGTCAGGCATGCAGGTTCATCGATCAGCAGTGCACATACCACTGACTCCCTTATGCTTGAAAAGAACAGACTAGTTATCTATGCATTATATGACACTGTTACTGGGAAGCGTTTGCCCAGCGGACCCACAATCCTTAACCTGACGCTGATGTATATTTCAGGGAATTCATTGAAACGTACCCAAAAAGAATTGTGACAACTCCGGAAATGGTTAAACCAGCCACAAACATAAATTTTGCTCCAATCTGAACAATCTGGAACATAAAAAAATATATTTTTAGACATAGAAACATAGAAACATAGAATGTGTCGGCAGATAAGAACCATTTGGCCCATCCAGTCTGCCCAATATACTGAATACTATGAATAGCCCCAGGCCCTATCTTATATGAAGCATGGCCTTATGCCTATCCCATGCATGCTTAAACTCCTTCACTGTATTTGCAGCTACCACTTCTGCAGGAAGGCTATTCCATGCGTCCACTACTCTGTCAGTAAAGTAATTCTTCCTTATATTACTTTTAAACCTTTGCCCCTCTAATTTACAACTATGTCCTCTTGTAGCAGTTTTTCTTCTTTTAGACAACAAAATTATTGTGCTTAATACAATATCATTTTCAGAAGTCCAAGCGTAAGGGTGGATTTGCTAAGAATTACTGTACCTTGCATGCGGCCATATTTACCTATAGTCACAATAGCGTTGTACCTCTTGACAACCTGACGTAAAGACATCTGATAATATACATATGCATGTACCAAACGGCACACATTCATGTAACTTACAGATATTAAAGGGGTTGGCTCATTTCATACAATGATGGTATATCACTAGAATGTGCCATCAGCGTCAGATAGGAGTGGGTCCTGCACCTATCTCCAGAACAGGGCCCTCAAATGCATGAAGAACAGCTACACATGCCCGGCCCCCTCCATGCACCACTATAGGACTTCAAAAATACAAATGCGTGTCGCTCGGCTGCCTTTTGAAGTCCTAAGCCATGAATTGAGAACACGCCACCCATAAGCGTTATGCTCTCCCTCACGTTGGAGCTTTGTTGTGGAGATAGGAGCATGTCCAGGGGTGGGAGCCGCACCTATGTGATGGCATATCCTAGCTATATGCCATCAACGTATGAGATGAGCCAACCCCTTTAAGCATGCTACAGGGGGCTCTAAAGGTAATTAACGGTGTTTAATGTCAGCCGTCTGATTTTGCTGGGACTGACCAACCATCTAATGTGTACGGGGACCTCCCAATTTTGCCGTCAGGGGAAAAAAGGATGGGGATGCTAGATTTTAACATGCCCAATCTTTTTGTTCCTCAGAGAGACTAGCCTCTGCCAGAGTTATCAGGCAGCAGTTTATCCCCCCGCCCTATGGAATACACATACATGCTTGGCCGAGGATGCGCGTGTACGGGTGGTTCAGTAGGAATCGGTCAACTATGGACTCTTTTGCACTTGTGTTGTACATGTAACACGATCATCCACTGAGCAGTGTGGATGAAATGAGAATCTGGACCTTACTAGGAATAGATCATCAAAACCAGTGATTAGGTTTCCCGTCTAGTTATAATGGTAATCCCTTGCTATCTTATACTAAAGTAGGCTAGGAATGATCCCGTAAAAATGATATAACTGCAAGCACAGGCCTGGCCTATCAGGAATACTTGTTGAACGCAATCAATACATTGCATTTTTGCTTTAAATTATAAGCCACTTAAAGGGGTTTTTCAAGATTTTTTAATAGCTGTCATAGTGCAGTGGGCTGTATGAGATAAATAAAATAAAAACACACACCTTTTAAATGTCCCCCCACTTTTATCTAAACTGGGCTTCCAGCGTTTATGTGCCATTCATTGTTCCCATGACTGTTGCAGCCAATGATCAGCCTCCAGATAATGTGCGCATGAACAGCACATGACTACTGCAGGCCAGTGATTGGCTGCAGTGATTGGCACCTGAGGGGTTAATTGCCGCGGATCACAGCCATCTATCAGAGGCAGGGTCTGGGCAATGTGCTTGTAATGTCTGCGTTTGTAATATCTCAAACCTTATTATCATTGGTGGCCAGTACGCCCTCAGCCCCCCCTGTCCACAGTATAAAAAACATTGGTGGCCAGTGCGCCCTCCCCCATCCCCCCTCCTCCCCCCCCCCCCATCCCTTCAGTATTGATATCATTGGTGGCAGTGGCCACAGGGTCCCCCACCTCCTCTCTTCTGATCGGAGCCCCAGCAGTGTAATGCTGGGGCTCCGATCGGTTACCATGGCAGCCAGGACGCTCCTGAAGCCCTGGCTGCCATGGTCAGCTCCCTGCTGCTGTGTGCCCATAGCACAGGGCAGCAGGGACAGTGTAAGATCCTATTCACCCTGATAGATCTCTATTAGGGTGAATAGGACAAGGGATGTAAAGAGCCCAGGTTCTACCCCTAAGGGGGAAATAGTAATAAAATAAAAAGTAAAAAAATTTAAAATAGTAAGAAACACCAAAATATTAAGTATAAATTAACCCTTTTCCAATTTTACATATAAAATATATAAACAATAAATAAAAAAACATATTGCCGTACCCAAAAAGTCCAAACTATTAAAATATTTTTTTTAAAAGCGTTGGACGCTGTAACAGAAAAAAAAAATTCAAAAATTAAAATGCGCAAAATATCGGTATAAAATATCGGCTATCGGCCTGAAAGTTCACAGAATATCGGTATCGGCTCTAAAAAATCAATATCGGTCGACCCCTATTAAGGAGCAATTTCCCAGTGTCCGTTGGCTCCCCTGAGGAAGCTGATGAGAAACACATGTCGGGGTGCGTTGTGGAGGTGCCATTTATCCGGGTCTGTACATTTAGATACAATGGAATGATTTATGGGGTACACCACATTGTGGTCCCATTGATTTTTCATATGTACCATCTCTACTTGTTTTGTTTATTTAGATCTATATATGATAGCGGCTCTGCACCTCCTCATGGTTTTGCATGTCAGTGCCTTTTTATGTTGGTTTTACATGCTTGTTAATAGATACATTTTTGCATGATCTGTGTCAGCAGTGTGTCAAATTTTGATGAATCAGTGTTTGGTGTATTCGCTTTGCACCTGCAACTTTATTGTTTATTTTAGGCCCCATTTGATAGGCGTGTTTTGTTTTCTATATGCCACTTTGTTCTATTTATACATACAATTGTGTACTTGCATATTGTACCAGTTTTATGCTTATTGACATCCTCCTTGAGTATAAAATGCCAGACGAATTGAATTTAGATATTGTCCAGATATCAGAGGATGGCTATTACATTAGATATTGAATTAACACCCTCTCTTTGTTACTGGCTTGTTTTGAAGGGATGGCTGGTTCCCATATCAGGACCTCTATAGGGCATTTGGAGGGTTCCAGATAGAGGGATCACCCTTATTAGGGTGGCTATTCCGTCTGTTTGCTAGGCAGGGCCAATATAGAAATATAGATTAGGGTGCAAGTAGGGTGAGAATCCCTCCCCCAGCACTGCCATATCTTTTTTCATAATTGAGCCATTAATCGGGCTACTTTTAATACATATCATTAAAGATTAGGTTTTATGATAGCTACTCTGTGAAGTTACAATCTATCCTTTGCTTGTCATTATCTGGATTTGCTGACTCCTGCTTTGTCAGATCTGTGATCGGCAGAACATTTACAAGGCGAGTAGAAGTTTATCTTTATTTTATATAGCCCGTTGCTCTCTGGTACTTTTTTTATTGGATACACTTTTAATTGAGAAAACACTTAAGCTATGGTTTTTCAGAAAAGAAAATGCACAAAATACTAATATATTCTTATATAACAAAAAGAAAGCACACAAACAATAGACATTAATGGAAGATGGGAAAAATACACTTACATATTTTCCTAGTATTAGCGAGCTTACAAAATTACACAATGCAAAGCTGCCAAATATGACGCCGATCATTGTGTCACTGACACCTTTCTTCACTGCCTATAATAAAAAAACAAACAAAAAAAAAACACAGAAATAAAATAATTATATTTGCATAATGCATTAATGCATTTTTACAAACAGAGAAGTACAAACATACCTTTTGTTTCTCTTTTATTATCAGGGGTAGTGAGAACGTGAACTTTTATTCTGCTAAACCAGGCATGCTAAACCTGCAGCCCTCCAGCTGTTGCAAAACTACAACTCCCAGCATGCCCGAACAGCTTACAGCTAGTAGCCTACAGCAGGGCATGGTGGGAATTGTAGTTTTACAACAGCTGGAGGGCCGCAGGTTGAGCATGCCTGTGCTAAACTATGCTCCTTAAAGCTGCTGTCCCACAAAAAAAATCTACATATTTCAAACCATATCAATACTGTTGTAATTGCCTTTGACTAAAAATTTTATGTAGCTACAGTCATTCAATAAAATGTATCTGTATAGCGTCACCGGCAGTTTGTTCTTTTCCTCATTTCTCTGCCCACTGCGCTATAGTGGTCACACATGCTCAATTCTATCCTTCAACTCCACTAGTCATATTTTCTCATATTTTTAGAAGCTGTGACAATTACAGGACGCATACCCAGAGCAAGGACAGGTCCCCTTAGTTGCCTATTGGAGCAATGAATGGGGAGATCTCTGGATCCATATGAGGTACCAGGCTGGTTGTAGGTATGTTAGAAAGAGATTGTCATGTGCTATATGATGGCATAGTTTCATTTTAACATGAATCACAGGATTATCCCTGTAAATGCAATGAAGGCGGGGCTTCACTATTACGTGTTCTCTGCATTGAGCTGCTACACAGCCCCTCGCCTCTACTCTGAGTGACAGATGAAGATACCTGCTGTTTGTTCTTTTCCGTATTTTTTGTCCGTCTTAATGAGCTGATAGAACATGCTCAGTTTAAAGGGGTTGTCCGGGTTCAGAGCTGAACCCGGACATACCCATAATTTCACCCAGGCAGCCCTCTGATGTTAGCATCGGAGCATCTCATGCTCCGATGCGCTCCCTTGCCCTATGCTGGATCGCACAGGGCAAGGGCTCTTTTGTTCAGTGACGTCACCGGCTCTGATGGGCGTGCTTTAGCGCTGCCCTAGCTGTTTTACAGGCTAGGGCAGTGCTAAAGCCCGCCCATCAGTGCCAGTGACTTCACCGGGCTTCCTGGCAGCCCAATGGAGAGCCGGTTCGTCACCGGAAGTCTAGAGAATGTCTTTGCCCTGCGCAATTTAGCGCAGGGTAAAGGAGAGCATCGGAACGTGAACTGCTCAGTCAAGGGGGCTGTGAAAATGGAAGTATGTCCGGGTTCAGCTCTGAACCCGGACAACCCCTTTAAATCTTCAACTGCCACTTCCCATATGTTCTGCAGCAGAAAGGACATGCCCCCTGAGGAGCCAGGCTGAAGTTAATCTAGCAGAACAATTGGAGCAATGAATGGAGAGATCTCCGGATACAAGTGTGCAGTACACGGCTAGTTCTAGCTTTGTTAGAAAGGTATTGTCATGTACTATATGATGTCTGATTTTCATTGCATTAGGATCAAAACTAAAGAAACAGAAACAAAAAGTAATTGAAGGCGCTGTCTCACTTCAGCAAAAGGCATTTATCAGCTAGAGATAGTTAATACAAGCCACTTACTAATGTATTGTTATTGTCCATATTGCCTCCTTTGCTGGCTGGATTTATTTTTCCATCACAATATACACTGGTCATATCCAGGGGTTATGACCAGCAGTGTGTTTGATGACGTCACTGGCACTAATTGGCAGGCTTTAGAGCTGCCCTAGCCTGTGGGCAGCGCTTAAGCCCGCCCAATAGTGCCGGTGACGTCACTGGTCTCACTGCTAGGTGGGAGCTTCCACCTACCAGAGACCCAGTACGTCACCGGATCCAATGTAAAAGCCCTTACCTGCGCGATTCAGAGCAGGTCAAGGGAGAGCATTGGAGCATGAAATGCTCCGATGCTCATATCAGAGGACCTGCCTGGGTGAAAAAGAGGATATGTCCGCGTTCCGACAACCCCTTTCATTCTCTATTACCCCAGATTGCAGCCTCGGAAGAAATTCATAAACAGTCTAAGAGTAACTCCGCACCGCCATCAACAATACAGACTCGCTCTACAGTGAAGTCTCGTGAGTTTAATTTGAGGCAGCAGTACTCGAACACAGCACGGCTCTGTCACAGACTGAACACGATCACGCCATCTGGTCGTACCCTAAGGCCATAATGACACGAGATTGTATACCCTCACAATGTTATGAATGCTAGGGCAACTAAACATCACATATAGTTCCAGCATAAAGTGTATGCTCATGATAATAAAGGAGGTGGATTCATTTTAACATGAATCACAGGATTATCCCTGTAAATGCAATGAAGGCGGGGCTTCACTATTACGTGTTCTCTGCATTGAGCTGCTACACAGCCTCGCCTCTACTCTGAGTGACAGATGAAGATACCTGCTGTTTGTTCTTTTCCGTATTTTTGTCCGTCTTAATGAGCTGATAGAACATGCTCAGTTTAAAGGGGTTGTCCGGGTTCAGAGCTGAACCCGGACATACCCATAATTTCACCCAGGCAGCCCTCTGATGTTAGCATCGGGCATCTCATGCTCCGATGCGCTCCCTGCCCTATGCTGGATCGCACAGGGCAAGGGCTCTTTGTTCAGTGACGTCACGGCTCTGATGGGCGTGCTTTAGCGCTGCCTAGCTGTTTTACAGGCTAGGGCAGTGCTAAGCCCGCCCATCAGTGCCAGTGACTTCACCGAGCTTCCTGGCAGCCCAATGGAGCCGGTTCGTCACCGGAAGTCTAGAGAATGTCTTTGCCCTGCGCAATTTAGCGCAGGGTAAAGGAGAGCATCGGAACGTGAACTGCTCCAGTCAAGGGGCTGTGAAAATGGAAGTATGTCCGGGTTCAGCTCTGAACCCGGACAACCCCTTAAATCTTCAACTGCCACTTCCCATATGTTCTGCAGCAGAAAGGACATGCCCCCTGAGGAGCCAGGCTGAAGTTAATCTAGCAGAACAATTGGAGCAATGAATGGAGAGATCTCCGGATACAAGTGTGCAGTACACGGCTAGTTCTAGCTTTGTTAGAAAGGTATTGTCATGTACTATATGATGTCTGATTTTCATTGCATTAGGATCAAAACTAAAGAAACAGAAACAAAAAGTAATTGAAGGCGCTGTCTCACTTCAGCAAAAGGCATTTATCAGCTAGAGATAGTTAATACAAGCCACTTACTAATGTATTGTTATTGTCCATATTGCCTCCTTTGCTGGCTGGATTTATTTTTCCATCACAATATACACTGGTCATATCCAGGGGTTATGACCAGCAGTGTGTTTGATGACGTCACTGGCACTAATTGGCAGGCTTTAGAGCTGCCCTAGCCTGTGGGCAGCGCTTAAGCCCGCCCAATAGTGCCGGTGACGTCACTGGTCTCACTGCTAGGTGGGAGCTTCCACCTACCAGAGACCCAGTGCGTCACCGGATCCAATGTAAAAGCCCTTACCTGCGCGATTCAGAGCAGGTCAAGGGAAAGCATTGGAGCATGAAATGCTCCGATGCTCATATCAGAAGGACCTGCCTGGGTGAAAAGAGGATATGTCCGCGTTCCGACAACCCCTTTCATTCTCTATTACCCCAGATTGCAGCCTCGGAAGAAATTCATAAACAGTCTAAGAGTAACTCCGCACCGCCATCAACAATACAGACTCGCTCTACAGTGAAGTCTCGTGAGTTTAATTTGAGGCAGCAGTACTCGAACACAGCACGGCTCTGTCACAGACTGAACACGATCACGCCATCTGGTCGTACCCTAAGGCCATAATGACACGAGATTGTATACCCTCACAATGTTATGAATGCTAGGGCAACTAAACATCACATATAGTTCCAGCATAAAGTGTATGCTCATGATAATAAAGGAGGTGGATTCATGTCAGCCCTAATCAAAAAGGCAAAAGATGAAACACATATATCGTCAGGCAGGGACAACACTGGGATCCTACACATCGAAACCCCTAAGACAGCGGAAGCTTTCCGATCTTTCTATTATTACCTACTGTATATAACTTGCGCCTTCTCAACCGTGACAGACATTTTGATGACTTAGATAAAGCCTACAACATGGATTATGACTTTGTGCCTTTTCTGGTTTCGGACAACCAGTAGGACCATAGCAACCACCATTAGCCATCAGATGACGTGAGCCACCTATTTTCTGTAACTTTCCTGTCATCAGTGAACCGACCTACTCATCACCCACCAAGATGCCTCTACTCTGACTGCACCAATCTCCCTCAAGGAAGAAAAACAGTTAATTTCAAGTGCAGATTGCGGCGCAAAATCTGCAACTTCTCCCCGCTCACGCCAGGTCTAAAAAAGTGGGTGTGATGTGGAAGGGCCGGTAGGCCCATCTCATTCATTTTCTACGCTCGTTTTAGGCGTAGAATAAGATCTAAATGTAAGTCAGGTAGGAAGTTGCCTTACATTTAGAACTGGCGCTGGATGCTCCGAAGTCATGAAGAGGCCTGCGCGGCTGCGCCTCTTCATAACTCCGGCGGATCCACCGCCAGCTTATGGGTTTATCAAGACCGGCATCTAAAACGCCGTTCTTAATAAATGTTCCACTATCGGCATAAATATCACACACTAGATCTTCTTGACATATTTCACCCTTTATTCTCAATTAAAAATGAAAGGCACACTCTCACCGGACTCTGACCATCCCTAATGAAAAAAAATGTTCAAAGACGTCCTCCCAGGCCTTCAGACTACGCTTTTGCACCAAGGTACTGTATTTCCCGACATCTTCTCATACGGTTGATAAACCATTGACAGAATTTGAGAAGATCCTTGCCGCTATATCCTGCCCTTTGAGGAAAATGTCTTCACTGTATCGCAAGTACACCAAATTATTTTCACAAGCAGTCCCACTGAAGTGAAGGAAGGAGCAGTCCCTCTGAAGTCAAGGAAGGAGCAGTCCCTCTGAAGTCAAGGAAGGAGCAGTCCCTCTGAAGTCAAGGAAGGAGCAGTCCCTCTGAAGTCAAGGAAGGAGCAGTCCCTCTGAAGTCAAGGAAGGAGCAGTCCCTCTGAAGTCAAGGAAGGAGCAGTCCCTCTGAAGTCAAGGAAGGAGCAGTCCCTCTGAAGTCAAGGAAGGAGCAGTCCCTCTGAAGTCAAGGAAGGAGCAGTCCCTCTGAAGTCAAGGAAGGAGCAGTCCCTCTGAAGTCAAGGAAGGAGCAGTCCCTCTGAAGTCAAGGAAGGAGCAGTCCCTCTGAAGTCAAGGAAGGAGCAGTCCCTCTGAAGTCAAGGAAGGAGCAGTCCCTCTGAAGTCAAGGAAGGAGCAGTCCCTCTGAAGTCAAGGAAGGAGCAGTCCCTCTGAAGTCAAGGAAGGAGCAGTCCCTCTGAAGTCAAGGAAGGAGCAGTCCCTCTGAAGTCAAGGAAGGAGCAGTCCCTCTGAAGTCAAGGAAGGAGCAGTCCCTCTGAAGTCAAGGAAGGAGCAGTCCCTCTGAAGTCAAGGAAGGAGCAGTCCCTCTGAAGTCAAGGAAGGAGCAGTCCCTCTGAAGTCAAGGAAGGAGCAGTCCCTCTGAAGTCAAGGAAGGAGCAGTCCCTCTGAAGTCAAGGAAGGAGCAGTCCCTCTGAAGTCAAGGAAGGAGCAGTCCCTCTGAAGTCAAGGAAGGAGCAGTCCCTCTGAAGTCAAGGAAGGAGCAGTCCCTCTGAAGTCAAGGAAGGAGCAGTCCCTCTGAAGTCAAGGAAGGAGCAGTCCCTCTGAAGTCAAGGAAGGAGCAGTCCCTCTGAAGTCAAGGAAGGAGCAGTCCCTCTGAAGTCAAGGAAGGAGCAGTCCCTCTGAAGTCAAGGAAGGAGCAGTCCCTCTGAAGTCAAGGAAGGAGCAGTCCCTCTGAAGTCAAGGAAGGAGCAGTCCCTCTGAAGTCAAGGAAGGAGCAGTCCCTCTGAAGTCAAGGAAGGAGCAGTCCCTCTGAAGTCAAGGAAGGAGCAGTCCCTCTGAAGTCAAGGAAGGAGCAGTCCCTCTGAAGTCAAGGAAGGAGCAGTCCCTCTGAAGTCAAGGAAGGAGCAGTCCCTCTGAAGTCAAGGAAGGAGCAGTCCCTCTGAAGTCAAGGAAGGAGCAGTCCCTCTGAAGTCAAGGAAGGAGCAGTCCCTCTGAAGTCAAGGAAGGAGCAGTCCCTCTGAAGTCAAGGAAGGAGCAGTCCCTCTGAAGTCAAGGAAGGAGCAGTTCCTCTGAAGTCAAGGAAGGAGCAGTCCCTCTGAAGTCAAGGAAGGAGCAGTCCCGCTGAAGTGAATGGCTGTAATTACATCTGCTCGCCGCTGCAATTGTGACGGTGAGCAGGTAAACTGTGAAGAGAAGGCAGCACTCGTATGAGCACCGCATTCTCTTCAACCAGCTGATGAGAGGGGGTGCCGGGTGTCAGACCCCTACCAATCTCATACTGATGATCCCGCCATTCTGGCGATCGATAGGGGACAAGTTGTTGACATGGGACAATGCCTTTACCTACCAGAAATGTATTTTCTAATTACTAGACTATGTAAGAAAAGTGCCCCTGGACCCCGACAAACTAAAAGGGTACATACACAGATAATATTTAGAGAATACCTCTTGAGGAAAGAAGGGTCCCAAAATAGAGTAACATATCATGGAGCTAAAGTTCAGAGAGGCGGCCGAAATCATTGTTAGGACTTGCTGCCTGGACAGTCTTCTGCCGGTGTTGTTGGTGTTATTTTCCGGTGGGATGTCCGTGTTCTCAGGCATGATGTTACCTGAAAATAACACATAAACAATTAAAGAGGTTTTCCGAGAGTTTATAACTGATGACCTATCCTCGGGATAGATCATCAGTATCTGATCGTGGGAGTCCGACACCTGAGAATCCTGCTGAGCAGCTGTTTGAGAAGGCACCGGTGCTCCGGTGAGAATCGTGGCCTTCTCTCAGCTTTTCCTAGGCCAGTGACTACACAGGAGCACTGGTGCCTTCTAAAACAGCTGATCAGCGGGGGTCCCAGGTGTCGGACCCTCACCAACAGGTATCCAGAGGATAGATCATCAGTTAAAATATGTTGGCAAACCCTTTTAATAAGTAAGCACATAAGCATCAGGGGCAAATACTGCGCTGTCAGCTGCCTGGCAGGAAAGAACTAAGGCAAGTGTGAACATAGCCTATGGCTCTGTTCACATCAGCATCATGAAAATAAACTATGACCAGGGGCGGACTGGGGAGAGGCCTTGGGGGGAAAAAAACAAACACTAAAAGTTCTCCCATGTTGTAGGTGGATCCAAACTGACTAAGGCCTCCTTCACACTTGCGTTGTTAGGATCCAGCGTGCACTTCCGTTGCCGGAAATATCCGCCGGATCCGTAACAATGCAAGTGAACTGAAAGCATTTGAAGACTGATCAGTCTTCAAAATGCTTTCAGTGTTACTATGGCAGCCAGGACACTATTCAAAACCTGGTTGCCATAGTAGTAGTGGGGAGCGGGGGAGTAGTATACTTACAGTCCGTGCGGCTCCCGGGGTGCTCCAGAGTGACGTCAGGGCGCCCTACACGCATGGATCACTTGATCGCATGGATCACGTGATCCATGCGCATGGGGCGCCCTGACGTCACTCTGGAGCGCCCTGGGAGCTGCGCGGACTGTAAGTATACTGCTCCCCCGCTCCCCACTACACTTTACCATGGCAGCCGGGACTTTAGTGTACTGGCTGCCATGGTAACCATTCAGAAAAAGCTAAACGTCGGATCCGGCGATGTGCCGAAACGACATTTAGCTTAAGGCCGGATCCTGATTAATGCCTTTCAATGGGCATTAATTCTGGATCCGGCCTTGCGGCAAGTGTTCAGGATTTTTGGCCGGAACAAAAAGCGCAGCATGCTGCGGTATTTTCTCCGGCCAAACAACGTTCCGGTCCTGAACTGAAGACATCCTGATGCATCCTGAATGGATTTCTCTCCATTCAGAATGCATGCGGATAAAACTAATCAGGATTTTTCCGGCATAGAGCCCTGATGACGGAACTCTATGCCAGAAAAGAAAAAAGCAAGTGTGAAAGAGCCCTAAGACGGACCAGCAGAAGTATGCAGGACCAGCAATACCGTAGTGCAGCACAAAATACCGCAGCAGCAGGCCCATATACCACAGTGCAGCACAAAATACTGCCGTCTTCACCACAATATTCAACTGTATGACTGTCCTGGTCCTCGCACCGTCGCTGCTGCTTCTCCCCGTACACGGATGAAAACATCCGTGGGGGTGAGCAGCCAAAGGCAGACGGGGACGAGCCTCCCTAGTATGTCGGTTGACACTAGGGAGGCACGTCCCTGTCCCCTCCTGCCATTGGCTGCTCCCCCCCGCACCGGATGTTTTCATCTGTGTCCAGGGAGAAGCTGCAGCGACAGTGCGGGGACCAGGAGCGGCGCAGGGAGTGGGGACCCAGGTAAGCCAGGTAAGTATATTTCCTCTGAGGGGCCTGGCACATGGGGGGGGATGTTGTATGATGTAAGATAGCCCCTTTAAGGGCTCATTCACATAACCATATCCGTTTTTGCAGACGGCAAATTGCACATCCGCAAAATACAGATATTGAAATGAATGGGTCTGCATCTGATCTGAAAAATTGTGAATCGGATGCGGAAAGAAAAACACAGTCGTGTGAATGGGCCTTAAAGGTCTTATGCACACAAATAGATTTTTTTTTCCGTGTCTATTTCATGGATTTTTTTTGCGACCTGTAGAAGCATTCACTTTAATGGGGCCAAAAAGAATACTGGAAATGACTCTGTGTGCATTCTGTATCCGTATATCCGTTCCGCAAAAAACAATAGAACATGTCCAATTATTATCCGCATTATGGACCAGGAAAGGGCTGTTCTATTAGAGGCAGGAAGTTCCATTCCGCAAAACGCGGAAAGAACACGACCGGTGAAACGTGGTATCTCCCTACTTCGTGCGATTTCCCTACCTGTCGCGCCGGAGGTGTAGGCGTTCCTGGCGTTTGGACGATCTGCGCATGCGCAAAAGGGCAAGGGATGGGAAAATCTCACATCGCAATTCTGGCTGCACACGGGACACTGCACTTGCGCTGGAGAGCCACGGTAGGGACATATTACGGCCCAGTGCGCAAGCGCCTAGGGGAGATCAGATGGCCATTTTTTCTGTTAGATGAATATATATATATATATATACGCATTATATAGGGTGGTCTGCCCAGTATATGGGGGGGCTATCTACGCAGACCACCCTATATAATGCGTATATATATATAGGTATATATATATATATTCATGTGCAGCCAGAATTGCGATGTGAGATTTTCCCATCCTTTGCCCTTTTGCGCATGCGCAGATCGTCCAAACGCCAGGAACGCCTACAACGTCACTTGCGGCGCGACAGGTAGGGAAATCGCACTAAGTAGGGAGATACCACGTTACACCGGTATCCGTGTTTTGTGTATTCACAAACATCCGCACAACATCCAATGGTCGAGTGCATAAGCCCTAACGCTGAGAGCATCAGATTATAATTAGTGTTGAGCAAACTTGTTTTTTAAGTTCTGCGTCCGTTCGGGTCATCGAAGAATGGATTCCGCTACCACGGGCGATAGCAGAATTTGGAATCCATAACGGGATTCTTCGATAACCCGAACCCGAACTTTGGACGCAGAACTTAAAACACAAGTTTGCTCAATACTAATTATCATATATCTAGCCAGCGGGCGCCTGAGCATAGGCCCGCCAGGAAATTTCCCTGTAGTGTCTATGGCCAGGCGGCCCCTGACTACGGCGCAGTGACACCTGACCGAACCTATTCACTCACAATGGGGCGCGATGGATTTTACAACAGTATCTGCAATTTTAACAGGAAAAAAGGGAAAGGAAAAAAATAATACATCAATCAAATCTGACAGAATCTGCAAACACAGCCTCCGATGAGAATGTGAACAGAGCTCAAGCCAGAAACGACCTAAAGTGAATGTGCGATCGATAGATCGATTAGATCGATAGATTTAGATACACTATCTGTATATATGCTGTGTATGTAAGAAGACTGCTTTTCCCTTCACTAGACCCCAGCACACAGCTCTGGGATGACTGCTGCCCCTTTCCGGCTCCTCTCCCGTCTCCATACGCGCAGTGTAAACTGTGACCTGGAGCTGAGGAGACGAGCCCAGGGGTCAGACTGCCGGTGCCTGCGGCTTCTCCATTCTACCGGCTTTTGAGAGTCACACTGACACTTCCATGTCCCCCTCCTCACTTACTTGTTCTTGGCTCAGCTTGTAGTCTCCTGCCCTGCACAGACTGTGTAATGTGAGCCGCTCCTGAGCAGAGCACGTCCCGTGTCCTCCCTCCCTCCAGTCACATGGGGCAGCACCCACTGAGCTCTGTGCACTACATGGATCCTGTGAGCTGAGGGAAGACCTAATGCTGCTAGCGTGCCTTCACACCCTGCGGATTTTGTTGGGACTGTAAATAAGTTTCATTCTCCTAAATGGGCCTTGCAGAAATCCATCTGTTTGCTGCCCCATTTCAATGAATAGAACTGATTTTCAGTCCTAGAAAATTCCGCAACAAATTCCCCAGCATGTGAGTGCACCCTTAGGCCACCTGCGCACCTTGCGGAATATGTGCAGTTTTTGGTTTTAGCTGCGGATTTCACCCTTTTCCGATGAAGGGTGAGATCTGGGGCAAAACCGCATCAAATTCACACCAAAAAACGCTGCTAGACATTGCAGATTCTGGTGGGGATAGACTGCAAAAACGTGCAGTAATCCACACGGAAATTCATGTGGATCCTATGTGTGTTCTCCCGCACCCATGTGTAGGTGGCCTAAGGCTGGGTTCAGACTTGCGCGTATTTGATACGCGAGTTTTACAGCGCGTTTTTGTAAATAGGAAACGCGCGTCTAATGCGCGTTCGTGTGATTGACCACTGTGGCGTCAATCACAATACGCGCGACAAAACGCCCCAAAGAAGCTCAAGAACTTTTTTGAGCGTAGGGCGTTTTTCAGCGCGTTCAGACGCGCTGTAAAACGCTCAAGTGAGAACTAGGGCCATATGGTTTTCATGTGTTGAGCGTTTTACAGCGCGTTTGAAAACGCTGTAAAACGCGCAAGTCTGAACCCAGCCTAAGGGAATTTTTGGCGCTGATTTTAAAGCGTTTCTGCCTCAAAATCAGCTAAAAAAACGATTTGTGTAGCCACCATTCTCATAAAACAAGCCTAAGGCAAGATTGGTTCGAGGAAACTTCTATATCACTTCCAAGGGAGTCAGATCCCTACTTTTGCTACCTATTCAGTCAATGTAGGAGCCGAACTCCTACTCCGGTGCTGGCCGGGTCTTTAAAGATGGCGTCCGCTTCTGAGCAGAGTGGGCACCATAGTTGTGGTTGCGTGCTGTTTTATACATCAGACACCTGCAGCTTATATCTGCGACAGGCTTCAGTTCAGGACCGGAACGTGGTTGGCCGGAGAAAATACCGCAGCATGCTGCACTTTTTGCTCCGGCCAAAAATCCTGAACACTTGCCGCAAGGCCGGATCCGGAATTAATGCCCATTGAAAGGCATTAATTCGGATCCGGCCTTAAGCTAAACGTCGTTTTGGCGCATCGCCGGATCCAACGTTTAGCTTTTTCTGAATGGTTACCATGGCAGCCAGGACGCTAAAGTCCTGGTTGCCATGGTAAAGTGTAGTGGGGAGCGGGGGAGCAGTATACTTACCGCCCGTGCGGCTCCCAGGGCGCTCCAGATTGACGCCAGGACGCCCCACGCGCATGGATCACGTGATCCATGCGCATGGGGCGCGCTGACGTTATTCTGGAGCGCCCCGGGAGCAGCTCAGACTGTAAGTATACTGCTCCCCCGCTCTCCACTACTACTATGGCAACCAGGACTTTAATAGCATCCTGGCTGCCATAGTAACACTGAAAGCATTTTGAAGACTGATCAGTCTTCAAATGCTTTCAGTTCACTTGTGTTGTTACAGATCCGGCGGGCACTTCCGGCGACGGAAGTGCACGCCGGATCCTAACAACGCAAGTGTAAAAGAGGCCAAAATGCAGGTAGCAGACATTTAACACTTAAGATGCCGTGGTCACTCCTGACCACGGCACCTGAGCGTGTGCATGTACAGTATGCAGCAGCCCATGTCATAGAGAATGACAGGAGGCTGCTGCATAGTGTTTCCTATAGAGCCCCTGTCTGTAGCAGGGCTCCATAGGGAACTAGTAAATGTCTCATAGACTCCAATGCTAATGCATTGGCGTCTAAGAGAATAGCAATCTATGGAAACTATAAAAAAAAGTCTAAAAAAATAAAGTTTGGAAAAATAAAAAAATTAAACTGACCTTGTTATGCACCAAATTTATCAAATAACTGGTGACATTTAATATATTTGTACAAATTACATATAGGCAGACTTAAAGAGGACCTTTCCCCTCTCCTGACATGTCTGTTTTAATAGCTTCATGCATTCCCTATGTAATAACTATTCTGGATAATCTCTTCTTATGGCTCTGTGTTGTGCCATTCCTTTATTATTTCTACTAGAAGTTATGATAGAATTGCTAGCGGTCTGCAGTAAGGGTCCAGAGGGGTGGGAACCAGTTGGGGGGGGGGGGGGATGTGTACCTGCACAGACTCACTCTATCCAATCAGCTCTGCCATTTCCAGAGTGCATTTCCATCATCCTCCCTTCCTGGTTCCCCAACATGCTCATCCTGCTTCTACCTCCAATACAGTGCCCACTGTGCTCCTCAATGCCAAATGCTATACTGCAGAAATAGCAGTACCATACAGATAGTCGCCAAAGTGCTCCCAAAAGTCCCACCAATAGAAATAATTCTATCCCAGATATATTTATAACGCTGTCCCCTCTGTACTATCCCAGTAGTGCCCACTGTATTGTTCCCCAGCAGTGCCCCCTATATTACTATGATGTCCCCAAGCAGTGCCCCCTGTATTTATAATGCCCCCACTCTGTAGAGGGCAAGGGAGAGCTTTAGAACATTAAATGCTCCAATGCTCATATTAGGGGGGCTGACTGGATAAAAATGTGGGTATGTCCGGGTTCAGCTCTGAATCCAGACAACCCCTTTAAGCTGGGTGATAGTACTGTGCATACAGTAGAGTCGGGGATCTTCGAGAATAGAATCTACATCCATAGTTCAATATTTTTTTTACTTTATAGTAATAATAATTCTAAATACCGATTTATTATTTGTTTCACTTGTTTGAACTGCTTATTATATAATGTAAGAAAAGTGGGTATGTATTCTCTGTCTCTATTATTATTTACATTTCTGTTTTTATTTTTGCTTATATTCTGTTCTTCTTTCTCCATAGCAACTAATTGATATCAATCTTTTCACTGACCCTTCTCTTGGCCCTGACTAACATCCCTCGTGTATATTCTCCTATGGTTTGTTCCTCTTGTTAATACAAAACCTCAGTACTGAGAATTCTTTCACACTAGCATTTTCAATCTCACTATTGAGATCAGTCATAGGATCTCAATACCGGAAAAAAACGCTTCAGTTTTGTCCCCATTCATTGTCAATGGGGACAAAACTGAACTGAACAAAATGGAATGCACCAAAATGCATTACATTCCATTTGGCTGCGTCCCCATCACGGAGAGAATAAAGCTGCAAGCAGCGTTTTTCTGTCCGCGATGTGGTGCAGAGCAAGACACACACTGTAAGTACACAATAGAAAATTGATTTGTCCCCTTTTAAATTTCAATGGTGTTCATGACGGATCCGTCATGACTATATAAGACATAATACATGCGGTTGTATTATTGTAACCGAAGCCTTTTTTTAGATCCATGACAGATCCGCAAAAAACGCTAGTGTGAAAGTAGCCTTACTCGTTTCACTTCCCCTACTGGGATGGACAGAATAGTGTGTTTGGGATGGCATGAATTTTACCTCACAGTAGTAATGCCGGCAGAATCATTACGATATGTAGAAGAATTTATTGAGTTAGTGCCAGGATCCGCTGACAACATCAGATCCAGAAAACAAACCACACCAAACGACCCTATAATTGTGATGTCGTCGATGTAGCGGCCATAAAAGATAGAAGGCTTCCACCACAAATGGATTATCAAATGAAAAAATATACTTTTCCTCCCACCATGTACCCAATAAGTTGGTAACGACATGGTGAATATTTTTCTCCCATTGAAGCTGTAACCTTTTGTAAAAAAAGTTTTTTAACAAACATAAAATACTTATGGGTGAGAAAAAATTGTAACACCATAATCATATATATCTGCAAATCCTGTGAATAATCAGAATGTGTTTGCAACATTTCAGCGATGGCCTGAAGGGCCAAGTCCTGTGGAATACATGTGTACATAGATTCTATATCACACATAATCCACAGAAACTCTTTTATTATATCAAGGAAAGTACATGTTTGGTATCCTTTAAATGGCCCATACATTGTCCTAATAAAGGTTGCAATAAGGAATCGAACCATGTGCCAAGACAATCATTTAATGACCCTATTCTTACCACAATGGGCCTTGTAGGGAAGGAAACTGCTTTTTGTGCACCTTGGGAATGAGAGTGGAAAATCTGAATAATGGGATCCTGTTTAAGCAGGTATTCAACTTCCCATATATCCAAAATCCATAAAGCCACTCCCTCTCCAAGGAGAACATCCATCTCCTGTTCAAAAGTCCGAGTGGAGTCGCCCCTCAATTGGAAATTTGTAACTTCATCTGCCAACATTGAGAGGTTAGGCTTAGTTTATAGTCCTGTACTGAGCAGTACTAAAGAGCCACCTTCATCTGCTGCCCATATAGTTAAGTCTTGATGGCATTATACATTTTGCATAGCTTTATATTCCAGTCTAGATTTATTGTAGTTGTTTTTCTGTTTAATAGAGTTACCTGTTTGACAAATCTCCATGAATTAAACCTTGGAATTTATCCAGTACAGGAGCACGGGATTGCATGGAGTAGGACAGTGGGTTTTTAACTTAAAAAGGGTGTGCCTTATATGTTAGATTCTCATCTCATATGTTGTGTCTCCAGCAGTCTCGTCCCTTTACAGGATTTGATCCTGAAAAAACAATGGTACATAATGCATGGCATTATCAAGTGGTATATTTCATGCACCACTATCTGACCCAATATCTGATTTCATCACTCAGAAAATGCTTTTTACCCTCTCACAAATCAATAGGCAGCATGGTGACTCAGTGGTTAGCACAGGGGTCCTAGGTTCGAATCAGCCCAAAGACATCTGCATGAAGTTTGTATGTTCATCCTGTGTTTGTGTGGATTTCCTCTGGGTACTGCGGTTTCCTCCCACTCTCCAAAAACATACTGATAGGGAACTTAGACAGCAAGTGATGACAATGTCTGTAAAGCGCTGCGGAATATGTCAGCGCTATATAAGTGCATAAAATAAATAAGATTAACATCAAGTACTGTTTTAAATCAAACTGATATGTCGGAGAAAAATTTAGTCTATATGACAGATGTTCCTGTTGCTCATTTATAATATAAGAAAAACAATTTATCACATTGCTCATTATAGCTCCAGTTTTTATTCCTCTTTTTGCAATTCTGTTGAGGGTAGCACTTTTTAGTTTTTTCGTCCATCCCTCTTCCTTAATTTTTTGCGGATGATTTTTTCTTTCTCTGATAATATGACGGTCAGGGGCGTAGCTTTAGTGGTTGCAGAGGTAGCAGCCTGAGGGGACCCAAAGACCCTTGTGCCACACAAGAAGACACTGATATTATAGAAAGTACATGCAGGTCACACCTCTGGCTGTCAGCTTTAGTGGACTGATGCTGACTTTCCCATTGGTGTTATCTTGTTTTATACTTGCGGTCTTATGTTTCCCTTTTAATATTCATTTTGGTTTTCTAGGTGTCTGTTCCCGTTCCCATCTACCCCACTCATCAACTGTCTTGGTTTCCTAATCCAAGAGATCCTTCTGGAATTTATTTCTTTTTCTTACTATATCCTCCAGTTCTTTATATTGATTTCAGTTTAGTGTCCATTCCTTATTCAACTTTCAACCTTTATCCACATATTACGTAAAGTGGTCAAGTTCCACCATGTTTTAGTCTCATGAACAGGGGCGTAGCTATAGGGGGTGCAGACGTAGCAATCGCTACCGGGCCCAGGAGCCTGAAGGGGCCCAAAGACACTTGTGCTGCATAAGAAGACACACAAAGCACTGAGGGAAGGGAGGCCCAAGCTGAACTCTTGCACCAGGGCCCATGAGCCTTTAGCTACGCCTCTGCACATGAACAAGTATTTTTTCAAGTTTCCTCATGCCCGGTTTTAAAGATTCATGGCTACTGAAACTTGAGGTGTCTGTGTTAAATATATCCCGCACCTGGCTCATATGTTCGGTGCAATCATCTAGGCACACATAGACTCCCCTAAATTATAAACTGAATGCTGTTTCATTCATGGTGGACTTAAATATAAGTAAAGTTTACTTAGGAAGCAACGTGGAAAGCACGTTCAATCCTGAAGACATGTAAAATAGCTAAGATATCAACGATCAGAGACGGCCAACTCTCCACAGGCGCACAAACTCGGCATCTCCCCACAACACGGAATCCACAAATCACCGGTGAGCCAGCGCCTGGCTAAAACTTCACTTTATTCCAAGAATAATTTAAAAGTCCATACAGCATGAACAGAATCGAGACCACAACTGGACATGAAATACATGTACATAAAATTAAAGAGTTTATTAACTATAATACAACATATGTTGTATACACTATACTGTGCACAGCTTGTGATCTTACGTATGTTGGCTTCACAACACGTCATCTGAAGGAAAGTATTAGGGAACATATTGCAGTTGCAAAGGAAGAGAATAGAAATAAGGTCAATATCTCCAATGTAGCAAAGCACCTCAACAATGTACATGTTAGAAACCTAGCAGCTCTTCAATGTGTTTGCATTGAAAGGGTTAATTTTAGGGAGCGAGGAGGTCTGAGTCACACTGGATCTTCTTACTCAATACCTCTGCTCTAAATGGTCTACATAGGAATGTTCTTATACTCCACTGTTAAAGGTGTTATCTTATCACAGACAATGCGGGCATATTGCTAGGATATGTCCCCTTTGTCTTATAGTGGTGGCTGAAGGACTCCGGTCCGCCCACCACCAAGCGCGTATGACTGGCCACTACGTCTATTCACTTGTATGGGCTCGACGGAAATAGCCGAGCTAGCGCAGTGTGCCCTCCACCACTTTCGGGGCTCTGTTCTTGATATAGGTGCGGTTCCCAGGGTTGTACCCACACCTATAAAACAATAGGTGGATATCCTAGTGATATGCTCCCATTGTCTGTGATGAGACAACCCTTTTAAGGGTCAGGTCTTGTTTATCTCAGTGTTTTATTATATACTAATTATATTTTATGTTATTTTATTTGTATTTTATATGTGCACATACAGTGCCTGAAAAAGTATTCATATATTCATACATTCAAACTTTTATTTTATGTGACAGATTAACATAAAGTAGCAAATGTGTGAAGTGAAACGGAAATGATACATGGTTTTCACTTTTTTTAATAAATAAAATCTGAATTTGCACATCTAGATCCTGAAATGTTTGCCCATTCATCTATGTAAAATAGCTCAAGCACAGTCAGATTGGATGGAGAGCATCTGTGAACAGCAATTTTCAAGTCTTTCCACAGAATCTCAATGAGTCTGGAGCAAAGTTTGGACTTTGACTGGGCCATTATAACACACTTGATTCTGAACACTTTATAACACACAGTATACTTTGATCTAAACTATTCCATTGTAGCTCTGGCTGTATGTTTAGGGTCATTGTCCTGCTGGAAGGTAAACCTCCACCCCAGTCTCAAGTCATTTGCAGCCACTAACAGGTTTTTCTCCAGGATTGCCCTATATTTAGCTCCATCCATCTTCACATCAACTCTGACCAGCTTCCCTGTCCCTGCTGAAGAAAAGCATCTGCACAGCATGATGCTGCCACCACCATGTTTCATAGTGAGGATGGTGTGTTCAGGGTGATGTTCAGTGTTAGTCTTCTGCCACACATAGCATTTTGGATTTAGGCCAAAAAGTCTCATCCAGGGCAGCACCACCAATTAGGCAAAGTGAGACGATCGCCTCAGGTGGGTTAGCCCTGGAGACAAATAGGGGCGGTGGCAGGGCCAGGAGAAATGAGCACTTGCATTGTGGAAGCGCTCATCTCTCTATATTCAACTGTAGCCACCCTCAACTATACAGCGGCATTTTATGGGGGGCACCATGGGAAGGAGGTGAGAAGAGCACTATGGGAGCATCTACTAGGGGCACTATATAGAGAGAATTTATACTGGAACATTTTATGGGGGCATTATGGAGCACTATGGGAACATTGGCTCTACTGGGGCACTAAGAGGGGTATTTTTTGTACTGGCACACATTATGGGGGACACTATGACATTGGCTCTATTGGGGGCACTAAGAAGAAGTATTTTGTGTACTGGCACATAGAACGGGCATTTTTGTACTGGTATACATTATGGTGGCATCTTTTTGTACTGACACACATTACAGGGGGCATTTTTTGCACTGACACACATTATAATGGGGTATTATTTTCATTGGCATGCAATATAAGGGAGCTTTTTTGTTCTGGCGCACATTATAAGGGGGTATTTTTTGTTCTAGCGCACATTATAAGGGGCTTTTTTTTGTACTTGCACAAATTAGGGGGAATTTTTCTACTTTATAAGAAGAATAATTACTACTGGGGGGCAACTGGGGGACTATGATTATATGATTACTAGTATGGGCACCATGGGAGCATTATTACTTCTGTGGCAAAGTGGAGACATTACTGTTGGGGGCACTCTAGGAGCACTATTACTACTAAGTGCACTCTGGCAGATAATTATTTCTATTTGTGAGATTTTTGGAGCACTGTTACTGTGGTGGGCACCCTGGCACAGTATCAGCTTAGCATAATTATTTTGGGGGGACATTATGTTTGCGACACTACTACTTTCAGGGACACTATTTTCTGGGCACATTTATTTTTTAGGACTATTTGCCAATAATTATTGAGGGGGGCAGTATCTGTGTGGTACTAGTATTATCAGGAGGACTGTTTCTGCAGTACAGTATTGGGGAGCACAGCGGGTACAGTATTTGGGGTGTTCAGAAAGTGGAAGGAAAAGTAGGAAAATAAGATGTCTGTTTGTTACACTCTGCAGAGACAAGAGATGGCTGAAAGAAATCATAATGACGGTGTGGTCTGAAAGGAGAAGATGAGAAAAGAGAATATCTATATCAGAGGAGACGTCACTGGATGTAAGAGGTATGTGGAACTTTATTACCCAGTTTGTTTTGTAGCTCTGTATGTAATGTTAGGAGGGAAGGGGTTAGGTTGAGAATTTGACATGGAGGGGGGGGGTCGCCATTTCAAATTTCGCCTCAGGCAGCAGAAAGGGTAGGTGCACTGCTATTATCATCTGACCAGAGCACCTTCTTCCACATGTTTACTGTGTCCCCTACATGGCTTGTAGTAAACAGCAAACGGGACTTCTTATGGCTTGCTTTAAAAAATGGCATTCTTCTTGCCACTCTTCCACAAAGGCCAGATTTGTGGAGAATGCACAACTAATAGTTGTCCTGTGGACAGATTCTCCCATCTGAGTTCTCTGGCTTTCCTCCAAAGTGCCCATGGGTCTCTTGGCTACTTCTCTAATTAGTGCTCTCCTTGCCTGAGCTGTTAGTTTAGGTGGACCGCCATGTCTTAGTAGATTTGCAGTTGTGACATACTGCATTGTCGGGTGATCGATTGAACAGTGCTCCATGAGACGTTAATAGCTTGGGATACTTTTTATAACCTAAGCCAGCATTACACTTCTCTTAACCTACTCAGACCACGAACAACTCTGATCAATATAAAATCTCTTTATTGGAAAAATTTATAAATACACATGATTACAATAAATAGAAGCAAAAAAGTGCAAGAAAGAGCCAGATGTTACAATACACACCCGAGACAGAGAAAATATTGACTGGGGGGTATCGGTCAATTAATCAATACTAATCTCCAAATATCTATCATTAGAGTACATATCCCCTATCCATACATTCAAATATATCTCAGGTAAATATCAGTCCAGATGGGGGTCAGAAACTCTAAAAATCACAAAAATGTAAGGAAAAGATGAATGGTAAATACCAAAAATGGCCACCATCTGGACGGAGATAACTAGACTAAATCAGTTATTCTGATTGCCTGATTGGAGTCGGGAAGGAATTTTTTCCCTTAAGTGGGGAAAATTGGCTTCTGCCTCACAGTTTTTTTTTGCCTTCCTCTGGATCAACTTGCAGGATGACAGGCTGAACTGGATGGACAAATGTCTTTTTTCAGCCTTATAAACCATGTTACTATGTTACATACAATCCCAATAAAATACATATAAGTTTGTGGGTATAACGTGAAAAAAATGTGGAAAAGTTCAAGGGGTATAAATACTTTTTCAAGACATTGTAATAGCTTCACCTGAGTAAAGTGAGCAGCTGATATATATTGCTGCCGGCTACACTAACATAGCTGTGAAAAAGGATCATGTTATCCGAAACGTGTTACTGTGGAGCAGTTTTCAGTGATGCCCTTCTTGTACAATTGTGCTCTTGGGTCTATTCATGCTGTATGGAGTTTTAAATCATTTTTGGAATAAAGTGAAGTTTTAGCCTGACGCTGGCTCACCGGTGATTTGTGCATTCTGTGCTGTGGGGAGACACTGAGTTTGTGCACCTGTGGAGAACTGGCCGTTGCTGTTGGATGATATGTTTGCAAAATACGGTTACCATCCGTGTACGTTACACATTTTTCTCACTCCCATAAAAAAAAAATGACTATTCTTGTCCACAATCTGGACAAGAATAGGATGTGTTCTATCATTTATGGAACGGTCACACAGATCCGCAAAAAATACCAATGTGTGAATAGCCCTATAGAAATGAATAAGTCAGTTTGGTATCTACAAAAAAATGCACATAACACACAAATGAAAAATACGGTTGTGTGCATGAAGCCAATTATCAAAATTAGGGTTATTCACTTTAGAAAAAAGACGACTGAGGGGAGATCTAATAACTATGTAAAAATATATCAGGGGTCAGTACAGAAATCTGTCCCATCATCTATTTATCCCCAGGACTGTGACTGTGACGAGGGGACATCCTCTGCGTCTGGAGGAAAGAAGGTTTGTACACAAACATAGAAAAGGATTCTTCACTGTAAGAGCAGTGAGACTGTGAAACTCTCTGCCTGAGGAGGTGGTGATGGCGAGTACAATAAAGGAATTCAAGAGGGGCCTGGATGTATTTCTGGAGTGTAATATTACAGGTTATAGTTACTAGAGAGGGGTCGTTAATCCAGGGAGTTAGTCTGATTGCCTGATTGGAGTCAGAAAGGATTTTTTTTCCCCTAAAGTAGGGAAAATTGGCTTCTACCTCACAGGGATATTTTGCCTTCCTCTGGATCAACTTGCAGGAAACAGGCTGAACTGGATGGACAAATGTTTTTTTCATCCTTATAAACTATGTTAAGTCTATAGCAGTGGTCAGCAACCTTCAGCACTCCATCTGTTGTGACACTACAATTCCTAGCATGCTCCATTAATTTCTAGGGGAGTTCTAAGAAGAGCAGAGTAAGTATGCATGCTGGGAGTTGTAGTTTCATAACAGCTGGAGTGCCAGAGGTTGCCTATCCCTGGTCTATAGGGTTATTGACATGGCTGTTTTTTAAGGGTCAGTGAATAAAAAAAAAAAGATGTCCTATTTTTCCGCCAGACGTACTCCATTGAAAACAATGGGCCCACCTTTAACAGATGTATAGACAGAAGTGCACCTGTGTAGTGGACCATAACCCCTTAATTAATTAATGCTGAACATGTACGGCATTATGCACTGCTGCGTTCAGCCCGCTCCATGTGTATCATACAGCAGGCTTCCGGCCACATATATATATGTATAGGGTGTGACTGGAAGAGGTGGGGCTTGACCCACCAGATTTTAGCTAGAAGGGGTGGAGCTTGACCCACCGGATTGTTTATAACTTTCGCTGGAAAGGGGTGGAATTTATAGCCGAAGTCTATTGTAGCCTGTAGCTGGTGTAGACTTTAGTTTCTGGTGCACAGCAGGGCAAAAATTAATCTAATTTATTAAGAGGCATCTGTTTATGCGCAATTATGCACATTTCATAACAAGATTGGAGTATGGATGTTCTGGTGATGGAGCTGTGGAAGCTGTATAATGTCTTTGTACTGAGCTCCCCCTAGTGGCAGCTGCTGGGAAATGCTGTGGATTTTTTCTGGGAACAAAAAGGTTCCAGCCCTAGCTCCATACAAGTTACATGGGGTACCTCCATACCTCCACCGAAAACAGTTGTTCAGAAAAATATATTTTAACTGCCCGACTTTTTTGTTCTGGGGAATAGGGGGGGGGGGGGTTGGGGGTCTAGACCACTGTCAGAGAGGTCTGCCAGCAGCTTTCTCTCCTCTGGGATATAAGCAGGCTCAGTGTGACACCATAGATTATCATTATAAAAATTGTTGCATTACTTTTGAGTGACAAGAAATCGCACGACAACTGTCGCCGTGTAGCCCTAGCCTAAAGGGGTACTCCCAGCTCAAACATTACCCCCTTCTACCCCATGCTTGTTTTCACCTTCCTGCCCAGGCCATTTGTGTGGTAATAACTTTTACTTATTCAAGCCATCCTGAGATTGTTTTCTCGTAACACATTGTACTTGGTGACAGTGGTAAATCTGAGTCGATATATTTCACCTTTATTTATAAAAAAAAATCTAAAATTTACAAAAAAATAGGAAAAATTCATAATTTTCTGAATTTGAATTCCTCTACTTATCAGACATATAGTAAAACCTTAAAAAAAAAGTGATCAATCAACATTCCCCATATGTCTGCTATATGTTAGCATCATTTTGTAAATTTTTTTTTTTTTTAGGACATTAGAAGGCTTAGAATTTTAGAAGCAAGTTTTTTAATTTTCAAGACTATTTCCAAAACCAAGTGATTTTGAGGGGCTTATGTAATAGAAACCATACATAAATGACCCCAATTTTAGAATTGCTAGAATGGTTTTTGGGCACCATTTTGTATTTGAAGAGACCCTTGACGTTACCCCTACAGTGGAAACCCTCAAAAAGTGACCCATTTTGGAAACTGCGCATCTCAAAGAATTTAATAAGGGGTGTACTGAACACTTTGACTCCATAGGCGTTTTACAGAATTTAGAAACACTTGGCTGTGAAAATGAAAAGTTTTATTTTTCTTCAAATAAAATGTTACTTTAGCCTCAAATTCTTCATTTTCACAAGGGGTAACAGTGAGGAATATGGTGGAATATAATGTGATGCCTGCCAATTTTCCACAGGTGGACCAGCCTCAAAGTGATAACATTTCACACCTCCAGTAGCTGGACTAGAAGCAAGCTTCTCTGACAGGACGACCCCCTGCTGGGGAGCCCGAGCAGGTCAGCTGCATCGAAGGAACCCCTCAGACAGTCTGGAATCGTGAGTTTATAAGGATTTCTGAAATTACCATACATCTTAGCCACAAACCGGTTGCATCTTCGAGACCCTGGGAATGAGCCGACAGGTCCCCTTGACCTCCCTCGCTTATAGGATAGAGGGAAGGAGAGATATGGAGAACTCATAGTAGAAGCCAAGTAGCAACGCCATGTTTGGTCTTGAAATCTACCAGGGACTGGGTGAGGAGTTATGATCCATATTGGGTTTTTGAAGTTTTAGCCACTATACCCAAAGGGAGTGTTGTTATCTAGTGTGCCCTTAAGATGATTAAATATACAATTTAATCTTGGTTTGTTCCTTTATCTCGATCCACAAATCCACACATCTGTATCTCGGTTTAATGTTACATGCTACCTGGGCTGGTCTCTGGCCTGATATAATTCCGTTAACGGACCAAGGTTATATCTAACGAGGAACTGTTGGCAGTCTATCGGGCTGGCAGGGATCTGTTTCACTGGGGCAGTAAAAGGGCTCTCTCAGCCTGTCAGGGTTGTGAATAAGTGTTGTGCCAAGCCGGAGGTTGCATGGGCTACCCTCTCTCATTCCCCATGCCTCCCTGTGCCCTTGTCAGGTGGTGTTTGCGTAAAACTGTCCCAAGCTGACCTTACACATCTCCGGGGGGTGCGAAACGGCACATCTTGGTGAAAGTAAAGACACTGTTCTGCGTGATCCCGGCTAGTAGTGACATTAGGCGGGGCTGCGAGATTCGGTTCATCACATGTTGGTGACAGAGATAGGATTAAGATAGTGTGCGTGTGAGTGTGGGACCCATACTCCCCCCAGACACTAAATACTACCAGCAGTAGATTTTTCTGCTAGGGTCTTAACATCAGCTCAGTACTAGACAGTCTGAGTGCAAATACGATAAGGTGTGTGGGTGCATGAGGTTGCAGCTCTGGCCAATAACACCAGAAGCAAAACTAAGAAGATGGCCAATGCTAAGGACAGAGGCGAGGAGGACGCAGTCCAGATAAGGGACCAAGAGGAGGTGGAAGGCAATGTTCTTCAAGGCAAGGGGAACACAGCCAAAGCTCCCCAAGAAGCCAGTTGCCGGCGGTCAGTCCCACTTTGGGCCGCTCACCATCTGGCTGTTCCCCCACCAGGCAGGCTCAGCTGGGCAGAAGCCTTCCCCCTGCTGGACAAAGGTGGGGACTTGGACGCCTCCTTGTTGGCGTTTGAAACGGCTTGTTATCAGTACCATTTGCCGGAGGATCAGTGGGTCCGGTTCCTAACCCCTCATCTGGGGGAAAGGCCCTGGAAATCTTTGGGTACCTGCCTAGGAGACCTCCCTGCCTAGGAGTTCGTCTGCCGTGAGAAACGGCGCTCCCAAGGAACTATACACCACGTGGAGACGCCAGCGTGGTTTGCTTAGATTACATCGACTTCGGGGACGAGTGGAAACATCATCTTACCTGCCCGCGCTGGTAAGATAGTAGCCATTCTCTACACATAGCCAGCTATTATATTAAGAAATACAGCGGGACACTGCTGGACATATAAGAGCGGGACGCAGCTCTATTCCACTGAGACCTTGTGTAATTTTTGCGGATAACACTACAGGCAATTTGGGTTGGTTTCAAGACTGACACTACCCTTACCAACGCAACTTATACAGTGAAGTGTGAAGTTATGGGTAATTGAATTTTAAGGTCATCATTAACCCTTGGCCTTACTATATGGGCTATATCCTTATTGGCATTTGCACAATATTTTACGCTACTATTGCTGCTATTTTGTATTGTTGAAACATTATTACATCACTGCCTTTAATAATCCACTGTTGCGGTTAGACATCATATGCTACTACTGTTGCTATTGTGTATTGTTGAAACATGTTGAAACATTGTCATATTGTCATATTATCGCCTTTCAACTATCCGCTGTCTCATATAGGTCTATTTGTAGTGTGACCTCCCTGTATACGTTGAAGGTTACGGTTTTAATACAAACTTTTAATAAATTTAATGATTTTAATATATCCCCAGATAAAAGAGAGTGCCCAGTCTTTTTGTTTATATTATCCTGTTAATTGTTTAGAATATTTAGGTACAGATGTAGCAGGGTTAACACACAAAGCATGCCCCTTAGAAGAAGCAGGATAGGCGAAACGTACGTCGGGTATTGGCGGTGGTGTCGCTCATTGCGGTCTGTATCTTTTATCTACCTAATGGCTATACCTTAAATTGTATGTACAAGCTAGAGGTTGGACCTTATGTTTCCACCTTGTATTGTATTTAGCTACATATTAAGGGGAGATGATGCCTGTAATTGGTGTGAAGAATTAGACTTCTATATATACGCTTATGCGATTAACTTTTTCCCCCTTGATAAAGACTTGATTAAAGTCGAAACGTTGCACGTTAAGGTGGAATAAAGAACATTTTCTACAGACGAAGGAGTGCCGCGATCCTTTCTTGTTTGGTATCGTATTGGGGACCAATGGTCAGGTCCTAACATCGCAGGCACCGCCACTATATGGACTTTGGGTATTTACCTACAATGGTGCTGTCACCCCATGTATTTTTGCTTTAACTTTTTCCCCCTATCACATTTAGGTTAACATGACCTGTTTTGTATGCATTTATTGACGCCATTACTTTTTTGTCAGGCTGGGATCCATTTTTAACATATATATATATTATTAAATCAAATGTATTGTGTATTCTAATAAAGATATCAATGTATTTATATCTATGATAATGTGGTTTTCTTTTGGAAATTACCACACCTTCTTGGTTACTTGGTAGGTAACTGTATTTTGGGGTTTTTGCAGATGCCCTATCTCCCCTAGTTTATTGGCGTCTTTGTGTCGGGTCACGTCCTCGGTCTGTTCTAATGAATATGAGGCTTTGATTTTTCCCACTGTCTTTACGTGCATGTTTTTTGGTGCTTTTAGGATTTGTGAGCTTCTACCAAAAAATGGAAGATCTGACCAGGGTTTGATGTTGGAGAATGTGCACATTCGTGCTAATTATGTTTTGTTTTTTCTTGCAAATTCTAAGACGGATCGGGCAGGTAAATGTTCTTGGATCCGGGTGGGCAGAATCAGGTCAGGTGATCTCTGTCGGTAAGTATGTTATCACTTTTTTGGTATTGTAGACCAGCGGTTGGTGCACTGTTTTTTATTTACTTCTTTCCTGCTAACTCAATACCAATTTCAGTCAGTTTTGTCCAAATGCTTTCGGGAATTGGATTTAGAGGGTTTCCACTTTACATCACACTCCTTCAGGATCGGGGCTGCAACTACGGCTGCTCAGTCTGGATTGAGTACGTCATTGATTAAAAGGATTGGTAGGTGGTCCTCTAGTCGTTTTAAAGGGTTTCTGTCATCAAGTTTTGACATTATAAGCTGTCTGACATTAGCGCGGGCGCGGGATTTCAGAAGGAGACAGTGCCGGAGGATCGCTGCCCGGCACTGTCACTCAAAGTAAGAAGGGGCGTGCCAGCAGGTTGCCGCACGGAGCCTCTAGGAGCAGGGCAACAGAAACCCTTTAAGCTTCATGTTCACCCATCTCTTAATGTTGTCTAATGCTTTTTGTTTTGATAGGGTTCACAGGGATCACCGTATGGATCGTCGGCCATTCGTTTGTGCATTGGGCCCAGCGCAGAGCATCGGAAAGGTCATACAGTGAAAACTAGAGATGAGTGAGTTTCTGCTTATGAAATTCGTTCACACTTCGTTTGGTGGTAAAGGTGAATTGTGTTATGGATTCTCCTGCATAAAGGAAATGGGACGGGTCAGTTATGCAGGCCATAGACTTCAATTATGACGGAATAAATAACAGAATGCCTCTAAAGGCATTCCGTTATGCATTCTGTCATATAATTGCGTTACAGACTGCGGTAATGGAATCCGTAACGCAATTCACCTTTTACCACCAAACAAAGTGTGAAAAAATTTCAAAATATGACATGACATTCGCTCATCTCTATTGATAACCTTTCGTGGTCTACAGATGAAGTACGGGTTTACTGGAACAGAGTTAGGGGACTGCGTTGGGAAGGTGTGATGAATGTAGTTTTCGAAATGTGTTCACTGTATCCGGATCCTTATGTTATTATCTTTTATGCAGGCGCCAATGATGTAGGCAAGTTAGGCACCATTGAATTGACTTTTTGCATGAAACGTACTATGGTTCGAATGAGGCGGTTTATGCCCTTGGTTTGGGGATTTTCTTTTCAGCATGTGTACTTGGAGCGAGGTTTGTCCGTCCTATACTTTTCTGACGGTATTCACCTTTCGGACATTGGTTTAGATATTTTTAATTTAGACTTTCAGGCTATGATTGAAATAGCTATGGGTGGGGCCCATGCCTCCTGTATAGTTGGCAGGGTCCGGTGGGTAAAGTCACTCACTGAAAAATGGTGAGCAGATGAGATAATTCTGGTATTTAGGCCAAGCTTATGGTTGGTCTAATCGGTGGTTATTAAATTATACGGGTTATGATTTAATGCAGCTCAAGCAGTTCTTTAATAAAGCTGGCCGTGGCCTAAATTTTCCACCATGTCAAGTGTCCAAGTGCCTTATTATTTATTGGTTATTATGTAAATTGTCTAACTAGGTTTTATATGATATATAATCTCATGGAGGGCGGTTGGACACGTGCCCTCCACCACTTTCGGGTCTCTGTTCTCCATGGTTTTCTAACCGTGCAACTGGTACTTTCACTTTGTAGCAGTCATCTAATAAACCTTGTCTCTGAACTACTGAGAGGTCATAAACACTTATATAAGCCACATTCTTATCAGTAAGATAACAACTAAACTATAATGAGTGTTTATAATGTCATAGAGCAAAGATAAGGAGCCCTTCAGCTCCCCAACTGATGGAAAAGAGAGAAAATTCAGATTCTACTAGTAGAGTATCACAGCCCTGTACAGAAAAAGGGTTCCATATGTTTAATAAAGACTGATTGAAAAAAATGATTTTTAGCTCAAAATGAGTACAATGCAATAATAAAAGAAAATTTGGCCCAAAGGTGTACATAGCCTTTAAAAGGGCCAGGTTCTCCCATATAACTTTATTGCAGTGTTCGGCCTCATGCACAGAGTTTAGATGTGGTCAATATTTCAATCCTTTGATAACGAGCACTGTATACATATGGTGTTCAACATCTCTGTAAAGATGGCATCTGCTCCAGAGTGGGCGCCATAACTGCGGGGTTTCTGCTGTTTTACATTGCAGACACCAGGAGACCATGGATGTGATTGGCAATAAATGTCTGTGATCTGTGTTAACCCCTTAGATGCCAACAATTGTGATTGCAGCATCTGAGAGGCCTTTTCTCAGGAATGCTGCAGTCACGGGATCTGAACAGCTTTCCTGCGCTAAGATCAAGGGAGCTGTTGATTTGCTGTGGTAGCTATGAGCCTTCCAAAGGCTCTGAGGGTACCATAGCGATGTTCTTATGGAGACCTGCCGGAGGCAGGGCTTCATAGGAGCATACAGATGATCGTATGTTCAAGCCCCTCAACCCTTAGAGGACCCTGCAATTTTCCATTTTTGTGTTTTCGTTTTTCACTCCCTGCCTTCCCATAGTCCTAAGTTTTTTATTTTTCTATTGACATGGCCTTATAAGGGCTTATTTTTTGCGGGACAAGATGTACTTTCTAATGGCGACATTTATGTTGCATACCATGTACTGGGAAGTGGAAAACAAATTCCAAATGTGGCAATTCTGACAAAGGTTTTTATTTTTTACACCGTACAGTATGCGGTTAATATGTTATCTTCATTCTTCAGGTCAGTACAGTTACAACGGTACCATACTTGTATAATTTTTCTTGCATTTTAATACTGAAAAAAAAGTTAAACATTTAAGAAAAATAAATATATCACCATATTCTATACCAACGCTCTCAAAAGCGGCAGATCACCCGCATACTGCGCCAGGATTTTATTCCCAGAGTCTCCAGATGCCACCCAAGATGCCCAAGAGACGAAAAACAGCAGGGGGCCCGAAGAAAATATTGGACTTTTATAGCTCACAGCACCGGGAGCAAGCGCAGCATGGTGAGCACTCACCTCCCTCTTGTCTGAGCCGGCGCCGCTGCTGGACGAAGTAGAGAAGCCGCCGGTGACAAGGAGACACAGCGGACCGTTACCCCATGCAGCTCACTCTCCAAGGAGCTCCCACAGAAGTCCCTCCTCTGAATCTGGAGGTGAGTGCCCAACACGTGGCAACGGCCATCTTATCGGCCATAGCAGGCCTCGACCTGCAGCTCAGCATATAGAGGCCCGTCTAACTGAGCCAGATGAGCAGTCCCCCTTAGACCTATAAGCAGGGTCACCCACAGATATGTTTGAAGACATCCCTGTTACAGAACAGGCAGTCACAGAAATTTCACTAAAGTCAATGCTGCAACCATTTAAGCACTCACTGCACTCCTCAATGAAGGAGATTGTTCAACCATTAAAAGCAGCCATTACAGAAATAGAGCACAGAGTGGATCATGTGGAGAACAAAATGAGGGGAACTTGTTTCCTCTCAAAACAAGCTTATCGATGCCCACTATAATCTAGAGACTGAGGTCCAGATGCTGCCCAAAAAAATGGCCGACCTAGAAGATCGGTCGCACCGCAATAATGTGAAATTAAGAGGAGTTCCAGAATCTGTGTCACCGGCGGATTTGCCGACTTACTTGCAATCTCTTATTAAGCTCTTATTGCCCCGGTCTTCTCCAGCAGATCTTATTATAGACCGGATTCACAGAATCGCTAAACTAAAATTTCTGGCAGAGTCGGTACCAAGGGATGTGCTGGCCAGAGTGCATTCTTTTCATGTTAAAGAACGACTGCTCCAAGCCGCTAGGAAACAGGTTCCATTGCCGGACCCATATGGCGATATTACGATATATTCTAATCTTTCAGCTGCGAGTTCTTGCCGATTACCATTATTTTGAAAGAAAATAATATTTCGTATAGGTGGGGATTCTCAACTAGACTGATCGTGAAATACCAAAATGATCTATTCTAGAATCGACATTATATTTGCAGCTTCTCTGCTTCTCTGCACCACTAAGGCATCTATAGGAATTATTACCTGGTCTGACCACGCCCCGGTCACTGTCACTTTGGAAGTCATGTTTGCACGCACCGCCCCAGGTGTGGAGATGCAATTCCTACCTGCTACAAAATCAGACACACAGAAGCGCTATAGAAAGGGACCTTAAGATGTACCTAGAGTTAAACAAAGACTCAATAGATAATGAGTTTAGCCTTTGGAACGCACATAAAAACATTTTTTGCTGTGGGGCCCAGTCATTTCTAGCTACGCCCCTGGGTGACACCACCAGGAGATGAGCACTTGCATTATGGAAGCACTCATCTCTCTACATTCATCTGTATCGCGATACAGATGAACACTGCAGCAGGGGAGGGAGAGGCGTCTCCCTTCCCTGTTCCTCTGATAGGCTGCCGGCACAAGGCCAGCAGCCTATCAGAGGCCGGTGCAGGCGGCGCAATTACTTCATCGCTCCGCCTGAGCTGTACTGCTCGGGACACAGGCCAGAAAAGGCTTGCATCGCATCGCTGCCATGGAGGTAAGTATGTGTTTTGTTTTTTGTTTTGTTTTTCTGTGAGGCGCTGGGCTGCGCTGGGGGGACATTGCTGGCATAAAGGGGACACTTTGGGGCAATGGCTGGCACATGGGGAACACTATGGGGGCATTGCTGGCATATGGGGGACAATATGGGGGCATTGCCGGCACATGGGGGACACTATGGGGGAATTGCTGACACATGAGGGACACTATGGGGGCATTGCTGGCATATGGAGGACTGGGGGCATTATGGGGAAGAGGAGAGGAGCACTATGTGGGCATTTACTAGGGGCATTATATAGGGGTATTTTATACTTGCACACAATATGGGGACATTCGCTCAACTGGCGGCACTGAGGGAGTTTTTTTGCGCTGGCACACAGAACAGGAGCACTTTTGAATTAGTGCACATTATTATTTTTATTATTGAAGGTGGCAGGTGAGTTGTTAATAAGGTAGGAGGATGATGGAAAAGTAGGAACCTAAGATGTCTTTTGTCAAACTACAGAGACGAGAGATGGGTGAAAAATCAGATAGTAAACAGACAGCTGACGTGGGGGGGGGCTAAGCAGACAGATCGCCGCCGACGAGGGCGGGGGGGGGGGGGCCTTGCTGATAGGCCTCAAAATTTTAGACCAATACCCCTCCTTAATGTGGACTTAAAACTGTATGCTAAGATTCTAGCTAATAGAATAGCTCCTATGCTGCTGGATCTTATACATGAAGACCAAGTTGGCTTCGTCAAGTCCAGACAAGCCTTTGACAACACTAGAAGAGTGCTAAATCTCCTAGATTACGCCACATCATCTAAAACACCAATGCTGTTGGTATCAATTGACGCCGAGAAGACGTTTGACCGCATAGGCTGGTCATACGCCTTCTCGGTCTTAGATCGGTTCGGGTTCAGAGATAAAAACTTGCAGGCTATTAAAGCCTTATACACTGCACCATCGGCCAGGGTATTAACTAATTAACTAATGGCACTCTATCAGACAGGTTTGACATCATCAATGGGGCTCGACAGGGGTGTCCACTGTCACCCCTGATCTTTGTTCTATGTATTGAGCCGTTAGCAGCTTTAATGCGGACAGACCCAGAGGTAAAAGGGTTGATTATACACAACCATGAGCATATTGTCTCTTTATATGCCGACGATGTTATTTTAACATTATCAGACCCTAGTCCATCTTTAGCAGCCTCCCTGAAATGGATTCACCAATTTGGCCACATTTCGCTATACAAAATTAACACTACTAAATCCCAAGCCCTGTCTATAGGTCTCCCGTCTCCTATAGTGGAGCACCTCACACACCAATTTCCACTAGATTGGCAATCTGATCGTATTGAATATCTTGGTATGCACATCCCACCCATATTTAACAGATTATAAAGACAACTATCTTCCCATGTTGTCCAACCTTAAGCAGGAGATGACTCGTTTATCTAAATACGAAATCTCCTAAACGGGACGTGTAGCAGCATTTAAAATGCTGTTATTACTAAAATTACTGTGCCTATTTCGAACGGTCCCTATAGCACTCCCACAAAGATTTTTTATGGATCTCCAACGGCACATCTCTAAATTCATATGAGAAGGCGGGAAGCCTAGAGTTGCGTACTCTTTATTAACTAGCATAAATTATGTGGAGGTCTAGGCGTTCCCAATATTAGGGCGTACTACATTGCTATACAGGTAGATATAGTGACAAAATGGAAAAAGGAAGAGATTACAAACTGGTCTCATATAGAGAACAGTTTAGCTTTCCCAACAACATTACATGTCCTTAAGTATGTTAAGTCAAATAAATCTACCCTACCGATACGATTGTCTCTGTTGACGTAAAACACATTAACTTGCTGGAGGGAGTTCCAACGACAAACAACCGGCGAAACCTGAGTCTCCTGGGATGGGGTACTGTTACAATACTTAAATATATATCTCAGCGACCTAGATGTCTCTAATTGGCATCGAAAAGGCATCTCTTCTATATCTGTTATATGATAAGAATATCTTATACAGCTTTGAATACCTATCTAGCAAATACTCTATGTCCAACGCTGATTTCTTCAAATATTTACATGACAATACATGTCATGAGAATACACCTACTGACAATACACAAATTGCACCTGTGCTTAGGCTCAAGTCTAAGATCATGAGACAAGCTTACGGCTTAATTGACTCTCAATTCACTTTTTGCAAGACACAACTGTTTGAGCTTTGGGAAGCGGATCTCAAACATACCTTTGAACCTAAACAATGGACATCAGCACTCAGATTAATCCACTTGACTTGTAAGTGTAGCACGCGTTATGAAGCAGCAATGAAGACGTTCTTACGCTGGTACATGACCCCCGACGGACTCCATAAATTGTATACTATGACATCTCCCCTATATTGGAGGAACTGTGGGAGTTGAGGCTCGTTACTACATATTTTATGGGCCTGTCCAATGCTTGAACAATATTGGGAAAAAGTTTTCAAGATCTTACAATCTATTATGGGAATGCCAATTCTTAACCTCTTTAGGACGCAGGGTGTACATGTACGCCCTTGTGTCCTGGTACTTAAGGACGCAGGGTGCACATGTACACCCTGCGAATATCCGATCACCGCTGCGCATGTGGCGGTGATCGGAACATGTTGCCTGCTAAAATCATTTAGCAGGCACCTTGGCACAATGCCCAGGGGGGTCCTGTGACCCCCCCATGTCGGTGATCGCAGAAAACCGCAGGTCAATTCAGACCTGCGGTTTGCTGCGCTTTCTGTAGTCTCTGATCCCCGCGGTCTGTGACCGCGGGGATCAGAGACTAAAAAATGCCCCAAACTTATAAATTTTAACCCCCGGAAAATCCGGGGTTTCTACTCTAGGGGTGCATTGGGGGGCTTCAAATGGGACATAGTGTCAAGAATCCAGTCCAGCAAAATCCACCTTCCAAAAACCATATGGCGTTCCTTTCCTTCTGAGCCCTGCCGTTTGGCCATACAGCAGTTTACGACCACATATGGGGTGTTTCTGCAAACTACAGAATCGGGGCAATAAATATTGAGTTTTGTTTGACTGTTAGCCCTTGCTTTGTTACTGGAAAAATGGATTAAAATGGCAAATTTTCCAATAAATCGAAATTCTGAAATTTTATCTCCATTTGCCATTAACTCTTGTGGAAAACCTAAAGGGTTAATGACGTTTGTAAAATCAGTTTTGCATATCTTGAGGGGTGTAGTTTCTAGAATGGGGTCATTTTTGGGTGGTTTCTATTATGTATGCCTCACAAAGTGACTTCAGACCTAAACTGGTCCCTAAAAAGTGTTTTTTTGAAAATTTCTGAACAATTTCAAGATTTGCCTCTAAACTTCTAAGCCTTGTAACGTCCCAAAAAAATGAAATGGCATTCCCAAAATGATCCAAACATGAAGTAGACATATGGGGAATGTAAATAAATAACTTTTTTTGGGCTTCATTTTACCACTGTCATGAAGTACAATATGTACCTCAGAATGGCCTGGATAAAAAAAAGCGTTTTACAGTTATCACCACATAAAGTGACACTGGTCAGATTTGCAAAAAATGTCCTGGTCCTTAAGGTGAAATAGGGCCAAGTCCTTAAGGGGTTAATCAAGCACATGTAGCACTTTTATACCTTGATTTAGATAAACTACCTTTAAGCCGTAGAATTTTGGCATGCAAAGTTCTAGTGATTTGAAAATTGATAGTCACCAGGCATTGGAAAAAAACAACGGCTCCTCCAATAGTGGAAGGCATTTCAACAATTAATACCACTTTATGTTACGAGAGGGCATTGTCTCCATCCATCCTGTCACCAAAATATTGCAGATCGATATGGCATACGTGGTCAGACAGCCTGTTCAGCTCATACACTGACAATTCTCTCAGCTCACAAACTGATAAAAATCCATAAATACTGTCCTAGATGGTCTTAAGATACTGGACTAAATCATCACCGGTCACCTGTTGTTATATTCTTATTTTATGTTGACCTAATGTTGCTTTATTTTATATCGCTGCACCATGTAACATGACTCTAAATAGGGTATATAGCTAGAAATGAGCGAACTTTAAAAAATAGTTCGGCGTTCGGGTTGTGGTAATCGCCGCATCCCGTTATGGATTCCACTACCGCGGACTATCCCGGCATATGGAATCCATAAGGGGCGGCTTCCACGAACCTGAACTGTTGAAAAGCCGAAGGACCTGGGGTGACGTCACCATCATGTGATCAGTGCAGGGGGAGTGGCTCAGCACGGGATCAAATCCAGTGGAACGCAGCCCAGCCCCAGGGACACAGAACCGCCTACTGGGTATGGCTAATTGGGCACATTTCGAATTGTTTATGTCAGTATACACCCGGCCCCCCGGTCACATGACCGGAGGACAAGGCGCACGCCAATTCAATACAGCGCTAAATCCAACTAACAATATAGCGCTAAGTCCAACATGGAATCCGAACACCCGTGGAACGCAAAAAAGCCGGAAATTGACTGTGCACTCCACAAACTAAGTGCAGAGTCACCAGCCGACCGGCAAGATCGAAGAGTGCAAGGTTGATAATATTTCATGTGAAATCTCCCTTCATCTAGTATTAAAAATACTATAAAAAAAGTATGTCTAAAGTAAATATAAATTGATAAATGAATCAATAAAAAAAATATATATATATATATAAATATATATATATATATATATATATTGTGGGGAGTTGCTCTGGTAGATAGTGGTGCGGGTGCAGTATAGAGGCAAAGAGAGTCCAGGTAGTGCAGCAAACAGTGTTTTATTTCACACTTGCACAAACAAAACTCAAAACAGTCGCTTAGTGTTACTTCACACACATAGCAAAAACTTGAGGCAAAACAAAAGTCCAAGACGGGATCAAATCACCTGTGTGGTTTAGGTGCGTGTTCGCACCTGGCTGTCAGCCCAGCCACAGGAAAGTCCAACCTCAGGGTTCCAGGCAGACTGCACGCCTCTTTGCAAGCTCTTGCTTCCAGCCCTGAGAGCTCCACAGAACACCAGCAGTTTCCAGGTTAAATCACCTCAAATCCTAGGTGTCCGTTCACACCTGGCCGAACGCTCGGCAACACAAAAAGTCCACTGACAGTCTTTACATGGCCTGCTCTCCTGACACACAGGTCTCAGCTTTTCAGCCCAGCACAGGGCTCAGATCCCAAACACAGAGAGAGAGAGACCTTTGCATAAACCCAGCTGTCTTTTAAAGGCAGCTAGGTATTAACCCAAAAACCCGGACCGGCACCTAAAATCCGGTCCAGTATTTGCTCTCACCTGGCTGCAATCAACCCAGCAGCACAGGCTGAGAGGAAAATACCTGTTTTTTACCACCAAACCTCTCACTGTGTCACAATATATATATATATATATATATATATATATATATATATATTCATAAATACATCCTATGAATATTTGGGCCATTCTAAAGGAATATGAATATATATATAAAAACACAGCGTAAATACACAGCATAAATACTAATAAAAAAAAATAATATATATCTAGTATAGAATAAACCTCTCTCTATAAAAATATATCAATAATAGATACATATATACATTGATCACGTCCAATAAGTGGTTAATAAAAAGTTAATAACATTTTCTAGTCTTTTGGTTAAATTAGTATAAAAAATATATGTGTGTATATATATATATATATATAAATTAATGTATAAAAACAACTATGCAAAACACCATATAGATAACTAAGAGTTGTCCCGTTGGGATTATAAAACTAAATATTTTTCATAATAGAATGTATTATCTTAAAAAGCCCGGGGGGCGTGGCCTGACACGCACCGGAGCAGCCGCATGTTCATGTAGCTCTGTGCACAAGCGGTCCTAAAAGCGGCTCAAAGGGCTCAAAAAAAAGCTGACCTAACGCCTGAATTACTTCTCCCCCCTCACCACATCGAGAAGAGCATGTCTAAGATGCCGAGGGGAAAAAGAAAACCCGGGACACCAGCTAAACTCACAAGCTTCTTCAGCCCAGCTTCTTCTCAAGATGGCGCCGGCACACGAGGCATGCTGAGAGACGCAGAAGAGGAGGCTCGCTCCATTAACAACTCTGCCCAAGGTTCACCAGTCGGCGGATCACCTGCTTGTATATCGCAAGGCAAGTCTCATTCCTCTGCCTCTTCCCCTGATTATGTTAAATATGCCTCAGTAGAGGATCCTCCATATTCTAACCAGATAACACTGGAGAAGATGAAAGAACTTCTTTCTGACTTAAAAACCTCCTTCAGCAATGACCTTAAATCAGCATTGTCCACAATAAGAGCAGATATTGTTGCCATTGGAGATCGCACTGCTCATCTGGAGGAAAAAATGGAGGAGTTCACAGCAGCTCATAATAGCTTGGTGGACGCACATAACTCTGCAGAGGATGATATAGCAGCAATCAAACTTAAGCTAGCGGATATAGAAGACAGGTCCAGAAGGAATAATATCCGCTTTAGGAACATTCCTGAATCGATACAGGATTCTCGGCTTCAGGAATTCCTGATTGACCTGTTTTCAGCTCTTTTGCTGGAGGCCTCTACCTCAGACCTCTTAATCGACAGGGCCCACAGGCTACCAAAACCCAAAAATATCTCAGCGTCTCTTCCCAGAGACACAATAGCAAGACTTCACTACTATCATATAAAGGACTCTATTCTTAAAAGCGCTGCAAAAAAGCCCACGCTTCCAGAGCGTTTCCAAGATATCTCTCTTTACACAGACCTGTCGCCCGCTACCTTAGCAAGGAGAAGAGAGTTTATCAAAACAACACAGATTTTGAGAGAGCAAAAAATCATGTACAAATGGGGCTTCCCAGTCAAATTGATAGTATACTTTAAAGGTCACTCCTCGGTCTTGAACTCGCCTAAGGAAGCCATAAACTTCTTAACCAAGAATGCTCTACTTCCTCAACTGGATGAACCCAAAAGTGCTCCTAAGAAGAAGCATCACTCACTTCAACAAGAATGGACTGTAGTGGGGTCCTCAAAATCTCCAATCTCCCCCAGATGAACATTCTTACTAGAAGTCTTCAGAGAAGAGTATTCTTCTGAATATCCTGGGCCTAATATATGCAGGATCCACCCGCAGACTACCTTTTCGGTTGTCTCTCTTTTTTGCTGCACTGTCCTCCTTTTTTCTTTTTTCTAGCCTTTATTTTAGGTCTACAAACAAGATTATCATCATTAAAACCTTCAAAGGATAAGGACTGGCAAGTAGAAACCGCTCGTCACCTACGACTTTGGTAACAGCCACTTCCCCCCACGTTTTCTCTGCGACCTGGGGCCGCATTGGTTCACCTGGAACCGGACTAGATTATATTTGCGAATTAACTTACTACTTTATAACTTTGTTTAATAGTTATGCTCAGGGGCGGACTGAGCGGTCGGGCACTTCGGACATGGTCCGAGGGCTCGGCCGGAAAGGGGGCCCGGCGGCTGCCGCTGCCCAGTGTGGAGAAAATGAACAGCTGTGCCGTGCGCAGCGAAAGTACTAATCATTCACACCACACAGTCCACTTGACTATACATCACCGGGCGGGCACTGGGCAGAGGCAGGCAGGCAGGCAGGCTATGGGGCCCGGCGGCGGGACTCGGAGCAGCTACGCGGCGCCTACTTTACATGTACGTCACGGAAGGAGGGGCCCGGCAGCCGGAGCTACAGTGAGAAGGAGAGGAGGGGCCGGCCATGGCGTCCTGTGCGGCGCAGAGGCGCGCCGCGCTGACGTCAGTCGTCACGTGACGTTACTGACGTCTTCTACGTCTGCATAGGCCGCGCTGAGGCTGGATTTTTTTTCAACTGCGGCCTGCGCCTCAAGCAGCGGCACGGCATCACACCACGCGTCCACTTCCAAGTTCCCTCCTGAGTCCTGCCTGCTGTTTCGGCCCAGATTGGAGTGCTGCTCTGTCTGCACACTTGCAAAGTGCTGCAAGTGAAGTTCAAGTAATTAAATTAGTAGTGACATCTCACTAATAATCACAAAACAAGGCTGGTTGTGATTGATGTGTAGTGACAGTGAGTAACTGTTATGGGGGAGATCTGTGGATGACACATATAGCATAAGATGCTATATAGTGTCATCCATAGATCCCCCCCCCCCCCATAGCAGTGCCCTCCACGGGTCCCCCATAACAGTGACATCCATAGATCCCCCCCATAGCAGTGCCCTCCACAGGTCCCCCATAACAGTGACATCCATATTCCCCCCCCCATAGCAGTGCCCTCCACAGGTCCCCCATAGCAGTGCCATCCACAGGTCCCCCATAGCAGTGCCCTCCACAGGTTCCCCATAGCAGTGCCCTCCACAGATCCCCCATAACAGTGCCATCCACAGATCCCCCATAACGGTGCCATCCACAGATCCCCCATAACGGTGCCATCCACAGATCCCCCATAACGGTGCCATCCACAGATCTCCCATAACGGTGCCATCCACAGATTCTCCCATAACGGTGCCATCCACAGATTCCCCATAACGGTGCCATCCACAGATCCTCCATAACGGTGCCATCCACAGATCCCCATAACGGTGCCATCCACAGATCCCCCATAACAGTGCCATCCACAGATCCCCCATAACGGTGCCATCCACAGATCCCCCCATAACGGTGCCATCCACAGATCCCCATAACAGTGCCATCCACAGATCCCCCATAACAGTGCCATCCACAGATCCCCATAACGGTGCCATCCACAGATCCCCATACCAGTGCCATCCACAGATCCCCCATACCAGTGCCATCCACAGATCCCCCATACCAGTGCCATCCACAGATCCCCCATACCAGTGCCATCCACAGATTCCCCCATACCAGTGCCATCCACAGATTCCCCCATACCAGTGTCCTCCACAGATCCCCCATAACAGTGTCATCACACAGATCCCCCATAACAGTGTGTCATCCACAGGTCCCCCATAAGGCCTCTTTCACACGGGCGTCATGTTTGACGCCCGGATTGAATGCGGGTGCGTTGCGGGAATTTGCGCGATTTTTCCGCGCGTGTGCAAACGTTTGTAATGCGTTTTGCACGCGCGTTGGAAAAATCGCCATGTTTGGTACCCAGGTCCCGCATTGAAAAACACTCTCTGGGGAAACATTACATTCAAAATATCCTTAAAGCTATGCCTTTTTTCAAACCCCATCACATAGGAATTTTGATGACCACGAGAGCTATTATGAATGTTTGGGAAATAATTGCAATTAAAAGGCAAATGTTTGATTCCTCCCTTCAAAACCTTCCCATCAACATATTGGAAACGCACATTCCCCATCTAGATTTGTCCTCATGGACGGGAAAAGGTCTGAATATTATTGGCGATTTATTCACAAATACTGTCTTCAGGTCCTTCTCTGAGATCTCCTCTTCCTATAACATATATCCTAATGACATCTATAAATACTTCCAGTTAAGACATGCTGTTCAAAGCATAATGTCCAACTTTAAACAAGTAAATAAGACGAATGATACAAGCACAATTCTGTTCTCTAATGGCAGATCTCAGGGAGAGATTTCTAAAGTATATAGGATTATCATTCTCCCTTCCTGTGACCCTCTCCAAGAATTTAAATATAAATGGTCTCGGGATCTATCAATGACCTTCACTACTGAACAATGGTTAGCCTCTTTCAAGGTAATATCTAGTATATCAAGATGCATTAATCACCTTGAAACTTCAAGGAAAATTCTATACAGGTGGTACTACCATCCTATGAAACTCAGTAAGATATTCCCTAGCATTACCCCAGCTTGTCGGAGATGTGGTCATGCTGAAGGCACCTTTCTACACTGCTGGTGGGAATGCCCCCAAATCAATTCATTATGGATTGAATCTTTTAAAACTTTTGCCAAGATCTGTCCAATTCATATACCTGCAACTCCACAACTAGCTCTCCTTTTTATTGGTATAGAAGCCATTCCACATGACTATAGGGCAATTTTTTGTCATATGAACATCGTAATACGTCAAAGTATTGCCCTCAATTGGAAAACTTCGTTCATTCCTAATATCACTGAAATTGTTCAACGAGTAGACAACAATTGTTGGTATGAAGGTGTGGCAGCTTCGGCCTTATTTAGAAAAGGGAAATTTTACAAGCAATGGGATGCTTGGTTAAACAGCGTTTTCCATAACCAGGCCAATACTTTGAACTCTCTCGTTATATAATGAATAGACTACATATACTTGGATGCTGTCATACAGCGCTTCTCAACACTATATAAATATCATTGCCTCATTGAATATCTCTCTCTTTTCACAAAAGGAGTTATGACTTTCACTCATGTCCGATATTTGAAATCTATTACCATCATATTACATGATTGCACTGTACCACTTTGTTTGGTTCTAACGTTCTTCCCATTGTTGATTATACTGTTAATCAATGTACCCTTTATATCTTGTACGAAGATAATTTCAATTATACTCTCCTGCCCCCACCCTCCTTCTCCCTAATCCCCCTTTCCCTTTACCCTCCCACCCATTCCATATGATTCACTACTTAAATCTGTATTAATATGTCATTTGTACTTCATTTCTTGAAATTTGAAAAACCAATAAAAACCTCATGTTTCAAAAAAAAAAAAAAAAAAGCCCTAGTGACAAAAATAGAATACAGTTCATTGTTATTGGCACATTACGGAATAGGGCCGGATCCAAAAGGATATCATATTGGCTCATTAAGTGTAATTTATTTGTTTTAGATGGTGAAGGTATTTGCCTTTAATTATGGAAATATAACAAATAAATAAATAGATAAATAAATAGATATGATTTGATGATTGTACCCTTTCTTTTATCTTATTTATATTTTATCATGGTCTTAATTCAATAGTGGCTATATTCCAGAGTTTCATTCAAACCGTATGGGACAAGTGTATTGAATCTGTATATACAGTACATTTCCCTATGGCAGAGTAGGGAATATGACTGGGACACTGTGTCAATTGGGGTCAGTTTCAAACCATCAAAGCAACCATCATGCTTGTCTGCAAAGTGTTTTGAAATTCCATGTTTTAGATATTGTCGTTGGATGTTAGACCGGTGTTGATTCAGTCGTTCCCTCACTGTCTGAGTTCAAACACAACAATAGCAGATCTCAGGGAGACCAGCTACAAAAAACACTGCGGAGCCTCACCTAAGAGTCTCAACACAGCAATCCGAAGTGCAAAGCTCCCTGGGAAACAGGAATATGCAAAATAAATGTGGAGCCCCAGTTACGGGTCTACAACACAATGAAAGCCAGATATCCCTCAAAGGAAGGAAAAACAAGCAAAGGGGTGTCTCCATTACAGAGATCACCAAATCCACCATATTAAGTGGCCCCTATGTCAAGATCCCGCTTTTTACAAGCTTTAAGGATGTGACGGGAAAACCTAAGCCAGTTATCCATCCACAGACAGCTGTTTCGAGGTGTTGCCCCTCATCAGTGCGGAGTAGGATTCTGGCTAACCGGGAGCAATGCCTCGGAGACTACTCAAACACAACAATAGCAGATCTCAGGGAGACCAGCTACAAAATGCCGTGGAGCCTCACCTAAGAGTCTCAACACAGCAAGCTGAAGTGCAAAGCTCCCTGGGAAACAGGAATATGCAAAATAAATGTGGAGCCCCAGTTACGGGTCTACAACACAATGAAAGCCAGATATCCCTCAAAGGAAGGAAAAACAAGCAAAGGGGTGTCTCCATTACAGATATCACCAAATCCACCATATTAAGTGGCCCCTATGTCAAAATCCCGCTTTTTTACAAGCTTTAAGGATGTGACGGGGAAAACCTAAGCCAGTTATCCATCCACAGACAGCTGTTTCGGGGTGTTGCCCCTCATCAGTGCGGAGTAGGATTCTGGCTAACCGGGAGCAATGCCTCGGAGACTACTCAAACACAACAATAGCAGATCTCAGGGAGACCAGCTACAAAAAACACTGCGGAGCCTCACCTAAGAGTCTCAACACAGCAAGCCGAAGTGCAAAGCTCCCTGTTTTTTCCTTCCTTTGAGGGATATCTGGCTTTCATTGTGTTGTAGACCCGTAACTGGGGCTCCACATTTATTTTGCATATCACTGTCTGAGTTGTACGGCCAATATATTGGAGGCCACAAGGGCATTCCAACAGATATATATATTTTTTGTACTACAGTCCATATAGTATTTTAGTTTGAGGGATTCACCTGTATTTTTGATGGTGATAGTATCAACATCGTTGGAAATGCTAAGGCAACACATGCACCGTTTGGAACCACAGCGAAAAGAGCCCTTTAGAGAAGGATTGGGGCCCTTTCTTGATGGTCTAAAGTCCAGAGCATTGAGTTTAGGGCAAGAGAGGCTACCATGCTTTTTAAAGTTTGTGCTCGTCTGAACGTGATCTTAGGTATTATAGGAAGGGTTTTAGCTATCACTGGGTCACGGTGTAGAATGGGCCAATATTTCTGAAGGGTAGATTTGATTTGACCATGGAGGGAATTATATCTATTAAAGAAGTTGAGTTGGAAATTAGATGGTTCTACTCTGGCAGTCGCTAAACGTGGCTTTAGGCAATCTGCCTGACTCTCTTTAGGAACTTTAGATCTAGAGCCCTGGATAAGACGTTTTGGGTAGCCCTTATTCATGAACCTTTTTTGGAGGATTATAAGTTGGCTGGTAAGAATCTTATCATTGGAACAATTCCTACGGACCCGCTTCATCTGTCCATATGGAATATTTTTTTTTTCCATTTATGGAAGTGGCAGCTAGAAAAATCCAAGTAACTATTTGAGTCCACTTCTTTAAAGGTGCTTGTAGTAATATTGTCCCATCTTTCCAGAATAAAATGATGTCATCTATAAATCTCTTGTAGAAGACTATATTCTCATGATTGAGAAGGCCCAACTTACTCTTAAATGCCGCCATAAATAAATTCGCGTAAGAAGAGGCGAATTTAGTGCCCATTGCCGTGCCACATTTCTGTAAAAAAAACTCCCCCCTTTTACATCTGAAGAAGTGAATAGGGGAGTGGCTACAGCTCTGAATAGAAAAAACGCTGGACTCATATCAACTACTGGACTCAAATCAGCTCATTAGCATATGGATTAAAAGTACTTTTTCTCCACAATAAAGCAACAGATCACCAAATGAAAGGTATCATTATATTCAGCAGAGTGAGCCCGACAAGGCAGCATGCCTGGTTCATCAGTGAATTTCCTGGTGACAGGTTCCCTTTAAGGCTTCGGTCAATTAGAGCAATGTAACAGGTAGGGATCGACCGATATTGATTTTTTAGAGCCGATACCAATAATCTGTGAACTTTCCGATAGCCGATAATTTATACCAGTATTCTGTGCATTTTCATTTTAGAAAAACAAATTACATAAATCTGCTGTTAAATGGAGAGATGCCATATATATAATGTTAGATATATAGATTAGATTAAATATTTATACTTAATATTTTGGTGTTTTTTAACTTTTTTATTTTTTTATTTAATAACTATTTCCCCTTTTAGGGCTAGAACCTGGGATCTTTTAATCCCTTGTCCTATTCACCCTAATAGAGCTCTATTAGGATGAATAGAATCTCACACTCTTCCTGCTGCCCTGTGCTTTGTGCACACAGCAGCAGGGAGCTGACCATGGCAGCCAGGACTTCAGGAGCGTCCTGGCTGCCATGGTAACTGATCGATGTTGGGATTACACTGCTGGGGCTCCGATCAGAAGCTGCCACTGCCACCAATGAAGAGGAGGGGAGAGGGAATCCTGTGGCCACTACCACCAATGATTTTAATACTGGGGGGTGGACGCACTGTACCACAAATGAAGATAACTCGCCATTAATTTAAATACACCTCTATAAGAGGTAGCTGCGATCCGCGGCAGTTAACCCCTCAGGTGCGGCAGGGGTTAACTCCCACGGATCGCAGCTACCGCTAATAGAAGTCGGGTGCGGCTATATGATTCATCCGCCTCCTGTTGAATTTGAATTAATGAGTGAGTAAACTTCATTAGCCACAGCCCATCCCTTCCTCCTCTCCTTGGTGGCAGCAGCACAGGGGGAGGGAGACACTGCTACCTTCCCCCCTGTGATGCTGAGGGAACATGGATCGCGCTGACAGCAGCGCGATCCATGTTCGCGATTCGTTATCGGTATATCGGTAGATATCGATACCAATAACTTTGAAATTCCTGAATATCGGCCGATATTATCGGTAAATGCGATAATCGGTCGATCCCTAGTAACAGGTTCCCCGATCTCAAACGGGGAACGCTGCTACTGGAGCGTAAGAGCATGGCACTATGTATGTAATCAGCCCTATGGCTGATTGCATACACGTGCCGCAGGTCTCTGCTATTTTAAATGACAAAAACCCGGAGGCTTTGGTGCCCACTGAACGTGCGAGCGGGCGCCTTGTTTAAAGACCAGACTTCCGCCGTACATTTACGGCGGAGGTCCTGAAGGGGTGATTGGGACTTTTAAAAAGTGTAAAAAAATTTAAAAAATAATTTGAATTTCAAATAATCAGTTTTCCCTATATTAAAAATAAAAAATGAAGATCATTAGTACCCGCATATCCCACAATGCCCATACTATTAAAATATAAAAGTATTTAACATATACGGTGAACCCTGTAACAAAAAAAATAAAAAATGGCCAATTTGTTTTTTCATCACTTTACTTCCCTAAAAATTTTTATAAAAAGTAATCAAAAAGTCATGCACACCCCAAAATGGTATCCATAAAAACTACAGATCACCTTAAAAAAATGAGCCCTTACACAGCTCCCTAGACATAACTATAAACGAATGGGGATCAGAATATGGCAATGCAAATAAAAAGAAAAGAAAAAAATTAAAAAATCTGGCATCACTATAATTGTACTGATCCACAGATCATTCATCAAGGCACCTGTAGCCATCCAGCCACCTGAACTCGAAAATCAAACTGGTGGCACGTCCCCTTTAAATCTCCTAGTGTAAAGTACTCCCCCATTACATTGTGGGAGCTGTAGTTTTTATAACGCATCAGACTTCTACCAAGCACGGAACCTTTAAACGAAGTTCACACATAGATACACTTGTATCATGAAAATAATTTCTACCGGATTAATTAGCGCAACAACTAACTCGCGTGACGTCACCCATGCTGACCACAATAAATATGGCGGATTAGTCCTCCTCCTGCGCACGTATCGCTTGCCTTTGCCCTTACGCAAGGAGGCGGGATTACGCTCAGCAGACTATAAATACGTGACGCGGACGCGTGGCTTTCTCTTTCCTTAATGCCGTGGAGCAGGTTGGGTAAGTGATGGAGGTGCTGTGCGGCCGCCACCATGGAGTTTACAATCCGTTCACGATCTTTGGCATCCCGCCCTCCCTGACACCGGGAACAGCGGCGGCGCCATGACTCCAGCTAACGCATCTCCCTTATGTCTGTATTACAGCGGAGTAACGCCCAACATCCATTAGACATCGAGGATGGCCGAGGAAGGGTGAGTAGTTTCCTATTGTCTGGGTTGTGGGCCGGGATCACTTAGTGTCACCTGTCACTGTCCCTCTGTTAAGCTGGTGCTCCTGATCAGTGCCGGGTTGTCCTGCCTGGTAAAGTCTCGGGTTCCTCATCAGTTCCCTGCCTTGTGTCCTGCCCTACGACTTACTGACGGTTCTCATTGTTTGGGCAGTAAATCTCAGATTGTGTTCTGCAGTCTGCATTTCTCTGTTCACACTACTTCTGCTTACCATACTGTCCCCTGGCACCAGTTGGTTATCTTGCCTGTAAGATCATGCTGCTCTTGCATGTAGTCCTGCTTTTATGGCTAAGTAATGTTGGTGAGCCCATCCCTTTAATTCTACGGTGGCTGTGGTACCGTGGCTACCTTCTGTTAGCAGTGTGGGCATTTATGGTGCCAAACCTACCAGTGTTCAACTCCTCTCATGTCATTGCAGCATTTCTGCTGGAGGTGTAATGGATATCAACACCGCTCTTCAAGAAGTGCTCAAGACCGCACTTATACATGATGGTCTGGCCCGTGGTATTCGTGAAGCTGCCAAGGCTCTTGACAAGTAAGTCCACCGGTCAGTACAGGGGTGGTCCACTGCCATGTTGGACCAGTCTCATCACAGATGGTCAGGTGCCCTGCTGAGTAGCTGTTCTAGCACCTGAACTACACAATGGACTGAACTGTGTAGTGCCATGGGTACTGTAGGACAGCTGTCGGTGGGGTGCCAGATCCCTGCCAATTGGATACTGATCTAAAAGTAAAAATATACATTGTAATACATGACAATCTAATAAACCTAGAACCAGTGCTCTCTCCATTGCATCAGATTTAGTTTAAGTTTTAATCTTAGGAGCTATGTCAAGTTTGCAGCACTTGGAGAATGGAGCTGAGCGTGTGCGTCCACCTCGGTGAGATAAGGAAGAGTACACGACAGGTGGCGATAGTCTGACAGGTATGTGCAAACTGCGGCGCTCCAGCTGTTGCAAAACTACAACTCCCAGCATGCAAAGACTGCTTACAGCTATCAGCCTATAGCAGGGCATGGTGGGAATTGTAGTTTTACAACAGCTGGAGAGCCACAGTTTGGCCATCCCTGGTCTATGAAATCATGTAACTCACTGGCTATACAAAATTCATTACATGTTATTACAAAAGTATTCAGATCCACGTGCTGACTTAAAAACAAATATTTTTTGTGGAACATCCCCTTTAATGAGGTGTGAGGGAGTAAGTTCTCACTTTGGTGCCAGCACTAGTGAAGTGAACACTGGAGACTTCTTCATGGTAACGCACTGGTTGACGGAGTGTCGGTCAGAACTCGCTGTCTGCATTTAAATTCTTCAGTCTGCATTATGAAGACAAACTGCTGACACTACCATCCCTGATTTCTACATGTGCAACAGTCCTATTCAGTGTTGGGGTAGCTACTCAAAGTGCAGACTTGTATGCAGAAAATCTGCATGAAATTACCCGCCATCGCAAACAAGGGATATGCTGTGGATTTTAAAATCCACATGGCAGGTCAGTATTAGCATTAAAGGGAGTCTTCTAACACGAACACCATTGTGTCGATAACAGTCCCTGCATTAAAATCCTTCTTACCATAATGTCTATTGCATAGTTAATCTAAAAAACCACTTTTATATGTACATCTTCTGAAATCCTGCGCCGATGACAGCCCTCTGATGCAGCGTCGGCTGGAAGGCGACGTATGGGTCGGCGCATGCGCACTGGATACCTAAGGCATCTGCCAGTAATGGGCAGTACAGTGCGCCAGCCCGTAAGTCACGCTCCAGTCGATGCTGCATCAGAGGGGTGGGATTTCAGAAGAGGTGATCAGCCAGAGAGGGCAGGCTAAATGGGTGAAAGGGGAGTGGTTGCACATGAAAATCAGTGTGGTGCCTGGGCACTGGCCAATGGAACGCCGCCCCTGGGAACCTCCAGACCCTGAATTACACATACAAAGTGTTTTTTTTAGACTAACTGCAACAGACAACATTATGGCAAGAAGTATTTTAATGTGGGGACTGTTATCGACACGTTAGTGCACATTTGGGGTGAAAGACTCCCTTTAAAGAAAAAAGCCAGAGTGTAGATTAGATTTATCAAATGGCATTTACTTTGCTGGTACTGTTATGCTGCGGTTTTCCCTGCATGTAATCCGCATCATGTGCAGATTACCTTAAAATGCCAGATCTGATCTCTTGTGACGCTGAAAGTGACCTTTCATGCAAATGACTGGAGCGGATTGCCACAGAGCACCCCTCACTTTGCGCAGCCAGAGCTGAGGACCAGGAAGCAGTGAGTACAGAGCTTTCTCCTCTTCTCGGTCCTCTGGGACTAATGAGCGCTTCCATAATGAAGCGCTCATTAGTATTTGACCCATAAGATGCTGTGACATTCCCCTCCCCCTCCCCCCCACAATTTTGAGGGGGGAAAAAGCATCTTGTGGCGTGAAAATAAGGTATGCAGTGGGTCCATCCCATCCATCACACAAATTCTACAGTACCACCAGCTGAATTGTGAAGGACTTTTGCACATTCTGTAAAAGCAAAAGGGCAGGAAAGTTTTGCCTTTAGGAAGCAAGACAAATGAAGAAAATCAGTGCAGCGTCCTTTGCTTTCACTGGTTTAGTGCTTCATGTATTTCTGGTAGACTATGGCTGGTTATGGGGAGGTTTAGTGGTCACTGGGGCATGCAGCAGTGCTTGAATGATGAGTTGTATTAAGTCGGATACCCCTTCACTCTGTGTGAGTGAGAAAATCTAACTGACAAGCCTGTTGCAAAAACCTAGTCTGTATGAAGAGTAAGGAATCTCTGATGGTACTAACGTGAGACGTCTTGTCTTCTAGACGCCAAGCTCACCTGTGTGTCCTAGCTTCCAACTGTGATGAGCCGATGTACGTGAAACTCGTTGAGGCTCTATGTGCTGAGCATCAGATCAATCTCATCAAGGTGAGTGTCCTGGTCACACAGCTCCATATACACTTTTATTCATCTCTACATGAGATGCTGTACATGATGAAAATCTGGCTCCCTCTACTGAATGCTGTGAGGATAAAAGCCTACATGTTACCCAATTCCTTCTGAGTTGCAGCAATCATTGAATGAACACATGACTGTAATTTGGCAATGGTTACTAAGCTAATGCTGGTCTTTCAGGTTGACGATAGTAAGAAGCTTGGCGAATGGGTGGGTCTCTGTAAAATCGACAGAGAAGGCAAACCCCGTAAGGTGGTTGGCTGCAGCTGTGTGGTTGTCAAGGTAAGCATGTCTTATGGGCTATAATTGGTAAACGGGTTGTCAGAGGGCAATGTTGGACTAACAAAAGAACCAATACTACTTGGACACACTGCTTCCCACCAGCCATTGCTCACTTGACTGTGGCAGTCTACCCACTTGATTGAGGAGGTCCTCTCGGATCATGGCATGTGATCAATTCCTGGCTGCACTGTAGTGGTGGCTGTTCACAGGTAGGTATTGGTTCTGTGGTTACCACCTAAGGGGTTTTCTACTTGTTACTATTGACCTATCCTCAGGATAGGTGATCAATATCGATCAGTAGGGGTTGTCTTCTGGCATCCACTATTCACTTCTATGAGCCAGCTGTCCAAGTGCATAGAAAGGAGATGGCCCGTAGAAATACTTGCAATTGCACCTGAGCAGAGAAGACAGTGCTCGTATGGGGGGGAAAAGCAGACAACCTCTCTGACACGGGTAGATTGTCTTCCAATATTTGAACAGTGATAAACAGAAGACCTTCAATTAACCAGACCTTACTTGTGACTGCCTGTATGCCCAACATGGTGGGACTGAAACAATCTTTCAGAAAACCACTCCTCAATGCATTTTTAGGTTGTCTGAAAGCTGTTATGAAGACGGTTGTATGTAGTCTGATGGCTATAAATGCGTGTCCATAGAAGTGTCTTCAGAAATTACCCATTGTATTGCGTGCCATCGTTGAGCTACTGCCAAACTAAATGTGTTGTGTGGTTCTTGTTCAAAAGTGATGGCAAGAGTGAGGCCACTGTACGAGCCTTGAGGCCTTCATGTGGCACTTAAGGTCCCTAAAACTGGCTACATGCTGGCTTTAATGTTTTCATATTACTTGCACTAGTTTCAAAACACACCATAATGTACTTTTTCTTTTAGGACTATGGCAAGGAATCCCAGGCCAAGGATGTCATTGAAGAATACTTTAAGTGCAAGAAATGAACATCTGAATAAAAATTCGGAAACTGAACAGTGTTGTGTGATTTTTCTCCTCTTCGTATGGTTGGATGGCTAAATGGGCACAATTCTTTGTAGCCACAGAAGTTTTCGTCGCTTCACACTGCTGAACTAGCCTTAGATTGGGCCATTTATACCAGATCAGCAGTTCTGTTGAGTCAGATGGCCATTGGTCAACTGTTTTAAAGGGCTGCAGTGCTCTTGAGTGCTACAGCCTCTTTGTGTTACATGTTGTGGAGTCTGATTGCTGGGTATTGCCTCTTGTCCTACTGTGTCATTAATGGGTGCTGTGTTTTGAGTGCGCATTTCTCTTTAAATGGCATGTGAATCTGTGAGAACTTGGCTCCCTCTTCTGAACTTGCTGACGAGACTTGCCACCTTGTTACCCAATTTCTTAGATGCTTGTTTGCTGTTGCTTATATGCTCACAACATATTCCGCAGCACTGCACTCAGCGTTGCCATTCACATTAGTCCCAGTTTCCAATTGGACCTCCAGCTTAGTTTGTTTTTCTCTAAGGCCAGGTTTCTTAAGATTCAATTAACAGCTGTATTACTGCCATGCAGAGCCGCATGTAAAGTAGGGAGAGCATAGATGCCCATTACACAACTTCTCATGTGACTGAACTTGACTACAATTCAGTTGACTTGCAGAGAGCTGGGAATTCACGTGATCATTAATGATGCTGCAGTCTCCCTTAAGTCTGGGTAAGACGGCTCCAACACAACTGCATTGCATATGCTTGTGTGAAACTGGCCTTTGCCATTTATAAGCCAAAACAAGAAGTAGATCTAAAACGCAGAGGCACCGGTGTTTGTTTTTGGTGTAGATTCTAGTACTGGTTTTGCTTATTACTGATTGTGAATGGCAACTGAAGTAATATTTAATTGAATTACTAGTTAAACCTTCTCAAACTTGCCCTCATAAAAAAAAAAAAATCCTGAACAGTTAGTGGTGAAGGTTCTTGGGCTACAATTGTGCTAGGTTTATGATCGGCCTTGTTTTGAAAGCTGACAGTCTAAGTTTAAAGGGATTCTGTCACCTCTGATTACACAATTTCAGCTTTTAAACCAGTCATGCAGAACACAGTACCTTACATCGGCTTGTCTTTTCGAATGTCATTCGTGCAGTAGTTTTGCTAAAAAACGCTTTTTATCTTTATGCAAAGCCTGAAGGTGCCCAGAGGGGTGTTTTCTTCCCTCTTTGGAGCCCAGTAACGCCCCCCCACAGTGCCCAAAGCCGCCTCAAACAAGCAGACCTAACCGCCCACCGTGTCTCTTCCCCCTCCCTGACGGCCGAGCGAACTCTCGCGCAGGCGCAGTTTCCACTAAGGGCTGTGCCAGTGCGATGTTCTGGAGACTGAGGGCATGAGCTTCATCATTGTCACTGGGCATGCACTTCCTCCCAGGATGACTGAGGGGAGAGTGAGCATCGGACGTCACTGGGCTCGGCGCATACCCAGTGACGACCAGTCACCAGCACATCGCACTGGCGCAGTGGGTACTGCATCTGCGTGAGACTTTGCTCGGCCGTCAGGGAGAGGGAGGAGACGCTGTGGGCGGTTAGGGATTCAGGAGGAAGGCATGTTTTACTGAGTAGAGGCGGGTTTGGGCACTGCAGGGGGCGTTACTGGGCACAAAGTGGAAGAAGACGCCCCTCTGGGCACTTTCAGGATTAATTGGCATGATAAAAATCGTTTTTGAGCAAAACTACTAGACTGATTACAGTATAGAACAGCAAAGCCAATTCAAGGTAATCTGTGGAGCATGACTGATTTAAAAGTTTAAATGGTGTATACTGAGGTGACAGAATCCCTTTAACCACTTCGGCCCCCCTAGCTTAAACACCCTTAATGACCAGGCCACTTCTTAAAATTCTGCACTACACTACTTTCACCGTTTATTGCTCCGTCATACAACTTACCACCCAAATGAATTTTACCTCCTTTTCTTCTCACTAATAGAGCTTTCATTTGGTGGTATTTCATTGTTGCTGACATTTTTACTTTTTTGCTATTAATAAAAATGTAACGACATTTTTGCAAAACATTTTTCACTTTCTGTTGAAAAAAACTATTTCTATATAAATTTTTCTCTAAATTTATTCTACATGTCTTTGATAAAAAAAATCCAATAAGTGTATATTTATTGGTTTGGGTAAAAGTTATAGCGTTTACAAACTATGGTGCAAAAAAGTGAATTTCGGCATTTTGAAGCAGCTCTGACTTTCTGAGCGCCTGTCATGTTTCTTCAGGTGCTAGAATGTCAGGATAGTATAAATACCCCCCAAATCACACCATTTTAGAAAGAAGACACCCCAAAGTATTCACAGAGGGGCATGGTGAGTTCATGTATCTTTTTTTTTTTTTCACAAGTTAGCGGAAAATGACACTTTCTGAGAAAAAAATAATAGTTTCCATTTCTGCTAACTTCTGGCAAAAAAAATCTCAGACGGACTCACTATGCCCCTCAGTGAATACCTTGGGGTGTCTACTTTCCGAAATGGGGTCATTTGTGGGGTGTTTACTGTTCTGGCATTTTGGGCGGGGCTAAATTGTGAGCAGCCATGTAAAGCCTAAAGGTACTCGTTGGAATTTTGGCCCCTTTGCGCACCCAGGCTGCAAACAAGTGTCACACGTGGTATCGCCGTACTCAGGAGAAGTAGGCAATGGTTTTGGAGTGTATTTTTACATATACCCATGCTGGCTGAGAGAAATATCTCTGTAAATCGTCAACTTTGTATAAAAATTTTTTAAAAAGTTGTCGTTTACAGCGCTATTTCTCACACAAAGTATGGGTATATATAAATACACCCCAAAACACATTGCCCTACTTCTCCTGAGTACGGCGATTCCACATGTGTGACTTTTTTTGCAGCCTAGGTGCGCTAAGGGGCCCAAATTCCAATGAGTACCTTTAGGATTTCACATGGCATTTTTACGCATTTGGATTCCAGACTTCTTCTCACGCATTACAGACCCCTAAAATGCCAGGACAGTATAAATACCCCACATGTGACCCCATTTTAGAAAGAAGACACCCCAAGGTATTCCGTGAGGGGTATAGTGAGTTCATGTAAAATTTATTTTTTGTCACAAGTGGAATATGAGACTTTGTAAAAAAAAATATATATCAATTTCCACTAATTTGTGCCAAAAAAAAAATTCTGTGAATTCGCCATGCCCCTCACGGAATACCTTGGGGTGTCTTCTCTCCAAAATGGGGTTGCATGTGGGGTATTTCTACTGCCCTGGCATTTTAGGGAACCTAAAGCGTGAGAATCCAAATGCATAAAAATGCCCTGTGAAATTCTAAAGGTACTCATTGGATTTAGGGCCCCTTTGCGCATCTTGGCTGCAAAAAAAGTGTCACACGTGGTATTGCCGTACTCAGGAGAAGTAGGGCAATGTGTTTTGGGGTATATTTTTACATATACCCATGCTGGGTATATGTCCATTTACAGAGATTTCTCTCACCCAGCATGGGTATATGTAAAAATACACCCCAAAACACATTGCCCTACTTCTCCTGAGTACGGCGATACCACACGAGTGACACTTTTTTGCAGCCAAGATGCGCAAAGGGGCCCTAATTCCAATGTGTACCTTTCAGGAGGGCATTTTTTTCCTCACGCTTTGGGGCCCCTAAAATGCCAGGACAGTATAAATACCCCACATGTGACCCCATTTTGGAAAGACACCCCAAGGTATTCTGTGAGGGGCATGGCAGTTCATAGATTTTTTCCCCTCCCCCATGACGGCACCCATGCGAATAGGACCTCCCATCCGAGACAGGAAACCTGAGGATATAAAAAGTTGACACCCCTTCCACACCCCAGTTTCAGGTTTCCTGTCTTCGGATGGGAGATCCTGAGGATCTTACCTCAAGACTTGCACCCCGGAGGGCTGGGGAGAGCCAGGCCTGTGGCTGTATGGTGTCCTCCCGGGCGGTGTAAGACTTCTAAGGAAGCCACCGTGAAGACTGCTCCTCTCTGCGCCCCTGGCCTCCGAGAGGGATCGCTGTGGCCGTGCCAGGCGGTCCCTGATCTCCTCCAGCATCCGGCCCGGCGTCCCGGCTTCTAGAGCGCGCCGGGCGCCGGATTAATTCCTTTAGCAGGGCGGCCGCGATGCGGACGAGCGCATGCGCGGGCGTGCGGCGCCCAGGACGTCACTTCCGGTGACGTCAGGAGGAAGATTAGGCGGCAAGTTTAAAATCTCTTGCACAGGGGAAGGCCTGAGGCGCGAAATAAATTCGGCAGCAGAGGGGGACAGCCAGCCCAGGCTGACTGGCAGCTGAGAAGGAAGAGAGTGGGAGCCGAAGCAGACCATGTCCGAGCCAGTGGAGACAGGCCGCGCCGACCCCAATGAGTCCTCAAGACCTGCTAGTCCGGTACAGTCCTGAGGAGGGGGATCACCGCCTGGGTAAGATGTATATTTCTTTTTCCAAAAATCTTATTGGCGGTTATGTTTTATGTTTTTCCATAGGCACCTAAGGGCCCCAAAAGGCGTCAGGGAAGTCCAGACACAAGGAATGTGGTAATTGTAAATGCCCGTTACCATCTTCCTATGCTAAAGCCCTGTGTCAACCTTGCATTGATAAGCTTATTATGCAGGAATCTCAAAGTCTCTCTAAAACCATTCGGGCACTAGTAAAGTCAGAGGTTAAATCCTCGCTGAAGACGCTCAAACATAAAGGTCCATCAAGAACTCTGGGGATAGAAATATCTGAATCGGATGTTCCGGACTCAGAGGCCCTGGGTGAATCAGGAGAACTCTCCTCTGTTGACTCGTCATCTGAAGAGGAATCAGCAGGAAGAGCGTTATTTCCTTTAGAGGATGTTGAGCCCCTATTAAAGGCGGTCAAAGTGACTATGCAATTGGAGGACGTTAAAGAATCTAGGTCCATAGCGGATCAGGCCTTTGAGGGTTTGGGACCCAGACGCCATAGATGCTTCCCTGTCCACAAAAATATTGAGGCTCTTATCCATAAAGAATGGGAAAACCCAGACAGGAAGTTTTTATCCCTAACTCGGTCAAACGTAAATATCCGTTCGAGGACACAGTAGCTAGCGTCTGGGATAAAGCACCCTGGTAGACGCTCCAGTGGCAAAGATTGCTAAGAGGGCAGACCTTCCATTTGAGGAACTGGGGGCCTGAGTGATCCCTTAGATAGGAAAGCCGATGTTTACCTCAGAAAATCATGGGAGTGTGCCTCCACGAGTTTTAGACCTGCCATTGCAGCGTCCTGGGTCTCTAGATCATTAAAGATCTGGCTTTCTCAGTTGGAGTCTCATATTAAGGATAAGACCCCCAGAGAAGAGCTTTTGGCGTCCTTCCCAACCTTCCATAGAGCTGCGGATTTTTGGCGGATGCCTCTACCGATGTGGTCCGCTTTTCAGCCAGAGCAGCAGCCCTTTCCAACGCGGCTAGGCGTTCTGTTTGGCTCAGGTCTTGGAAGGGGGATCAGGGGTCCAAGGCTCGTCTGTGTTCCCTGCCATGTGAGGGAAAGAGACTTTTGGAACCTCTTTGGACGATATATTAGAAAGAGCCTCTGATGACAAAAGAAGTTCCCCACTCCAAAAAGAAGCCCTTTTTCGTGGCCGTCAGTCCGGATTCAGAGGCAGGAGAAATAGACAACATGATAGGGGGATAGAGACAAGTTCTCCAAGAGATCCAGTGGGTTCCTTTTCAAGACCGGTGATAAACAGGGAAAAGAGAAATCCCAGTGACGCCAGGAGCCAGGTGGGAGGAAGGCTTTCCTCTTTTCTGGCACATTGGCTCAAGGTATCCAAGAATCCTTGGATACTAAACACAATAAAGAATGGTTTCAGATTGGAATTCCAAAGTGTTCCAGGAGATTTTTTACTCGAACCCCTTTTTCGCCGGAGAGAAGGCCGAGGTCCTAGAACTAGAGGTTCTTTCCCTTTTAGAAAAGGGGTTGTCACCATGGTTCCCGAGTCAGAATGGGGCAAAGGATTTTACTCTCCTCTGTTTCTCGTAAGAAAACCAAACGGATCCTTCAGGGTTATTCTGAATCTGAAATCCTTAAACAAAAGCCTGAGGTACAAACGATTCAGAATGGAAACCCTGAAATCCACGGTGAACCTTCTCTCCCAGAACTGCTGGATGGCGACCCTGGATTTACAGGACGCTTATTATCATGTTCCGATTCATACAGATTCTCAGAGGTTTCTTCGTACAGCAGTTTTTGTGGAGGGAAGGTGGTTGCACCTTCAATACAAAGCCCTTCCCTTTGGGATATCTCAGGCCCCCAGAGTATTTACCAAGATTATAGCGGAGGTAGCTGCTCATCTGAGGGTAAAGAAGGTCTCCCTTGTTCCCTATCTAGACGACTTTCTGATTTTCTCTCATTCCAGGGATCAATTAGAGAAGGATCTGGTGGTGGTGTGCGAGACTCTTCAGTCCCTGGGATGGAAGATAAATTGGGAAAAATCCTATCTAAGCCCCTCCCAGACTTGTGTATTTCTGGGGATCCAGCTCAATTCCTGTCTGCAAAGGAGTTTCCTTTTAGAGGAAAAAGTAGGCAAGACCATGGGAGTCATTCAGGATCTCTTCCTGGCCTTCAATTGCTCCTTCCGTCAGGCCATGAGGGTCCTAGGTCTAATGACAGCAGCCATCCCGGCAGTCCCGTTTGCGCAGTACCACTCCCGAGAATTGCAGTCAGACATTCTAAGCAAGTGGGACGGATCCAGGGAATCCTTGGATCTGAATTTCCGTCTATCTTCCACTGCCAGAATATCCCTGAGATGGTGGTTAGATCCCAGTCACCTTTCGTTAGGAAAGCATGGACTATCAATCAGCAGGTGGCGATCACCACGGATGCCAGCCCCTGGGGGTGGGGAGTTCACACGGCCAGCCGAGGCTGGCAAGGAAGATGGGATCAGGTCACGAGGAACAGGTCATCAAATTTCAAGGAATTGAAGGCGGTTTTGATGTCATTAACGGTAGCCCTCCCGATTTAAAGAATCAGAATGTTCGGTTCTATTCGGACAATTCCACCACGGTTTCATACATCAACCGGCAGGGGGACGAGTTCATTCTCTTCTGCGCCTGAGTCAGGAGATCTTCAGGGTAGCGGAGGACAGAGATCTCGGCCTAACGGCAGTCCATCTAAGGGGAAAGACAATCTAGTCGCAGATTTCCTGAGTCGGACCCAGATAAGGCAGGGGAGTGGTGTCTAAACCAGGATTCCTTCCGGCAGATTACCCAGATTTTTGGAAATCCTTCCATAGATTTTTTGCAACCCAGTCCAACAGGAAGGTGGTGAGATTCTTTTCCCTCAACAGCCGGGACATGCCAACAGGGATAGACGCCTTGGCCCAGAACTGGAGCCTGGAAGAGGGGTATGCCTTCCCGCCTTTCTGTTTAATTCCTCAGGTCTTGAACAAGATCTCTCTGGAGGGAGCATCCGTCATCCTGGTGGCCCCCTTTTGGCCCAAGCGAGCTTGGTTCTCGATCCTTCAGAAGATGGCGGTTCTTCCCCCTTTACAATTCCGGTAAGGGAGGATCTTCTCTTCCAGGGGCCTATTCTTCATCCCAACCCAGAGACATTGAGGTTAACAGCCTGGAAGTTGAAAGGAGCATCTGGGTAAAGAGGGGATTATCTGAGAGAGTAATTTCCACTCTTCTAAGAAGTAGGAAGGAGTCTACAGCTAAAAAATATCTTAAGGTGTGGGATGTTTTCTCTAACTTCTTAGGGGCTTCTCCGAATCCTTTGACTCCTCCAGAAATTCCCAAGATTTTAGAATTCTTACAAGCTGGGTTAGAGAAGAATTTGAAGGCCTCTACACTAAAGGTCCAGGTTGCGGCGCTAAGCTATTTTTTAGATTATAGGCTGGCCGAGCATCCATGGATCAGGAGATTCTTGAATGCCGCTTCCAGGGTCCGTCCGGTTCTACGTTCCCTCACTCCTCCCTGGGATCTAAATATAGTTCTTACAGCCCTAACAGAGCGTCCTTTTGAACCCTTGCAGGACATCCCTTTGGATATTCTATCTTACAAGTTAGCCTTTCTGATTGCCATTACATCTGCTAGAAGGGTCTCTGAGATTCAGTCTTTCTCTGCTTTCCAGCCTTACACTAATATCTTGGAAGATAGGGTTATTATCAGACCCATTCCTTCCTTCCGTCCCAAGGTAGTCTCGCAGTTCCATTTAAATCAGGATATTGTTCTTCCCTCCTTCTGCCCGAATCCTTCCAATGGTAAAGAAGAGAAATTTCATTGCCTTGATGTGAGGAGATGTCTTTGTTTCTACCTGGAGACTACATCTGCCTGGAGGACTGATGAGAACCTTTTGATTCAGTACCAAGGGAAGAATAGAGGGCGGAAGGTTTCCAGGGGATTTTAGCTAGATGGGTCAAAAAGGCCATTTCACTAGCTTATTCTTCCTCTAGTCTTCCACCTCCAGAAGGTTTCGGTGCTCACTCAACAAGAGCTGTAGCCACTTCCTGGGCGGAGAGAGCGGACGCTACCTTGAGTCAGATCTGTCGGGCTGCAACCTGGAGCACCCCGCATACTTTCTTTAAGCATTACAGACTCAGACTTAATGAGGATGCGGCCTTTGGGAGGAAAGTTCTTGGGGCCGTAGTCCCTCCCTAAATTTTGATTTATATTTTATTCTCGCATGGGTGCCGTCATGGGGAGGGGAAAACAATAATTGCTTACCGGTAATTGTTTTCTCGATACCCATGACGGCACTCCCAAAATTCCCTCCCTAAAAAAAAAAAAAAAAAAAAAAAAAATTTTTTTTCGTCTCTCTATCTTTCCTATTTGTGGTGGTCATATCACATCCTTACCGGTAATCACAATCACTGGGGTGTGGAAGGGGTGTCAACTTTTTATATCCTCAGGTTTCCTGTCTCGGATGGGAGGTCCTATTCGCATGGGTGCCGTCATGGGTATCGAGAAAAACAATTACCGGTAAGCAATTATTGTTTTTTTTTTTTTTTTTTTTTTTTTTGCTCAAGTTAGCAGAATTTTTTTATTTTTATTATTTTTTCTCAAAGTCTCCCTGTCCGCTAGCTTGACAAAGTTTAATTTTTCATGGACTCACGATGCCCCTCAGCGAATGCCTTGGGGTCTTCTTTCCAAAATGGGGTAATTTGTGGGGTATTTGTACTGAACGGCACAGATTTTTTTTATTTGCATCGATCAATGTGAATGAAAAAATCTCTGCCAAAATCAGTGAGTGCGGTGGGCTGGGCTGGGCACTAACTACCTAACAAGTAGCTAACTAACTGGCGCTGATAAGGGACCCTTATGCCCCATTCACACGTCTGCAATTCTGCTTGCGGACCGGAATTGTGGACCCATTTATTTCTATGGGGACAGACTTTGTCCCGCTCGGATCCGCGCTTCCGGGTCTGCACTTCCGTTCCGCAAAAATATAGAACATGTCCTATTCTTGTCCGCAATTGCGGTCAAGAAAAAGCATTTTCTATATAGTTCTGGCAACGTGCGGATCTGCAAAATGCGGAAAGCACATTGCCGGTGTCTGTGTTTTGAGGATCTGCGGATCCGTGAATCCATGGATCTGCAAAACACATATGGATTTCTGAATGGAGCCTTACAAGGGGTGTGATCAGTGACGGGGTGATCAGGGACTCTAGATGGGGTGATCAAGGGGTTAATAAGTGGGGGGGGGGGGTGTTAGTGTAGTGTTTGGTGCAACTTTACAGAGCTACCTGGTCCTCTGGTGGTCGATCCCAGCAAATGGGACCACCAGAGGACCAGGTAGCAGGTATATCGGATGCTGTTAACAAAACAGCGTCTGATATACTTGTTAGATGTGATTTATTTTGCATCTCCAGCCTGCCAGCGATTGATCATCGCTGGCAGGCTGTAGTAGAACTCCTGCGACGCGTGGCACTGTGAACGCGCGTGTTCACAGGAAGTCTCGCGAGAGGACACGCCGACACATCAGATCTACAGGACCGGACGCATCCCTGCGTTAGGCGGTCCTGTAGTGGTTAAAAGCAAGGCTGGGATTATGGGGCTAGCTGCACGAGTGGGGGTGAACACACAATGTCTGCACAAATTTCTATGGGGATTTATGTACATTTCTGCATTTTCTTCCACAAAGGGTGGAAGTTACATAAAAATTGGTTTTCTGAGACTTAAAGGGGTTGTCTCACTTCTGTAAGTCGCATTTATCATGTAGAGAAAGTTAATATAAGCCACTTCTGGTATATTATCAGATTATACACTGCTCGTTTCCATGGTTACAGACCACCCTGCAATCCATCAGTGGTGGTCGTGCTTCCACAATATAGGACAAAGCACTAGCCTATGTGAGCTCCCATGGTTCTGGCCACCAGAGAGGCTGATGCTTTTTTTCTATAGTGTGCAAGCACGACCACCACTGTTGGATTACAGGGTGCACTGTAACCATGGAAACGAGCAGTGTATAATGTGGTGGAAAAATGAATTCAGCCAGCAAATGAAGCAATATGGATAATAACAATACATTAGTAAGTGCCTTGTATTAACTTTCTCTACATGATAAATGTGACTTACTGAAGTGAGGCAACCCCTTTCAATACTGATGACCTATTCTCTGGGTAGTTCATCAATAGCTGATGACTGAGAATCCAGCACCACTTCCCCCAACAGTCGGATACAGACAACCTAACCAGAGAATTGGTCATCGGTATTTAAGTCTTGGAAAACGCTTAATGTAAATTTTGTAAGTAATGTAATTCAGTTGTGCTGTGGTTTTCCTTTAATGGAAGAAAATGCAACCTAAACGCAGATATGCACCAAGAATACATGCGGTTCTTAACATATTATGCTGCATGAAAGACAGAACAGATGTGCTGTGTCGCCCACAGTGCGGTTCTGATGTACAATAAACTGCATCAAGCTGAAATGAATTACATCAATCCTACCATGCGGAACACCAGGAGTTAATGTGGCTGCTAAATTGAAAACTTCATTCTGAATGCATGTCAAAACTGCACTGGGTGCCAGCACCTTTAGGTGTTGGGTGCTAATTTGATGTAGTTACCCTTCCCTTGAAAAGGGTGTGATCTGCCCATAACCACAACTGACAAACTGTGGATGTCAAAATCTCCAAATCAGGTCAATTTCTGCACCTCAGGGAAAAAAAAGCAGTGTACATAAGATTTGTGTAAAGCAGGCATCCTCAAACTGCGGCCCTCCAGCTGTTGTAAAACTACAACTCCCACAATGCCCTGCTGTAGGCTGATAGCTGTAGGCTGTTTGGGCATGCTGGGAGTTGTAGTTTTGCAACAGCTATAGGGCCGCAGTTTGAGGATGCCTGGTGTAAAGTCATACACTTTGCTGGTACTGTATTGTGTGTGGACGTATGTGCATTATCTGCATGGTGTGCAGGTATCTATAGCGTTCAGGTAGAAGCACACCGCCCTTCACCTGGTTATGAGCTGTCAGCTAGGAGGTGCTTGTAGGACATGCCGACAAACTGCATGTATGCAGGTGGATGGTCGTGGACTCTTGTGTGCATGTTACCAGTGCTATCCAGTGTATACTTGCTCTCACATGGGAGTTTTTTTTCTTTCTCTGCGCAGTGTGAAAATTAGGGTGCTCTCACAACTAGCGCATCCCGTGCAGGTAATCCACTGTGTGAAAGAGTCAAGTCCCGTTCCGGACAGCAGAGACATGGAGCATTAACATGACTGATGATGCTGTGTGCCTCTCTGATCTTTTTACTGCAATATCACAGTGAGATAAAGTTGTCACCGTGATCTTGTGGTAAAAAGATCAGAGCGGTACGGAGCATTATCAATCATGTTAATGCTCCTTGTCTCTGCTGTCTGGAACGGGACTTGGCTCTCTTTCACGCAGAGGATTACCCACACAGGATCCGCCTGTGTGAAAGACCCCTTAGTGGTTGCTTCTCTAAGCCACCCTCTGCCTAATTAGTCACTTCTACTGGTGCCATGACCCAGATGGTTACCAGTGTCCAGGTCAAGCTAGCGACTGAGTTGCACCAAACACCCGTAACCTCCACGCAAACATCAATAAACTGTCCATTTTACCCTGCTCTTGTCCATATCTGATCTTTAGTGTAAAGCATGCAGCCTGCTTCTCTTAACCCCTCAGTGACCAGCTTGTTTTGGGCCTTACTGACCAAGCGTTTTTCTTTTTTCGTCGTCTCGTTCCAAGAGCTATAACTTTTTTATTTTTCCATTACATGTCGGTTATTAGATCAGTTATTGAGAGTCAAAACCTGGTGCTGGTCAAAAACACGGAACAGGTGCAGATCTTTCCCTTTATACCTTTTCTCTGAGTAGCCTCCACTCCTGGTTTTGGCTCACAATAACTGATGGGGAAAAAACTGACCAAATAACTGATGGGTGAACTGGGCCTTAATGTCTTTAACATGACTCGTTTTGTCTATGGGGGTAATTAGTGGCGGAATTAAAATGGTTGCTGTCAGATTCCTGAATATGAACTTTGTCCTAATCACACAGCAGGGTGGCCTATGTCATAATGCCGAGCATGTGTCTTCACACGTCCGTAGTGTGTTGCGGATCTGCAACACACCTTGCCGCCAGCCCCATAGAGATGCCTATACTTGTCTGCAATTGCGGGCGAGAATAGGACATGCTCTATATTATTGCAGAGCCGCCAGCTAGGAGATCGTCGGCGCTCTCCACATCCATCACGTCCCCATTCAAAATGAATGGGTCCGCACCCGTTCTGCAGATTTGCGGAACTGGTGTGGACGAACATTGCGGATGTGTGAATGGGGCCTTAGGGCCATTTCACACTTGCGTTTTTGTTTTCCGGCATAGAGTTCCGTCATAGGGGCTTGAATGGATCCGCTTGTATTAACTTTAACTATTTTTTAACATTGACAAAACTGATCCGTTTTGAACTCCATTGAAAGTCAATTGAGGACGGATCCGTTTTCTATTGTGGCAGATTATACCAGAGAAAACCCTGCCCCCATTGACTTGCATTGAGGGTCATGATGGATCCGTTTTGCCCCATACCCTGGACGTAAAGAATATTGCAGCATGCTGTGGTATTTTCTCCATCCAAAAAACGTTCAGTGACTGAACTGAAGACATCCTGATGCATACTGAACGGATTTCTTTCCATTCAGAATGCATGGGGATAATCCTGATCAGTATTCTTCCGGCATAGAGCCCCGACGACGGAACTCTATGCCGGATCTTCCGAACGCAAGTGTGAAAGGACCGTTGAGTAAGCACCCTTCTTTGCTTGTGTCAGCACTGTTTTATGTACAGATCACAGCTGCGATAACAGCTGATCTGTGTGTCTCAAAACTTGCTCACCCCCCCTTACCCAACCTGGTTAAAGGGGTATTCCTATCTCAGACAATGGGGCACATTGCTAGGATATGCCCCCATTGTCTGATAGGTGCGGGTTCCACCTCTAGGACCTGCACCTGTCTTGTAAACTGAGCTGGCAAAGTGAAGGAGGCACACCGTGCACGCATGGCCACCCTTTATTCATTTCTACAAGGCTGCTGAAAATAGCCAAGCGCTTGGCTATTTCCGACTCGCAACTATCAGACAATGGGGCATATTCTAGCGATTGTCTGAGATTGGGATACCCAGAGGTTTGCCTCTGACCAGTATTGGCTAGGAAATGGGCCTCAAGCGCCAAGAATCCTTAGGCCACCTGCACACGTGTGAATGTATGTAAGATCCGCACAAATTGTGGATTTCTGTGCGTTTCTGCAGCATACCCACACCAATATCCGTAATGTCAAAGTGGTTTTGCTGCAAATCTCATCCTTCCATTGAAAAAGTTTAAATCCACAGCTAAAGTCACAAACATAATTGACATGCAGATTTGGAAGTCCGCAATGCAGGTCAATTTGTGTGCAGGAAATATCAGCAAAGTGTACATGAGATTAGTGTAAACTCATACACTTTGCTGGTACTGTAATATACTGCAGTTTTTCCGCGCTGAAAACCCGCACATATTCTGCAGTTTGCAGGTGCCTTAGGATGCCTTCACACGCTGCAGAATTTTCCGCGGCTAAAAATCTGTTCCATTCAGCTCAATGGGACATGCAGAAATCTGTGTACTTGTTGCCCTGTTTAAATAAATGGAACTGATTTTCAGTTGTGAAAAATTCTGTAACAAAATCTGCAGCCTTAGATCTCTTTCATATGAGCGAGTTTTCTGTCCAGATGCAAAGCATGTAGCAAATACATAGCATCTGGACTGAATCCTGACCCATTCGTTTCAAAGGGACTGTGTACGTGAGCATCGTTTTTAACACATCATCTTTGTGTTGAGAAAAAAATCACAGCATTTGTCGTTGATCCTTATAGTTCTGGAATTTATTGGATAACACTGACAACATTATGTCAGTATTATCCAGGACATTACAGACCCCTAAGGTTTACATAGCACCATAAATCAATATAATGCTATGCGACCCTGGCAGTGCTGGAAGTTCAGGACGGGAGCTGCGCTGCGAGTCCAGAGCGTTACACTTGCTCATCTGAAAGGGGCCTTATAAATCCATAATGAGAGCAGAATTGCTCATTTCTTATGTTGGCGTGCCACCTGCTGGCCAAAATAAGAATTGGAGCTTCAATAGGATGGGTCTCTTCAGAGAGACCCAGCATATTGAAATCAACTATCGTCATCCTCATTGGCCGTGGATACCGGGAAGAACCCTTTAGATGCTGTGATCACACTCGATCATGGCATCTAAAGGCTTTAATGACCGCGATCGGCCTTATTGCTGGTCGCGGTCATTAGCAGCGGGTCTCTGCTGTTTGAAACAACAGGGACCCATCTCCGTTGCACTCGTGGCATGTGCGAGCGGGCGCCATGTTTGTCCGCTGTACACGTACGGCGCTGGTAGTGATAGGGGTATACTACAAATTAATCAAAAATGACAGAGGAAGATAAATGAATATGCGGATGTGCATGGCTACATTTATAAAGAAAAATCACAGAAAATAATATAGTGCCTTCACCGAGACCACCTTGGCACTGGTAGGTGGTCACAGATATGGTTTGATCAAAATATATTGGCTGAGAGTGAGGGCTTAGTCCATATATTATGATTGCATCTGTTTTAGCACAATTATTTTCCGTGATATTCCAATGTAGGGCTACAGGTGACGGAACTGCATTGGAATATGCCAATCTTTATATATTGTAATGGACATTTTAAATTTAAAAGTTCAACTCACCCCAATTTCCTCTAAATACATTTTTTTTTGCGGAACGGACATATAGATGCGGACAACACAAATACTGTTGTGTGAATGGGGCCTAAACATAAGACAAAAATGTGATGTGAACCCAGCCTTACATTCAACAGCCAGAGAAGCTACATACAGCCAGGTATGACCATTGTAAATTTAGGCAGAAGCTCCATCTAGTGACCACTATGAAGTATGACAGCTTTCTGACTCTGGGTAAAGAGTTGAATTAGAGTGACTGATCCAGGCTGTAATGAGTGCTTGTATTAATCAGGGTGAAAATTTGTGGAGCTTTTATCAGATTTGTCCCCCTGATACTTCTTGTCCTTTCTACCATAGGCAATAATGACTAGTAACCTTTATAAACATTATTCTACAAATATACCATAGGGAGCAATGTAACCAGCAATCACAATCAGTTTTTTCTACATTTCCTTATGGAAGTTAGTCCACTTCTAGCAAATGATCCATTAAAAGTCCCCAACAAATCAGTGTCTACCATTCCTCACAGAACCATTATAAAACTGATGTGGTTTGATTATCCACTGTCATCAGAAATGTATTTTAAATGCTACATGCTGACTGTTTCCTTAGGGCAGTGATGGCTAACCTACGGCACTCGAGCTGTGGTGAAACTACTACTCCCAGCATGCTCTATTGATTTCTATGGAGTACTGAGAACAGCCAAGCAATGGGTCATCTTGGGAGTCATACGACAGCTGGAGTGCTGGAGGTTAGCCATCACAACCTTAGGGGATAACTAATTGATTACTGCTTTAATCCCAGAAATGTGAGCCGTATGTTCCTGTCCTGATGGAGTGGCAGGTCGAGCATGCGCACTACCACTTGATTAATTCTCTATGGGACTTCCAGAAATAGTGGAGAGCCATAACTGTACAGAATAGGGGATAACTTTCATACTTGGCACAACCCCTTGAGGACACAACTGTTTTTGTTGTCATTGTGTTAACTGGGGCCCAAATTAGGACCATATTACATTATGGATCATCAGGTGCTTCGATGATAGGATATAGGAAGATTTATTAAAACTGGTGTAAAGGCAAACTAGCTTAGTTGCCTGTAGCAACCAACCAGATTCTTCCTTTCATTTTCCAAAGGGGCCTCTGAAAACGGAAAGGTGTAGTCTGGTTGCTGTGGGCAACTAAGCCATTTTTCTATTACACAAGTCTTGATATTTGCCCCCACTGGTTTAACTAATTCACCAATTCTAGAGATAAAATGGCCATGGAATGGTGGTGGACGGATTTCATAAACATCATGTGTCCAACATACACTGAAAGCCAACATACATGTTAAATTTGTTTTTCTCAGTCTGGTGATCCAGATTAGTTTCATAGCTCTGTCTCATTCTTAATAGCTGCCCAGCTATTTGGGTGTCCTTCACTTCACAAGCTTATTTGCTCTGCTGCCTTAACACAGTCGACTGGCGCTCTTCTTCAGTAACTGCTTGGCCCTCGACTTTCTTATTAGTGAGGCTCCAGGTGTGCATTTACTGCTGCTCTACTGAACTATTACTCTAAGAATGACTCCAAACCTAGGCATACAAGGGCCTGTCTAATCCCACCCAGAGACCCTATGGTGCAATGCTCTTAGTGCCACAATGTCCACTATGAAGTCAGCACAGGGTTCAAAAGATAAGAGACCCTACAAACTGATACTGCCCACTGTAAGGGCTAATGCACACAAACCTGTGCCGCCAGTGCCCATATTGGTGCCCACAAACAGCTTTTTAGTAAAAGTGCCACACTTAAACAGAACTATAAAATGCATGGAAACATACAGCATACATTGACAAACAATACAACTTAACAGCATACAAAATTACATAGTTGGCACAGGGGCAAGTGTTCCACCCTGGGTGAACAAAAATATTTTGCTTCAAATTTGAAAGAAAAGATATCTGCAAATGTGCATAATGCACATAATGAGACTTTTTGGCCTCATGCACATGACTGTTGCTCGGCTGTTCCGTGTATTGGGGCCCGCAATTAGCGGTCCCCAATGTACGAGCACTATCCGTGCGGCTGCTGCTACAGATCCAGACCCATTCAACTTGAATGGGTCCATGATCCGTCCGCACCGCAAAAAATCAAACATGTTTGCTTCCGTGGGGTTCGGTGCCTCAGGCACAGTGGGGCAACATCCGTGTGCATGAGGCCTTATACTTATGACATGTCCTTTGGATATCTGTATCTGATCAATGGGATCTGACACCCAGGACCCCAACTGATTAGCTATTTCTCACAGTATCGCTGCAGCCTTCTCTCAGCTCACCAAGCATATCTCAGAGCATTGTATAGCATCTGTGCTTGGTATTACAGCTCAGCCCCATTCACTTCATTAGAGCTGAACTGCACCTAGACTATGTGACCGATGAACGTGACGCCACATGGCCTAAGCTAATCTGCAAGAAGGCTGCATAACTACTGCAAACACTGGTGCCTTCTCAAACACCTGATCAGCAGGTATCCCCTACAGATCAGATACTGATGACCTATCCCGAAAAAACATTTTAAAGGCCATCTGAAAGCCAGTATAACTTGTCATTATGCTCTTAAATACCTGCTCATTCTAGGCTTTGAAGTCAAGGAGGTGGCCCTATCAGTGATTGATAGCTATCTCTGTGTACACAATTATAGAGGAAAGGCTGTCAGTCACTGCTAAGACCGCCTCCTTGACTTCAAAGCCCAGAATGAGCAGGGATTTAAACAGCCTGTATATACCTAATTACTGGCAATCTACCTGTGTATTAATGTGAATTGAGCTTCAAGTCCGATTCCGTTTATTCAGTTACCACACTGTTGCAATTTAAATTTTTTGGGACTTGTTGAATTTAATTAAACCAGCCTATAGGTAATTTGTAATACCAAGGTTCAGGCCTCAATCATTCATTTACCTTTATTCAGTTTCCACACTGTTGGAAAGGAATAATATATTTGGGACTTGCTCCATTTAATTAGGCAGCATAACTACATGATTACTGCATTAATACACAAGGTATAGCAGCAATAAACCTGTGAGTGATAACGTGAAATTGAGCATAAGGCCTAGCCTTTAATCATCTGGTAAGTTTTTTTTTTTTTTTTTGGGGGGGGAGTTCAGTTCAAGTAAGCTCAGCATATATACATGATTACTACACCAATACACAGTGCACAACATCTGAGAGGCCCAAAAATATCCAGACTACTGAAGAGTTCCAAACGAAAGATCCAGAGTCAGAATGTGGGTATTAGCAGCAACTATCTGGCCAGAAGCAGTGGTAGTGGGCGCAGTTGTCCCTGCTGGCTTTGGAAAGGTGCAACCTGTATGTTTGCTTGCTTATGCAGTAACAGGTGTATCGTAGACATCAAGCAGTCTGATGATTACTGGATAGACATGCTTTTAGACTCTGGCAACAAAGGCAAAAGGGGGAAAGATCTTTCTCTGGCAGAAAGACAGGACAAATTACATTACTACCAGGAAATACTGTGTACTCAGCTTGCCGCAGCTTACTGCGAGCAGATGCATGCTGCCGGCATGTCTGAAAGGGAGACCCCTTTCCGCCCCCCGCAAAGTCACCTTCCTCCTGCCGCCATGGGCAGCAGAAGCCACAGCAGCAGCCATTTCAGTCTCCTCAACATGATAGAGCAGTTTTTCCACGTGTCATGCCAGGCAGAGGCCAGTCAGTGAGCCGACAGCTCAGGCCCCAACTCCCAGGTTCAGGCCTACCTCAACTATGTCCAGTCTCTGTTGCATACCTTGTTCACTGACCCCATGGATTTCTGGGCAGGCAGACTGGAACAGTGACCTGAACTGGCACAGCACGCTTGCTATCTTCTTTCTTGCCTAGCCTCCAGTCAAATTTTGGAAAGGGTTTTCAGCGTGGTAGTGGGCTGGTGACACCCAAACAGACTGTCCTCCACCAGTATCCAAAACATCTCTTTTGTCAAAATGAACCAAGCCTTGATTCGGGAGGATTTTAACACTCTTTTGGCTGATTCCGAAAAATAGATCTCACCTTGCTGGCGGTGCCCTATTTTGCCACTGTCTGCCTATTATCATGCTCTGCAAGACTGCTGCTGTGGCCTGCATCTTGTTCTGTACGATTGCTACAGTGGCCTGCATCATGACACTTATGCCTCTTTCTAGTGTTCAGCGAGCATGCTCGGCCGAACACCAGATCGGCTCGAGCATTGCGATGCTCGGCACATCTCGGTGTTCAGCCGAATACCGCATGTGCTCAAGTACGATGCTCGAGTCTCCTCCCCGCACGTTTGTTGGCTGCTACGCAGGGAATAAACGTGCAGGTAAGTACCGCCACTCACTGTGATGCCATAGCCATGTTTGTTACTGTCATTACAGTGATTGGCTGGCCTGAACGCGTCATCGGGTGCTATAAAGCACCTGATAACGCATGGTTCGGCTCATCAGGGAGAGCTGTGCTATAGAAAGGACAGATAGTTTAGGGAATTTAATTTAATCTTTCTGTTAGGCAGGCATCTGTGACATCCAGTGTACTTTTTCCATAGACGCTGCAGACAGCGACATTATCTGTGATTAGAGATGAGCGAACACCTGGATGTTCGGGTTCGAGAAGTTCGGCCGAACTTCCCGAAAATGTTCGGGTTCGGGATTCGAACTCGACCCGAACTTTATCCCGAACCCGAACCACATTGAAGTCAATGGGGACCCGAACTTTTAGGCACTAAAAAGGCTGTAAAATGGTCCAGGAAAGGGCTAGAGGGCTGCCAAAGGCAGCAAAATGTAGGTAAATCCCCTGCAAACAAATGTGGATAGGGAAATGAATTAAAATAAAATAAAATAAATAAAAATTAACCAATATCAATTGGAGAGAGGTCCCACAGCAAGGAATCATGCGTCAAATCACCCACCACTGGAGAAGGTCACTCTCATTTATTTCGAACCAGCACCCAGACAGAGGAGAGAGGTCCCACAGCAAGGAATCATGTGTCATATCAACCACCACCGGAGAAGGCCACTCTCATTTATTTTGGACCAGCACCCAGACAGAGGAGAGAGGTCCCACAGCAAGGAATCATGCGTCATATCAACCACCACCGGAGAAGGCCACTCTCATTTATTTCGGCCCAGCACCCAGACAGAGGAGAGAGGTCCCACAGCAAGGAATCATGTGTCATATCAACCACCACCGGAGAAGGCCACTCTCATTTATTTTGGACCAGCACCCAGACAGAGGATACAGGTCCCACAGCAAGGAATCATGCCTCATATCAACCACCACAGGAGAAGGCCACTCATTTATTTTGGACCAGCACCCAGACAGAGGATACAGGTCCCACAGCAAGGAATCATGCGTCATATCAACCACCACCGGAGAAGGCCACTCTCATTTATTTGGGACCAGCACCCAGACAGAGGAGAGAGGTCCCACAGCAAGGAATCATGCCTCATATCAACCACCAACGGAGAAGGCCACTCTCATTTATTTTGCCCAGCACCCAGACAGAGGAGAGAGGTCCCACAGCAAGGAATCATGCGTCATATCAACCACCACCGGAGAAGGCCACTCTCATTTATTTCGGCCCAGCACCCAGACAGAGGAGAGAGGTCCCACAGCAAGGAATCATGCCTCATATCAACCACCACCGGAGAAGGCCACTCTCATTTATTTCGGCCCAGCACCCAGACAGAGGAGAGAGGTCCCACAGCAAGGAATCATGTGTCATATCAACCACCACCGGAGAAGGCCACTCTCATTTATTTTGGACCAGCACCAAGACAGAGGATACAGGTCCCACAACAAGGAATCATGCCTCATATCAACCACCACCGGAGAAGGCCACTCTCATTTATTTTGGACCAGCACCCAGACAGAGGATACAGGTCCCACATCAAGGAATCATGTGTCATATCAACCACCAACGGAGAAGGCCACTCTCATTTATTTTGGACCAGCACCCAGACAGAGGATACAGGTCCCACAGCAAGGAATCGTGCGTCATATCAACCACCACCGGAGAAGGCCACTCTCATTTATTTGGGACCAGCACCCAGACAGACACGTTAAAATGTGTGCAACTCTGCTGTCGTTGCGCAGGCACTGCAGCATGTAGTCGCTCATGTGTGCCAGGCTCCCCAGAGGTAAGGACAAGCTGTCCTCTGTGGGAGGCGTATCATCATCGTCCTCCGTATCCCCCAGCCACGCACCAGTGATGGGCCTGAGCTGTGTCGGGTGCCACCCCGCTGTGAACCTGCTTCATCCTCATCCTCCTCCACCTCCTCCTCATCCTCCTCGTCCTCCAGTAGTGGGCCCTGGCTGGCCACATTTGTACCTGGCCTCTGCTGTTGCAAAAACCTCCCTCTGAGCCACTTCTAACAGACTGGCCTGAAAGTGCTAAAAATGACCCCTCATCCTCCTCCTCCTCCCTGGGCCACCTCCTCTTCCATCATCACCCTAAGCGTTTTCTCAAGGAGACATAGAAGTGGTATTGTAACGCTGATAACGGTGTCATCACCACTGGCCATGTTGGTGGAGTACTCGAAACAGCGCAACAGGGCACACAGGTCTCGCATGGAGGCCCAATCATTGGTGGTGAAGTGGTGCTGTTCCGCAGTGCGACTGACACGTGCGTGCTGCAGCTGAAACTCCACTATGGCCTGCTGCTGCTCGCACAGTCTCTCCAGCATGTGCAAGGTGGAGTTCCACCTGGTGGGCACGTCGCATATGAGGCGGTGAGCGGGAAGGCCGGTTACGCTGTAGCGCAGACAGGCGAGCAGCGGCAGGATGTGAACGCCGGAAGCGCGCACAGACGGCCCTCACTTTATGCAGCAGCTCTGACATGTTGGGGTAGTTGTGAATGAACTTCTGCACCACCAAATTCAGCACATGCGCCAGGCAAGGGATGTGCGTCAAACCGGCTAGTCCCAGAGCTGCGACGAGATTTCGCCTATTATCGCACACCACCAGGCCGGGCTTGAGGCCCACCGGCAGCAACCACTGGTCGGTCTGTTGTTCAATACCCCGCCACAACTCCTGCGCGGTGTGGGCCTGTCCCCAAACATATGAGTTTCAGAATGGCCTGCTGACGTTTACCCCGGGCTGTGCTGAAGTTGGTGGTGAAGGTGTGTGGCTGACTGGATGAGCTGGTGGAAGCAGAGGAGGAGGAAGCCGAGTAGGAGGAGGAGGCTACAGGAGGCAAAGAATGATGCCCTGTGATCCTTGGCGGCGGAAGGACGTGCGCCAAGGAACTCTCCGCCTGGGGCCCAGCCGCCACTACATTTACCCAGTGTGCAGTTAGGAGATATAGCGTCCCTGGCCGTGCTTACTGGTCCACGTATCTGTGGTTAGGTGGACCTTGCCACAGATGGCGCTGCGCAGTGCAACACTTGATTTTATCGGATACTTGGTTGTGCAGGGAAGGCACGGCTGTCTTGGAGAAGTAGTGGCGGCTGGGGACAACATACTGTGGGACAGCCATGGACATCAGCTGTTTGAAGCTGTTCAGGTATCCACCAGCCTGAATGACAGCATTTCAAAGGCCAGTAGTTTAGAAATGCTGGCATTCAGGCCCAGGGCTCGAGGGTGGCTAGGTGGGAATTTACGCTTTCTCTCCAAGGTTTGTGAGATGGAGAGCTGAACGCTGCCGTGTGACATGGTGGAGATGCTTGGTGACGCAGGTGGTGGTGTCGGTGGCACATCCTCTGTTTGGTGGGCGGCAGGTGCCAACGTTCCTCCCGAGGCGGAGGAAGAGGCCGAGGCAGCAGCAGAAGAGGGAGCAGGGGGAGCCAGAGTGAGTTCCTTGCTTTTAAGGTGTTTACTCCACTGCAGTTCATGCTTTGCATGTAGATGCCTGGTCATGCAGGTTGTGCTAAGGTTCAGAACGCTAATGCCTCGCTTCAGGATCTGATGGCACAGCGTGCAAACCACTCGGGTCTTGTCGTCAGCACATTGTTTAAAGAAGTGCCATGCCAGGGAACTCCTTGAAGCTGCCTTTGGGGTGCTCGGTCCCTGGTGGCGGTGGCCAGTATCAGGCGAACTCTCTTGGCGGCGGCTGTTCTGCTTTTGCCCCCTGCTCCTCTTTTTGCTACGCTGTTGGCTCGGTCTCACCACTGCCTCTTCCTCTGAACTATGAAAGTCAGTGGCACGACCTTCATTCCATGTGGGGTCTAGGACCTCATCGTCCCCTGCATCGTCTTCCACACAGTCTTCCTCCCTGACCTCCTGTTCGGTCTGCACACTGCAGAAAGACGCAGCAGTTGGCACCTGTGTTTCGTCATCATCAGAGACGTACGGACTCCGATGAGGTGGTATTCCCATGTCCTCATCATCAGGAAACATCAGTGGTTGTGCATCAGTGCATTCTATGTCTTCCACCACTGGGGAAGGGCTAGGTGGATTTCCTTGGGAAACCCTGCCAGCAGAGTCTTCAAACAGCATAAGAGACTGCTGCATAACTTGAGGCTCTGACAGTTTCCCTGATATGCATGGGGGTGATGTGACAGACTGATGGGCTTGGTTTTCAGGTGCCACCTGTGCGCTTTCTGCAGAAGACTGGGTGGGAGATAATGTTGTGAACATGCTGGATCCACTGTCGGCCACCCAATTGACTAGCGCCTGTACCTGCTCAGGCCTTACCATCCTTAGAACGGCATTGGGCCCCACCAAATATCGCTGTAAATTCTGGCGGGTACTGGAACCTGAGGTAGTTGGTTCACTAGGACGGTGGCTGTGGCAGAATGGCCACGTCCTCTCCCAGCACCAGAGGGTACACTAACACCACCACGACCGCGTCCGCGTCCCTTACTAGATGTTTTCCTCATTGTTACCGCTCACCAAGCACCACAATAAGGAAAAATATTTGGCCCAATGTATTGATTTCAAATTCAGGCCTTTTTTACAGGCACCTAACACTATCTGCCTATTTGTTTATGTAGCGTATTACACTAATCCAGGCACAGCAGTAACCACTGATTTAGGGGAATATCTCTTTAGGGCTAGTATTTAGGCCCTGGATGAAAGGTATCCTTTATGGACAGATTTACAATTGGCCTGCAACTGCTGGGACAACAGATTCAGGGTATTGCTATTTTGGCAGATTAATTTCACCCCAGAACAAAATATATGTTTTAGCAGACACTATGAAATCTGGCCTGCAACTGCTGGGACACCAGATTCAGGGTATTGCTATATTGGCAGGTTAATTTCACCCCAGAACAAAATATATGTGTAAGCGGACACTATGAAATCTGGCCTGCAACTGCTTGGACACCAGATTCAGGGTATTGCTATATTGGCAGGTTAATTTCACCCCAGAACAAAATATATGTGTAAGCGGACACTATGAAATCTGGCCTGCAACTGCTTGGACACCAGATTCAGGGTATTGCTATATTGGCAGGTTAATTTCACCCCAGAACAAAATATATGTGTAAGCGGACACTATGAAATCTGGCCTGCAACTGCTTGGGACACCAGATTCAGGGTATTGCTATATTGGCAGGTTAATTTCACCCCAGAACAAAATATATGTGTAAGCGGACACTATGAAATCTGGCCTGCAACTGCTTGGACACCAGATTCAGGGTATTGCTATATTGGCAGGTTAATTTCACCCCAGAACAAAATATATGTGTAAGCGGATACTATGAAATCTGGCCTGCAACTGCTTGGACACCAGATTCAGGGTATTGCTATATTGGCAGGTTAATTTCACCCCAGAACAAAATATATGTGTAAGCGGATACTAGGAAATCTGGCCTGCAACTGCTTGGACACCAGATTCAGGGTATTGCTATATTGGCAGGTTAATTTCACCCCAGAACAAAATATATGTGTAAGCGGACACTATGAAATCTGGCCTGCAAACTGCTTGGACACCAGATTCAGGGTATTGCTATATTGGCAGGTTAATTTCACCCCAGAACAAAATATATGTGTAAGCGGACACTATGAAATCTGGCCTGCAACTGCTTGGACACCAGATTCAGGGTATTGCTATATTGGCAGGTTAATTTCACCCCAGAACAAAATATATGTGTAAGCGGATACTATGAAATCTGGCCTGCAACTGCTTGGACACCAGATTCAGGGTATTGCTATATTGGCAGGTTAATTTCACCCCAGAACAAAATATATGTGTAAGCGGACACTATGAAATCTGGCCTGCAACTGCTTGGACACCAGATTCAGGGTATTGCTATATTGGCAGGTTAATTTCACCCCAGAACAAAATATATGTGTAAGCGGATACTATGAAATCTGGCCTGCAACTGCTTGGACACCAGATTCAGGGTATTGCTATATTGGCAGGTTAATTTCACCCCAGAACAAAATATATGTGTAAGCGGACACTATGAAATCTGGCCTGCAACTGCTTGGACACCAGATTCAGGGTATTGCTATATTGGCAGGTTAATTTCACCCCAGAACAAAATATATGTGTAAGCGGATACTATGAAATCTGGCCTGCAACTGCTTGGACACCAGATTCAGGGTATTGCTATATTGGCAGGTTAATTTCACCCCAGAACAAAATATATGTGTAAGCGGATACTAGGAAATCTGGCCTGCAACTGCTTGGACACCAGATCCAGGGTATTGCTATATTGGCAGGTTAATTTCACCCCAGAACAAAATATATGTGTAAGCGGACACTATGAAATCTGGCCTGCAACTGCTTGGACACCAGATTCAGGGTATTGCTATATTGGCAGGTTAATTTCACCCCAGAACAAAATATATGTGTAAGCGGACACTATGAAATCTGGCCTGCAACTGCTTGGACACCAGATTCAGGGTATTGCTATATTGGCAGGTTAATTTCACCCCAGAACAAAATATATGTGTAAGCGGACACTATGAAATCTGGCCTGCAACTGCTTGGACACCAGATTCAGGGTATTGCTATATTGGCAGGTTAATTTCACCCCAGAACAAAATATATGTGTAAGCGGATACTATGAAATCTGGCCTGCAACTGCTTGGACACCAGATTCAGGGTATTGCTATATTGGCAGGTTAATTTCACCCCAGAACAAAATATATGTGTAGCGGACACTATGAAATCTGGCCTGCAACTGCTTGGACAACAGATTCAGGGTATTGCTATATTGGCAGGTTAATTTCACCCCAGAACAAAATATATGTGTAAGCGGATACTATGAAATCTGGCCTGCAACTGCTTGGACACCAGATTCAGGGTATTGCTATATTGGCAGGTTAATTTCACCCCAGAAAATAATCTATCCTTTGCCAGACAGCAGACAGTATTATACTTGTCTAGCCAAAGCTGGAACACCAGATTTAGGGGATTGGTATTTGGGCAATTGTATTTAACCCCTTAATAAAATATAGAAATTGCTATCCTGAGTTTCTAGGGGGTGACAATTAGCACAGCCAAGCCCCTGATGTAGGATATAGCAAAAAAAACTAGTATTGATGGATTGATGGACTTGGTGGCAGCTTCTTCTGGTGCACCACAAGTCACAAAATGGCCGCCGATCAACCCAGAAAATAAGTGACAGAAAAACGCTCTGTGCAGCCTAAAAACCAGTGAGCAAGTAACTAGCAGAAGTTCAATGATTCTCAGCTGTTGATCGATCACTTCATTAAGTGTTTTGGCTAAGTTAATCCCTTCCTAATCTCGCCCTAACACAGCAGCTGCATCCTCTCCCTACACTAGTCAGAGCAGTGTGACGTGCGGCGCTACGTGACTCCAGCTTAAATAGAGGCTGGGTCACATGCTGCACTTGGCCAATCACAGCCATGCCATTAGTAGGCATGGCTGTGATGGGCTCTTAGGGCAAGAAGTAAAACGCTAGCTGATTGGCTGCTGTGCAGCCCTTCAGAAAGCGGGAAGTAATCGACGACATTTTTGAAAATGTCCGGGTTCGGGTCCGTGTCCCGGACACCCCAAAATTCGGTACAAACCCGAACGATGCTCGAACTGTTCGCTCAACACTATCTGTGATACATACAGTATCCTGTATAACGTGTGCGTATGCTAAAAATATCTGTGACATCCAGTGTACTTTTCCCGTAGACGGTGTCCGCTGCGGACAGTTACATTACCTGCCCTACATCTCCTGTATAACGTTTGCGCATCCTAAAAATATCTGTACCAATATCAGCCAATCACTGTACCCTGAAAGGTTATCAAAATTAGGGTTATTCACTTTAGAAAAAAGACGACTGAGGAGATCTAATAACTATGTATAAATATATCAGGGGTCAGTACAGAGATCTCTCCCATCATCTATTTATTCCCGTGGCTGTGACGAGAGGACATCCTCTGCGTCTGGAGGAAAGAAGGTTTGTACACAAACATAGAAAAGGATTCTTCACTGTAAGAGCAGTGAGACTATGGAACTCTCTGCCTGAGGAGGAGGTGATGGTGAGTACAATAAAGGAATTCAAGAGGGGACTGGATTTATTTCTGGAGTGTAATAATATTACAGGCTATAGCTACTAGAGAGGGGTCGTTGATCCAGGGAGTTATTCTGATTGGAGTCGGGAAGGAATTTTTTTCCCCCTTAAGTGGGGAAAATTGGCTTCTGCCTCACACGTTTTTTTTTGCCTTCCTCTGGATCAACTTGTAGGAAACAGGCCGAACTGGATGGACAAATGTCTTTTTTCGGTCTTATATACTATGTTACTATGTTGCTATGTAACATCCAGTGTACTTTTTCTGTAGACGCTGCAGACAGTGACATTACCTGCATACCTCTCCTGTATAACGTTTCCACATCCCAAATATCTGTGACATTGACTGTAATTTTTTCTTAGCCGCTGTTGACAGCAGCGCTATTACCTGTGGTACCTCTCCTGTATAACGTTTCCGCATCCCAAATATCTGTGACATTGACTGTAATTTATTTGCGCATACACTTAAAAAAACTGGGCTACTGTATGTGTGACATACTTGCAAGCATATATACTATTTAATATGATGAAGGCGAGCAGTAAGGGACGGGTAAGTGGCTGTGCTGCTGATGGAGCACGCAGAGGCAGTGGCCCTGGGCGCGGTCAAACTGTGCCTTCTGGCAGAGCACAAGAAACACACTCATCCACGATACCTAGCTTCATGTCCCAGTTTGCAGGGCGGCCCAGGACACCACTCTCGAAGTCAGACCAGTGCGAGCAGGTGGTCGGTTGGATTGCAGCAGATAATGCTTCCAGTCAGTTAAGCACCACCCTGTCTTCCACAGTCTTAGTGGCCAAGAGTCTGGTCAACAGATTCCTCACCGTGATCCTCCTTCCTCCCACCATGGAGAGACTTTGTAAACAAGTGATCCCACACTCAGATATTCCGAGGAGCTCTTTTCATCGCCCTTTTTTAATTTGGGCCTCTCGCTAAGCCTGCTTGAAGAGGGACATGAGGAGACCTTGTGTCCTGATTCCCAAACTCTTGAGCATCCACAGTCAGAAGAAGATGGCGGTAGGGAATGGCAATTAGTGTTTCACGAGGTGGATGATGAGGAGGCACAGTTGCCAATAAGTCAATGGCAATTAATGCGAGACATAGTTGTCAATAAGTGAGGTTGTTGTTAGGTCAACAAGTCAGGAGGATAACCAGAGTGAGGAGGTGGTGGGCGATGAAATCACTGACTCAACCTGGGAAGGTGGCAAGCCGAGCAAGGACAGCAGTACATAGTGGAGGGATCCGCAGCACTGCAACAGGCTGGAAGAGGCAGTGGGGTGGGAAAAGGGAGAAGGCGGGCCACACCAAACAGGCCCGCAACTGTTCCCCAGAGCACCCCCTTGCAGAAATCTCCCTTGCCAGGGGGTAGGTGTTACACAGTCTGGCGCTTTTTTGAAGAAAGTGTGGACGATAAAAGAATTGTAATTTGCAACCTGTTCCGTGCCAAAATGAGCAGGGGCGTGAACACTAGCAACCTCACCACCACCAGATCCGCCACATGGCATCAAAGCACCCTAATAGGTGGGCCGAACGCCTGGGTCCACAATCAGTGTCTGCAGGTTACACCACTGCCTCCTCTTCCCCTGTGTTACGTGCTGGCCAATCCCCTGTCCAAGACACAGGCCCGGATGCCCCCCGCCCTGCACCTGGACTTTGCAAGCACCATCAGCTAGCACATCCTAAGGCCTTTAGAACGAAAGCGCAAATACCCAGCTATCCACCCACAGGCCATAGCACTAAATGTGCATGTTTTCAAATTGCTGGCCCTGGAAATGTTGCCATTTAGGCTTGTGGACACTGAGGCTTTCCGCAGTCTGATGGCGGCGGCCATCCCTCGTTACTCAGTCCCCAGCCACCACTATTTTGCCTGGTGTGCCATCCCCCCTTACACCAGCATGTGTCACGTAACATCACCTGTGCCCTGACCAACGCAGTTATTGGGAAGAACCACTTAACGACTGACACATGGACAAGTGCTTATGGCCAGGGTCGCTACATTTCCCTGACGGCACACTGGGTGAACGTTGTGGAGGCCGGGAGCAAGTCATACCCTGGGATGGCACAGGTGCTACCGACGACAAGTATTTCAGGCCCTACTTCCACCTAGATTTTTGCCACCACCTACATTAGTGGCTACAACCTCTCCTTCTCCACCTCCTCCTCCACTTCCACCTCTGAACTGTCATCTTGCAGCACCAGTCAGCCATCAGTCAGTAGCTGGAAGCAGTGTAGCACTGCAGTGGGGAAGCGGCAACAGGCCGTGCTGAAACTTATTTGCTTAGGTGACAAACAGCACACCACTGCAGAGCTGTGGCAGGGTATAAGGGACCAGACTAAGCTGTGGCTCTCGCCACTCAACCTACAACCAAGCATGGTTTTGTCTGATAATGGTTGTAGCTTGGTGGCGGCTTTGGAGCTCGGCAAGCTCACTCACATACCATGCCTAGCTCACATGCTCAACTTAGTGGTTCAGAGGTTTCTCAAAACCTACCGTAATTTGCCTAAGCTACTGGTGAAGGTGCTCCGTGTGTGTGCCCATTTCCGAAAGTCATCTACAGCTGCCGCCGGTCTGGCAACGCTGCAGCAGCACTTGCAATTGCCAGCTCACCTACTGTTGTGCGACGTGAGCACGCTCTGGAACTCTACGTTCCACATGTTGGCCAGGCTTTGTAAGCAGCAGGGGGCAGTAGTGGAATACCAGCTGCAATATGGTCGGTCGTCATCTTTCCAGTCAGCTATCGCTCTTCACAAGCAACGAGTGGGCATGGATGTCTGACCTCTGTGAGGTTTTATGCAACTTTGAGGAATCAACACAGATGGTGAGCGGAGATAACGCCATTATTAGTGTAACCATCCCACTTCTGTGTCTACTGAAACGCTCGCTGCTCACAATGAAGGCGGACGCTTTGCATGTGGAAAGAGGTGGAAATGGGGGAAGACAGTACACAGAGTGATAGCCAGACCACCCTCATTTTGTCTTCTCAGTGCAAATTGAATGATGATGAGGAGGAGGAGCAGGAGACGGTTGCCTCCGCTACAGAGGGTAGTACCCATAGCAGATTTATTGCATTTGTTCAGCGTGGATGGGCAAAAGAGAAGGAAGAGAATGAGGAGATTGAAAGTCATCCTCCTGATGAGAACAGCAAAGTCTTGTCTGTTGGGACTCTGGCACACATGTCTGACTTTATGTTATGCAGCCTTTCACGTGACCCACGTGTTATACGCATTTTGGCCAACACTGATTACTAGTTGTTCACCCTTCTTGACCCCCACTACAAAAATAACTTCTCGTCTCTCATTCCTGTGGTGGAGAAGACTAGTAAAATGGTGCAATACCAGAAGGTTCTTGTGGAAAAATTGCTCCAAAAAGGGAGACGAGGGGAACACACAGCGATTCCAACAGAGGCAGGTCAACACTCTTCAAGGCCTTGGACGGTTTCATGACACCCCACCAGCACCCTCACTCTGATGTGCAGCCTACTGTCACAAGGAGGGAAAAATTTTGGAAAATGATGAAGGAGTACGTAGCAGACCGTGTCTGCTTTCTCAGTGATCCCTCTGTGCCTTACAACTATTGGGTGTCCAAGCTGGAAACGTGGCACGAATTGACGCTCTACGCCTTAGAGGTGCTGCTCAGAGTGGGTATTTAATGCTGCTGGGGGCATATTAACTGATCCGCATCCTCCTGTCAACTGAAAATGCTGACCAGTTGACTCTTATAAAAATGAACAAGGCCTAGATTGCCCCTGACTTCTCTACTCCACCAGAGGAAAGTGGCTGAACATAAAGGCACTTTAAATGTAGCTTTTATGGTGTATTGAATACACTGTATTCCCATGCACCCCTTCCACCACAAAAAAGAGTATATGGTTCAATTTTCCTTTTCTCGTCCTCCTCCTCCATCATATCAACATGTTTATTAGGCTGTCCTCGCTCCTAATTTTTTAGAGGGTCAGCTCAGCAGCAGGCCCTAAACCATAATTTTTTTCGATGGTCAGCTCAGCAGCAGGCCCTTGTCCATAATTTTTTCCATGGTCAGATCAGCAGCAGACACTCACCCCTAATGTTTTAGAGAGTCAGCTTAGCAGCAGACTCTCATCCATAATCTTTTCGATGGTCAGCTCAGCAGCAGGCCCTCGCCCATTATTTTTTAGATGGTTAGATCAGCAGCAGGCCCTAAACCATAATTTCTTTCGATGGTCAGCTCAGCAGCAGGCCCTTGTCCATAATTTTTTCCATGGTCAGATCAGCAGCAGACACTCACCCCTAATGTTTTAGAGAGTCAGCTTAGCAGCAGACCCTCGCCCCTAATGTTTTAGATGGTCAGCTCAGCAGCAGGCCATCGCCCCTAATGTTTTAGATGGTTAGATCAGCAGCAGGCCCTCGTCCCTAATGTTTTAGAGAATCAGCTCAGCAGCAGACCCTCACCCCTAATGTTTTAGATGGTCAGCTCAGCAGCAGGCTTTCGCCTCTAATGTTTTAGAGGGTCAGCTCAGCAGCAGGCACTCGCCCCTAATGTTTTAGAGAGTGAACTCAGCAGCAGACCCTACCCGTTAAGGTTTTAGATGGTCAGCTCAGCAGCAGACCCTCACCCCTAATGTTTTAGATGGTCAGATCAGCAGCAGGCCCTTGCCCCTAATGTTTTAAAGAGTCAGCTCACCAGCAGACCCTCAACCATAATTTTTTCGATGGTCAGCTCAGCAGCAGGCCCTCAACCATAATGTTTTAGATGGTCAGCTCAGCAGCAGACCCTCGCCCCTAATGTTTTAGATGGTCAGCTCAGCAGCAGGCCCTCGCCCCTAATGTTTTAGATGGTCAGCTCAGCAGCATATCCTTGCCCCTAATGTTTCATGTGGTCAGCTCAGCAGCCTACCCTTGCCCCTAATGTTTTAGATGGTCATATCAGCAGCAGGAACTCGATCCTAATGTTTTAGAGAGTCAACTCCGCAGCAGACCCTCGCCCCTAATGTTTCAGATGGTCAGCTCAGCAGCAGACCATCACCCCTAATGTCTTAGATGGTCAGATCAGCAGCAGACCCTCACCCCTAATGTTTTAGATGGTTAGATCAGCAGAGGCCCTCGCCCCTAATGTTTTTGATGGTCAGCTCAGCAGCAGACCCTCACCCCTAATGTTTTAGATGGTTAGATCAGCAGCAGGCCCTCGCCCCTAATGTTTTTGATGGTCAGCTCAGAAGCAGGCCCTCGCCCCTAATGTTTTAGATGGTCAGATCAGCAGCAGGCACTCGCCCCTAATGTTTTAGAGAGTCAGCTCAGCAGCAGACCCTCACCCCTAATGTTTTAGATGGTCAGCTCAGCAGCAGACCCTCACACCTAATGTTTTTTATGGTCAGCTCAGCAGCAGGCCCTCGCCACCTAATGTTTAGAGGGTCACCAGCAGGCCCTTGCTCCTAATGTTTTTGAGGGTCACCAGCAGGCCATCAATCATAATTTTTCAATGGTGTGTATGATGCCCTCCTTTATGTGTAATAAAGGGTGTATTGGAGTGCTGGTCCATTATAATTTTTGGCAGCCCTTTCACTTATTGCATAGGCTTTATGAGTGTAGGAGTCCCACTACCTGAACAATTGTACTACAATGTGAATGAGGCCCTCCTTTATGTGATATACAGGTTGTATCAGAGTGCCTCTTCCTTGTAATTGTTGGTAGCACTTGCACTTTATATAGAAGTAAATACACATGAAAGAATATTTCCTAACAATTTTTCCTCTAAAATCGATTTTATCTTCGGTTTTGTGTGTATTATTGTCAGTCTGTAAAATTGGCGTACTACTCGGACAACATCCTTCCCAGCAGTGACCTGGGATTCCAAGAGGCATTCAGACATCCTCCCCATGCTGTTCCCGAACCATTTCAGTGGTGTTTCCATCAATTTTGACCTTTTCCTGTGAACCAGACACCCTCCCCTCTTTAGAGCAGGGGGTGCCTGGTTTAATGCTCGAGTTCTCTTATTGATTTCCATTGTGCATCATGCCACTTATGCCACTTTCCAACCATCACGTTCTGCATAGCTGCAGCTGTGGTCTGCATCATGCCACTTATGCCACTTTCCAACCATCACGTTCTGTACAGCTGCTGCCACAACCTCCATCATGCCACTGCTGCTGCCTCAATCATGCTACTGCCTGACTGGCAACATGTACCATATGGCTGCTGCTGTAGTTGCCACTGCCTCCACTGCTGCTGATCCCCATTGTTAATCCCTTACTGCCACCACCATTAAGGCAAAGCAATTGCCGCCACTATCAATACTACTACTATTGCTACTACTACTACTACTACTACTACTACTACTACTACTACTACTACTACTACTACTACCCATAGATAGCCTTGTAAGTTCCATGCTGTATTGCTCCTGCTGCTGCCACTATTGTGGCCACATGCCCCTATATCCATACCAAACCCTTTTCACAACCACACTGAGCTGCTGCTGCTCCCAATTAAAAGGGATAATTTTTTTAGGCTCATTCAAAATGAGCCAGTTTTTCTTCTGGCAATCACCACTTATGCCCCTTTTACACGGACGAAAATTCCACGCGGGTGCAATGCGTGACGTGAACGCATTGCACCCCCACTGAATCCGGACCCATTCACTTCAATGGGGCTGTGCAGATGAGCGGTGATTTTCACGCATCACTTGTGCGTTGAGTGAAAATCGCAGCATGTTCTATATTCTACGTTTTTCATGCAACGCAGGCCCCATAGAAAAGAATGGGGCTGCGTGAAAATCGCAAGCATCTGCAAGCAAGTGCCGATGTGGTGCGGTTTTCACACCATGGTTGCTAGATGACAATTGGGATGAGCAACCCCATTAAAGTGTATTCACTGTATTATTTTACCTTATAACATGGTATAAGGGAAAATATTAGCATTCTTAATTGAGAATGCTTACTAAAATGTGCATTGAGAAAAATAATAATAATTAATTCACCTCATCCACTTGATCGCACAGCCAGCATCGTCTTCTTTTTTCTTCTTTGAGGACCTGCAAAAGGACCTTTGATGACGTAAGGTCCTTCTATCTTCATTCAACAGGATTACATCATCAAAGGTCCTTTTGCAGGTCCTCAAAGAAGAAGAAACAAGACGATGCCCGGCTGTGCGATCAAGTTGATGAGGTGAGTTAATTATTTTATTTATTTTTAACCCCTCAATCAACATTTTAGTAAGCATTCTCTATTAGGAATGCTATTATTTTGCCTTATACCATGTTATAAGGGAAAATAATACAGTGAATACACTTTAATGGGGTTGCTCATCTCTATCATCTCCTAGCAACTATGCATGAAACCATGTTATAAGGTAAACCATGTTATAAGGGAAAATAATAAAATCTACAGAATATCGAACCCAAACCCGAACTTCTGTGAAGAAGTTCTAGTCTGGGTACCAAACATTCTGATTTTTCTCACGCACGTGCAAAACGCATTGCACTCGCTCTGTAAAATTGCGCGATTTCCTGCAACGCACCCGTATCTTATCCTGCCCTCACACGCAACACCAGTGTGAAAGAGGCCTTATATGTGTTGTACAGGCAGGCATTCTAACCCTGTCAAGGCACAATTTTTGGACATTTGGTCCCCCAAGCCACTTTTTTATTTTAATTTTTTTGATCCCATAACACCGTGTGCCTAAATATCATCTTCCCCTGATAAGGGACAATTTTTGGAAGCTTTGGAATATGAAAAAGCAGAACATATGTGCCGGCGCAATGTGTTTTAAACACTTTGTATGTTAACACCGTCAAACACGGGTTTGCCCATAGCTATGTATGTCAGAGTCGCTCAGACATCATTTACTATTGCAGTCATTGCGTTCCAAAGCTTGGTGGCGGGTGATTGGGAGAGGGAAAATTCATAAAAATAAACAAAAAGAGATAACAAGTTTATATAGAGGGGGTTATATACCAACTTTCAGGGCAATTGGAGCAACTTCAGTTCGGCTCGAACCGATTTGGGTCCGAAACTAACTTTTTCAAAAATGCGGCGAATCGGACCCGAAACAAATCTTGACTGGTTCTCTCATCTCTATTAGGAAGTCTATTAGCCTATCACTATTCCGTCTCCTGTAGCAAGCAGAGAGAGCTTCCTATGTGAGCACCTCTCTTTCCTTGTTCTAGAGATCAGTATGGGTCTCAGGACTTGGACTCCTACCAGTCAAAACCTTTAATATGTCGCTGTGATATATCCAAAAAATTGTAAAACCTCAGTGACACTTCACGCATTATCACATACATGTACATGATAAGGTGTGAGGGACTGTATGGAGTAGGCTGCTTGGCTGAGCCCACTCCATATGCAGCAGGTTCCAGCTGTATAATACAGTAGGCACCGGCCTCACAGGGCTGTCAAAGTAATCTGCCTGCTCATTTAATGTGAATTTTTTTCTTGAGCCAGAGAGTCGCTTTAAAGGGGTTGAGATTTTGATATTGATGATCTATCTCCTAGATCAGGGTTCCTCAACTCTGGTCCTCGGGACCCACCTACCGGTCAGGATTTGATAATATCCCACAGAATGAATACCTGTGTCAATGTACAGCATTGTGATTGGTAAGCTGTGAAGAGCAGCTGATCAGCGGGGGTGGCGGAAGTCACATCCCTGATGATCTGATATTGGTGACCTATCCTGATTCCTCAGGATAGATCATTGATATTAAACACCTGGAAAACCACTTTAAGAGACTTCTAAAAGATGTCCTTGCAGTAATGTACTATGTGCCATAGATCCACATCTATGGCACATAGTACAAGAGCAAATATACAGTATCTAGACACTAAGACCATGGACCTTATAGAGTAAATAGCTTGTACTAAAGAATGTGGGCAACTAACTGCTTGTCTACACACTTTTCTGGCGACCACCATTGAAGCGTGTACTCTCTATGAAATACCATTATGTCAAACGCTTTTTCTCAAAGTATATATCAAGATACCTCAAATAAGTTGAATATTGTTACAATTGTAGAACATTTTCCTTACATTCAATAGATGTCATGTTTAGTTTTGAGCAACAGGTGGCGCTCTTGTTAAAGGCATAAATCCTCACGTTACTTACTGAAGGCCTCTTGAGCAGGTGCTATAGTATGTTGTGCATACTGAAGGGAAGAAATGTTAAGTGAAACTAGTTAATGCCCTCAAATGTTATAAATTTTTACACATATTTTCCAGTATTAGATCTCCTCTTGTAAAAATTGAAAATGGGTCAGATGTTTAAATTTTACAGAAGTTACAAAGCAATTCGTGAGAACAAAAAGATTTACAGTGCAGCTGTGACAGCTTATAACCTTTGTTCTAGGAGTAAGGTACTGGATTCTTTTATTGTTTTGCATACTGCATCCTATGTGCTGAAAGGAATGAGCAAGGAATGGTCGGATGGTTGCAGTAACAGCAGCAGACCTGGAAAAAGTGTTAACTGTGCAGATGCACAGAACATCCAGTATTCTTTGGTTTTTGCCTCTTCCATAAAATAAATAAAATACATGCTCCATTATAGAGAAAATGGCTACTTGTACATAAAAATGTAGTGGGTCATTTATTAAACAAATACGCATATATTAGGCGTATTTCTGGTGCAGATTGGGGTGAAAAGGTTATTTGCGCCGCAATCTGCGACTTCTCCCCGCCAGATCTAAGAAAGTGGAGGTGGCGTGGGCGGAGAAGGGGTCGGGCCTGTTTTACACATAGGAAATGGTCTAAATGTATGCCAGCAAGGAACCTGTCTTACATTTAGAAGCGACGGTGGTTGCGCCAAAGTTATGTAGGGGCCTGCGCCTTTTTATAACTTCCGCGGATCCACCTCCAGATATTTTAAAAAATGACCCCTGTAGTCTGCTGACATTGTCTGTAGCCACAACATTGCATTAAATCCATCTGTTAATGTTTAACCCCGACATCTGACGTCCCTGAAACCCCTTCTTGCTGTAGTTTGCGGCAGGTGAAGGAGCGCATCGAGTCACCGCGCTGCTGCGGCGGGGACCCGATGCGTGACGAGGCAGCCTGATGCCATGCAAAGGCTGCCCAATGCCTTGCACGGCATCGGGACCTGCCTTCTAAGGGTGCCCAGGAGATCTAGCCTCAGGTGTATGACAGATGTATTGTAAAGCATTGCAGAGGGGATCAGACCCCCAAAAGTTGAAGTCCCAGAGTGGAACAGAAATAAAAATTAAATAAAAAAGTAAAAAAGAGTGTTTTTAATTAAAAAAATAATGTTTCAAGTAAAAAAAAGAAAAAAATGCCCCTTTCCCCAGATTTTATAATAAAAAAATAGAAAAAAAAGGAAAAACACACATATTAGGTATCGCCGTGTCTGTAACGCCCGACTCTATAAATATATCACATGATCCACCCTGTCCCATAAACACCATAAAAAAATAAAATAAAAACTGTGTAAAAAAAGCCATTTTTGTCACCTTACATCACAAAAAGTGCAACACCAAGCGATCAAAAGGGCGTATGTCAAACAAAATGGTACCAATAAAACCGTCACCTCATCCCGCAAAAAATTAGACCCTACCTAAGACAATCGGTCAAAAAATAAAAAAGCTATGGCTCTCAGACTACGGAGACACTAAAACATCATTTTTCTGTTTAAAAAATGCTATTATTGTGTAAAACTTAAATAAATAAGAAAAAGTATGCATATTATGAATTGCCACGTCCGTAATGATCTGCTCTATAAAAATATTACATGACCTAACCACTCAGGTGAATGCGGTAAAAATAAATAAATAAAAACTGCCAAATTTAACAATTTTTTGGTCACCTTGCCCCATAAAGTGTAATAATGAATGTTTAAAAAATTACATGTACCCAAAAATAGTACCAATAAATCTGGCACCTTATCCCCTAGTTTCCAAAATGGGGTCACTTTTTGGCAGTTTCTACTGTAAGAGTGCATCAGGGGGGCTTCAAATGGGACAGACATCTAAAAACCAGTCCAGCAAAATCTGCCTTCCAAAAACCATATGGCGTTCCTTTTCTTCTGCACCCTGCCGTGTGCCCTTAAGTGAGTTTACGACCACATGTGGGCTGTTTCTGTAAACTGCAGAATCAGAGTAATACATATTGAGTTATGTTTGGCTGTTAACCCTTGATGTGTTAAAGAAAAAAATTGATTAAAATGAAAAATCTGCTAAAAAAGTGAAATTTAGAAATGTAATCTCCATTTTCCTTTAACTCTTGTGGAACACCTAAAGGGTTAACAAAGTTTGTAAAATCAGTTTTGAGTAACTTAAGGGGTGTAGTTTCTACATTGGTGTCATTTATGGGGGCTTTCTACTATGTAAGCCCCACAAAATGACTTCAGACCTGACATGGTCCTTAAAAAGTGGGTTTTGGAAATTTTCTTAAAGATTTCAAGATTTGCTTCTAAACTTCTAGGCCTTCTAACGTCCTAAAAAAATAAAATGGCATTTACAAAATGATGCCAACATAATGTAGACATATGGGGAATGTTAAGTAATAAATATTTTATGAGGTATCACTTTCTGTTTTAAAAGCATAAAAATTGAAATTTAGAAAATTGTGAATTTTTCAAAATTTTTGGTAAATTTGGTATTTTTTAATAAATAAAGGTGAAATATATTGACTCAAATTTATGACTAACATGAAGTACAATGTGTCATGAGAAAACATTCTAAGAATGGCGTGGATAAGTAAAAGTGTTCCAAAGCTATTACTACATAAAGTGACACATGTCAGATTTGCAAAAAATGACCTGGGCAGAAGGGGAAAAACTGGCCCGGGGTAGAAGGGGTTAAGATGTTGGGAAGCTGCCAGCAGTAGCCTTTGATGTCAATCAAGCTAGGACAATCTAATAAAACTGGCAGTCTACCGCCTTCTATGTACTGCGTTGTTGCAGCTGTTGAGGCTGAAGACAATGTAAAGGTACAACCAAACAGTGAGGTTGTATGGCACTTGCATCATGACCACGCTGCTTTGGAGTACCAATGAAGACTGCACTGTTCAGTGGATCTTTATTGTTAATGGCCACCTGGCAACTTTGAGACCCCACGACAATTACTAATACACAACTACTAAACAGTATTTAAACAGGTCAGGGAAAACAGATTGCGAAAATCATATAACGATGAACCTACTTGATCTGATATTAGAACGTGAAGGGATTCTCTGGGTCTGTACCTATAATGCCTCTTTCAGCTAACCTGTGAAGAGAAGAAACTTTGAGCAGTACTTACCTTTTCGTTGCTCCGCCAATTCTGTGATCCTGGCTGGGGTGATGTGACCGCCTGACTGGCTGCAGGTTTTCCTCTGATGTTGCAAGGATGTGCTCCTCTTTCTTCCTGTTCATCTGCATATTGTTGATGTAGCTGAACATCAAGAAAAAGAAGAACATCCAATCACGACATCAGAGGAAGAGCCTGCAGCCAGTTGAGTGGTCATGTGATCCCACTCAAAAGGGCAAGTACTGCTCATAGTATAAGGCAGTCACATGATGCTACTCAGTGGAGCAACAAAAGGTTAAGTAATGCTCAAAGTGTAGGGTGGTCACGTGATCCCAGCTAGGATCATGGCATTGGCAGAGCGATGGAAGGGTAAATATTGCCCACAGTGTCTTCTCTCTACAGGTTAGCTGAAAGAGACTTTTTAGGTATATGCGTGGAGAACCCCTTTATTTTGCTCAGACACTTTGGGTTCCAGAACATGGTGCAGGACAACATCGAGACCCTTATATGGGTTACCAATAATTGCCACGCAGCACCTGCACTTGCTATTGAAACAATATCAAGTAAAAGTGCAACCTCGCAGTCATCAGTAACCTGTATGGGAACTGAAATGCAGCATGTAAGGGAACCTTTATAATATTGGTGGGGGAAGTCACAAAATGGAGCAATCAATATGGACAGAGCAAGGGCAAATCCCTACTTACTAGGGCTTTAGTTTGTCGTACAGTATGTATGCTTGTTTAAAGGGAACCTGCCTTAGGTTTGATGATGGCTGAAACCCTGGCAGGCTTCCTTATCACAGACAGCTGCATATTACTTTAAAGTGTTGTAGAATGTTATGGTGCAGTGCAGTCACGGTGTGTGCCATGGAGGCAGTCACTTCATGAGCAGTGTCTTGGGCTCTCTGCTTTGAAGGTTTTCCAAACTCTTGAAAGCTGATATTTAGTGTTGAGCGAACAGTTCGAGAATAGTTCGGGTTCGTACCGAATTTTGGGGTGTCCGTGACACGGACCCGAACCCGGACATTTTCAAAAAAGTTCGGGTTCGGGTCCGGTGTTCGTCGATTTCTTCCCGCTTTCTGAAGGGCTGCACAGCAGCCAATCAGTTAGCATTTTACTTCTTGCCATAAGAGCCCATCACAGCCATGCCTACTAATGACATGGCTGTGATTGGCCAAGTGCAGCATGTGACCCAGCCTCTATTTAAGCTGGAGTCACGTAGCGCCGCACGTCACACTGCTCTGATTAGTGTAGGGAGAGGACGCAGCTTCTATCAGGGCGAGATTAGGCAGGTTAAAGTCAGCAACAGCACCTTATGAACGGATCAATTTACAGCTGAGAATCATTGAACTTCTGCTAGTTACTTGCTCGCTGGTTTTTAGGCTGCACAGAGCGTTTTTCTGTCACTTATTTTCTGGGTTGATCGGCGGCCATTTTGTGACTTGTGGTGCGCCAGAAGAAGCTGCCACCAAGTCCATCAATCCATCAATACTAGTTTTTTTTTTGCTATATCCTACATCAGGGGCTTGGCTGTGCTAATTGTCACCCCTAGAAACTCAGGAAAGAAATTTCTATATTTTATTAAGGGGTTAAATACAATTGCCCAAATACCAATCCCCTAAATCTGGTGTTCCAGCTTTGGCTAGACAAGTATAATACTGTCTGCTGTCTGGCAAAGGATAGATTATTTTCTGGGGTTAAATTCAATTGCCAAAATAGCAATACCATAAATCAGTGGTTTCAGCTGTGGCTGGCAAAATAGAATAGTGTCGAGGTACGCACACACGTACAGACGCACGTACACGATTCTTGAATAGTTGTATTATCGCGATAATAAAACTAACAGTGTAAAGTTGACTGTATTGCTCTAAGTTATATTCGCGTACGAATGTAACTTCTATTACAACACACCAATACTAAAACTGACTAAGAGACAGCTTTAAGTTCTATTCGAACGCGATTGCAACTTTGGAACTTAAAGTGGTGTACGATTTTAAAAGTTGAGTACTAAAAAGTTGGAATCGCAATGCGATTCTTATGTATTTGCTTAATCGCATTGCGATTACAACTTTGAGCTACCGATCACCATGGGAACGCCTCCTCCAGTAGAATGTACTGTCGGATGTGAGAATTAAGTTGAAATCGCAATGCGATTATTATATATCTGCTTAATCGCATTGCCGTTTCAACTTAGCATTGCTAAATAATTCCATCCATATTCGTTAACTACTGGACTCGGTAAGTTACTATATGCATGAATGCTAAGTTGAAATCGCAATGCGATTAAGCTAAATATATAAGAATCGCATTGCGATTTCAACTTAATTCTCAGATCCGACAGTACATTCTACTGGAGGAGGCGTTCCCATGGTGATCGTTAGCTCAAAGTTGTAATCGCAATGCGTTTATTGCGGTATATTATCCCTCTGGGTGTCTTTTACAGCCTTTTTAGTGCCCAAAAGTTCGGGTCCCCATTGACTTCTATGGGGTTTGGGTTCGGGATGAAGTTCGGGTTGAGTTCGGATCACGAACCCGGACATTTTCCGGAAGTTCGGCCGAACCTCTCGAACCCGAACATCCAGGTGTTCGCTCATCTCTACTGATATTGATAGTGATAGCTCTAGTGTCCAACCTGGAGACTGCTAGACCTAAAGTCTCTGCCCGACTCCACATGTACAGAGATATTACCATCAGGGAGGCATCTAAATGGCTCCAAATTTAATTTGCACCAGGACAATAACCCCAAACATAGAGTCAATGTCATCAAGAACTATTTTCAGTGTAAAGAAGAAGAAGGAGTCCTAGAGGTGATGATACGGCGCCTACAGAGCCCTGATCTCTCAACATCATTGAGTCTGTCCGGGTGTTTCAGTGGCAGCTGCAAGCTGCTGCTGCTACACTAACCACGGCTGGTGGCCCGGACCAGGCTTCCTTATTCTCATAAGGTCCAGGTGCTTGGATTGCTCTGACACTCCACGTAGGCTGCAATCTTTTTGCCAGCTACGCCTCTCCACTGATGCCAGTAAGTTGCACACTCCTTCGTGTTCTTAAAAGGCCAGTGCATGCACAACCTAACCTTCACTAGCCAATGACTTGCAACCATAGTGTATATCATTCACCTTTTCCTGGTGTGCTGTGTCTAGTGTTGAGTGAATCGAAGAATTTCAGGAAAAATTTGATTTTTCACAAATCCGAATTCCCTGCGTTTCGTGCTAATGAATCAATTTTTTTATAAAATGGCTGCTGCACATGTTGCAAAGTGAAAGTAAGAAGACTGGGAATGAGGGATCATCCATAATGCCATGCACCCAGCCAATCAGCAGATAGCTAGACCCTGTGATGTCACAGCCCTATAAAAAACCTCATACTGCCCAGTCTCTTCCATTTTCCAGTGAACTGGGCACAGTGACAAATGTGACAAATGCTAGGGAAAGTGTTTTACAGACCTTTTAATAGTATAATCTGGGTTAGGGACAGTGTAGGGAGATCGTAGGGAGAGTTTTCACCACACACTGTAGGGAGGGCATAGCGAGACTGCAGCACAGTGTTCAAAGTATAAGGCAATGTCTGTAAGTTGAAGGGATCCTTAGGAGACAGTGCAGTTTCCATCAATCCCCTGTGTAGCGCACAGATATATCTATATGTTTATTTTATTTCACAGATGTATCTAATTGAACAGAGCCCACTTTGTTTAATAGATAAGCAATTCTATCACACCTTTATTCTCAAATTGGGGTGAAAAAAGCCGTCTTATATAACCATTATTTGGGTGCCCATCTAGTTTAATAGATAAGAAATTCTATTACGCCTATATTCTCAAATTAGGGTGAATAATAATAATAATAATAATAATAATAATAATCTAACCGTTAGTGTGGTGTCCACCTGATTTCATAGATAAGCAATTCCATTAGACCTTGATTCTGATATTGGGGTGAATTAACAATGTCATTTAACCATTAGAGTGGTGTGTACCTGATTTTATAGTTAAGTAATTCCATCACGTCTTGATTCTAATATTGGGGTGAATTAACAATGTAATTTAACCGTTAGAGTATTGTCCACCTGATTTAATAGATAAGCAATTCTATTAGGCCTTGATTCTCATTTTGGGGTGAATAACGTGTGGGGTGTCCACATTGCCATTGAATAATTTATTTTACGTATTCAGTTACTGTTACTGTACAGTATATCCAACAAAGAGGTGCCAGGGTCCTCCAAACCCTGAACTGGCAGTGGCAAAAATGTTGCTGAAGCCAGCAGAAGTGGCAGTAGAAGAAGGGGTGGTGGTAGCAGCAGCCACAGCAACAGGCTATAGTTGCCAGTGTCATCCAGGTCGTGTTTTGACAACCAATTCTGCTGTTCTGGTATGGTTGACTTCATCTTCAAAATCATCTCAACAGACATTAGACACCCACAGACAGGAGTCATGAGTTCCTTTGACACCACACTTAGTTGGCATGGCCCAGGAACAACCTCTGTGCCCTCACCTGTCCTGCAACTGCCTCTTTCTTTTGCTGCTCCTTCTGCCAGGCAAGCGATGTATGCCACTGGCTCTGCTCCGCTTTTCAGCGAGGAAGATATTACTGAGGGCTGTCAGCAGCTACTGTCCAGCGCAGATTTGGAGGAGAAGTACGCTGCTTCCTCCTGTAGGTGTGCAAGTAGCGATGATGAGAGTCGCGTGTGTAGGTGTTGAGCACTCTTTCACGCTACAGTAGCATGTTGGCCCACTGCACGGTTAAATACATTATGCCTGATGCTAACATTGACCTGAAAGGCTCAAGGAGTAAAGAGTTCACACTTCAGTTATTTGGTCAGATTTTGACCCTTAACTGATCAAATAAGTGAAGTGCAAACTGAGTCTAAGAGTGCCACCTGCCACCTGCCTGTCCTACTGACGCACAGTAACTGTTTCACTATCACAATGGACTAACTATGCATAGTTCTGTGCTGCACAGTGATGAACAGCGAGATACACTCTCGATGAATGCCGGGAAATAGCTTATTTATAACTTGATTCGTGATGAATTAATTTGGATCACATTTTTGGGAAAAATTTGGCAAAGCTTCCGAATCTAATTTTTTAAAACTTTGCTTATCTCTAACTATATCCTTTTTTCTGTCCATGTACTGACCTCTGCCTATTTACTGTACTCCAACCCGCCGCTGCCTGACTTGTGTCTGACCTCCATATTGATCCTACGCTGCCTGTCTTGACCTTGGAACGATTCTTGTATTGCACACACTCCACCAGTCCTCACTTTGTCCTGTCCCTGACTACGAATTTGCCTGACCCCTCGGTGCCCTGCACTGGTGTGTCTGACCCCTGTAGGTCATCAGCTGTCAATCACATAGAGACTACTTTTCACATAGAGACTCCCCTGAAGCAAAGTCTAGATCCCTGTACAAAGATTAAAGGATAAATACCAAGGGACTGCCAGGATAGCCTAAAGCCATATCTGTTGATTAGTATGGTGGTTCCACACCCAAGAGTTGAGCAAACCTACTGTACATCTATAGAAGATCTGGTGTTCCTTCAAAAACTGTGTGCAAGTGTACCTAGAATTGATGCTGTTTTGAGGGCAAAGATGGTCACACTAAATATTGATTTGATTTAGGTTTCTCTTTTGCTCTTTCACTTTGAATTTTGTTAATGGAAGCTTGTAAATTCTCTTTGCACTGAACTCTCCCTTTGTTTTCACATCAGGAACAGAAAAAGGATTTCAGTGCCAGTCCCCCTGACTCTGTGCCCCATAGCGGCCTGTCACATGGAAAGTGATCCATGTGAAATATATAATACACAGATGGCGGGGTTAACGGCGGGGTTAACGAGAAAGGAAGAGCTCCCAAAAAAAAGGGAGGCATCCAATGGTGAGTACCCCCCTCTCTGGCCTGTGTACAGAGGGGGGTACTCACCATTGGATGCCTCCCGTTTTTGTCTTGTCCCCTTTCCCACTGGACTAGGGTATGTAGCGATTATATTTTGTTGCCCACTGGCATCTCCATAATCCAACTCTTTTTTCTGGGCCTTATACTATTATATACTGGTCTATGACATTTGAATATTGATTCCAGTATATTTATAGAGGCCCTTGTTTCTATAGCCCCATTTTTGTCCACCTCTCCCCTGATGATTGAAACGTGGCACGTCGGGAGATTTTTTTCACATGTTTGGGAGCTCTTCCTTTCTCTAGGGCTTAACTAGGGACTCCGGCCGTGTTAGGGACAGGCAACCGGACGGGGTCGCCCCTTTCGGGGCGGGTAGCTCTGTATAGGTAGGTAGGGTGTCTGTTAGTTCCCTTTCCCTTCATAGGGTATCCATAGGGCACTTCACAGCTCCCTGCTACTTCCTCCTGTGCAGAGTCCCTTCTTCCTGTCCATTTTATGTACAGAATTGACAGCAACTAACCGAGACTTTGACTCCATCTACTCACGGTGGCTATCTCATCAGTCCACCTCCTCCTCTCCGATTGACCACATCGAGGATCTGGTGAGCATGTTCCATGTTTATGACTTGGTCACATCACAGTGGTTACGTTGATATGTCACCTATATGTCTTGATGTTTTGCTGGCTACTCGAGCTCTTTGAGCCTGGTGATTGGCCAAGGGCCCAATAGCTGTGTCTTCACCTTTTTGTGTAGTATATTTACCTACTACCTGGCGCATATCTTATACTTAAGTATTAAAAGTTACGTTTTAGTTACATCATTCCCCCTCTATCCCCCTCAGGAAAGTGCTCCATGGCAGAATGGAGAAGAGGTGACTCACAGGGCTTGGGAGCAGTGCAGAAGAGTCTCTGCTGTGACTCAAGGTCTGTGTGTATGATGAATAGAGGAGAAAACTAAGGAGGAGAATAAAGAGAGTACCTTTAATGAGAGACCCTTTGTATTGCTAGAGACTTGGAGTGAATGAAATTTGGTATAGTGGTGATTCTTTAATATAACAATAAAGATTGTAGTAGCAATTGGTTGGAGTGGGGATCTGCTCAGTATAATAGCTTTCTAAACTGAAGTAGCTGTTTAGTAGAGCTGGTCTGGAGTCTGATTTATTTGAGGGGTCTGGTCTGGAGGTCTGATACACTTTAGCAGCCTGTTATAAATTAAATTACATTTCGACATCTGTTGTCAGAATAAAATTATGGAGTCTTGTTTGAAACCTGAACTTAAGGTCTCTAATTTGGGGTAATAACAAGTTTAGGGGTCTGATCTGGGGTCTAAATGAGCTCTGGTCTTGCTTTCCAAATAAAAATAATAAGAAATCTTATCTAAATAGTTCAGATGACAAGATGACATCCTTACTGTTGGTGTTCAGCTCTGACCTTCATGTGACTTTATACCCAGGTAAGCAGACCTCTACTAAAACAAATGAAGTGCTCTTTGCTCTCAGCCTTTGTAGCTAGTAAGTGGGGCAGTTTGGGACCTGGTTGCTGCTCCCTCTGAGCTGGGATTACAGAACTATATCAAATTCAAATAAAATATTAACCTACAGTACACTAATAATTAGTTGTAAAGCAGGCACATATGCAGGTTCACATAGTATCAAGGCAATTAATATTAAACAGCACTGAGGACTCACACGGTGAATGTTATTGTCTACAGTACATCTCTGGTTGTCTAGAGCAGTGAAGGGGGTTAATGTCTGTATGGCTGTTGGTCTATGGCAGGGATGGGCAAACTGCGGCTCTCCAGCTGTTGCAAAACTGCAACTCCAAGCATGCAAAGACTGCTTACAGCTATCAGCCTACAGCAGGGCATGGTGGCAATTGTAGTTTTACAACAGCTGGAGAGCCGCAGTTTGCCCATCCCTGGTCTATGGCAGTAAAAGTGTTAGTGTCAGCATCTCTAGTGATCTAGGACAGTGAAAGGCTTAAAAGGGTTTTCCAGGAATAACTATCAGTAATTTTTAAGTGATGCCCAAAGCCTGCCAGTGCTATAGAAAGTTTCTTACGTACATGCTCCCCAGCTTGTTTACTTCTGGCTGGGTATGGCCATGGTCAACTTCTGTGCTGCAGCCAATGACTGAACGTCTGTGGCCACGCTCATTTAACAAAATGTGCTCCAGAAAAGCGGACCACATTACACCAGAAATGTACTCCAGCTTTCGGCTGTGAGTACTGCAGTGTAGCTGCCATGCTAAGATGGTGATGCACCACTCAGGTTAATCAGTTGCTGGTAGATTTTATGTGTTCTATGGCAGTTTTCACCCTGTCCCAGCAATGAACTGTGCAACATTATGCACTCAGTGCAACCCAGTCAATAGCTTTTGTCCCACTCGACTGGTTAAGTGGATTCTGCCCCACTCGGCTTCACCACCAGTTCAACTATACAGTAAAACCAGCAGTTTGCATCAACCCTCTGACTTACTCTGCCTGTTACACACAGCTTTTAGCATCATCACCCTGTGGTGCAAAACTATCCTTTTATCAGATCCACCCCTAGAAGTAGCCACCACTACAGCATCTATGTGCATGACCTCAAACCACTTTTGTTAAAACAGTATCCCAGTTACATGAACATAACAGCTTGGGTCACACACAAGCCCTATATTCTGTCTAGCAGCCTCCTGGCTAACAAGACTTTTGAGCATTAACACATGCAAAGTGCCCTGGAGAAGGGTTACTTTTAAATCTGCACACTTGTGGACATTTGCCCTTATTTCCCCTGTGCAAAGTCATTAACTTCTTAGTTTGTTTCACTTCAAAGGGTTAACTTGCACTGACTTATACTGTTTAATACTTTGTAACTGCATTTTATATGTTTTTTGTGCTCCTGTTCATTTGCACTGTATTTGCATGGCACTGTGGAAAGGGTTGATGAATGTTTAGAAACCTTTGGACTTTCTAGCTAATAATGAGAAGCTAATCATTTTATACAGTTACCAAGAAGAATATGTTTTGAAGGGAAAAAGTCAGACTTATTTATCACTGAAACCAGACAGACTGACCTTTTGGATGTCTGGTTTATTATGTCCGAAGACTTGTTTTTGTCTGGAAAAACTGCTTTGTCATTCCCATTGACTATTATTGAAGTTCTAATGCAAGTCTATGATGGAAATTGTAACATTGTATCTATTTGGGCTGTGTTTCTCCACTCTGCCAGACTGCATGAGTGAGCAGAAGAAGACACTGAGATTGGTATGCTGAGCCTCAGACCCTGGGCCACCAGGCTTTATCCAGCCTTCTTAAAAAGGGACAGCTAGCTCAGGCCTTTCCTCAGCATGAACCTTTCTTCTGCCTGGGAGGAGATGGGAGAAGTCAGCTCAGTGCCTTGCTTGTATTGTTTTATACTTGAGTTCCTCTAGTACAGAAGCAAACGGGTTTACTGCAGACTCTGACTCTTTGGACTTATTTCCCATTGGGGTGCACCACGCCTTACCATCACCACAACACATGGTGACACCTCTACGGTGTCTGGGGGACCCAGCATAGCATGGGGCCACCCAAAACTAAAATTTTGTATAGCTACTAAGTTATTCAATAAATGTTATCTGTATAGTGCCACTGAATTTCTTATTTCTTTGACCGGATCATTAAGAAAGCCACACATGCTCATTTTCATCTTTCAACTGCCTCCTGAGCTGTGACAGTGAGACAGATGCAGTGGAATGGACCTGTCTCCTGAACTGCAACAGAAAAGACACTCTGTCAGCTGTCAGCTGTCAGCTTGATATCAATCTACCAGAGCAATGAATCCGAAGATCTCTGGATCCATGTGAGGTACAGGGCTGGTTTTAGTTTTGTTAGAAAGGTATTGTCATGGACTATATGATGTCTGATTTCCATTTTTTACATACCCCCTTTAAAGGAGCATTGATATACATCCATAATATACATTATGCCTGTGAAGCAACATCCACTCCACTTATCATACAGCATAATGCTGTAATGTGCAGAGATAGAGTTGTGATTACCACATGTTCTTTGGTAAATAAAGTGTTAAACAGATGGAAACTGTGACACCTGTAACAGTCTTAATAGACTGTAATGGGACTTCACACTATGGCTTTTTCAGCTGAATTTTGGTGTGGACAGCTGATTTGTTCCTTCTTAGTGCAGCCGCAGCTGTAAGCCGCTTCTCTGAAATGCTCAAGGCTACCTGCCATTGAGATGTATGGGAGGCAGAAGGGACATGCCCATTGGTGAGTTTTTGGCAAAATTTCATTGTGACTGTCCGTGTGAAAATTCAGCTGAAAAAGCTGTTTGAATGTCCCCTAACTTATATATACATTTGAATACAAGGTCCAAAGTTGTAACATAGTTCAACACAGGTTTTGTAAAGTTTTGGGTCCAACTCCAAGCACCCCAGCTGATCAGCTGTTTGAAGAAGCCAGGACGCTCACCAGAGTTCTGGTGAGTGCAGCTGCCTCTTCACAGATTACCAAGCAAAGCGTAGTCCATTAGATAGCGGCTGTGCTTGGTATTGCAATTTAGCCCCATTCACTTGAATGGGACCGAGCTACTCCTAGGCCATGTGACTGATGAACATGACGTTACACAGCCTAGGAAGTGGCTTAAGCGCTGAGGCCTCTTTGTACAGCTGATTGGTGGAGGTGCTGGGAGTGACACCCCTGCAGATTTGAAACTGATGACATCTTCTGTGGATAGGCCATCAATTTTAAAATCCAATGGAACCCCTTTAAATAAATCTGAATATGTTTTCTATTTTAGATTCTTCAAAGTAGCCACTTTTTTGTTTCATTATAGCCTTTCACGCTATTGGCATTCTTTCATTCAGCTTCTTGGGGTAGTCCTCTTGAATGGCTTTCCAACATTCTTGAAGGCATTCCCAGAGGTGGTAAGCACCTGTTGGCAGCTTTCCCTTCACTCTACGCGTTACTGAGTACTAAAGTTATCATATCATCCACAGCCAGTGAACCCAAAAATGGTTACCACCCTTCCAAAACCATTCCAGGTAGTATGAAACTATGGCTACTCCTAGGTGTTTACAAGGGCCCGCTACAAGACATGATGGACTTGGCTGCTAGGAACCCAGGTTATGTCTGCAGAGCTAATAACAGAATACTGATGCAGGCACACTAGCAGTAAACCTTCCAAAATGACGAGGGAGATAAAAAGAAGAGTGAAATGGTTGGGTCTAACCAAGAGAGACATACATGATGAATGCAGTACATGAAAGGTTAATCCAGAGATAAGCCAGGGTTAGTACCAGATATAAGCAGAAACGACAGCCAAAAAGACAAAAAAAAAAGCCAAAAGTCAGACTACCTGAGAAGTCCATAGTAAATTGCACAGTATAGAGCCCAGAAAACAAATATAATTACAGGCAATGTTGATAGAAAGCAACTGTCTTAAATCTCCTGCCTAGCTCAAGGATTGGGCACACAATCAGAACTCTGTGACTATCAGTCACACTGACAGGCCGACCTGCTGGGACAAGACAGGTCAGCATGGCAACCTCTCCAGCATTGTCCTGCAAAGATTTTGGCTGAAGGAGCTGCAGTACAACTCATCACAAACTGTCTAAGTTGGGTTAAGGCTAATCATTATCCTGTTGAAAATCAAATAATAGACTCACAAAGGGCAAACCAAATGGGGTGGCATTTTTCTGAAGAATGCTGAGGTAGCCATGCTGTTACTCTTGCCTTGAATTTCAAATAAATCACCAACGGTGTAACCTGCAAAGCACCTCCACACCATCACACCTCATCACACCTCCTCATCCATGCTTCACGTTGGGAACCACACATGCAGAAACCATCCGCTCACCTGCTCTGCATCTCACAAGGATGTGGCAATTGAAACCTAAAATCTAAAATTTTGACTCATTAGACCAAAGTTCATATTTCAACTGGTCTAATGTCCATTCCTTGTGTTTCTTGGCCCAAGCATTTCTCTTCTTCTTCTTCTTCTTTGTCTTCTTGTGGATTCTTTTCAGCAATTCAACCATAAAGTCTTTCTTACAAACATTCTTACAAACTTCTGTGAACAATTAATGTTGTTGAGATGTGTCTGGTTTTTGATCTCTGTAAAGTATTTATGTAGGCTCCAATTTAAAGAGCTGTTAATTAGTGGTTTCTGAGGCTGGTAACTCTAATGAACTTATCCTCTGCAGTAGAGGTGACTTTTGGTCTTCCTTTCCTGGGGTGGTCCTTATTAGAGCTAGTTTCGCCATAACATTTATTGGCTGCATTTGAGGATACCTTCAAAGTTCTGGAAATTTTCAGGATTCACTGACCTTCACATTTTAAAATAGTGATAGACTGCCATTTCTCTTTCTTCTTCTTTTCTTGCCATAATGTGGATTAGAACAGTAGTAGAATAAGGTTAAACACTGTATGGAACTGTGTACCAATCTACTTCTGCACAACACAACTGATAGTCTCAAAGCTATTATGAAGGCATTCCAGGTGACTACATCATAAAGCTAATTGAGAAATGCCAATAGTGTGCAAAGCTATCACCAAAGCAAAAGGGGGCTACTTTAAGGAATGGAAATGATAAAACATATTCTGGTTATAAATCTACAAGGTAGAAAAAAAAAAAAAAAACATAGAATGAAGAGCTTTTTTTTTTACTAGTACTGTATATTTCCCTTAAAAGTGTTGTGCCAAAATTTGGCATGTGGTCTAAGGGTACTTTCACACTAGCGTTTTGGATTCCGTTTGTGAGATCCGTTTCAGGGCTCTCACAAACGGTCCAAAACGGATCAGTTAAGTCCCAATGCATTCTGAATGGATAAGGATCCATTCAGAATGCATCAGTTCGGCTCCGTTCCGCCTCTATTACGTTTTGGAGGCGGACACCAAAACGCAGCATGCAGCATTTTGGTGTCCGTCTGAAGAGGCGGAGCCTAACGTATCCGTTTTTTTTTACAATGTAAGTCAATGGGGACGGATCCGTTGTCAGTGACACAATATGGTGCATTTGAAAACGGATCCGTTCCCCATTGACTTTCAATGTAATCCAAAACGGATCCGTTTTGGACTTTGTTATTTTTCTTTAAAGCTAATGCAAACGGATCCGTTCTGAACGGATACAAACGTTTGCATTAGAGGTGCGGATCCGTCTGTGAAAATAAACAGACGGATCCGCACCAACGCTAGTGTGAAAGTAGCCTAAAATAAAAAATTTTATCAGGACATTACAGTCAACACAAGAAGTTGTCTACACATTTTTACGAGTAAGGTCTTAGGACACCTTAAAATATGTGCTGTCCTGTTCTTCTATTTCATGGATCTTGCTGATTAGAATATAGGTTACTCTACCAGGGAATACACTAGCCCATTGGATAGGGAGTGTGTTGTCTGACCACCAGAACAAGATCAAGTTTTATGCTTTTCAAGTTTTTATTATGCATAATACAGCCAGGATGCTCATTTTTCTACATGCATGCACGAAAACAGCTGTTTCTGTGGATGAAGGGCGCTCTAGCTACATTTGAAGAGATTAATATATCAGCTCAATCTGAGCCCAAGTTTAGCTGGTTGGCACATATTGGATTGAGCTTCTTACAGCCAAGTGTCGGCACAAATACTTATAATGGTTGACCTTTTTCCCTAAGACTAATTGTTGGATCAGGTACTAAATCAACATCACATTTCTGTACTCTTATCATAGAGACACACTGTGCAAAATCTTTCTGCAGAGAAAACAAGTCTTGTTCCAAATTGCGCTTGGTTGTATAAATTTGTGTCATCAACAGTCCTTGAGAAGCTGCTTTTGAAGCCAATTCAATGTCATTAATAAACAAATTAAAAAGAAGGACCTTATGGAGCGGATGGAATATGTTCCACTAATAACAGCACAGAGTCTGTGTCCTTCCGTTAGATTTCTAAGCACAAGTGTTATTCTCAGGGCTTAGACTGTGGTGCCTTATAATGCAGTCACTGCATGTGTGGCTCTTTCTCAAAACTGTATTCAAATTTCAAATAAACTACATACAGTCATGTCTGAGTATCTATTCACTGCCTAATAGAAAGAACATCAGTTGGGTTGACTGCATCTGTCCCTCATTAAACTCTACTTGACACCTATAAATAATCATGCTTTTCATGGCAGTTCGCTAAGAATATTATACTAGAATTTACCTTAGTGACTTTTTTCATGTGTGTTTTTATTATGAACCCTGCAGGATGGATAACATAGAAAGTTCAAGTGTGTAGGTTACACATACATATATACTGCTCTAAAATATATAATATATGACACGCCAATTAATGGAATCTTTTTTGGAATCTTTACATAATCAGAAGATATACAGTCATTAAAGGGGTATTTTGGCTGATAAAAAATAGTTGGCAGGGGGGGGGGGGGGATCAGTGGACTATAAAAACATAAAAGAAGATACACTCACCTCCAAAAATCTCCCACCACTGCTGTTCTGATGCTGCCCAGGTCTCATCTGCTCTCTACTTCCATCTATTGGCTTGACACACAGGAAATCCCTCAAAATGCCCTCTCAGCCAATTACTGGCTGTAGTGGGTCATCGCTGATACGGGAGCTGGAATTATACAATCATTTAGAAGATGTACACTCTTTTCACACTTGAGTTTGGAAATTCTGTTGTGATTTCTGTAATTTTGAAAGAGAAAACAATAGAGATTGCAGCATTATTTTTATTGGAGTACCAGAACCTACATGGACAACAAGTCAATCGAGTCCATTCAAAAACAGATCCGTCACATGCAATCATGGTCCCTTTATGAAATTAAACCATTTCTTTGCTGTGAACAGAGCTTTAAACTGTCATAAAACAGCATGCATTTGTTCAGGATGACTGAATACTGTTTGTCAACCTCCTCCATTTTTAAAATTGTAGGGAGAAAGCTGCAAATAAGCCACTCCAGTCATTTGCATAATTGTTAAGGTAATGCTGTAACACTGCTATATTGATCCAGAGGAAGGCAAAACAAATCCTTCCTCACTCCAGATGTGGAAGTCAGAACAAATCCCTGGATCAATGTCCATCTTTCTTTTAAGGAAGGTGTGAGCCAAAGGGAAAGGGTGTGTAGAACATGATTTGTATCTAACCCCTATAACCACTAACTGTCTAGCCTTACCTGCACTATCATCCACCTGGCTACTAGCTGGGCCGTTCTCCCGGCTGTTAGGGATAACAGTATTAGCTAGGGCTGCAATTTCTGAAACTGACACCCTTGTATCATAGCCCAACTTGACAATTTTGCTTGGAAGTACAGAAATAGGATTGGTCTTCCTCTTCTGGGTTCCCTTTATATGACAACTATGTAATGACAATACTAATTAGAGCCAGAATTACCCACAAAATAATTGGAATGAGAAGTCTTTGCAACCACATATACAAAAGGATAGGATTCCAGAGACGCTAAATTTTCCTCATTAAATAATAAAGTGTGTTCTGAGAGACAACAAAATGGAAGAAAAGAGGGGAATGGAAAAGATAAACACCCCCCAAAAAAGAATACACACAGAGGTGGGCGAGGAAGAGGGAAACAACAGCCCAAACTGAAAGAAAAGCAGAGGGAAATAAAGGGTATCTTAAATCTAAGTACACACACTCTTTCAGAAGATGAGAAGCGAGTCCTAGGAAGAGGCCTCAAGTTTGCACTCACCCATAAAAGTTTGCACTCGCCCAAAAAAAAAAAAAAAGAATAAGGCCCATAAACATGACTGTATGCCCTCCGAGACATGCGTTCCGTGAGCGAGCTAGGGCAAGGGGAGGGCCAGTACAAAAATTTGCTGTGGGGCCCAGTCACTTCTAGCTAAACCCCTGGTCAGAGAGCATAGATAAGGAGTCTGTCAGCTCCTGGTCTGTCGGAAAATACAGAAAATCCAAAGGATTAGAACATCTCAGCTCTGTGCAGAAAAAAGGATGCCATATTTTTTTCAATAAATATTTAATAAAAAATATTTTTAGCTCAAAATAAGTACAGTGCCATAATAAAAAATGCCCCCAAAGGTATACATAGCCTTTAACTCCACTTATTCACAAGCCACTTAGTGTAGCAAGCCCAGTAAGAGCACAGAGAGTACAGAGCTCAGCTATCTCTGGAAGTCTCATAGAAATGGATAGAGTGGCTGTGCACATGCTTAACCGACCACTCTGTTCATTTTTGGGGCTCCAAGAGGTGCAGGGCCCTTGTTCTGGTGATCGGTGGGGGTCTCTGCAGTAGGACCTCCACTGATCTAATAGTTATCCCCTATCCTATGGATAGAAGATACTTTACTATAACCAGAATACACTCTTAGCAGTTGACTTTACCTAGTCCTAACAATGGCTGCTGGTACCCAGATACCCCCAGGACTTACAGGAGGGTTGAATTGCACAAGAACTGGACAGTCTCAAAAACAAATGTTGCTCATTATTTATAGATCTCTCAGTTTTAAGTATAAAATAAATTAGGATGAAAGGAAATTATGAGATTAATTAAGCAATGAACTATTGTTTTTATTTTTTGTTGCAACTGCTAGATGACTGTTACCCTCTTTGGTAGATATCCACTGACATATGTTGGCATGCCTACGGTATTGTCGACCAACACATATCCAGACTAATGCAATATTTTTTCTGGAAAAAGAATAAGTATCATATTAAACATGTGATCTATTGATGAGGCTAATGTTACTGCTAGTGCCTTTGCTGATATCATGCGGATCTTCGAGAAGAAAAATCTAGGTATGTTGTGTAATATGCTATCTCACGGTGCTACTCTCCTCTACAAGCATAGCTCATGGAGGAACCATATCTTAGTGCTCAAAGTGACTATGAACTTCCATGTGGTAACATACAGAGTTCGTAGACCATTGCTGTCTTCATTAGTTTTCCTATTGATTTACAAAGCTTTTTAAGGAGTCTAGAATTTAGAAAGGAGAAATCACTTGTTCCTGTAGTTACTTTGATACCACATTCACTAATCATTTAAGGAAAGCAACTAGTAAACCTATGAAATATGGTGCTGTATCCCTGCTTTATTCTTTCTCTTGGGTAGGGTGGATGAGCAGCATATTTTGTATTACTGAACCTTCAATAAAAGTTAATGTGTGCTAGTAACCATGAATGTTAATTCCAGTGAGGCACCAGCTCTGGTTAATTTGCTTTCACATGGAAACAGAATAATGAGGTTTGGCTCGGTCATATAGATGAAGAACATTCCAACAGACATGAGCACATATTTTCCTTCAATTAGCGTTTATACTTTCTGAGATTCATCTCAAAGAGTCTACAGAGTCCTACTGTATATGCTGCAAAATATAACTGTTTGATAACTGCAATTTTCCTGTTTTTGATTTTTTTAGTTGCCTTTCCCAAGTAGAATAAACTGTCTTTTAATCTATAGTTATATATAGGTTTACTAACTGGGCCTGGATATATTTTTGTCATAAATAAATAGCTGCTATGAGCTTTAACCTGATACAAAATTTGGTTAAGGATGTATAAAAAGAAAATATGACTTCCTGTCTGTTTACATAACCACTTCCATGTAAAGGATACGTCACTTTTATACGCTCAAAATGCACTAGTGCTCCATAAAGATCCCAGACAAGAAAGGCTTCCTGCAATGGTTTGTTAACCCATATTCCACATATATTTAACTAGTACAATATAGATTCTTGCTGTGCAAATATTGTTGGTATCAGAAATTCCAACAGGAATACTCGTCTGCTGAAGTCTGTAAATTAACGAGCGGTGTAACCCTCAAAGGGAAATAAACATAAGTTATATGTTAAACCCTTTTGTTCAGACATAATATCCCTGCCTCAAAAGTATGTTTTTCCCTAACATGATAGTGTGATAAATGTAAGAAGTGAATGTGCTCTTTGGAAAGCTTGGATAAAGTTACTGCTAAAACAATTCCATGGAGGGCAGATACGGTAAAGTTGTATTCAACATGAAGTAAGTAAATTTGTTGGCTATTTGGTTAGCTAATCTAGCTATCTTTAAGGATGAAGTCCTATATGTCTAAACCTCACTATGCATGTCTTCAAATAGGATCCTACTGTGAACGAGTTTCAGAGGCATTTTTATTACTGTTAATTTACTAATTCTCTAGTCACCTGGAAACAATCGAATCACTGTTCTTTGGCAGACTACATAGTCTTCATTGACATCTCAATATGTACAGTATTAATGTATATGTATATTTTGTTGTCAGAAGGACAGTCAGGCACCAGCTATATAGAAGAGTGTTTAAAGACTTGTTGACCTTTGATCTGCATTCAACTTCCTTGGATTGGTTGAGGGTAAAACAGCCTCAACATGACCATGTCTTATGTAATACTGTTTGATGAACTTTCATTTGATGGTTGGACCAACACAGCCAATGTTATATGACCATTTTACTATCTAGTAAATCAATAAAATGTATCACAATTCTCACTCAGTCTTCTAAGAGGCAATGTCAATGTCTCATCTGATGTAAATACATTTTAATGGGATGGTGGAAATACACCTTAGTGGAAAGACCAATATGTAATCAACTTTGACTCCATTTGTTACCGTATGAAAGGTATTTTTCCAAAATGATCTGGATTTTGTTTGGGATTCAGATTTCTTGACAACATGCTGATCAGGATTGTGGTAGAAAACATTTGTAATTGATTTCCTTCTTTTTGTTAAAGGAGTATTCCCATTTGGGAATATTGCTAGGATACGCCATCAATGTCAGATATGTGTGGGTCTCACCTCTATGACCCACACCCATCACCAGATTGGAGCCCCCAAAGTGTGAGACAGCAAATCGCACATGCACAGATTGCTCGCTATTCACTGCTGTTAGACTTCCAAAAAAAGCAGCAAGCATGCTCAGCTATATTTGCAATTCACATAGCAGTGAACGGAGGGTTGCCACTCATGCATGGCTGCTCTTCCTTCATTTTGGGAGCTTCTTACTGGTAATAGGAGTGGGTCCCAGAGGTGGAACCTGCACCTTTCTGATATTGATTCCATTACCAAAAGATATGCAATCAATGGCCTAGATGGGAATGCCCCTTTAAAGGAGTTAGTTGAATAGAGTTAGAAAAATGTGGCTGCTTTCTTGCAAAAACAGTGCCTCTCCTGTCGACAAGTTTTGTATGGTATTGCAGCTCAGCCCAATTCAGTGGAGTAGACGCAATCAATAAACAGATGTGGTGCTGTTTGTGGTAAAAAATAACCACAATTTGATGATCCTGGACAACCCATTTAATGGTGGGCCTAAATATCAAATTGTGACCCACACATCAGCCCAGAAATATTGTTAGATGTGATGTTGAAATACTGTTATGCTAGACGGATGAGCAACCTTGTGTGACTCTAACAGGAATTGTAGCCCTCGTACAATCTTGGGCTATGCAGCCCATTTCTTGACTTAGCCCCAGCTTAAATGTTTCTAAGAATAATTTTTGAATGAATCAATTTCTTCATGTCTTCAAGATTCAGTTTGGTAATTTTTTTCTTCATGTGGAAGGTTATGGCTGGCTGGGTCAAAAATCAAGTATCTATTTTCCCTTCCCATCAATGACATTTTCAAATGTTTTTCATGACAACAAAGTACTCTGAATTGTAAAGGGCTATGGAATATGGTGGCACTATATAAATAAAGATTACTATTATTAATGATGAACGAGGTTATTACAACTTCGATTCGGCTGCTTTGTCAAATTTCTTAGTGAGGAATTAATTGTCAAAAAGCACATTTCTTTGCAATCAGTGGGTACAATGATGGGGAACGATGATTGCTCTGCCCCCGTCATTGAACCCCTCAGATGCTACATTCAACTCAGATCGCGGCATCTGAGATGAACATTGAGGGCTTTCAGGGGTTAATCCGGTGGGGAAAAATGAATACTCACCTTATCCACTTGATCGCGTAGAGGCTGTGGTGGTCATCTCAATTTAAGACACTGTGCGAAATCTCTAGCGGAATCTTCAATCAAGATGGCCTTGCCAGCCTCTTCACATGCAAATGGATGAGGGGAATATGACCCCCCTCTTTTTTAGGGAAAATTTATTGAAGCACAGGGAAATTTGGCTTCATGGGATTGAATGTTCCCTGAAATTCGGGTCGAACTTTGGCTACTTCGATTCACTCAACTCTAATTATTATTATTACTTGAGCATCAATACAATTCTTTTCCTATTTAAAATTCCTAAAAAGACCTAGAAAGATTCTATAGATTGGACATTTCCAATATTCACTTTTATAGTTACATCATTACATATGAGACTGTCTTAGTATGGGATGGATTGGCAAACTTTAGCAGTGTAGTGGGTATTCTGGTCCTGATGAGCAATTGTATATGGAATCAAAATTAATGCTTTTTAAATGACCTCCAAAAAGAAATGGTTACTACAGTCTTATGACAGTAGACAAGCTTGGTCATTTTAAACTCTCAATGAGGCTGTTCACTGAATGGTTTCAAAGTTTTTCGGCAAAGTTCAAACAGGGGCCAATTAAAATAGAGTCCCATTAAGAGGAAAGGGCAACTTACTTTCTCCCCTGTCTTGCAGTGCACCCATCTTCTTGGGCATTAGCATTCTAGTGTTGGTCTCCAAAATGGGGCGGCAGTAGAGATAGGAATATTGTAGGTAGAGCCACTGCTCTCTTGGCCTGATGCATGAAACTGTACAATCTCCACAGTCCCTATTAGTCACAGTAACTCTTTAACTCGCAGCATGGCATATATTAGTACCCAAAACTTACTTGTGTCTTCTTGGGTGTCACATGGCTGACTGGTCTGGTGTGACAGGTCTAATTCTTCTTTTAGGCCCTGGCTGCTTCCAGGATACATGAGCTAAGTGGCTACAGTACCTCAGGGCTCTCTACCATGGCCTCATTCTTCTCTGGTGTTCAGTAGAGATGAGCGAAGTATTAGAAAATTTGATTTGGCTGCTTCACCGAATTTTGCTAAAAGATTTGCTTTGTGTCGCTCGCACTGGGCCAGCCACCACCATCTTGCTTGAAGATCTGATGCGAAATCTCACGTGGCCCGAGATGACATCATCACGCCGGCTGGGGTGGTTGCGTCATATGTCCCTGCACACGGGATTTCGGCCAAGATCTTCAAGCAAGATGGCAGTGTTTTTTTTAAATATTTCAGGTTAAATCTATTTGCTACCACGAAGCATGAGGAAATACGGCTTCACAGTGACTCGAATTTATCCTAAAATTGTGATCGAAGTCCACTTCATGTACTTTGATTCTGCCAACACTAGTGTTCAGCTATAGAAGTCCTGGGTAGTGCACAAATATGGATAGTGCCACACACCTCCACTGCCTAGCTTGCTACTATGTAGGTATAAAGTACTTTAAAAAGACTCCAGTCTCCCTGGTTGAGCTCTCCTAGCGTCTATCTCTGAGTAGAAGGCTCCCTGAGCTCCTCTATATTTCCCCCTGTCAAAGGGGCAAATACCAGTGGCATTTCTTTCACACTCAGCCAGCGCGACATATTCCCAGAAGTTAACTATTTCACTGCCTTTACTGCAAAATAACATAATGCCATACAATATAATATATGCAATGCCTTTCCCACTATAGTTCTCATCACATGCAGCCCATGGCATAGCAATTACAGACTATCTGTGACATTTCCTAGTTATACTTAGCTATGTCCAGGGCCTGTGTACATTTCACACTCTAGTGCAGCACCTTCCTTTGTTGTACCCCAGCTGGTATGTCCTTAGATGTGTAAGGCCTACATAGCTCATATTTAATATATCACATAATAGAATATCCAAAATAAAATATTATACAAGTCAGACAGGTGACACTGCCCATCAGAGAGACGTGCCTAACATAACATAACATATTGGCATCATTATGCAATCTTCAGTTATGTTGGTTGTTGAGTAACCACAGCAACAGGGTCAGAGGATAACCCATGGCAACCTTGCCAAATTAAAGAGGAACAAGGGCTATTTTCGCCCTCTTAGGGCAATGAATTATAATTGATTTGTCTTCATATAAAACTTGGCTTTCTTATCTGCAAACACTTACATTCTGCAAAGATTTTTCCAGTCGTCTTCTGATTAAATTATAACAGTTCAGTAGCAATTAATTTCTACAGTCAGTGGTGAACAGGCTGTCTCTTTGTGGTAAGATAAAATCTGATGTTCATGCTTCCTTTCACCTATAATTTCTGCTGCCTACTTAAATATTTCTCCTCCATTACACAGAAACATTAAAGAACGGATCACACGGAGCTTGGTGTCTGGTTCTTGTAGTGATCAACTCGACAGAACGTGAATGAAAACTGCTACTTTTTACATGAAAATAACAGAAATCCTTGACAACATAGAATGTAGAATATGGGAAGCAGCTAAGATGTATGGTACAGCATGAAAGTTTTGACTTCTTTTAAATCTTTTTCTGCTGTTACTGTAGGGGCTAGATTATCTGGTAATTTTATTTTTCATACTAGTGGTTAAGTAGTATTTTATAATCATCCTGACCTTGCTGTAATATGAATTACCTCTTCATTCTCTGACTTCCTGCCAAGCATGTAATAAATCTGTGTTTTTTTATACAGCAGCCAATCAGTGGAGGAATAGCTGCATGGAGGAAGGAACGGACCAGCCTGAACCAATGAAAACGCTCCTTGTGTAATATTTCATGGCTATCATCCAAAAAAAACAGCACCTCTAGGGGCTAAAGAACAAACATGAAAAAATGAATGCATTCACCTAAGGAACATAGTTGTGTTATAGGGAAAAATTCAGTTAACAGACTTGTCAATTCCAAAAGGTTTAGTGCTGCTGCCAGGGATTTTTTTTTTTTTTTGCCAGGGCTGCCCCAATGATCCAATCTCATCAGAAATTTGTCACAATCTTTATAAAGTATTTCATGGTTGGACCAACCCCTTTGGGCTTTACATGAGTATGTAACCAAAATAATGCCAAACAAGAGTCAGGTCAGAGCTCCGTGGGCGATGCAGCAGGTTGCAATATCACTCTCGATGTCTACCAGGTCAAAACAATGTACTATGTCCTGATCCCCTTAGTTATTAATAGTCCAATGCCAAATCATAATATATCAAATATGCATATAAAAATACAATAAAACCACAATTTGGTATACACCATGTGAGGGGTTAAGCTCGGGATCGCCTCTGCTGGGGTCAAAGGACACGTGTCAGCTTCATACCATTCCGACCAGACACCGGGGAATAAGGTTTAAGCTGGCTTGTGGCCAGGTTTATTGAGAAAGTTGCATAAATAAAACAGAACAACAAAAGAAAAACTTGCCTGTCCGGCGCTTACTAAACATCAGAGGTCCCTAACTATCCACTGGAGGGCTTCTCCCTGCCAGCTCACAAAACAATGTTTCAGCAACCTTTTACTCACGGTCTTTTCTCACTCACTCACTCACACAGACAGACTTTCTGTGTCCCCAGGCAGAGAGAGACTGACTGACCTCCAGTCTCTGTTATATCCCCACCCTCTGTGCATCCTCATTAATTACCTCACAGGTGAGATCTTTCACCTGCTACTTCACATAGAAGAGGAATCTTGGGGAAATATACCTCCCTTCCACCACCAATCCTGCATTGGTGTCACATATCCCCCCCCCCCCCTGCTCAGGCCTGAGCAACTGAAACCAGCAGACAGTGCACACGTGACAACGCAACTGCGTTTCCTTGCCACTTTCCTGGCTTATGCTCCACTGTAAAATTGTAAGCCTGCAGGGCCAGAAACCATCTTGTTACTCTGCTATTTTTCTCTCTGTTCAGGTTCATCCACTTCAGAGGGGCATGATCAGTGACTAACCGAAACTTCCGACCTAGCAAATAATATTTGAGTGATTCTTAAGCCCACTTGATGGCCAAACACTCCTTCTCTACCACTGCGTAGTTCTTCTCATGCTTATTTAGTTTGCGACTCAAGTAAAGCACGGGATGCTCCTCTCCATCAACACTCTGTGACAACACTGCCACTATTCCTGAGCTATAAGCATCTGTCTGTACCACAAATTATTTTCTAAAGTCAGGGGTTATCAATACTGGTTGGGAACAAAGAGCCTGTTTTAGCGTCTGAAACGCTTCCTCTGCTTCAAAATTCCATTTTATCATCACCGACCCGTTTCCCTTGGTGAGATCAGTTAAGGCAGTGTTCCTCAATTCCAGTCCTCAGGGCCCACCTGCGGGTCATGTTTTCAGGATTTCCTTAGTATTTAGCAGGTGATATAATTAGTGTCAGTGCATCAGGACTCACCTCAGGTACTCATTCTGTGGGATATTCTCAAATCATGACCTGTAGGTGGGCCCTGAGGACTGGAGCTGAGAAACACTGAGTTAAGGGAACTGCTATAGCTGCAAAATTGGGTATGAACCGCCTATAATAGCCAGTAATCCCTAGGAATGCCTTCACTTGTTTCTTATTTACAGGCTGGGGCCAGTTCTGTATGGCTTCAATCTTGTCAACTTGGGGCTTGACTACACGTCTTCTAATAATGTAACCCAAATACTTGGCTTCCTCTAGACCAATGCTACACTTCTTTGGGTTCGCAGTCAACCCTGCTCTCCTCAAATCATCAATCACTGCCTGTACCTTGAGTAGGTGTGTCTCCCAGTCTGCACTGTGTATCACTATATCGTCAAGATAAGCAGAAGCGTACTGTCTATGTGGTCTCAACACTCTGTCCATTTGCCGCTGAAATGTTGCAGGAGCCCCATGCAGTTCAAAAGGCATAGTTACATACTGGAATAGGCCATCAGGTGTGGAAAATGCTGTCTTCTCTTTTGCAGCATCCGTCAGGGGTATTTGCCAATAACCCTTTGTCAGGTCTAAGGTCGTAATGTAACGAGCGGTACCGAGTCGGTCTATAGGCTCGTCCACTCGTGGCATAGGGTATGCATCAAACTTAGATGCTGTATTCAACCTCCTAAAATTATTACAGAACCTTATGGTACCATCAGGCTTTGGAATAAATACAATAGGGCTTGACCATTTACTATGAGACTCCTTAATTACTCCCAAATCCAGCATATCTTTTACTTCTTTTGAGACTGCCTCTCTTCTGGCCTCAGGAATCCTATAAGGTTTTAAATGGACCCTAACCCCAGGTTCAGTTATAATGTCGTGTTTTATGAGTGGTGTCTGCCCCAGCTTTTCTGAAAAAAACTCTCTGTTCTGAGCGACCAACTGTCTAGCTTCCTTCTTTTGGACATCGGATAGAGTCTCGGCTATTCTGACCGCAGGTATTGCTGCCCCGTTATTGATGGGTGGAGCAAGTGCTGCTGCCAGAACTGGCCGGTCCTTCCAAGGTTTTAACAGATTTATATGGTAAATCTGTTCTTCCTTTTACCTGGCTGGTATACTTTATAGTTTACCTCATCTACTCTTTCAATAACTTCAAACGGACCTTGCCATTTAGCCAAGAATTTACTCTCAACTGTGGGGATGAGAACTAGTACTCGATCCCCTGGCGCAAATGTTCGAATCTTGGCCCCCTATCATATATCATTTTCTGTACTCCTTGAGCCCGTTCCATATGTTCCTTAACAAATGGCATGACTGCTGAAATCCTGCCTGTCCTGAATCTCGGACACATGCTCTATTACACTTTTGTATGGTGTTACCTGTCCTTCCTACGTTTCTTTAGCCACATCTAATAAACCACGTGGGTGTCTACCGTATACCAGTTCAAAAGGTGAAAACCCTGTGGATGACTGCGGTACCTCCCTTATGGCAAACAGCAGATATGGGAGCAAAAAGTCCAAATTTTTTACCATCTTTATCTACCACCTTTTTCAGCATTTTTTTCAGGGTTTTGTTAAATCTTTCAACCAATCCGTCAGTTTGGGGGTGATAGACTGAAGTACGCAGTTGGGTAACTTTAAAAAGCCTGCAAAGTTCCTTCATAACATTAGACATATAGGGCGTCCTTTGGTCAGTGAGTATTTCTTTTGGGATACCAACCCGACTAAACACATGGACCAGTTCTTTTGCGATGGTCTTTGATGAAGTATTGCGCAAAGGTAAGGCCTCGGGGTAACGGGTAGCATAATCCATTATGACTAAAATATGCTGGTGACCCCGAGCTGACTTTATTAGGGGACCAACCAAATCCATCCCAATGCGCTCAAAGAGTATCTCAATGATTGGCAAGGGCGCCAAAGGGCTGCGGAAATGGGGTATAGGGGCTGTAATCTGACACTGAGGGCAGGATTCGCAATATGCTTTAATATCTCCATGCATTACCGGACAGAAAAATCTTTCTAAAATTCTTTCAGACGTTTTCTGGATCCCCAAATGGCCACCCATAATGTGTCCATGTGCCAGATCCAGAACGGTTCTCCGGTAGGGCTTTGGAACCACTAACTGCTGTACCACCTCCTATCCCTTCTTGTCTATCTGATACAACAGGTCATTCTCTAGAGCCATGTAAGGAAAAGCCTGCCTAGAACCATGTTCCACAGGATTCCCATTTATCACTTTTATATTCTCTCTGGCTCGCGTAAGGGTAGGGTCCTTCATTTGCGCACTTTGAAAGTCGTCTTTCCTAATGTCTAGGTCAGGCATACCCTGGAGTGTTACACCTTCAGTCTCAGTCTCTGACGTGGACTCATCTAGATCTCCTGCCATAACAGAGAATGGGAAAGGGGTGGAGCCATCTGCAGATACCTCAACTACATCTCCTAGTGGGGAATCCACAAAAATGTGGAAAATCTCTCCCAATAATAACCTCATGCAGTTGTGCTGGGACTATTCCAACTTTATGACGTACAGACCCATAGGGAGTGGTAATATGAGCAAGCGTAGTCTGGTATTCACATGTATCCCCATGCACACAAGTCACAGTAAACGTGTCAGATTGAGCGTGAGAGGGGCCTATAAGGCCTGCTTTCACCAGAGTTACCACACTCCCTGAGTCTAGCAGCGCAGTCAGACTCTGATCATTCACTTTCAATTCACACAATTTTTTTTCTGCGCTGTCTGAACCTGCACCAGTACACACCACATGCGCAAACATAGACATGTGTTTTTTCATAAAGGCAACATCACATTGCATAGGTTCAGTAGTCATAGGACAGTTCACTGCAATGTGTCCCAGCTCATTACACTGAAAACACCTTATGGGCCCTTTGTTCAGTCCAACATTATACCTCTTGGGCTTTCCTGAGCTCACAGTCTCATTATCTTCTTCACTCAAAGTCTTTACATTTCTCCCGGCTCCCTTAAGCCCTTGAACAGTCTTTCCCGGAACTCTTGGACTCCGTGGGGTTGAGGGCTGTGAGTTATTTAGTAGATCCTCAGCCGCAGAGTATCGCTCCACCAGGTCAATAAGCTGGTCTGCTGTCTTGGGGATGTGAGTGGGTCACAGTCTGGGGCCCCCAAGATGAAACATTTAATACTCCAAATGGATACATCTGTGACTACATTGAATAAGCTATAGTAATAACATGCAGTTTGTGTGACTGGCCACTAGAGGCCCTTAGTTGGACAGCCCCCTTAGAACTAATGGAGCGAGATGTTGACAATGAATATATAAAAAGAAAAGTAATCTTATCGCTGCACCTGATTGCCTTTCTTATTGAAATAGACTGTTTAAAGTAGCTTCTTATTTATTTTGTGCATTTAGTTATTTTGTTGCCATGTCCTAACTTCCTGTTCCTGGGAAAAGCTACAGGGGCTGGAGAAAGGAAGTGGTAGGAGGACAGAGAGTCGGCAGTTGGAGAGCAACAGATTCAGACGTGTCTGCTAAGTTGTTTACCTGAGGTGTCCTGTGATGAGCCAGAGATTGAAGGCTTTATCCACAGCAAGCAAGGAACGATTGTTGAATATCCGCTGCCTGCTAAAGAGGATTTGTAGTCTTTGTTTATAATCAGGAGCTGAGGAGACCAGAGGCCTGCCTGCCCTGAGGCAAGAAAACCAAGCTACCATTCAGGCCTGCACTAGAGATCTCAGCCTGAAGGATTTTACACTCGGTTAGTGCGCACTTTGAATGGGACTTAAATCCTGAGCTCAGGTCCCTCCCCGCAATCAGGGTGAGGACAAGTTTTGGCGCCGCTGCAGCAGTTAAAGCTTTACAGTGACAGCAAGTGGATCCACATACCGGCTCTGGAGTTACAAATAGCCATGTGGAAGTCTAGCTGAGGTGGGGGAGTGGGCATTACCGGCATTCGGGGGGATAGTGTGGGATTTTTCTGTATTTGGCCTCTGTGAGCCACAGTGCCCCTCAGCCGAGATCCCAGGTAAACAGACCCCAAATTTAGTGTTGATTCCTAGTGGCTTCGGTTCGCTGTGTTTGGTTAGGAGATCCTGCCATATTTAGTGGCATTTAGGCAAAATATGAATATTTAAAGGTACAGTACCTAATTCCCGGCTGGGGTCCCACTGTGGACAATCTTGGGTTGCTAACAACCCAGAGAGATTGTATCGCCACTTCAGTACACCAGAGCACACCTCACTCCGTGTGGTCCGGCTGGATCACGGTGTACATTATATTGTATATAGTTTTCTCTTCTAAAGTCAGTAAAATTCTTTTGGTTCACACAGCTCACTGTCCGTGCATTCATTCTTGTGTGGTTCACTGTATCCCAACGGACTCCCTCGGGTCTACCTCTTACAGGGTCCCCATGGCTCACCCACTTCCTTAGGGCTGGGGGTAGTGATCTCAGGAACTTGTCGAGGACCACTCGCTGCACCTCGTCAGGTGCTGACAAAATCTCCGGTTGTAGCCATTTCCGGGTCAAATGACTAGATCGAACATCTGTGAACGTGGTGGTTTATCCATTTTAAATGTACACTGATGTACTCGCTGTGCTCTGACTGATAGGGTAACACCTAGCCAAATCAGGATCTCTGACTTAAGTTTATCATAGTCCTGGGCAGCCTCAGGTTCCAGGTCAAAATAAGCCTTTTGCGCTTCACCTGCAAAGAACGGGGCGAGCAGTCCTGCTCACCATGGCTTTGGCCACGCTTCCCGCACTGCTGTCCTCTCAAATGTAGCCAGGTAAGCTTACACATCATCCTCTGCTGTCATCTTTTGCAAAAAAATGACCCACATGAAAAGTTGTCTGCTCTTTTCCTGGCTGTAACACTGGAAGACTTGCCACACGCTGCACCACTTCCTGCAAGATTTGGCGGTCTTTATTCATGGCCTCTATCAGGGTGGTTAGCTGTGCAGACAGTAAGCGGTTTGCTTCTTGCTGGGTTGCATTTGTGCGCTGTTGTTCTCTGGTTGCCTCCTGCTGGGCTGCCGCAGACTGTATCAGTGCCTTTACTACGTCATCTATTTTCAAACTTTTAATGTGCTTGCCCGCATCCTCCACCACTTGTGAGGGGTTAAGCTCGGGATCGCCTTTGCTGGGGTCAAAGGACACGTGTCAGCTTCATACCATTCCGACCAGACACCGGGGAATAAGGTTTAAGCTGGCTTGTAGCCAGGTTTATTGAGAAGGTTGCATAAAAAAAAACAACAACAAAAGAAAAACTTGCCTGTCCGGCGCTTAATATACATCAGAGGTCCCTGTCTATCCACTGGAGGGCTTCTCCCTGCCAGCTCACAAAACAATGTTTCAGCAACCTTTTACTCACGGTCTTTTTCTCACTCACTCACTCACTCACTCACTCACACAGACAGACAGACTTTCTGTGTCCCCAGACAGAGAGAGACTGACTGACCTCCGGTCTCTGTTATATCCCCACCCTCTGTGCATCCTCATTAGTTACCTCACAGATAAGATCTTCCACCTGCTACTTCACATAGGAGAGGAATCTTGGGGAAATATACCTCCCTTCCACCACCAATCCTGCATTGGTGTCACAACCACAATAAATGAAATAATTAATGCAAACAATATAAAGGCAGAAAGATATATAAAAAAAACATAGGAATACAAGACAGTTGGTTTAAAAAGAAAATAGTAAAAATGTGATGTATTTTCATTGTTATGCCATTATAGGTATGCTCCTATTTCTCCAGATATACCCTTATTACAGGCATGCTTAACATCCAGCTGTTGCCAAACTACAACTCCTATTATTACCTTAAAGCCTACAGCTATCAGCCTACAGAAAACCATGGTGGGAGTTGTCTACTTGTCAGGGATTATGATACTGAATACAGTTGATGAGATCTTCAGCTAAATCTCTGTGGGAATGGAGTTCATGAAGATACATGAAGTACAGAGATGAGGGTGGGGGTGGGGATAATGAGCAGCAGCAGTCTGTTCTGTCCGTCCTCTCTGTACTTCCGCTGTATTCAGTATCATAATCCCTGACAAGCAGAGCAGAGAGAAGGCTACGGCAGCTTTTTAGCTCAGTGTTCTGAAGTAACTTGCCCTTTTGATGCTAATTTAGTGCTTGTCTGAAACAGAAAGAAGGAAAATCAAAATAAAGTCTGTGAAACTTAAAAATAAGACATTAATGCGATAATAATTGCATCAACCAGAACAGTGTTATGAAGTAATACAAGGTCTTTAGAGACTAATCACTTTATTGACTAGTCTTCAAACCTACAGTTATCCAGGAAACATGTCACCTTCTCAACTAATTTTTCTGATAAACATAGGTCTACCAATTTCTCAAGCACTGTTCTGCTCAATCAACCTTTTAATTTTACCTTTTACCTTACTATTTTCATCAATTTCCCCAACAAACGCATTTTACTATTACAGAGTTAATAAGAAACTTGATCGGCAGCATTTCCTTTTTGGTATATTTATATGGAAGAGTGATAAACATAGTATGAAAAGACATAGTATGGGTCAGATAGTAGAGCTTATGAGGGCAGCACACTGCTGAGAGGTTTTATATCAAGCTTTTATTACAGGACTGAGAGTCATATGAGAATTTGAAGTTTATGTTTCCAGGTAATTTCACCCCAAGAGTGTACATTATATTAAAAATTGGTTAGCCTTAAAAATATGTTGCAGCGAGCTCCTGCCGGAAAGCCTCTTAAAGCCCCTAATTGATGTCCTGTCGCCTTTAGGATGATGTCACCAGTGAAGCATGATATTCAATTTCCACACTACATATTTAAGTAAAATAATAATGGATTAAACAATCATGAAGATAGATGGGAAAGAAATGTTAATAAGTTACTCTCCATCTTTTTAACTTCCCACCACTTACTCTTACACATTGTAACTCCCTTGGCCTCTCATCTTCCGCTTGGTGATACTTTATGAGCAGAGCTCTGCTATATCTAAATACAGGCACAGTACTCAGCTGCTCCAGCTATTTATTTTCATCCGTTATCTTAGACTAAGTGTCTCCTTTACAAACATAAACTTCCTACTAGACTTGATTATTTTTATAAACCTTCACACCCTTCACATAATTATTTCAAGCTGACTTCTGAACAGACGACTTTGCTTCCATGAATACTGACTGTTCATAGTTTTATTAAACACATTTCCAATGGGAACTCTCCTTTAATCTATCTTCATTTTATAGCCAACTGAATAAGGTTTTTTCTTGGCCAAGTACTGTAACTTTAAATGCTTGCTTTGGCTAAGTATAGAAGGCTGAATTGTCTTATTGTATACTCAACTACTCATTGCTACACTATGTCTATTCTTGTAGAAGATTTAAGACCACTCATGCAGATCAAGTTCAAGTTTATTGCTAAGTAAAGCACCTGAAAACGAACAGTTCTTAAAGTCAACTTGTCACCAACTTCCCTGAGGGCAGCATAGAGTAGTAGCTGTTGTGTCCATTTCAATGGTGGAGCTAAGAGTGGTCGGTGAGAACCATCAGTATAATCATCACAGCTCAGGTCTGTAAAAGAGTCATGGATGCCTGAGAAGAGTCACAGTTATTCATGATCTCTTGTTTCCCCCAGCCACCTACTGATGATTACCAGTTCTCACCTAGGAAAAAAACAAAAGAGAGAACTGTCAATCATCAGCAGGTGAGAGTTGAGAGCAGGAGTTTATAAATAACCATGACTCTTCTCAAACATCCATGACCATGACTGTTTTCCAGGCCCAATTGTAAAGTTGGCCCTTACCAGCCACTTACTTTTAGTTCATCAGTGACACACCACTCAAATCTGCATGGCTGTCACTACACTATTCTGCAGTGAGGACAGCATAGATGTAACAGATTCCGTTTAAAATGTTTCAGATTGTAGCGATGTTTATGGGTACTTCCAATATATGAAAAGAGAAATATAGGATAAAATAGTGACTTCCTTATCACATGTCTACACTATGAAACAAGAACAACTATTTAAGTATGTAACTGTAAGTATGGGATGCAAAGTAAGACATTCAACATGTAACAGTTATGTGTAAAGAATGGCAGATTATTAGCCCTCATCACTAGCAGATGAACTACACCATATTTGTTGATAGGATAATCTACATACACTATATGTTCAAAAGTATTAGGACACACACCTTAATCATTGAATTCTGATATTTCATTCAGTCCTATTGTCACAGATGTATAAGATCAAGCACCTAGCCATGCAGTCTGCCTTGACAAACATTTTAGCTCACTAAATTCCAGCATGGTATTGTAATAGGATGCTACCATTGTAACAAGTGAGTACATGAAATTTCTTTCCTCCTAGATATTTGATGATCAACTGTGAGTGGTAATATTGCAAAGCGGAAGCATTAAGGAATCACAATAACTTAGCGTTGAAGTGGCAGACCACATAAAGTTACATAGCAGGGTCACTGAGTGCTGAGGTGCATAGTGGATAAAAGTCGCCAACGCTCTACTGACTCAATAACTGCAGAGTCCCAAACCTCCTCTGGTATTAACATCAGCACAAAAACTGTGTGCTTGGAATTCCATGGTCAAGCAGCTGTATGTGAGGCTTACATCACCAAGCACAATGCCGAGTGTCGGATCGAGTGGTGTAAAGAACGCCACCACTGCCGAAATTTAGCCAACTAAGAGAGGCTGTAGGCCTAACTCACTGGGACGAAGTCAGCAAGACCAATTTAGAGTCAGTTTGAGTTACATTGCAAGTTGGTAATCATAAGGTAACTCGTGTAGGAGTCATATATAGATCACCTAGCCAAGTCAAAGAATTAGAAGATATACTAGTTGAGGAAATGGCTAAAATGACATTGAAAGGGGAAGTTTTCATTATGGGAGACTTTAATCTTCCTGATATAAACTGGAAAACCAAAATAGCTAGTTCTGCCAGGAGTACAGACATTCTAAATTCCCTACTGGGATTATCTCTACAGCAAGTAGTTGAGGAGCCAACCCGGAAGAAGGCCATTGTAGATTTGGTATTCACAAATGGCAGTTTGGTATCTGATATTACTGTAGGGGAAAGCTTAGGATCCAGTGATCACCAGTCAGTGAGGTTTACTATAAGTACAGTGACTGAGTCACTCCACACAAAAACAAAAGTTTTAGATTTTCGGAAAACAGACTTTTCTAAAATGAGATCAGTGGTATATGAGTCCCTATCAGACTGGAACAATTTCAATGGAGTCCAAGAGAAATGGGACTACTTAAAATTGGCACTACTGAAGGCAACAGAAAAGTGCATTAGGCTTGTCAGTAAAGGCAAAAAAAGGAAGAGACCACTGTGGTACTCAGCAGAAGTGGCCAAAATCATTAAAAACAAAAGATGGCATTTAGCAAGTATAAAAACACCCAAAACGAGGATGACCGGAAATCTATAAGATGAGGCAGAGAGAGGCCAAGCAAGTTATATGAGCTTCTAAAGCTCAGGCAGAAGAGAAATTAGCTCAGTCAGTGAAAAAAGGTGATAAGACATTCTTCAGATACATAAATGAAAAAGAAAATTAAAAAGGAATTACCAAATTAAAAACAAAAGAAGGAAGGTATATGGAAGAGGATAAAGAACTAGCTGACTGCCTCAATGAATACTTCTGTTCAGTTTTTACAAAGGAAAATGAAGGAGAAGGACCTCAGTTAGGGAGGAAGACTAATGAATCCTTTGATGCATGTGTCTTTACAGAGGAAGAGTTTCTAAGTCAGCTGTCTAAAATTAATACAAATAAATCACAGGGGCCTGATGGGATACACCCAAAGCTATTAAAAGAGCTTAGAGGTGTACTAGCAAAACCATTAACAGATTTATTTAACCAATCACTGGTAACAGGTGTTGTCCCAGAAGATTCTAAATTAGCAAACGTTGTGCCAATTCACAAGAAAGTTAGTAGAGAGGAATCGGGCAACTATAGGCCAGTAAGCCTGACATCAATAGTGGAGGAAATTAATGGAAACCATACTCAAGGAGAGGATTGTGGAACATCTAAAAACCCATGGGTTGATTGATAAAAAAACAGCATGGGTTTACTTCAGGGAGATCATGTCAAACTAATCTTATTGACTTTTTTGATTGGGTGACTAAAATAATAGATGGCGGAGGTGCAGTAGATATCGCTTATCTGGACTTTAGTAAGGCTTTTGATACTGTCCCACATAGAAGGCTTATCAATAAACTGCAGTCTTTGAGCTTGAGCTCACATATTGTTGAATAGATTAGGCAGTGGCTGAAGGACAGAAAACAGAGGGTTGTAGTCAATGGAGTATATTCAGACCATGGTATTGTTACCAGTGGGGTACCTCAGGGATCTGTTCTGGGACCCATATTGTTTAATATCTTTATCAGCGAAATTGCAGAAGGCCTCAATGGTAAGGTGTGTCATTTTGCTGATGACACAAAGATTTGTAACAGGGTTGATGTTCCTGGAGGGATACACCAAATGGAAAAGGATTTAGGAAAACTAGAGGAATGGTCAAAAATCTGGCAACTAAAATTTTATGTCGATAAGTGCAAGATAATGCACCTGGGGTGTAAAAACCCAAGAGCAGAATATAAAATCAGTGATACAGTACTAACCTCAGTATCTGAGGAAAGGGATTTAGGGGTCATTATATCAGACGACCTAAAGGTGGATAGACAATGTCATAGAGCAGCAGGTAATGCCAGCAGAATACTTGGGTGTATAGGGAAAGGCATTAACAGTAGAAAGAGGGAGGTGCTCATGCTGCTCTACAGAGCACCAGTGAGACCTCATTTGGAGTATTGTGTGCAGTACTGGAGACCATATCTGCAGAAGGATATTGAAACTTTGGAGAGAGTTCAGAGAAGAGCTACTAAACTAGTACATGGATTGCAGGACAAAACTTACCAGGAAAGGTTAAAGGATCTTAACATGTATAGCTTGGAAGTAAGAAGAGACAGAGGGGATATGATAGAAACTTTTAAATACATAAAGGGAATCAACACGGTAAAAGAGGAGAGAATATTTAAATGAAGAAAAACTGCTACAAGAGGACATCGTTTTAAATTAGAGGGCAAAGGTTTAAAAGTAATATCAGGAAGTATTACTTTACTCAGAGAGTAGTGGACGCATGGAATAGCCTTCCTGCAGAAGTGGTAGCTGAAAATACAGTGAAGGAATTTAAGCATGCATGGGATAGGCATAAGGCCATCCTTCATGTAAGATAGGGCCAGGGGCTATTCATAGTATTAAGTATATTGGGCAGACTAAATGGGCCAAATGGTTCTTATCTGCCGACACATTCTATGTTTCTATGTTTTCTAAGAAATAAAAATCCAGCCACAAAATGGGATATTTTTAAAAGCATCCTAAAATCTAATTGTGAGAGGTACTTATCTTATGGGAATAAAAGGTTAAGAAACAAGAAAAAAACAATGCAGATAAATTGAACTATAAAGAAAGCAATAAATGACAAAAAGAAAGCATTTATATCTCTAAAACAAGAGGGTAGCGAGGAAGTTTTGAAAAACTATGAGGAAAAAAATAGAATATATAAAAGACAAATAAAGCAGCCAAACTAGAGACTGAGAGATTAATTGCCAAAGAGAGTAAAACTAACCCTAAAATATTCTTCAATTATATAAATGGTAAAAAGTATAAATCTGAAGGTGTTGGCCCTTTACAGAATAATGAGGGGGAGTTGCAGAGAGTGATGAGGAGAAAGCAAAGCTATTAAATATTTTTTTTCTCCACTGTATTCACTGAGGAAAATAAACTGTCAGATGAAATGCAGAATGTAAAAGTAAATTCCCCATTAAAAGTGCCCTGTCTGACCCTGGAAGAAGTACAGCGGCGTCTTAAAAAGACTAAAGTAGACAAATTGCCAGGACCAGATGACATACACCCCCATATCCTAAGATAATTAAGTGATGTCATAGCCAGACCCTTATTTCTGATATTTAAGGACTCTTTACTGACAGAGAGTGTTCCACAGAATTGGCGCATAGCAAATGTGGTGCCAATATCTGAAAGGGTCCAAAAACAGATCCTGGAAACTATAGGCCGGTAAGTTTAACACCTCTCGTGGGTAAACTGTTTGAAGTTTTTCTAAGACATGCTATCTTGGACTACCTCAATGAAAATAAGCAAATAACGCCATCTCAGCATGGCTCCATGAGGGATCTGTCATGTCAAACTAATTTAATCAGTTTCTATGAGGAGGTAAGTTCTAGACTTGACCGTAGCGAATCAATGAATGTTGTATATCTGGACCCCTCCAAAGCATTTGACACTGTACCACATAAAAGGTTAGTATATAAAATAAGAATGCTTAGACTGGGGGAAAATGTCTGCATGTGGGTAAGTAACGGGATTAGTAATAGAAAACAGAGGGTGGTTATTAATGGTGCACACTCAGATTGGGTCACTGTCACTAGTGGGATACCACAGGGGTCAGTATTGGGCCCTATTCTCTTCAATATATTTATTAATGATCTTGTAGAAGGCTTGCACAGTAAAGTATCAATTTTGCAGATGACACTAAACTGTGTAAAGTAATTAACACAGAAGAGGACAGTACACTGCTAGAGATGGATCTGGATTTGAGTTGAGTGAACTTGTGTTTTAAGTTCGGCGTCCAAAGTTCGGGTTCGGGTTATCGCAGCATCCCGTTATGGATTCCGCTACCACGGACCATAACGGCATTTGGAATCCATAAGGGGATTCTTCAATGAACCCGAACCTTGGACAACACGGAGGACCTGGGGTGACGTCACCGTCATGTGATCAGTACAGGGGGTGTGGCTTAGTACTGGATTAGATAAGAGGTGGTAGCCTACGACCTTTTATTCAATCCAGTACTGAGCCACGCCCCCTGCACTGATCACATGACTGTGAAGTCACCCCAGGTCCTTCACCCCGTGTTCCAAATGCCGTTATGGTCCGTGGTAGCGGAATCCATAACGGGATGCTTGGATAACCCGAACCCGAACTTTGGACGCCAAACTTAAAACACAAGTTCGCTCAACTCTAATCTGGATAGATTGGAGGCTTGGGCAGATAATTGGCAGATGAGGTTTAACACTGACAAATGTAAGGTTACGCACATGGGAAGGAATAATGCAAGTCACCAGTACATACTAAACAGTAAAACACTGGGTAACACTGACATGGAAAATGACCTAGGAATTTTAGTGAACAGCAAACTAACCTGTAGAAACCAGTGTCAGGCAGCTGCTGCCAAGGCCAATAAGATAATGGGTTGCATCAAAAGGGGCATAGATGCCCGTGATGAGAACATAGCCCTGCCACTTTACAAATCACTAGTCAGACCACACATGGAGTACTGTGTACAGTTCTGGGCTCCTGTGAACAAGGCAGACATAGCAGAGCTGGAGAGGGTTTAGAGAAGGGCAACTAAAGTAATAACTAGAATGAGTGGACTACAGTACCCTGAAAGATTATCAAAAAAGAAGTCTGAGGGAAGCACTAATAACTATGTATAAATTTATCAGGTGTCAGTACAGAGATCTCTTCCATCATCTATTTATCATCAGGACTGTGACGAGGAGACATCCTCTGCGTCTGGAGGAAAGAAGGTTTGTACACAAACAGAAGAGGATTCTTTACAGTAAGAACTGTGAGACTATAGAACTCTCTGCCTAAGGAGGTGGTGATGGTGAGTTCACTAAAAGAGTTCAAGAGTGGCCTGGATGGATTTCTGGAGTGTAATAATATTACAGGCTATAGCTACTAGAGATGGGTTGTTGATCCAGGGAGTTATTCTGATTACCTGATTGGAGTCGGGAAGGAATTTGTTCCCCTAAAGTGGGGAAAATTGGCATCTGCCTCACAGCAGACCATTTAAGGATGACTAAGCCCATTCTCATTTTTGTTTTTTTACAATTATGAGGTTCACTGTGCACCAAACATGAAATGATATCTTTATTCTGTGGGTCAGTATAATTACAGCCATAACAAATTTGTATAGTTTTATTTTGTTTTAGTACTTCAAAATAATGATTAAAAAAATAATTAAAAAATAATTAAAAATAATAATACAAAAAATACTTTGCATTGCCATGTTCTGACACCCATAGCTTTTTTATATTTCTGGCTACAGAGCTGTATAACAACTTTTTTTTGAGGGGCAAACTGTAATTTTTATTGAAACCATTTATTAAATTTTTTTTTTTTTGTTTTTTTTTCTGTGATTTCTTTGATTTGTCTTGAAGGAGTGGCACCTTCATGTGTGAATACGCTCCTATACTGGGAGTGATATTCAAGTGCACTTTTGCCCCACCTATCTAACAGGTGACCTTGATTAAGGTGGTACATATAGGTGTGTGTGTCTTTCCTCCCACCGGTTGCTGATGCACATGGAGGTAACTAGGGGCAGCACACCATATGTGCGGGGACTGTGCTCCTGAAAAATGTGCCACAGCACAAAAAGGTTAGTATAGTAACCCGCCTGAACTGAGACCACCTTGTCGCCGGTGGGTGGGCTTAGATGTATTTTGATCAAAATGTATTGACCAAGTGTCTCAGATTTTATCTAGTGAGGGCTTAGTCCATATGTTATGCTTGCATCCATTTGTAGAGTGCATTATTTTCTGTGATTTTGGGATGACTATATGACCCAAAAATAGCGAATTGTTGATTTTTTTTTATGGAATTCACCACACAAGAAAAATATTATTATGTTTTGCAATTTGGGACGAAGCAATACCGGTTATGTTTATTTTTACATGTTTATTTTTATGTGTAAACCTTTACTTTTTACATATTAACTTTTAGTCCCCTTAGGGTACTTGAACATTCAATCTTCTGATTGCTTGTAGCATAGACTGCAATTGAATATTATTGTAGTCTATGAAATTCTGATACACTACCTGCTGAGCTGTGTACCTGGCATAGCTTTTAAGGGCTTTAGCCATTACAGACCTGTAAACCTCCACAAAGAACTAGGCTGTAATGGCAACCCATCCTAGTCCAGCAATTTAACAGCACGGGTTCCGAACAGAAGGCAGAGGGAACCTCCCCTCTCTGACAAGCACCACAGATTCTGTGGTCACTATTGACAGCGGCATCTGAAGGGTTAAATGAGTGGGTTAAGCATCATTGTTTACCTGATTATGCATTAATTTCAGAAGTCTAAAATATATAGTCAGATGTGTACAAAGAGGAGAGATAACCCCAAAGCAAAAACTAAAATGTTCATGCTACCCAACATTCTCTTCTATTCTTTTAGGACAGTAGAGTGTTGTTATCCATTGTTAGTCTCTCTTCTATATTTTATTTTCAGTGTTGTCATCACCCACAGCTTTATGGCAGCCATAAGGATATTCCTCCATTGGATGCCTCTGACTATAGTGTTAAATAAATGGAAGGGAACAGAAATGCTGGAACCTTCAAGTTGCAAAAAAAATTATATTCAACCATTTTTTATTTCTGTTCCTGGAAAGGCTGATGACAGCCCCAATATGTCCACCATTACAGCTGACACATAGACTAATGTCACCCAACATTTGTACATTATTGAATGGCAATCATGCCTATGCAGAAGTAACTGAGTGAGGACATTCCACCACATAAGTAGGCAAATGTTTTATATACCTTAAATGCCTTTATGGAGTTTTTATTTACCTTGTAGATGGACGTCTAAATGACTTATCTTTATGGATATTTATTATTTTAGTAGCAATTCCTAAAGACATTTATTCATAAGCATACATCTTTTGGAGCTGTTTCCCTCATCGTCAGCTTGTCTGTTATTTTTTCTTTTCTTTTTTTTTTACTAAATTCCCAACCACAAATAGTTTCTCGCAATTCCAACTAATTCTTTACATTAAAACACACTTGACTAATTTAAAACATATGGCCCAATTAGGCTAACATCTGTATCCCTACACATCTTAGAAGACGAACACAGATGCAGATTCAGCACAAGTTCTTTAAAAATTATGTTTGTCTTGCAATTACGCATACATCTAGTGCTTTAACTTAAAGGCAAATCCAGCGAGTGTGTATGTGTGTGTCTAGTTTGATGATTGTGCACAGCACCCCCACCTATGCATGCAGTAAATAGAATTTCTTTGATAGGCCAGACCAGAACTTTCATTTCTTCATCCCAGCAGGATATGGAATATTTGAGAAAATTATTTCACCCTCTAGCCTACTTTTTCTTGGCACAGAGAAAATATCCATAGATTTAAAAGCAAACAAACTAGAAAAAATGGATTTAGGTCAAGTAAGAAGAGCACTGTATGAGCCTGAATGTAGCATATTTCCATTTGATACAAATTCATTTACTAGTTGAGTTTTTGCAATGTATGTATGCAGTCAATCAGAAACTGTTTATGAAGATGTATATGTTAAAACAGAATTTCTACCTTTGACGCATCCGATATCAGCATCCATTGATTAAGATTTCCAAAACACCCACTTTAATTGACTGTAATGATGGGAACGAACTACCACTTATCATTTAATTTCCCTCCAAAATAAAATCATATAAAAGTCATATATTTTATGGATCTGAACACACAGACATGGCCTGGTCCACCAGAGCTATTTTTGTAAATAGTTATCCAGATAGTAAAGTGTTGGTCTGTTGCTGGTGTAGTATGCACTATGAATCATGTATATCTGTTTATCTGTATATAGGTAGACACAATTATCATTGCAGATATAGTCTTTAGTATATAGAACCAAAAAGAAAGGGGCCAGCCACATATAAAAACAATATATAAATAATTAGGAGATCAAAATCCTATCATAAGAAAAAATCACAACCATGTAATGCTCAAATGAGCATATGCCTATGGCAAAAAGCAATAACAAGTACCTACAAGAAACTTCCAGACTGCAAGAAATAATAGTATACTTTATTAACAAAATTAATCAAATATAAACTATTAAAAACAAGCGCAGGGAAAATGGTGGCATCACTGGAAGAGTACACAATGGTAGCAATTCATAATAATTCAAACAAACCAAATTAAAGTGCAAGTGCTATGGCAGTATATAAGACAGAATCAGTTACCCATATTATGTCTCCTCCAGGATGGTGCCAACCCTGATGCATGTTAGTATGTAGTTTCTGCCAGACTATAATATGTGTTCTGTACTAAGAGATCACATAAGTCCTTACACATAGCTTGGCAAAAGAAGAAGCCTTCATACCTTACCTTCTACTTTAATTTGGTTGTAATATTACAGTTCATATTGTTGATCCAAATTAAGCATAACATTTACCATACTGTAGTAAGATCCACTTTTCAGGCAGTAACAAAGTCCAGATAGACTTACAGACTGCTATTTTCTACTTCTACTGTTATTATATTACAGGTAGTAGTGTTAACCATAGTCCTCAACAGGTGTGTGCCTAGTGGGAGAAGCTTTCTTCATAAATCCTTTGGATGTATCCCAGCCTTCTTGCGAGATATTACACAAGCAGGTATCCCAGCCTTCTTATAAGATATTACACAAGCAGGTATCCCAGCCTTCTTATGAGATAATACACAAGTAGGTATCCCAACCTTCTTATGAAATATTACACAAGCAGGTATACCAACTTTTTTCTGAGATATAACGTGTAACGGATCGACGGGCACCCCGACTGGGTACCTCCATTGAAGGATGCTCCTAGCTCTTCTGGAGGATTCCAAGCACTGTAGCCGACACCACAACCACCAAAACGGAGAAGCATATAAATGCTCTCAAGCATATGAGTGCTGTAAACAGCCGAATAGGAAAAACCATACGAATAGGTTTACACTAATTAACAATTCTCGGTCCAGCCTTGTGTTTCGCTCGGCCATGACCTAGTTCCAGATCACCCGGCGTGTCTCCATGGGTACATCATCCCCATACTATGCCACTCGCTGCCTTACTTCGGCCAGCCAATTATCTCCAGAGCCAGAGCCTTCCATAATTATCTGCTCCAAGTCGCTGGATACCTCTGCTCCCAAGGGCACTGCATGAGTGCTAGTGTTGCCCTCAATTTGTAACTACACGAACGGTGTCTCCGAGCTGCTTTACCTCGCACTAGGACGCCATCCCACTGCTTGCCACTAATGTAACGGATCGACGGGCACCCCGACTGGGTACCTCCGTTGAAGGATGCTCCTATCGCTTCTTGAGGATTCCAAGCACTCTAGCTGACACCACAACCACCAAAACGGAGAAGCATATGAATGCTCTCAAGCATATGAGTGCTGTAAACAGCTGAATAGGAAAAACCATACGAATAGGTTTACACTCCTAGCAGTCAAACTGGAACCGCATACAATAAATTCCCCCAAATAACAAGACGACACTTCGTTTTGAAGTCAAGCAGGAACCGACTGTACTGGCACCTACAGCCTCTTTTATTCACAAACCACAAACATAGTACTGCCCACAGGGTTTTGAAATACAACCAATCAATCCGTACAATACACACAGACACTCCCACACAAAATCCTCACTGTGATATGATTACTGAACACAATGTTTAATATAATTATCACAGGCAGAGAAATACAGTATTATAAAGCATATCACAGGGACCCCAAAACATGCAATAACCCCATAAAAAACATATCTTCGGAACCGGGGGATCTGGGTGAACCACATATCCAAAATTCACCCAGATCCGTTCAGTAGTTTGGAAGATACGGTTTAATGCAGATTCCGCAGAACATATACAGGCTATATGAAAAATAATTACTTTTACATTTGTCCCCTGTTCTATAGTTTAAAACTACTGAACGATGTCTTTGTGCACCAAATACCGTTGAGATGGCACCGTGTAGAAAAGTCAAAACAGTGTCTGTGAGTAAAAATAGCGGCCATCCATTGTTCTCACCATGTGTCTCTGATACATGAAATGGTGGCCACCCAGTAACTACACATCATGGGTGTCGCAATGTGCGAAAACGCCCATAGTATAAAAATATAAAAATATATTCCCCATACGGTAAACAGAAAAACGGAAAAAAGCGCCCAAGTGGCCGATTCGCCTTTTTTGGACGCTTCATTTCCTCAAAAAAAAAAAAATTAAATAAAAAGTGATAAGAAAGTCCTACACAGCCGATAATGGTATCAACTAAAAGTTCAGATCACCCCGCAAAAAATAAGCCCCCATAAAACGCCATACACTTAATTACAAAAAAGTTATAGGGGTCAAAATATGGTGACAACATTTTTTTTTCCCACTTTTGAATTTTTTTTCACTATCAAAACGCAAGAAAAAACTATACATATTGGGTATCTCCGGATTCGTACTGACCTGTAGAATAAAACTAAATGGTCAGTTTTATCGCACATCAAACGTCGTAATTTAAAAACCCGTAAAATTGTGGTGGATTTGTTTTTTTTTTGCAATTTCACCCCATTTGGAATTTTTTCCTGCTTCCCACTACATTGTATGCAATATTAAATGGTGGCGTTGGAAAGTACAACTTGTCCCGCAAAAAAAAAAGCCCTCATATGGCCATGTGAACGTAAAAATAAAAAAGTTATGGCTCTCGGAAGGCAGGGAGCGCAAAACGAAAATGCAAAAATGAAAAAACCCTGAGTCCTTAAGGGGTTAAAAGGGTACAAGGGTACTCCCAGGGGCTATAGTCGCAGGGGAGGAGGTGGGCAATCAGTCTTCTCCAATTCCCAGTGGCGAGGTTGGTTTCGTCACATAACGCAAACAGGTATCTCAGCCTTCTTATGAGATATTACACAAGCAGGTATCCCAGCTTTCTTATGAGATATTACACAAGAAGATATCCCTTCTTTTGCAATATCTCAAACATGCTCAACCATTATGGAATATCATAGGCAGGATCACATCATTGCCATCTGTTGTAAATTAGTGCAGTGTGTTGTGAAGCCTCAACCCTTCACCGTCCTAGAGAGCTCTGCAAGTGGATGCAGCCAGTCCTCCTTAAATTCTAGGACAGGTTGCTGGTGACCATTTTAAATCATTCCCAGAGAACCCCTTTTGGCCATAAAGTGATTTTACATTAGAAATTAGCCCTATCAGCCAGATCATGCTCATGTTTTAAAGATGATGCCACCTCTCCTGACAAGTCTGTTTTGGTAAATCCTTTTTTTCCAACTGAAAAATAATTCTGGATCATCTTGTGCTCATCCTCTGTTATTCGTCTTAGAAATTTGGGGAATACTTTTACAACTGGAGGTTATCATTTCTTTTGTCAAAGGGGGAGGGGGCGCTGTTCTTACACATTGTGACAGTGTTAGCACTGAATGGACTCTTTCAGACTGTGTAGGGACATACCCCCAACTGGTAAACTGGTAGTGTATATATATATAAATATATATATATATATATATATATATATATATATATATATATATATTATCCTTTTTAATGGGTTCCTCGTCATTTTTGGTTACTGTATGAATAATATGCAGTATGTGGAGTACAGCAGGTACCCCTAAAATAAAAATGTATAGGGGAAATTTATCATGTGAAGAATCTTCACCAAATGTATCAAATGATTTCACAGTATTTGATAAATGTTTAAGTAAACACTTTTGTCTAGTGTATTTACTCCAATTTTTATCTGTCACCCTCTTACAAGAGTAAGGTTATGCTTTTTTTGTGGCTTCTTAAAAAGTGGCATTTGATGAATTTGGTGCCACTTTTCCACCCACTTTTGAAAAGTGGCAAGAATAGTGTAAAATAGTAAAAAAATTATTTGAGCAAAGATTGTGTGTGCCAAAATTTGCAACTTTTTGACGCCAGCCTTTTGGCGCACATGGAATTATGAAGTCTCTCCCATAGTGTTTAATACCTAAAAAGGGTTTACAGATTTTAAAAAATGAACTAATATACATCCCCCTTTCAAGACCCTCATCTATTATCATGTGAGGAGCTACAAATAACATCAAATATCCTGTGATAGACCACTGATTTCAATGGGAAATGCATAATGGATAATTTCCCCTGTTGTGACTCAGCATGAAAATGAAACACTCTATTAAGCTTTTTTTCACATGTCAGTGCATTGTTGACTCCACAGAGCACTCACGTATACATTGACTTTAATGTGTGTATTCACACATCAGTGGTTTTTCCATGGTGACATCACGGAAGCATGCCCTATTTTTGTCCATGTTAACAGATCCCTCAATCATATTATAGTATATGGGTCCATAAATGGACACAACATGAACGCCATACATGTTTGGTCTGTGGTTTTCATGGAGCATTGGTAGGATATGCTCTGGAAATTAATTTTAGCCTAGCAGTGTATGTGAAATACAGATGACACATGGAGGGCAAAAACTGGACACTGGACAAAACATGGATCCTTCATTTACATCTTAACAGATTAACCACTGACCATCTTGTCACAGATTTTATCATGGACACAGATGTGTGAAAGAGTCTCTGCAACTGGTAGCTTGATCTACATTTTCGAATAAGTTAATGCTTTTTAATCTGATGTACGTGGTCAGTATATTGCAAAGAGAAACCACATATTTTTGTGACTTACATGTAATGAGAGTGAATGCGTTGCATTATTTACTATTTGCTTTGCACATTGAAGCTTTCAAATTTACATTGTGGTATATTGTTCTTGCCTAAACTCAAAAGTCAGCTGAACCTAAACATAGGTATCAGTTTGTCACCTCGCTGCAAAACGTTTCATTTCACCTATTGGGTGTCTGTGCATTTCACTATAATAAGGTGTTAAGGAAATGTTTTATGATGGTAGTAAAGGTAAGAGACTGCTCAGATTCAGAACTAAATTTACTGATGGGTGACAATCCCCAACCTGGTCTATTGGCTAAAACACAAAACAGAATGTCAGCAGCATGTCATTTTATAGAGAAATCCAAGATTAATTACCTTGAACAGATTTAAACTCTTTGTCCATTGCTCAGTTGGTTGGCAGATTCATGAATTCAGGGGTGGTCCTACAAGTAAAGGTGTCTAGAGAAGTTTTACAGGACACACCCCAACTGTCAACTATGGTTGTTTGTAGTGTTGAGCAAATCAAAGTTCACAAAGTGGACTTAGATCCAAATTTCAGGGAAAATTCGATTAACCGCAAAGCTGAATATCCCGTGCTTCATGGTAACGAATCAATTAAAAAAATTCATACTCATAATCATAATCAATATCACTGAAGAAATGATAAACAGGGATTTTTGCGGGTAATATTTACAAATCACAGTGAGCAAATAATCCTAAAATATAACTTTTATTAATATACAAAAATAAAACCGGTCCTAAGGACCTAGAAATGTGAACAACCACCTAACAACCAAGTTTTTAACATGGGGACCAGGACGGGGTAAATACTACTTTCCCCTATGCTTGCCCTAGTGGCTACTCAGCCCGAGGGCACCCCTTGGTGGTAGGAGCCCCTCGTCCTCGTGCCTAGGGCTAGCCTGTCCTTAAATGTCCCTTACACTATATTCCCTATTGGTCTGTATAATAACAGCCTAAATATTTAACTAGGGTCATTAAAAAGGGGTTTAGGCGGAAACCCTTCTGTCATGTGTGGGGGGCCTGGTTTGATCCTTGCTATGGGGCCCTTACTTCTCTATGTACACCACTGGTTCTACACTGTTCTGTATGTGTACTACAATTGAAATAATCATCTTGTGACTGGAGTGTTTTTAGATATAACTGAGAAAATAAGGGAAGTCAGTTAGTTCTAAAATATTCATGTAGGGCCACCAAAGATACTATGGTGGTTTATTACTATTCTGCTGCATAGCTCCTCCATCCTTTAAAGACCTGACACAAAAGGCAAGATCAAAATAGACTCCCAGATTGACTGTCACTGCAGACTGAGAACTTAAAGTGGCCCTGGAAAAAAACTAAAAGTGGCCCCAATGTTGTAGGTAAGTCCAAATTGACAGAAAGCAGGGCAACACAAGTAGATGGTGTCAATATAAATTGGCAGGGTTAGTAATACTATTGTGCAGCACAGAATACCACCCCAGGAGCTAGTGTCACAAATAACCTGAAGGAATTAATATAACCAGTGATTAAAGGCTTTGTTCAGACAAAAAGTAATTTTAATGCCTTAGAAATGTAAACTACGTGCACTTAATAATATCTAATATTAAAATACCCTAGCATTTCTGGTTCTGTGATCCAATACAGAAAGGGAGATTCCTCCCCTCTTTATGTCAATATGTGATTCTAGTGATTTGATTAAAGGAGGCTTTCTATGCTGTTCAGTACAACAGCTAGGCTAGTCCCCTTCTCCGTTACAGCTAAAACAGAGATAGTGAAGAATCAGAGAAGGAACGGGTGCAGAATCATGGCACACTGCCCAGAAAACTTCTTGACAGGCAAGTATAGAATTAAAAAATTCTTTATTTGTGCTACATGTTTCAAGGGCGGAAAGCCCTCCTTATAAGGCAAAATTACTACTCTGGTTAATACATAACTACCTTGAATGGGGGAGGATCCCCTATTATGAATTTCCTAAAACTGTATTTGCAAATAGGTTTTCTAAACCAGACAACCAATTTAAAGGCTGTGGGCATGTTTGCAATGGAAAAATGGTTTGAAAGTGGTTTCCTTGAGAAAACAATTTGCAGTTATTTTCCCAGTGTGCAATCTTCATTCTTTTGTTAATTTATAGATCCCCTGGTAGATATTGATTCTGATGAGTATCTAATTTCCTCCTATTTTTGTGGTCCTTCCTATGTCTCTGTACACAGCCTGAGTGACTTGACCTCCCTTGCCTACTTGTGTGTGAGTGTCTTTCTGTGATTTAGAACAGATTCAGTGTTCTGCCCTCCCTCAAAACATGGAGGCTTTCATCCCTCTCTATACTCTGGTCTGCTGTGTATGGCTTCCTCTCTCTCCTTGCTGCTATCTCTTAACACTGATAGCAGAGTGTGAGCAGAGAAAGTTAATTTTGCAGCAGCAAATTGAATAAAAATAAATAAATAAAACTATTCAGAAAATTATAATAAAAATTGCAATACAAAAGTGTCCATTGTCTATTTCCATTCCATTACATCTAACAGATTAAATGGGTAGTTCATGCCTCAGATCTTTTCTACAGACCCGCCAGCGTGGCCGAATCTGCGGTGGTAAGTATGATTACTAATCATACTTACTTGAGCCCCACTTCTGAGTTGTGGCTCAATGCTGCCCTGCTGGCTCTGCAGGTGATGTGTCACCTATATGTTATGTAACCCAGTGACATGATGCATGGGTGACACGTCACTGCTGTAGCCAGTCATTGGCCGCAGCAGTGACGTGAACCATGTCAAACTGGATGATGATGCTGGGAGACCCGGGACCTGCAGAGCCGTTGGGGCAGTGATGGAGCCGGAACCCAGCGATGAGGATCTGGTAAGTATGATTACCACCATGGGTCTGTCCACCCTTGGTCGGTCTGTAGAAAAGGTCCCCAGGCGTGAAAAACCTCTTTAACAAATTAAAATATTTTATTTTACTTTATCATCAAATAAAAAAAGAAACATTAGAATTAGTTCAACTGTATCTTCTGTTACCTCCAAGTCAGTTCAAAGTTAGAAGAAAGCCTATTATGTGGACTGCCACACAAATGTCACCAACTCGACTATGCTGTTTGAGCATGTATCTTCCTATCCTGCAAACAAAGAGTTAACATTTTCAACTCTGTCGGGAAACCATCAGGAGAGAAAGCATTATTTTACCCAAACACTTTTGGCCGACCAATTTAAAATGATTCTATAGGTTTACAAGTTGAGCAAACTGCTAGAAATAAATGGAGTTGAACCAATAAAAAGAGTGAGAAATGGGCAAATCTGTAACAGCTGCATTGAAATAAAGGTCTTCACGCTGGTGCTGGAAGTAAATTTGTTGAATGTTACTGGCATTCTTTGTTTCCAGCTTACAGTATGTTAATTAAATGATGTGATGACAGACAGGTACCACATTTACAGTAATCCTCTCTCTGCAATATCATTGCTATCTATACTATTCCTAATGAGCTTGGAAATAGCTGCCTAAAATCAGCATTACCGTTTGTGTTGTCACATACTATATTAAACTTCATTAAGGTTTCATTAGCTTTTATTAGTGATTTTACTGGGACATGGCTAATAAACCTTAAACATTTTTCAAAATAAAGCTGAGCGTATTAAGCAACCAATGGTGTGTAGAAAGCAAAAGTGGATGAAAATGGTGTCATTTATATAAGGGTTTGTGTTACTTGCACTGATGACTCTATATATAGAGCCTAGACAAGTTGTTATTCCAGTTTTCTCAGAAAAGTCCCTCAAAAAATGTGCACCAAAACATGACCCCTTGCCTCTTTCATTAAAGGTGGATTTGCTGAAATACCTCTGAGGCACATATCCATGCCCCACTGGACACAGCCTGCACCTGTGCTGACCTCTCTGGCAAAATATAGCAAGTTTATTAGTACTAGGTCAGATTAGATCTTCACTATCTTCTTACTTTCACAGTAGGCCTGTCATTCAACTGAAGTATTAGGTATAGCATGCCAACTAAATGCTCATTTCATGTGCCCAATAGAAATTTTTCTCAGATTCTGTGACTTCAGGGTCATTTGGCAGCATTGCCGGAACTTTGTGCATGTTATTTATAAAATCAGGTTTTTACTACGTAAATGCTTAGTTAAAATTTGTGTATACAGGAACCTGATTAAAAGTTCCTATGGGGTAATACTCTATTTACATGGGTCAATGTCAGCCATGCTAGTAAAATATTGTGGTGCTTTTATTCTTTCATTATACAAATCAAAAATAAAAATATATCTAAATGCATATTTTATGGCCTGTCACATCTGCAATGGAAGCTCTCCTCTTCGCCTCCATGCTAGATCCCACCGGAAAGAGCCGACAAAAAAATCCTGCATGCAGGACTCTTTTTTTTTTAAATATAATATAGCTCCATGGCTGTCAAGAGGTAGGTAACAGATTTAAAGCTCTGTGTCAGAAAAACAGCCCATTGACTGCCATATGTACATTTAGTAAAGTTAAATAATTATTACACTTTCCTGTCACCCTCCAGTAATTAATTCACCATCCCAAAACCACAAGAATATAAGATATTAACCCCTGTCCATGGACATTCGATATTTACTCGTAGCCAACTTAGATTGATGATGGATATCAAAATGTACCCCTTCTTTCACATACACCATCAGAGATGAATACACCCTCTAAACCGTTCTAAGAGTGCTTTCACACAAGAGGATTTGTTATGTGTTTTAGACACTTTTTTACACCTTGCTTAGCAAAGGGGTGTGGTTTCATAGGAAAAAGGCTTGGCTTAAGATGCGCCAACATGCACCATAACATTTTTGTGTACGCTGGCTCAAATTTTTGTGAAGAGTAAGCCAACCAATAGGTAGTGTAAAGTTAGAAAGTCTAAAGTTGCACCAAATTTATCATCCAGGATGAACAACTTTGGTACATTTGATGCATTTTTTACACTGTCTAGCCTTTTCACACAGTTCTAGAAGCGAGTTCAAAAGGAATGTGAAATCTAATGAAAGACCTTATCCTTCCTGGTGGAAACACTTCTGACTTTGTCTCAAAAAAACTGTATCATAAACTTCAGTGGCATTTTCCAAAAATCAATGTGCATGTAAAACTACTCTTATAGCACCAGGAAATGCTCAATAAACCTTAAAAAATTTGATACAATATAAAACGTAAAAAGCTGGCAAACCGAGTACTGTATGTAGTATAGGCAAGACACAACAAGCATAATTGTGCTTGGAATCCCAAGAGTCCCTGATGTAAAGTAGACATTGTCTAGAAAGCATATCACCAAGTTCTGTGCATCCACCAGATGCAAGGTCATTTCTGCTCTGAAGTTACAGAATTGTGAAATCAGTTCATGATTAGAACATACAATGAACAAAAATATAAATGCAAAACTTTCGGTTTTGCTCCCATATTGCATGAGCTGAACTCAAAGATCTGAAACATTTTCTACATACACAAAAGACCCATTACTCTCAAATATTGTTCACAAATCTGTCATAATCTGTGTTAATGAGCACTTCTCCTTTGCCAAGATAATCCATCCCACCTTACAGGTGTGGCATATCAAGGTGCTGATTAGACAGCATGAATATTGCACAGGCGTGCCTTAGGCTGCCCACAATAAAAGTCCACTCTGAAATGTGCAGTTTGATCACACAGCACAATGCCACAGATGTTGCAACATTTGAGGGAGTGTGCAATTGGCATGCTGACTGCAGAAATGTCTACCAGAGCTATTGCCCGTGCAATAAATGTTCATTTCTCTACCATAATTCGTCTCCAAAGGCGTTTCAGAGAATTTGGCAGTACATCCAACTGGCCTCACAACTGCAGACCATGTGTAACCACACCAGCCTAGGACCTGCACATCCAGCATGTTCACCTCCATGATCGTCTGAGACCAGCCACCTGGACAGCTGCAGCAACAATAGGTTTGCATAACCTAAGAATTTCTGCACAAACTGTCAAATACCGTCTCAGGGAAGCTCATCTAAATGCTCGTCGTTGTCATCGGGGTCTGGACCTGACTGCATCCCGTCATTGTAACTGACTTGAGTGGGCAAATGCTCACATTTAATGGCGTCTGGCACGTTGGAGAGGTGTTCTGCTCATGGATGAGTCCCAGTTTTCACTGTTCAGGAAAGATGGCAGACAGTGTGTGTGGCGTTGTGTGGGTGAGCGGTTTGCTGACGTCAACGTTGTGGATCTAGTTGTCCATGGTGGCGGTGGGGTTATGGTAGGAGTAGGCATATGTTATGGACAACGAACAGAGGTGCATTTTATTAATGGCATTTTGAATGCACAGAGATACCGTGACGAGATCCTGATGCCCATTGTTGTGCCATTCATCCACGACTATCACCTCAAGTTGCAGCATGATAATGCACAGCCCCATATTGCAAGGATCTGAACACAATTCCTGGAAGCTGAAAACATCCCAGTTCTTGCATTGGCCAGCATACTCACCGGACATGTCACCCATTGAGCATGTTTGGGATGCTCTGGATCTGCGTATACGACAGCGTGTTCCAGTTCCTGACAATATTCAGCAACTTCGCACAGCTATTGAAGAGGAGTGGACCAACATTCCAAAGGCCACAATCAACAACCTGATCAACTCTATGCGACGGAGATGTGTTGCACTGCGTGAGGCAAATGGTGGCCACACCAGATACTGACTGGTTTTCTGACTTCCCCCCCAGTAAGACAAAACTGTGTACATTTCAGAGTGGCCGTTTATTGTGGGCAGTCTAAGGCACACCTGTGCAATATTCATGCTGGCTAATCAGCACCTTGATATGCCACACCTGTGAGGTGGGGATTGGATTATCTCAGCAAAGGAGAAGTGCACACTAACACAGATTTAGACAGATTTGTGAACAATATTTGAGAGTAATGGGTCTTTTGGGTATGTAGAAAATGTTTCAGATCTTTGAGTTCAGGTCATGCAAAATGGGAGCAAAACCGAAAGTGTTGCGTTTATATTTTGTTCAGTGTATTAGGCAGTAAGGCAAAAAAATAAAATGATGCACTGTATTTTCACAATTACTTTATTTATGTACAGTGGGTTGATCGTATGTGTAAAACGTAGACATTGGCAGATATTTGCTACAGTTATTTTCCAGATGCCCCTTCTTAAACTATAAAAAGGGGCTCATATTCTTTTTGAGGGCTCAATAATAGAGTTAGCTTATGTAATGTGACTTTTATTAATGATTAGTCACCTTAGTTTTGGTTTTCGTTATGATTCTTGTACCATTTATTTCCCTTAACAGATTCACAGACTTTACATACCTACATAAAGAATTTCTTTGGATAATGGGAAATATATCTAGCATGACCTTAATTAAATTTGGATTAGACTAGAGGAGTTTGCTGGGATTAATAATACAATCAATCCAGCTTTTCATTTTAAGTACTGTATCCATCAAGTATTCATTTTTATGGAGCAGAACTTCTTCATTTTCCAGTTATATGATCCCATAGCATGATTCATATGTCAAAATGTGTCATGCTAACAGTACGCAATCTATTTAGATTCACTATCTTTCTAAAAAGTTCTATCAGAAGGCCTGGTTTTGGAAGCGTGATGATAGCTTTCACATTTCTGGCACTGAAGGCTAATCAAGCTCAATGCATGACATGGTTGTTAACATGTATCGTTGCCAGAACACTGTATCATGTCTAAAGCTATAGCTTCATCCAGTACTGTTGCATCAACATCACTATTTTTCTTCTGGTTACATGATTCTTTGGAATTTATTTTTCTACTTATTTATATAGCACTCACATATTTCACAGTGTTGTGCAGAGATTGTCATCACTCACTGTCCCTACTGGGGCTCACAGTGTAAATCCAAAATTAACCTATCTGTATGTTTTTGGAACGTGGAGGAAACCAAAGCAAACACAATGAGAACATACAAACTCCATGCAGATGTTGTCCTTGGTTAGATTCAAACCCAAGACCTCAAAGCATCGGTGCTAACCACTGAGCCACTATGCTTCTTGCTTGGCATTCCTAAATAAGTTCAGTCCAGGCTAGTATAAAACCATACTGAAATGTCTCCTGGATAGTGTATATTGAGGGATGAGGAAATTAACTTGTTCTGCTTAAGGCCCCTTTCACACTAGCGTTTTTGCTTTCCGTCCTAGAGTTCCGTCCTCGGGGCTCTAGGACGGAAAGATACTGATCAGGATTATCCTAATGCATCCTGAATGGAGAGCAATCTGTTCAGGATGCATCAGGATGTCTTCCGTTCAGTATGTGAACGTTTTTTGGACGTTGACAAAAGCGCAGCATGCTGCGGATTTGTCTCCGTCCAAAAATCCGGAAGACATGCCGTAACGCCGGATCTGGAATTAATGCCTATTGAAAGGCATTAATCCGGATCCGGCCTTAAGCTAAACGTCGTTTCGGCGCATCGCCAGATCCGACGTTTAGCTTTTTCTCAATTGTTACCATGGCAGCCAGGACGCTAAAGTCCTAGTTGCCATGGTAAAATGTAGTGGGGAGCGGGGGAGCAGTATACTTACCATCCGTGCGGCTCCCGGGGCACTCCAGAGTGACGTCAGGGCGCCCCAGACGCATGGATCACGCGATCGCATGGATCACGTGATCCATGGGCATGGGGCGCTCTGACGTCATTCAGAGCGCCCGGAGCTGCACGGACTGTAAGTATACCGCTCCCCGCTCCCTGCTTATGGCAACCAGGACTTTAATAGCGTCCTGGCTGCCATAGTAACCTGAAAGCATTAGAAGACTGATCAGGATCCTGATCAGTCTTCTAATGCTTTCAGGCGACTTGCGTTCTGATGGATCCGGCGGGACGGAAGTGCCCGCCGGATCCTCAGAACGCAAGTGTGAAAGAGGCCTAACATGGCCCTTAGAATAAAATTGAAAAATCGGTTTGCCTATTGTCCTAAATTTGTCATAATCGTGATGATGCTTTCATGTGTGCAGTTTTCTTAAACTATTTTTGAAGCCGAAGTAAGGAGTGGATCATAAATTGGAGTTAAATTCCATAGGAAATATTAGACTTCTCCCTCTTTTAAAATCCTGTTTTTGGCTTCAAAAACAGTATCAAATCAGCATGTGTGAATGCACCCTAATTGGTTCACCACTGCATGTTAATGTTAGGAGCATCAGATAAACTACAAAACATTAGTGTTGATCACGAATTTTCGAATTGCGAATTTTAATCGCGAATATTTGCACTTCGAGAATTTGCGAATATTTAGAATATCGCAAAATATATTCGCAATTGCGAATATTCGTTTTTATGCAAATTTTCACAAGCAAGAAAATAATGTCATTATTTTCTGATTGCGAAAATGCGCATAAAAAATGTGCATACATTTGCATAAAAATTCGCATACACTGGTATTTAAAAGCTATCTTAAATGCCAGTTTATGCGAATTTTTATGCAAATGTATGCAAATTTTTAATGCTAATTTATGCTAATTCTGTATGCGAATTTTCGCAATCTGAAAATAATGACTGGTGATTACGAATTTGCGAATTTTCGAATATATGGCGAATATTCGCCCAAATATTCGCGAAATATCGCGAATTCGAATATTGCCCCTGTCGCTCATCACTACAAAACATGAATCATGCAAATAATTTCACTCATCAAAGTATATTCTTATTATAATTTTAGAATATATGTGAAATGTGGTCGCTGTGAAGAAATAGTTGAATATCATTTCACTGCACCATAACACCAAGGTAACATCTAATATTCTTTGATAGCATAGTCTCTGAAGAGGGCACTGACAAAATGAGATTGTCAAGCAGTGTTCCCCCCTACTAACTGCCATAATGTGACCGCTTACAGATCTATTCACAGTTTTTCCCCTAAAAGCTAGTAACAATCCCCCCTCACTGCAAGCCGTAGTGTCTCCCCAGGAACAGCCATAATTACAGCAGCCAGAATTCTGCGCCTAGTGTCATCCCCCAACAATAATAATTTCTTATCCTTCATTGTACTTTCACACAATTTCATTTCATTTACTAGATAATGGTGTAAATAGCAAATTTCGAAATCACTTAATTTGAAAAATATGCCTGTATCCACCTGAACAAAAGATGCAAAATCATGGCCACTAGGGGTCTCACTTTCATCTAAGACACAGAAGATGTCTGAGAGTAAGTGGGGCGTGTCAGAGCTAGCTGAAATTGTAAGCCTGATAAAAGAACTGCGTCTACACTGCTTCTGAATATCACAAAAGTCTCCTGTGTGTCTTTAAGTGTGTTTTGCCCTACCTATCTGTTCTGTCAGCTCCAGAGCTAAAAATAAACATAATGGTACAGGATTTAACAACAGTACAGTGCTGGCAGACTTACATAGAAGCAGATGCCCCCTTCTTCTGAGTGAAATGCATCTAGCTATGCAGTGGAAACAGGGAATAATATAGCTGAACATTAGAGATGCCCAAACATAACTGTTCCTTCACAGTTATGATTGTACAAAGAAGCACATTCATTATACAAACTTATTTTTTTTTTTGAAACTCAGGTATGATTTAAACTTGGAACTGCTGGCCTCCTCTTCTCTCTCACTTGTTACATGCGAATATTACAAATGCAGCTGCTAAGGGTCTTAGATTAAAATCCAACATCTATTTCCAGAACACAAATCTGGGGCTGTACCCTTGGATTTCTACCACAGATTTGCTGCACATGTGTTGCAAGTATACAGCAGATCCTTAGCAAATTCATACAACGATAGCCCAATTGTCATTTGATGGGGTTAATCCTCTGTGTAACTGTCCATGTCACTTATTTCTATAGCAGGTTTATTTCCTCAACACAGCTACAAAGTTGCAAATAAGTTGTGCAACTTTTAGGCTGGGGTTACACAGCAACATGCGTTATGTGACAATAAGAATGAGATGTTGTATTGTGACATTGCATCTAATGATGGAAGTCACACTTGACCTCACCAAAATCGACCTCCATGCAAGTTGTGTATGACTGTGACGTGCCCGCAACTTTTTTGTTAGTTTACTTTCACATCTGTCATTTCCCTTTCCGCTATTGAGATCCATCATAGGATCTCAATAACGGAGGAAAACACTTCCGTTTTGTCCCCATTCATTGTTAATAGGGACAAAACAGAACTGAACGAAACGGAATGCACCAGAATGCATTCCGTTCCGTTTGGTTGCGTCCCCACCGCCGACAGAATAACACTGCAAGCAGATTTTTTCTGTCTGCAATGTGGTGCGGAGCAAGACGGATCCGTTATGACTCACAATGTAAGTCAATCCTACGGATCCGTCCCTATAGACTATTTTAACGATAATACAACCGGATCTGTTTAGAACGGATGCAGACGGTTGTATTATTGTGATGAAAACGTTTTTACTGATCCATGGTGTGAAAGTAGCCTTACTCGGCTGTGTTTTTACAACCAAATCACAGCTCTAAAAAAGTGCTGTCACAGGACAGCACTTTGCAGACAGTTGCACAACTGTTTTCGGTTGCGTTGCTTTTCTGAGACTTGCTGTCATGTGTCATGTCTCTGTGTAGCCCCGTGCCATATGAGACTGGCTTTTGGAGACCCAGTTTAAAGTATGTTTCAAATATTTGATTGGTTTCTGGCTTTTTTTTCAGATTTGACCTTTTTTTTAATGAATTTGTATTTTATTTTAAACCAAAATTAAATATATATTTTTATATGGTACATGTATTTCTGTATATTTATTATGTACAAGGTTTTAGTAGGCCGTATTCAGAGCCACTACTAGATGGGACTGGTGTCATCCTCTCTATATAGAGTGGAGGAGTGCTAACATTCTAGTCAGTCAGTCTCGTCAGTCGGACAAGGCAGTCAAGTCTGAGTCGGTGAAGAGAACAGAAGCGTGTTAGCTGACAAAGAAACTAGCCCTGGATTAGTCATCAGCCAGGGCCAGGCCACAAGGGAACTTTACTGGAAAAGCAGGCCAGAATAAAGAGTATTGCAGAATAGAAGTTCTGTAGCAGTGAATTGTATCACAAGAAGCTTATAGACTCTACAACTATATTGTTCAGTAGTGCAAAGGCTTCAGGCCTTGGACAATGGTAAAAAAGGCTGAAATCCTGACATGCCCACTGGTCGACATCTTGCAATCCAGGGCCCCTTCCTGTGGTTGCATCGTACCAGAGAAAGTGTGCCCTCTCATTCCTGAATTCTTATGAGCGAGTCATCTAGAGAAGTGCAGGGTGAGAATTGCTGTAAAGGAACACCTTGCCCTATTAACTACCTGTGCATCCTTTTCACCTGTAAGAACTGTCAAAGGCACATTTGTGAAACATTTGCCAATACATTGCATGCTGAGACCTGTAACTGATGTGCCTGAACTTAACTCTTCAGTAAAGATCCGTTATTAATCTGGCCTCATTATTCCCTGCATCAATACACTGCATCGACATCTACAGCTGCACCAAGAGACCCTGCCTTGCACCTCACTGAGGCCCTTGACGTCAAGGGAACCTCAACCGACATAAGGCAGGAGGTCCTCAAAACCAGAGAGTGCCCAAAGAGAAGAACAGGTGCGCCCTTCCTATCACTGCACAAACCAGGGGAGCGAGTGAGTACTACGACCACCATTCTTGCTACTATCACTTCTATCCTCTCCTCTGCTCTCCTCCCCGTGGCATGCTGCAGAAAGAAGCTCCTGGTCACCAGTAACTATGAAACTAATTAACTTTGTGCCATTTTTGAAACCACAGTGCAACTTCAATAATCCCTTTATGGGAAACAGCTTTGTGGATTACCATTGCCAAAAATTCATGGTTGCTAGTATGGAGTACGAATATTCGAATCGCTAATTTTAATCGCAAATATCGCTACTTCGAGAATTCGCAAATATTTAGAATATAATGGTATATATTTGTATTCGCGAATAGTGTTGATCACGAATATTCTAATCGCAAATTTATTGTGAATTTATCGTGAATATCGGCACTTAGCAACATCCCTAGCAACCAATAGGAAAGTTGCCTACCCCTTAGTGTTGATCGCGAATATTCTAATTGCGAATTTTTATCGAGAATATATTACATTGTCGATTTTCGCAATCAAGTAAATAATGACTGGAGATCACAAATTCCCGAATTTGCGAATTTATGGCGAATATTCGGTGAAAAATTTGCAAAATACCAAGATCCACGAATTCAAATATTGCCTATGCCCCTCATCGCTAATGGTTACATGTTTTCCCATAGGGAAACATTGAACTTGAGTTCTAGTAAAACTGCAACTCATGGGTGACCTAATATCACAAGCCTATATGTTTCTTTGTTTAGGAACCACTCTAAAACTGCACAGTGTGAACAATGGCTTTGTAGATTGCCATTCAGTAACGCGTGTGGAAAGAGTTTAACTTCCTTGACGTAATTTTTTACACTTGAAAAATAACAGATTATGGTAATTTACTGACTGTAATTCCTCTAAAATGTATTTATGAGTCTAGAAATGGGAAGCACATACTCTGTGTGATCTAAAGTATTATGTACAGCAGTGCTCAAGAATAATCTCTATTTTTCTTGTATTTAGAGTGAGATTTGTGATTTAGTATATAATTTGCCCTGCATGCCACACAGCAAGCCTCATTGGCACTAGTCTATTTGCTACACATAATTGTATGTTTCACCAGTGGAGTTAAATGTTCATTTGTAGAAATCCTTTATAAATGAGACACAGATGTGGGTCTGCTGCTTCAGGGTTAAAGTGCACCTGTCATCATAAATGTCTCTTTCACTTATTCCACATTTTAATGTTTCTATATCATAGAGGTCTCTATCACAAAACTTAATTTGATTTGTTTTCTATCAAGCAATATAGAGAACTGACAATTGACTATTACTTTCCTAATGTAATATTGTTGAGCATAATATTACCTTGGGTTTCACCATCAATAAGTAAAATTAAACTTATGTGACCCATCACAGCCTAAGGCCACTTTCACACAGTCAGTGTTTGTTTTTTGTTTTTGGTCAGCGATTTCCATCAGAGATTTTGAGCCAAAAGCAGGACTGGAGGCTACACAGAGATAAATTGTAATGGAAAGAGCTGCATCTGTTCTGTGTTTTTGACCCGCACCTTGTTTTGGATCACAATCACTTATGGAAATCGCTGATCAAACATTGACCAAACATTGACTGTGGCCTAAGTCTAGTAGATCCAGTTGTGCACATTTTTCTTCCTTGCAGGGGCATAGCTAAATGCTCATGGGCCCTGGAGCAACAGTTCAGCTTGGGCCTCCTTCCCTCAGTGCTTTGTGGCCAAGGGCATGGAAGCACATAGCCTTTGTGTTGCCTGAGACAAAAATTGAAACAGGACCCCCCTCCATGCCAAATTCTTGACCTAACCCCTTCCCTCCAGCCAGAGGTGTAACTTGACCAGCATGGACATTCTATAATACCAGGGTCTCCTTATATTGCACAAGGTTCTTTGGGCCCCCTAAGGCTCTTGTGCCCGGGTGACTGCTACCTCTGTACCTCCTATAGCTACGCCCCTGCTTTCTTGTCTCATTACCGTTTTTGTTTATTTTTTTTACAGAAAAAAAGATGCAAAGTAGTACCATAGTTTAAATACTGTGTAGCCTTAGAGCATGGATTGTGAGCAATACTATTTGGACATACTCTATTGAGGAGTTGTGTTAATAAGTGATATATAACTAAGGTTGATTGTGGAGTCATGGTCATGATAATAAGCAGTAGGGCTCGAAGCGAGCATGCACTTGGAGAATATCCTGTGTCACATTCTTCTTTTGCTCCATGATTGAGACTTCTGATAGAAACTAACTTCAATTGTGGCTCTGGAAAAGCAGTTACCTATTCACCCCACTAGGGGCTAGTTTGCTTAATGTACCTGTTGATCTTCATTGTAGACAACAGAAGAGGAAGGTTGCTGTTTCAGTAGGCTGCCTCCCAGCCAGGAAAGAAACAGGATTAACTTTTAACCACAGTCAGTTGTCTGCAAATGTAGCTATGAGTTGGTTAGCATACCGGTACTACTTCCACATGGCAACTGCTTATAGTCTATACTAGTAGATGGTATGGAAAATTGCAGTAGTATTATATGGTCACAAGGAGACACTAAACTATTTGCAAGCAAGAGAGTGAAGTCAGTCTTGTTACATTTTTACTCTGCAGAAATTAAAAGTGTTGCTGTGTTGTGTATAGGACCACCCATTTAATCTAAACTGGAGAGATGAAAACTTGGCTGCGTAAACATGTATCCAATGGAAGTGGGTGCATGAACCAATATCATCTGGCTATTACACTATTCAGTAAACTTTAAACACACACCGCTTGTTTAAAGAACTAGAAAAAATAGCAGAGCAACTCAACTAGCCTCAAATATGGGCTAAGAAGATATACTATACTGAGCTATAAATGGGGGTGTAACAGAAAATGAACTTGGCATGAAATAATTTTGATTTACATTTCAGTGCGGGGCCAAGCGGTAGCTCTTCCAAAGAGCAGAGGAGAACAATCAGGTAATGGTTACTCAGAAATCATGTGGGAGAAGCAATACAGGAGGCATTATAAACAGGCTGGCTGTGCTGACACTCATGAACAAGTAGTCTGGCAATGTAGCTGGAAATGTGGTCAAATCTGCAGCGGTGGCTGTAAGAGTAAAAAACATTTTAAATATACAGCGCTAGAAGAACGTAGCCTTAGAATCCTAAGTGTATAGCCAGAAACCACACTGCGCAAATGCTTCAGCATTTTTAAACAGGGGATCTTAAATCTGTGATTAATTACATTCAATCGGAGAATGGAACATGAGGTCTGTAAATAGTAAAAGGAGTAATAAGTATCATGGCTCTCTGTGCAAGCTAACCCGCAGTTCAATGAGAACTGACTTTCTGAAACAATTAGTCAGAAATTGTAGATCATGGATCTGTTACAGCGTAGTTTACATAAAATATGGTAGGAGCCTCAAAGGTGGATCTGCGTATCATATCCAGCCACGATCGGGTCGAAGGCTCTCACATGTATATGAATTCTTTACACAGTACACAAGGTACCCAGATAAAAAATACAGGCCTATAAAGAAAGTCAGATATCAAAGCAAGCATCTACACAAATCTGTCATATCCTATTTATAAAACAAATGGAGATCAGAAAGGTACCTAATGGCCTCATTATAGAAAAAACATAAATCTTCTGTTCTTTAAAATTACGTAGAGCACTTCACATATAGAAACCTTATGCCTAATTATTAACTTGAGAAAGATAGGTGCGTCATATAATTCTACCTGGAGCCTAGGGGCCAAATACGAGGCTCATGGGGTCTACATCCATGAGCAACCAGTTGGACATTATTGATCATTGTTTAAATCCAATTTATACTGGAAACCCAAGAAGTTATTGACTCATCTAAAAAATGGATTTTGCTTCATTTTTAAATTAAAGATTCATAGGAGCAAATAGCTGCAAAATGGTTGTAATAATTCATTTATGTTTTTGTTTCAGAATTTGAAAGTCCCATGTATTTATGTTAGCAGATAGAGCAGTGTTCCTCAACTGTAGTCCTCAGAGCCACCTGATGGTCATCTTTTGAGAATATCTCACAAAATGATTACCTGTGGCAAGTCCTGATGCCTTGACAGTAATTATATCACCTGCTCAATACAAAGGAAACCCTAAAAACTTGACTGGTAGGTGGGTCCTGAGGACTGGAGTTTTCATGGTTTTCATGGACCACCCCATAATGTGATAGAAAATAAATCCAGCCAACAAAGGAAGCAATCTGGATAATAACAGTACATTAGTAAGTGTCTCGTATTAACTTTTTCTACATGATAAACGCCACTTGCTGAAGTGACACAACCCCTTTAAGGAAAACTTGCATAGAGGATGGCAATCGAGGTTAGTTCTGAGTACTAAATAGGCCCTCGGGTTCTCCAAGAGCCAGCCTATCTATTTATAAGAATTACATGTGAGAAAAAAAGAAAAAGAGGGGATCGTTAGGATGGGAGGACTCCAAATAGTAATGGAGAGCTGAAGAGTCAGCCCAAGTTCCTGGAGGAAGAGGGCGCCAAGGGACAAGTTACTAAAAAGGGATAGAAAAATTCAATAGAGAAAGTCCAAAAGGTATTAGGCAGCTCATATTGCAGAAGAAGCTCGCCTCAGGTGTCGAGGTTGCCCTAATAATGAAATTTGAAAACGGCAGATCAGGATGCAAAGACCCAAGGAAAGCCAGAAACCATGAGGACAGGGGTAGGAGGAAGGAGGCGGTTAAAGAAAGGTTCCCAAAGGATGGGTATTTAGCTATGTGGTGATGATAGAAGAAACATAGGTGAATATGTTTACCTCAGGCCCCCCAAAATTGAGCCCTATATTGGAGCCAAATATTGGAGCTAAACCCATTTTTGTTTATCCACTGTTATGGCGTTATTCATTATAGTAGGAGACTCAGCCCCCTCCCTGCTTTCACTGACAGCTTGTGCTCCACACATCCACGTGGAACGCAGGCTGCCGGTCCTGGTATAGCCGTGCACCTCCCCCTTGCCTCCGCTTCTGGCTTGCGCTCCACGAGTTCTCTTTGGAGTGCACGGCTGAGCCTCTTCCGGTCCTCCGCAATCAGATGTGCATTCCACACTGGACCCAGCACATGCGCAATACACGAGGCATGCGTTCCACTTACCGCAAGTATGGCGCTCGGTGCTTTTAAACTCCTCCTGGCCCCGGTCTATTTCTCCCTACCAGCCGTCCAGTAAGTCCTCATATTGGGGGTAAACTATTTCTACCATCTGAGAGGGGGGATAATATGATATTATGTGTTTTATACCTTTGAAAGTAAAAACGTTTTTATTTGATTAACCTCTGGCCCAGCAGGAGGCAGTACTTCCAGTTTGGAAGGTCACATACCTCCCCTGCCGCCATTTTTTGAATTTGCCTATATATAGCCGTTTTAGTATATGCACCATATACCCTTCTCCTGAAGAAGGGGAATTGTACCGAAATGCGTCGAGCTTATTTCTTCAATAAAGACTATGTGACTGAACACTGAGGCCCCTGGTTCATCATTTGGGACCATCAGGCGGATCCACTATCTACAGGCGACCTCGGCGAGGAGGGGTTCAAGGTGTAAGTGTCTTGAGTTTATCTTACACTACACCTCCTGGTGAAGTGAGTACTACTACAACAACCACAAGCGTTTTTTGTACTGTTTTTATTGTTTATAATTGATTTGATCTTCCGATCATTTGACATCATTTTATTCAAAGTAAGACATTCTACCTAATATTCACCTATGTGCCTTTAATCATCACCACATAGCTAAATAACCATCCTTTGGGAACCTTTCGTTGATGTGGGGTAAAAAGATCAGTAAATAATGGCTAAAGGTGAATTCACACAAGGCACGTGTGACTATATCCTAAAAGTCCCTGCATTGTCAAAATCCAGCTATAATGGAAGGCCTTAAATACTTAGGATCAGACTGGTAAATACAGATAAAAATAAAAATAAAATTAGTCATAGCAACTTACATTAGCAAACTTTATCCACTGCTTCGCAAGGGTCCAGATAGTCAAATTCTAAAAAGCTGAGTGAAATGTCATATTATTGACCTAAGCGAAGTGTGGCAGAATTCTATTTTCTGTGTGGGTATACATTTACTGGCTATATTGTTATGACAATTCATAGACTTTACTATACCATGAAAAGGCTGTTCAGAACAATGACATTATACATGTAATGACATTTTGGTTATTAAATCAACAGTAGAGTAAGACAACCGTTTTTCATACAACAGTGCTGCACTTTATGTAGTGTTGGTGGGGAACCCAGAAATAAGCTAGCACATTCATTCTCTGTCGCGGATGTTGGCACTGATCACATCTGTATTTCTGGCAAGAACCTCCATGAAGAATAAATTACATTTTGGAACGTAAATCTAGTAGCTTTTAAAACGTTTGCCAGAACATTTATAAAGGGGGAAATATTCCTGATGGCTGTTCTGAGATTCCTTGGGTTTGTTTCTGATTATTTAAAGGCCCAGCTTCCTTTGGTAGTACCCATTTGCTATTTATTTGACTTTAGCTTTTGATCTCCCCTGTGCTGACACATCATAAAAATATATCCCTGTTTAAGTTGTATGTTGTACAGTTTGTTTCTGTGAGCAGCATTCTCAAGGCTTTCAGTACTTGCAAAATAAGTCTTTCTTTGTTTTTGATGGACTCCAGGTGTTTATCGCTTTATTTTACTAATGGGTTTAACCACAAAATATGCATGCAAGGAGTGAACTGAAAATGGAATAGCAAAATTATATGTTTGATGGTTCGATGGATAGAAGCATTGGTTTAACCACACACAGCTTGAAAGGACTTGAATAAAAGGGGAGTAAAATGATCAGATTAATCCCTCCTTGGCTTTTTCATCAATGGAAATTTCAGTTTACGTGCTCATAGTCGCCTGGATATATTTATAAGTTTACATTTAAAAGGGGATATGTATATGGAGAATACAATTTATTACAATTAATACAATTTGTTATTACAGCTGTGTAAAGAAATACATATTAGACAACAGACTGTCCCTTAAAATATCCAAAATATATCTGCAGAGTACCTCACAAAATGGTTGGAGAGGGGGAAGCAAAAGAGTGGGGTAAAAATGTCAGTGTGTCTTATAAAGTGAATACTAATAAGCAGAAGGCACAGAGAGCTGTGAGTATTGCGCTGTTAACGCTTACTGTACTTACTGCTCCCTGTTCTACCTCCAGGCGCCATGGTGCACTGTCCTCACAATGCAGCACAGGCCCAGAGAAGACCAGGGAGCGTGACTGCAGGACAGACCGCTGGACCTGCAGAGTAGTGGTGGAGCAAGAGCAATACGTTCATTTATTTACTTTAGCTCTGATGAGGGTCTGATCTGAGCTGTGATGAGGGTCTTATCTGAGGTCTCACATTTAGGTCTGATGGGGGTCTGAACTGAAGTCTGATATGCAGGTCTGATCTGAGCATTTGACATAGGGGTCTGATCTGAGGTCTGATATAGGGGTCTGATCTGAGGTCTGATATAAGGGTCTGATCTGAGGTTTGATATGGGGGTGTGATCTGTATGTCTGTGACTAGCTAGGTAACTACATTTATGGACATTGTAATGTGACTACCATTAGAACATCTAAAGGAATCACACCAAATACTTTTCACCACAAAACAACTCTGGGACTTATTTTTGCAGGTATTATTTGTGTGGACAGTGAGTGAGAAGTGCTAATCTTGCCTAATGTTAACACAGTGTAAAAATTTTGAATTTCAGACAGTTTAAAGTGATTCTGAAAGGAGATTTACACTGCCCTATCGGAGAGCAGGTTATCATAGATGGACAGAAGCTGTGACATATAGATTTATATGATTTGGAGCATGATTTATGAGTGAAAGACAAAGCATATCCTGAGAGGACTGAGAGACTGTAGGAGTCCTGCTGATCAAAACACACAAAGTGACTCACAGCCGTTTGCATGCGCACATTGATACAGGGAGCTTTCAATCATCCTGTATGTGGGCAGGGTCAGCATGACTCTCACTGTCCCTCTTAGGAGTCATGTCAAGATTCACTCAACTTTTTACTCAGAAATCCTGCTCCAAATCAGACAGTTCGCCCCCTGTTAATTCTGAACACTTTACGTACAACACTGAAGGTTGTAAGCAGACCTCAGCAGTGCCTGTCAGCCCTTTCTTTTCTTGCTGTGTTGAGGAATGTGCTACTGGATCCCCTGGTGCACTAGAGAGTCCATTGATATAGTATGAGGGACTTACCAGAATTACATTAGGGACAATGCCCTGTACAGACATAGGATTGCTCTGGTCAGGTGCAGGCAGCAGCTGATGTTGTCTACACAGAGGCCTAGCGGAAGGGAAGCAGCCCAGCTAGAGAGCATGTTTCTAGTGTATGTATGCATCATGGGGGTAATCTACGAACTGATATTCACCAGTTGTCTGGCGAATATCTGTCGCAGATTGCGGCGCAAAGGTTATTTGCGCTGCAATCTGCGACTTTTCCCCTTTCACACCAGGTCTAAAAAAGGGGGCGTGGCATGGGAAGGGGGCTGGCTGCCAGGCCCATCTCATTTATCATTTTCTATGCCTGTTTTAGGCATAGAGAATGCTCTAACTCTATGCCAGCAAGTAAGCTGGCGTAGATTTAGATCGTTGGTGGATACGCCAAAGTTATGTAGAGGCCGGTGTCTGATGGGTATGTGCCATGTATATAATGTGTGAGTTGTGGGTATGTGGCATATATAATGTGTAAGTGGAGCGTATGTGGCATGTATAATATGTGAGTGGTGGGTATTATGGCATGTACATAATGTGTAAGTGGCAGGTGTGTGGCGTGTATATAATGTGTAAGAGGCGGGCATGTTTAGAATGTGTGAGCAACAGGTATATGGCATGTTTATAATGTGTGTGAGTGGTGGGTATGTGGCATGTATAGTATATAGTATTGTATGTGGCATGTCAGGAGAGTGTAAGATGTATTAGTACAGCGCAATATGTTAATAATGTAGCACACTGTCTGTATTGAAATCAGTTACTACAGTGAATATAAAAAGTCTACAAACCCCTGTTAAAATGTCAGTTTTCTGTGCTGTAAACAAATGAGAAAAGATAAATAATTTCAGAACTTTTTCCACCTTTAATGTGACCTATAAACTGTACCACTCAATTGAAAAACAAACTGAAATCTTTTAGGTGGAGGGAAGAAAACAAAAATAAAATAAAATAATGTGGTTGCATTACTGGGGATGTAGCTGTGTTCAGAATTAAGCATTCACATTCAAAATCATGTTAAATAGGAGTCAGCATACACGTGTCATCATTTACAGTGCCTCTGATTAACTCCAAATAAAGTTCAGCTACTCTAGTTGGTCTTACCTGTCAGCACATCCCTGTATTCAGGTGCATGCAGCTATGGCAAATATACATACAAACACAGAAATGCAACAACACTCTGCAAACCAGCACTCTGCCCTGCCTCTATGCTAGAAGCTATCGTTAGTGTACATTTTGACCCAAAAGTAATAAGCCACTCGCCACGCCAAGGCCGCCTCTATGAGTGGTCCTAATGCTAAATCCTACCTGATATGGGTCACAACAGCCACATAGAATCCAGGGAGTGCGGGCCCAGCATGCATTACTAAGAACTGGACATCCCTCCAAAATTGATGAAAAGACAAGAAGAAAACTGGTCTGGGAGGCTACCAAGAGGCCTACAGCAACATTAAAGGAGCTGCAGAAATATCTGGCAAGTACTGGCTGTGTGGTACATGTGACAACAATCTCCTGTATTCTTCATGTGTCTGGGCTATGGGGTAAAGTGGAAAGACAAATTCTTTTCTTACAAAGAAAAACATCCAAGCCAGGCTACATTTTGCAAAAACACACCTGATGTCTCCCAAAAGCATGTGGGAAAAGGTGTTATGGTCTGATGAAACCAAGGTTGAACTTTTTGTCCATAATTCCAAAAGATATGTTTGGCACAAAAACAACACTGCACATCACCAAAAGAACACCATACCCACAGTGAAGCATGGTGGTGGCAGCATCATTCTTTGGGGCTGTTTTTATTCAGCTGGAACTGGGGCCTTAGTTAAGAAGAGGGAATTATGAACAGTTTCAAATACCAGTCAATATTGGCACAAAACCTTCAGGCTTCTGCTAAAAAGCTAAACATAAAGAGGAACTTCATCTTTTAGCATGACAACAACCCAAAGCATACATCCAAATCACTAAAGGAATGGCTTCACCAGAAGAAGATTAAAGTTTTGGAATGGGCCAGCCAGAGCCCAGACCTTAATCCGATTGAAAATCTGTGGGGTGATCTGAAGAGGGCTGTGCACAGGAGATGCCCTTGCAATCTGACAGATTTGGAGTGTTTTTGCAAAGAAGAGTGGGCAAATCTTGGCAAAGTCAAAATGTGCCATGCTAATAGACTCATACCCAAAAAGACTGAGTGCTGTAATAAAATCAAAAGGTGCTTCAACAAAGTATTAGTTTAAGAGTGTGCACACTTATGCAACCATATTGTTTTATTTTTATATTTTTTCTTCCCTCAACCTAAAAGAGTTCAGTTTGTTTTGTCACATTAAAGGTGAAAAAAGTTCTGAAATGTTCTTTGTCTCATTTTTTTTACAGCACAGAAATCTGACATTATAACAGGGGTGCGTAGACTTTTTATATCCACTGTACATCTGTACTCTGCAGTACCTGTGTAGAACTGGCATCTCTCCTCTACATGGTCACTGTATGGACAAGTTGACATGACTGATTTAGAAAAACACGCAATTCTGATTTGTTTTTTTTTTACGTGTCTTTTTTTAAGCAGTGTGTGTTTATTTCAATACAAAGCTGAATCTGCAGCCTTAGATTTTTGGCACAGTTCAGTGCCAAACAACGTGTGGAAAACACAAAAAAAACGCATTGACTTACATGGAGCTGTTTTTTTCTGCTTTCTATCATTTCAATAGCAGATTAAGCACTGATTCTGCCCCAAGATATGCTACTTCTTTTTCTATGCTTCTTTTTTACACATGTAAAAAAATAAATCAAGTGCTGCTTCCAATTGAAATGAATAGGAGGCTGTTTAAGGCATTTTTTGGGAGCTGATCTTGAGGCAGAAACACTCTAAAATCAGTGCCAAAAAACTCTGTGTGAACTGGCCCTTAGGCAGTTTTATTGATTATGTTGGTGCTTGTATAGTGGTAGTGTACGTATGTATTTCTGTACCTGACCATGGGGTTTCTGTGGTCCACTATTATTTTTTTTCATCTGTTGTGTTGATGGTGTGGTTACATATTTAAAGAAGTGTTGAGGGGAGTGACAAAGTAAAAATTTGCCACAGTGTGCATTGCTTGCTGCTTTGCTATTGTAACTGGTGGGTGTGATATTGTATGTGTTCCAGGGCTGCTTTTCAGTCTCAGTCTGGCACAGGGTCTCAATGGTAGATATTTATTACATGTTTATGGAATCAAAACCCCTTCAAAATATGGAGAGCATATACAGTATAAATAATTTTCTATTTAAATTGTAACAACCATCTCATACAATGCTACAAATACCACTCCTTCAATGCTAAAACTCTTCATCTGGCTTGTTCAATAACCACAAGTGCCACCATTTTCAGAGCCCAATGATCATTTTTAATAAACCGTTAGGGGTCACTATTTTTAGACTTTCTAACAGTTATTATAAAGTAGTGAAAAAAACATAATTGTTTGAAATATGCATACTATAAAACCATCTAACAACTTGTGCTGAGGGAAAATCCATCTTTGTACTTTCAGAGTTGTTGAAAAAAATCCCAGGAATTAGTTTGAAACCAAGTAAAGAAAACATTTACATTGGGGTTGTTCTTTAGCTAGAGAGACATTTCTCAGAATTTGAAAAAATATATTTTATGCTGATGCATGAGCGATGTACCTTGAACTGTTGGACAAAAATGTAGCTGACACTGTATAAAAGCCTTTTTAAAGAGCGATACAATTAAATTTGAAAATAAAATGTATAGCATCAGTTGTCCCGATTACTTTTCATCTGGATAACTAGCTCAAATAATAATACTATATAAAAGAAATGAAAAAGAAAAAAGTAAGAGAATTGAATGGACCAGGAGGGGAACATATAGTGGACCTGTCAACAAAATGGAAAAAGAATGAAAGACTGGTAAAAAAAAAAAAAAAGGTGATGCGAAAGGAAGCAGTAGCCATCCCATGGTATATGCCCAGGCACAAGACCTTGACCCTAGAGTGGAAATGAGGAACAGCCAAACATCAAGGGACATAAAGCAAACTCATGAGCAAATAATGAACTTTATTCAAACTTAAAAAAAAACAAAAACATTTACTACTAAATATTAGTAAGAAAGTACTTATGAACTACTTTCTATTAAACTAGTTTAGTCTCCACAGTGTTTTATTATGCATTTTAGATTTATAGACGAATAAGGTGCTCAGTGTTCATATCGTTAGCTAAGGTTTTGGAACTCATTTTATATTGTCAAATTTTTTTTTTCTGTCATACTGTATTCACATTGCCAGTGATACAAAGGATTTACAAAGTAATTAATGGATAGCTCTGGGTTTTTGTCGAAATGTTACAAATTCTGGTCTTGCATTTTTACAGTTCAAGTGTCAACATCTTGAGAAATGTCTTCTTTTTTATTCATAGAGTACACAAGAGATACATTTTATTCCTACGTTTTTGGCATGCTGTATCTGTATACTGAATCTCTAAATTATTTGGTTGGTTAACTGATCACAAAAGAGAAGAATAAAAGTTTTTCTTATACCACCCCCCCCTCCCTCTATTTTTGTGTAATCTAAAACATTTCCCAAAACTGTTCCTTGAACAACAACAACAAAAAAAGAACACCTCTCATAATTACTCAGAAAAGTATAGCAAAAAAAATATATCATGGTGTAATTGTGGTTACATTTTTCACCTTAGCACTGCCATCTCTGATTACATTTATATGGGCAAGGTCTTAGTAAATGTAATCCCGCCATTGGTAGTGCATAATTTAACTTACCGTATTAATCCATCAAAACAATCCATCATTTATTAGTCATTGCCAAGAAGAATTTCCTCTATATGTATTTTTTCTAGTGCAGTGATATAAATATTGTCTGATGACAACTCCTCTATGTTTTGTAAGAATGAAGATTTGTAAATGAGGCTCTATATTTTTATTTCTTCCGTGTGCTTTATTTTAAGAGATGAACTGAGCTTGGTAATGGATTAGAATACCCAGTCTGGCATAGCTGGCATATTTTTGGAGAATTCTGACAGTGGTACTTTGGTCAGTGATGAAACATATCATATGTTCTTTTACATGCGCATTAAGCTATTTTTGTACAGTTGTGCTAACAATCTTAGTAGCATTGACAAAATCTTGGCTCATGACTGTTTTATGCCCAAACATACTGTCCTCATTTGAACTTTGAGAAACAATTATAAGTTTTGCTTTGTTATAATAATGTGTTAAGAGAGATGTCATCTTACAAAGATCTAAAACAGAGAACCATCAGAGTCCCAGACAGCCGGAGTCCCTGACCTGACCTGCTCATGCTAGGTTGGAGAAACAGGAGGTTTAATCCTTTGCTTTACTTGGTTATGCCTCTATGTAAACCATCAAAACAAGAAAGGATATAAAAATGAAATACCCTCCCCAACAGCAACACATACCATTATAAAGCACAGAATACTTGGCCAACAGGATCCAATACCACCATGCAGCATTTAATTAATCCCAACACCACCAAATAAACACCATCATGCAGCATAAAATACTCAACATTATTGTCTCCTGACAACCCCTCTCCCACTGGCAGCAGCATTGTCTCCTGACCACCTACCCCCCTAGCAGCAATATGGTCCTCTGCCCCCCCCCCCCCCAACTGTGCAGTATTGTCCCCTGACAACCCCTCCCCTACTGGCAGCAGTATATGTCTCTCCTCTCTTGGAGACTTGCAGGATAGGAGCAGAAAAGATGGAGTTGGAGGTGGAGAGCTTCTCTTGCAGTTCTTCTATATCCTATCAGGTGGTGAAGGACCTTTGATGATGTCATCACAGGTCTTGCACCTGCAGCCTCCTAACCTCGGAACTATACCACTGTCAGTGCAGTTCATTTACCCTTAGAGGGTTCAGGACCTTATAACAGGTCCTTTAGTTTTCTAAGCCTCTGAACTACACTAATGATGCAAGATTCACATCTTAAGTACAATTATTATTCAATCAGAGAGAATGGCCCAGTAGGGCAGATTCCCAGTCTGTACCTGGGTATTGTCTTGACAGTGCCATGGCAGCCAGGCACTCTCTGGCAGTTTGATGCCTCTGGATTGAACTAGATATTGTAATTTATTTTTCAATTGAATTCCATGGTGGGATATCTATCTATCTACAGTTGTGTTCAAAATTATTCAACCCCCAATGCTGTAATGGGTTTTAGGGAATTTAGTGTACATTTGTAATTGTGTTCAGAATTAAATCTTACAAGGACTTTTTAAAGAAACCAAATGCAACTAAAATGACATCAATTGTTTTTGTAATACGGTATTAAATGTTTTTTTTTGTGATTTCTTCATTGACACAATTATTCAACCCCTTAAAGACTACCACTCTTAAGAACAGAGGTTCATTCAAGTGTTTTTGATCAGGTATTGAAAACACCTCTGGATGTCAAGGAGCAGCAATCAAGCATAATAAGCACCAATTCGGCAGATTTAAAATGACTGATACTTAGCTCCTTCTAGACATTTACTGGTGTGTTTACAAACATGGTGAAGTCAAGAGAATGGTCCAGGAAGACAAGAGAAGAGGTGATTTCTCTTCACAGGAAGGGCAATGGCTATAAGAAGATTGCAAAGATGTTAAACATACCAAGAGACATCATAGGATGCATCATTCGCAAATTCAAGGCAAAGGGCACTGTTGAAACGCTACCTGGTCGTGGCAGAAAGAAGATGCTGACTTCGACTGCTGTGCGCTACCTGAAGCGCAAAGTGTTGAAAAGTCCCCGTGTGACTGCTGAGGAACTGAAAAAAGATTTGTCAGATGTGGGTACTGAAGTTTCAGCTCAGACAATAAGGCGCACACTGCGTAATGAAGGCCTCCATGCCAGAACTCCCGGGCGCACCCCCTTGCTGTCTCCAAAGAATAAGAAGAGTCGACTGCAGTATGCCAAAAGTCATGTGGACAAACCACAAAAGTTTTGGGAAAGTGTTCTGTGGACTGATGAAACAAAATTAGAACTGTTTGGGCCCATGGATCAACGCTATGTTTGGAGGAGGAAGAACAAGGCCTATGAAGAAAAGAACACCTTGCCTACTGTGAAGCATGGCAGGGGACAATCATGCTTTGGGGCTGTTTTGCTTCTACAGGTACAGGGAAGCTTCAGCGTGTGCAAGGTACCATGAATTCTCTTCAGTACCAGGAGATATTGGATGAAAATGTGATGCAGTCCGTCACAAACCTGAGGCTTGGGAGACGTTGGACCTTTCAACAGGACAATGATCCCAAGCATACCTCCAAGTCCACTACAGCATGGTTGCAGATTAAAGGCTGGAACATTTTGAAGTGGCCATCGCAGTCACCAGACTTAAACCCGATTGAGAACCTCTGGTGGGACTTAAAGAAAGCAGTTGCAGCGCGCAAGCCTAAGAATGTGACTGAACTGGAGGCTTTTGCCCATGAAGAATGGGCGAAGATACCCGTAGATCGCTGCAAGACACTTGTGTCAAGCTATGCTTCACATTTAAAAGCTGTTATAACTGGAAAAGGATGTTGTACTAAGTACTAAGATTAAATGTCACTTGGGGGTTGAATAAAACTGATAATGATGTGAGCACAGAAAATACATTTGTGGTTATTTCATTATAAATGTTATGTTATATTTGTCTGACTTACAAGTGCCTCTTTGATTTAATTGTAAACAAGATGACTGAAATTATTAAAATCAATGTCAAACTGGCCAAAACCCTCAATTTCAGTGGGGGTTGAATAATTTTGAACACAGCTCTATCTATCTATCTATCTATCTATCTATCTATCTATCTATCTATCTATCTATCAATATTACTTGAAGGGTTGTCCTATTAAGACTGCCAGAGATCAGAGTTCAAGTGCTTAGCTATCTCTGGCAGGCCTATAGAGCTGAATAGAGTGGCTCCATTCAAACAAGGGAGTACATGACCTCTTTCTCATGATTAGCAAGGGCCCCAGATGTCGGACCATATTGATCAGACACTTATCCCTATCCTGTGGATAGGGGATAAGTTGTATTAATGGGAAAGCTCCTTTAAGTCTTCAGTACCACTCCTAAAGTGATAAGATATAGGAACCTTTTACACATGCATATGACTGGGCCAATTATCGGGAACATACTGTATGTTTGGATAAATGCTGATTCCTGCTGATAACTGGCTTACGTAACGTCCCAGCGATCATCTGACAAGCTAGCAAACGCATGTTACTTGGATTATTTATGCAAGCATGAAAATGCTCGCTGGTCAGCATCTATTGTAGTAATCCCTGTTTAATTTTACTGTCTGGTGTAGAAAACTTATTCAATAAGCACTGCTTGACTTCTTTTATCATCAATTTGTTGCTTGTTATGGCCCGAAATTGAGCATGTAAAAGGAAACTAGGCTGAAGTTACTGCTTCCTTTATGCCACCACCATATTGCCACACAAGATAGCTCTCATTGTCTTTTTTGCTTTTTTATTGCCATATTCAGAGAAGGCAGCAATCCTGTTAATTAGTCTGGTTTGGTGGTCAAGGTTGAGTGAAATAATTGTCAACAAGGTTGAATACATGTTAATAGCATTCAATATTGTTGTCATGCTAGGGATCAGTGAAGCCCTAAATTCCACCCACACCCCTGTCCCTACCTACTTGCACAATCTGTTTGAAATGACTGCCAACAAATTTATGAGCGCCCCTTCCTAACTAAGTGCAGAGACCTAAGAGGGAATAAAGAAAAGGGTAAAAAATAATAAATGTAGTGACAAACCGGCAAAATGGGTACCGCAACAAACATTGACAAGTGGAGAGGGAACAAGCCAGACCAGAGCAAAACCAGGTGAGTCAACACAGACCAAATCAGCAGACAACAATCAGATAGAATACCATGCCAGGGTTAATACCAGGAGAGCCCACTAAACCAAAACCGATGCCAAAAACCAGATACAATACCCAGCCAAAGTCAACCAGGCAACAGTATAGCAACGCCGATGGCACGTGGGAGAGCAAGTACGTTACAAATGTAATGTGGTGTCCAACAGCAAATTTGAATTATAGGATGTATGCAAACATGCATTTTTTCTTTGAATCTATATCAGTAATGGTGTAAGGGAGGTTTTTTTTTGTTATACAAGTAGACACTGTCGGTCAAAACATTTCATTTTCTCTTTCGTCTCTACTCGGAATTCAGCCATTTTTACCCTATTTAACAATTTTGCCTCTTAAGAAGTTTAGTCCATAGATTGCAAAGATTATTGATATTTAAGCCAAATCATGAGTGTGATTATAAGTGGGTGTTAAGTGTCATTTTAAATAAAAGTTGGACACAAACAGTGTTTTTCAAGTACTTGTGATGTGGTTAAAGTTGTCAGAATGTAAGCATAGCTTGTTTTAAGCTATGAAGGTTTTGGAGAAGGAATAGAAGAGCAGTGTTTTAGCTTCTTGTCTCCAGAATCTAAAGCAGTAGTAGCTTCTGTGGATGTTATAGAAACCACAGGAAAGGCTGCAGCACGTTATAGCTGGATTGACATCCTGGCACTATGACCTCCTTTGCTAGAAATAGCAGAAGAATATGGTATGGAACTTAGTCAGCGAATAATATTTACAGAATAGATATACTGCAATATCATGCAATGTGACGCAATGGATGCAAGCTTCTGATTAATTTAGTATTGACATGTGGCACCTTGAGTTCCACTCTCTTTGATCATACTCTACAGCCTTCTCCCTATTTCTGCCAGAATCTCTGTCTACCTACCTATGTCCATCTATACTGGAAACTGAGTTAAGTACAAGTACCGCATGTTAGCAGACATAAGTGTGCGCAGCCTAATGCATTAGGGTGTGCACCCTAAAGCACAAACACACACGCCGCAAGTGTGTATGTATGTATATATATGTATATATAAATAAGAGAGTATTGCGGTATGCAGGGATACCTTTTTATTGTACTATCCTAATACTTAAAAGACAAGATTTTAAGAGTTTTCCTTTCTTCCTCGGTATTGCTTCAGACCTGAGAAAGAGAGAAACACTCTCGAAAACTTTTCTTTAGAGTTTAATGCAGTTTCAGCACTATAATAAAATAATTTACTTACAAAAGCTATTCAGTCATCTGCTGTGCTGTCCTCTGCTTGATTCTGTGGATTTTCTCCTTCCAGACGCACTGAGGAGACGGTGGATGACACACTGCTATGGAGGATCTGTGGAGGACACACTGTTATGTGGGATCCGTGGATGACACTGTTATGAGGGATCTGTGGATGACACTGTTATGGGGGATCTGTTGATGACACACTGTCATGGGGGATCTGTGGATGACACTGTTATGGGGGCGCTGTGGATGTCACTGTTATGGAGAATCTGTGGATGTCACTGTTATGGGGCGCTGTGGATGAACACTGTTATGACGGATCTGTGGATGACACTGTTATGGGGGATCTGTGGAGGACACACTGTTATGGGGGGCTGTGGATGACACTATTATTGGGATCTGTGGATGACACACTGTTATGGGGATCTCTGGATGACACACTGTTATGGGGGGTCTGTGGAGGACACTGTTATGGGGGTCTGTGGATGACACTGTTATGGGGGATCTGTGGATGACACTGTTATGGGGGGTCTGGGGATGACACTGTTATGGGGGACCTGTGGAGGACACATGACTGAGGAGGGCTATCATGGTACATTATACAGGGGCAATATAACTAAGGAGGGCTATCAGGGACATAATACAGGGGTTAGGGGTAATATATAATTTATATTACCCCTGACCCTGTATAATGTTTGATAGTAGCCTAGCCCAGTAGCCCTCCTGTTATATTACCCTCATGTACCCTACCCCTCCCTAGTTATATACCCCCGTAATTTACCCTGATACCCCTCAGATATATTATATAATTGAGGGGTATATCAGGGTAAGACAGGGGACAACAGGGTAGCACTGTGGGACAGGGAGGTACATACTTCTTTTTTGTGAGTTTAACGTTTGTTGGTGGTACATACTTATTTTTTATATTTGAATATACACTGTATGGTCCCGTCACTGGAGCAGCTGGGCAGTGAATTTGACTCATCCCATCCACAGACATATCACCACCGTTCACGTCGCGCCTCTGCTTCCTTCGCCGCCACCCTGACCTCACCAGCGCAGGGCACGCCGCATGACGTCAACAGTTAACTCAGCCTGCGCCGCGCCGCACAGCACGCACCGCTGTTTCTCTGCCTCCGCCAGGTCCAGGACTCTGCCCCCATATGTGAATACTAGCCGCCGCCTGCTGACAGCCCGCAGCAGTGCAGCCAGGTATCGTAAATTAATTTACAGTGCGGCGGGCGGCAGCGGCGACCAGCATAACAGACAGGGCTACAGGGGAATCAGCAGGGGTGGGGCCGGGGGCACTGCAGTGAGCACGGAGGTGTCAAACCTATTTGGGTGTGCCCAGGCACACCCGGCACACCCCGTGCGCACGCCTATGTTAGCAGGTAACATATGTCACATAACGTGACCTGTTTAACCCTCAAGTCACATTAAAATGCAAAAAAAACTCCCAAAAATGTCACTTTTTAAATTGTATATTCTAAATTTACATCTGAAGTAAACATAATTGGTGCTCAACTCACAAGATTTAAGTGCAGGGGTTAACCCTTAGTATACAAATTATAGCCTTAAATGGGTTCTCCGGGAATTAAGAAAATGAAAACACATAAATATTACTATATCATAAATATGTTCCCAAATACCTTTCATTAGTTATAATGGTTTATTTTGTCTAGGGAGGAATCATTAGGAGAAATAAAATGGCTGCCTTCCTATTAGTACACACATAACCTGTCCTAATCACACAGCAGGACAAGTTACTTCAGAACACTACACTAAAGAGAAACCTTATCCTCCTCTCTGCTCTGCTTATCAGGGATTATGATCCTGAATACAGTTTAATATGATCTTCAGCTGAATCTGTGGCAGTGGTGTACATAGGGAAATAAGGGCCCCATAGCAAGGATCGATCCAGCCCCCCCCGCCACAGGACAGAACAGTTTCTGCCTAAACCCTCTTCAATGACCCTTGGGCCATTTTTGCCACTGCCTCACTTCCTAAAATGTGTTCCTTTAGGCCTCATGCACACGACCGTATGTGTTTTGCGGTCCACAAAAAAAAAAAGGATGAGTTCCGTTTATTTTTGCTGATCCGTTGTAATAATGGCTATGCTTGTCCGCAAACTAGAAAAAAACAGGACATGCCTTTTTTTTTCGCGGGGGCTACAGAATGGACATACTGATGTGGACAGAAGTGATCGATCTACAGCTGTAAATTATTCAACTTCTGCTAGTTAATTGCTCACTGGTTTTTAGGCGGCACAGAGCGTTTTTCTGTCACTTTTTTCTGGGGTGATCGGCGACCATTTTGTGTCTTGTGGTGCACCAGCAAAAGCTGCCACCAAGTTCATCAATCCATCAATACTAGTTGTTTTTTTTTTTTTGCTATATCCTAGATCAGGGGCTTGGCTGTGCTTATTGTCACCCCTAGAAACTCAGGATAGAAATTTCTATATTTTATTGAGGGGTTAAATTCAATTGCCAAAATAGCAATCCCCTAAATCTAGTGTTCCAGCTGTGGATAGCCAAGTGTAATACTGTCTGCTGTCTGGCAAAGGATATATTTTTTTCTGTGGTGAAATTCAATTGCCAAAATAGCAATCCCCTAAATCTGGTGTTCCAGCTGTGGCTGGCTAAGTTTAATACTGTCTGGCAAAGGATTGATATTTTTCTGGGGTGAAATTCAATTGCCAAAATAGCAATACCGTAAATCAGTGGTTTCAGCTGTGGCTGGCCAAGTTTAATAGTGTCCGGCAAAGGATATATTGTTTTCTGGGGTGAAATTCAATTGCCAAAATAGCAATACCATAAATCAGTGGTTTCAGCTGTGTCTGGCCAAGTTTAATAGTGTTCGGCAAAGGATATATTTTTTTCTGGGGTGAAATTCAATTGCCAAAATAGCAGTACCATAAATCAGTGGTTTCAGCTGTGGCTGGCCAAGTTTAATAGTGTCTAGCAAAGGATATATTTTTTCGGGGGTGAAATTCAGTTGCTAAAATAGAAATACCGTAGATCTGGTGTCCCAGAAGTGGCTGGCCAAGTTTAATAGTGTCAGGCAAAGGATAGATTTTGTTCTGGGGTGAAATTCTATTGCCAAAATAGCAATCCCCTAAATCTGGTGTCCCAGCAGTGGCTGGCCAAGTTTAATAGAGTCCGGCAAAGGATAGATAGACTCAAGCCCGGCCTGGTGGTGTGCGATAATGGAAGGGGAGGAAGATCCCCGAAATGCGTTTGGCGAAAATCTGCACCCCATTAGGACTTCTTCTTCTACATTTGAAGAATAATATACTGGAGGAGTGAAAGAGTTGATTCTGGGATCCGGCAACAATCCGAGATACAATCCGGTCACGTGACGCGGACACCACGAGGAACGCCGATATTGTTCAGAGCCGGGACGCCGGCTTCAGCATACTGGACAAGTCAAACCAGCGGCATTCCGATATAGTGGGGAACTACTGGAGGTAAGCCCACAAGAGTGGGTTACATATTATCTGTGAAACCACCATATGGTGTAAAGTAACTTTCAAGGTGAGACACCAAACCGTGTTTTAAAGGAACGGTGAGACACTAAACCGTGTCTTAAAGAAACAGTGTCCTATTTAATTAGAGAAGTCCGGACTGAACATAATACCATTAATGGAAGATATACACACTTTTGAAGGAGTCCGTTGAAGAATATAGACTGTTTGTAATACTTTCTACAGTTTTTGTACATGCTATTTTAAAGTGAAGGTTTTTGAGGATATCACGTTTATTCAGTATATTCGGAATTTCTGGTGGTCAGTGTGCATTTAGACATCCAGAACTTCTTTTATTATTTTTATTTTCATTTTTATATATTTGTATATGTACCTTAATAAATTTTGTGTCCATAGGACGTTCATATACGAGTGCCAGTCCTTGCATTACTATTTTATCCTTACCCTGGTTGAGCGGTGAACCAATCTAGGATTAGAGCACCTGTCTTTGAATACACTGGAGTGAGCTATTTCTATTTTCTGCGTTTCAGTCTTTTAGAATTGGCTCAGAGGGAGTTTTTTTTCAAAAGCAGAGGCCATGTACAAATGTGGCCAGCCAGGGCCCACTACTGGAGGACGGGGAGATGGAGGAGGATGAGGATGAAGCATGTTCCCAGCGGGGTGGCACCCAACGCAGCTCGGGCCCATCACTGGTGCGTGGCTGGGGGGAAACGGAGGACGATGACGATACGCCTCCCACAGAGGACAGCTTGTCCTTACCTCTGGGCAGCCTGGCACACATGAGCGACTACATGCTGCAGTGCCTGCGCAACGACAGCAGAGTTGCCCACATTTTAACGTGTGCGGACTACTGGGTTGCCACCCTGCTGGATCCACGGTACAAAGACAATGTGCCCACCTTACTTCCTGCACGAGAGCGTGATAGGAAGATGCGCGAGTAAAAGCGCACGTTGGTAGACGCGCTACTGAGAACATTCCCAAATGTCACAGGGGAACAAGTGGAAGCCCAAGGCGAAGGCAGAGGAGGAGCGAGAGGTCGCCAACGCAACTGTGTCACGGCCAGCTCCTCTGAGGGCAGGGTTAGCACAGCAGAGATGTGGAAAAGTTTTGTCACCACGCCACAGCTAACTGCACCACCACCTGATACGGAATGTGTTAGCAGGAGGCAGCATTTCACTAACATGGTGGAACAGTACATGTACACACCCCTCCACGTACTGACTGATGGTTCGGCCCCATTTAACTTCTGGGTCTTCAAATTGTCCACGTGGCCAGAGCTAGCCTTTTATGCCTTGGAGGTGCTGGACTGCCCGGTGGCCAGCATTTTGTCTGAACGTGTATTCAGCACGGCAGGTGGCGTCATTACTGCCAAACGCAGCCGCCTGTCCACAGCCAACGTGGACAAGCTGACATTTATAAAAATGAACCAGGCATGGATCCCAAAGGACCTGTCCTTCCCTTGTGCAGAAGAGACATTTATAACTACCTCACCTTAACCATATATTCTTGTACTCCAGGGCACTTCTTTATTGAATCCTCTTTTTTTAATTTTACCATTATTTTGTGGGACAACCCAAAGTTGAATGAACCTCTCCTCCTTCTGGGTGCCAGGGGCCTAAATAACTAAAAGTGGCCTTCTCCATTGGTGGGTGACATGATGCCTCTTTTGCTGCTATGGGACCTCTTTCCTCTGTCTGTATGTCAGGGGCCTAACCTTCACGTACTTGCTTGCTGTCTTGGTGGCAGACATTTAACTCTTTTTACTGTCTAATGACGGCCCCATTGTCTGGGTGTCAGGGGCCTATATGTCGTTTAATCATTTGTTGTCTTGGTAGGAGATATTAAATTCTTTTTACTGTCATGACCGCCCCATTGTCTGGGTGTCAGGGGCCTAAATTTCACATACTTGCTTGATGTCTTGGTGGCAGACATTTAACACTTTTTACTGTCTAATGACCGCCCCATTGTCTGGGTGTCAGGGGCCTATATGTCGTTTAATCATTTGTTGTCTTGGTGTGAGATATTAAACTCTTTTTACTGTCTAATGACCGCCCATTTGTCTGGGTGTCAGGGGCGTATATTTCGTTTAATTGCTTGCTGTCTGGGTGAGAGACATTAAACTCTTTTTACTGTCAAATGACCTCTCCTCTGTCTGGGTGTCAGGGGCATACATAAATGATAATGGCCTGTTCCATTGCAGGTTGACCTGAGGCCTGTGTTGCTGTTACGGGACCGCTCTCCTCTTTGCGGGTGTCATGGCCCTGAGTCTGTGAATGAGGCCTGTGGCACTGGCTGTGATGAGAACTTCAACTCCCATAGCATTCCCACCTGATGCCACCCCAACCTCCTATTCCACCTCCTCCTCCTCTAAGTTGCCAATTGATATTGGTTAATTTTTATTTATTTTATTTTAAGTAATTTCCCTATCCACATTTTGCTGCCTTTTGCAGCCCTCTAGCCCTTTCCTGGGCTATTTTACAGCCTTTTTAGTGCCCAAAAGTTCGGATCCCCATTGACTTCCCAAACATTTTCGGGAAGTTCGGCTGAACTTCTCGAACCCGAACATCCAGGTGTTCACTGAACTCTAATCAGCTGACATTAGCAAATAGCTAATGTCAGCTGATGAAAAATGCATTTTGGGGGTGACAGAAGCCCTTTAAAGGAGTATTCCTATCTCAGACAATGGGGGCATATTGCTAGGATATGCCCCCATTGTCTGATAGGTGCCAGTTATACCTCTGGGACCTGCAGCTACATCGAGAGCAGATCCCTAAAGGTTGTGGAGGGTGCTCTGCGCATGCGCAGCAGCCCTCTATTCATTTCTATGGGGCCACCGAAAATAGCCTAGTACTGGCTCAGTTATTTCTGTCGGCCCAATAGAAATGAATGGGAGTGGAAACCCGCACCTGTAGGACAATCGCAGCATATCATAGCAATATGCCCCCATTGTCTGAGATGGGAATACCCCTTTAAGTACAGAGAGGAGTGTGGGGGTATTGATAATGAGCAGCAGAACTTGTATGCAGTCTACATTATTACAGCCCCACATTACCACAGGCTGTCCTGTCCGTCCTCTCTGTACTTCATGTGTCCCCATGGACTCCATTCCCACAGACATTAGGCTAAAGTTCTTATTGGCTGTATTCAGGATCTTAATGTCTGATAAGTAGGAGAGGGTGATGAGGCAGCTCTTTAGCTCAGTGTTCTGAAGTAACTTGTCCTTCTGTAAGATTAGGACAGGTTTTGTGTGTACTAATAGGATGATGGCCACTTTATTTCCCCTGATGATTGCTCCCCAGACAAATGAGTCGTTATAACTGATGAATTTAGAAATATTGTAAGGGATCACTCTCTCAGACAGGGGTGTGATGACAGACCACAGTGAAAATTTTTAAGTTCAAAGAATGCTTTATTAAGGGTTTTTTCAGCATATACCATCCCCAGTTGTACTGGCACTGGGGAAGATGAGACTCCAGCACCAGCATAACAAAACAAAACAACCAAAATAAATACCTACCCGTCTAGGCACTGGCTAATACACAGCATTTCTTGCTCACCTCTAAAGTTCACAATAGGAGAGAGATCTAGCTTCACACAGCCTCACCGTCTGTTAGAACCCAAGCTCTAACCTTGTAGGTTAGCTTCTCCAGGCATAGCTTTCTCTCAGACTGACAACTAGGGATGGGATTAATTTTACAGTAATGATGCCAGCTGCACTACACCTGACGATCCCTCAGGTAAGGGGAAAGCATGCCCTGGAAGGGGGTAGACTGGGAGGTCCAACTACCAAACCTACCTTCCCAGTCCAAATAAAATTTTGCCTGTGAACTTGAACAAAAATAGCTCCAGCAACTACATTTGCTGAAGCCATAGCCATTGTCCTGTCTTCATACACATTCACACAGTGTGCAGTCTGATATTCAGCATAAACCATTCCTGTCTTCCAAATACGGGGACTGTTCTGTGTAGTCTAACTTGTTTATTGGTAAAACAGGAGTATTTGATTGGTTGATTGATTGGAAAAACAGGATTGTTTGGTAAAACTACAAGAATACAAATAGCAAGTATAAGTATAGATAGCATGTACTATAACATTTGCATAACACTGAAGCACATGGTCAAATGGCTGCCTATACATAAGATTACATGTCTAACATCTAACAGTTATAACTCCCTGAATAACAATGATAACTAGCTGAACAGCTCTGCATAACATAATGTCCCTGAAACAAAGGTAGATCTCTCACCAGGATGGAGATATGCAGAAGGACAGCTCTGCTGATGTGTCCTGGAGACTGAAGACTAGAGACTTCTCTTTCCCAGGATGCCTTGCACTCCCACAATGCTTTGCACCAACCACAATGCAGCAGTCTTTGCAACAAGAAAAACAAGCTGTAATACAACTTAACACTAATCACTACAGAAATACCAAAACTGGCAGACGTGATCTGGAATCATTTTCCCTAACCCTGCTGGGCAGAACAGCCATTTGGATTTTACTTACCTGACCCATTTGAGGAACCTGGGTGGGACATACAACCCTTCCACACTTTACCGTACACTTTACCAGAATATATTTATAATAAAGTAATGTTTAAGTATTTTCATTTTCTTAATTCCCCCAGAACCTGTTTAAGGACCTATAACTTTTTCACCCTCTGTATTCTAAAAGTAATTACTGTTTATATTTTTTCCTCAATTTAACTATATCAGACCTTAAATGTTGCAGGATGAGTTGTAACTTTTTTACATATAGTGTATGAAATCAATTTATCATTATTATTATTTTAGGGGAGAAAATCTCTGGGTTAGTCTTCTCCTGCATAACGGAAACCAGACGGATCCTTTATGCGGCCCATAGACTTCTATTATGATAGAATGCAAAAAGAAAAGCCTCTTAAAGGCATTCCGTTATGCTTTCCGTCATAGAATTCCCTGATGAGCCATGGTAACGGAATTCATAACGGAATTGCCAGAAAACCTGAATGCCGAACTCGAACTTCAAAACATGAAGTTCGCTCATCATGACTACTAGAATTTTCCAAAACAGCCCCCACTTTGGACCGGTAGTGAGGGTCTAACATGGTGGAGAGCAAGTAGTCATCCATCTGGCCGATGGTGAAAATTTTGCTGTCACTATGTAAGCAAGTGAGCATGCATCGGCCATTTGTGCAAGTGACTCGGAGCGACTTACTGGCTCCATCTCCACTGCATACTGCCAGGGTGTGTCTGGGTCCTCTGCCTCATCTTCCTCATCGCCCTGTAGATCCTCTGGCTGGTCCTACTCCTCCTGCTCCTCCTTTCCTGTCAACTCCTCCTCTAGTTCAGCCCCAACAGGACTCATGTGGCCATGAGATGTAGTCCTTGCTTCTCCTGTCCCCTGGCCAGCCAGATTTAGCAGCATCTGTTCCAGGACATGAATCAGTGAAATGACATTGTTCATCCCGTAGTCCTGGCGACTGACAAATAAAGTGGCCTCCTCAAAGGGCCCGAGCAAACGGCAGGTGTCACGCATGAGCTACCACCGGTTGACATTGAAGTTACACAGGGGAGTACCTCTTTCCGCCTGTATCGTCAAGAAATCGTTTATGGCCTTTCTGTGTTCATAAAGTCCAGGGGTGGCCAACCTTACAGATACAGTGAGCCCAAAAAAAAAAAGGATGATTACCAGGAACCACAAGCTATACATTTACACAGTCAGTCCATTGCCCAGATCAGGACCCCTCCCCCATGCTCAGATCAGAACCTCCCGTGCTTAGATCAGACCGCCATGCTCAGTTCTATAATTTTAAAAAAATCTCTTCCCTCTCCTGATCAGGCACTGGTCTCCTGTTCGGGCAGCTGCTACTTTGCAGGTCTGACACGCTCTCCACTCTGACCTGATGAGCACAGCATCAGGTCATAGTGCATATCTTCACGTACTACGTTCTCACACTGTGTGCATCAGGACGTAGTGGAGAGTGAGCTAGAGCTGCAAAGTAGCAACGGTGCCTGATCAGGAAAAAATATCTGAGCATGGGGTGGAGAGTAAGCCAGCCTGACTGCTTCCCAGCTCCACAGCAAGAGCCGCACTTGAAGAAGCAAAGAGCCACATGTGGCTCAAGAGCCACAGGTTGGCCACCCCTGATATAGTCGGTCCAACATATTGAGGGTGGATTTCCAATGGGTGGAAACACGTTGGGAGATGCCGTTCTGCCACTGTGCTTTGTGGTGTACGAGTAGCTGAAGTGCATGCAACATTTCCTGACTATTTTCAGGATGTCTTGCAGATGGGCAGAAGACTTCAGGACCCGCTTTATAACCAGATTAAACACATGCGCCATGCAGGAAGCATGGCTCAGCCTTCCTTGACACAGCACCGACACCATGTTCTTCCCGTTGTCGGTTATCATGGTTCCGATTTGGAGTTTTCTAGGAGAAAGACAGGATTCAATTTCTTGATACAGGACGCTGAGCAGTTACTCCCCTGTGTGACTCTGATCACCCAGGCAAACTAGGTGCAGAAAAGCATGACACGCCCGTGCCCTGCACATGTGGTATGATGGTGGGCACTGTGATTTGTCCCTGCAGTGGAGGCTGAGGACACATTCTCGCAGGACCAACGGCGTGAGAACGTGAAGGCAGAAGCGGCATCACCTGGCAAAGTTGCTGGTGTGGCTGGGCAGGAGCCATATTTACCCAGTGGGCCATAAAGGATATATATTGTCCTTGATCGTAGTTACAGCTCCACACGTCGACGCTGCCATGTACTTTGGCATACACAGACAGGCTCAAGGACTGGCCCACCTTCTGTTCTACATATGTGTGCAGGACTGGTACTGCCCTTTTGGCAAAAAAATGATGACTTGGGACTCTCCACCTCGGCTCGGCACAAGCCATCAGTTCTCTGAAAGGTGCACCACTTGAAAGGGAGGGACTGCAGAGTCCACCACTTGAAAAGGAAGGGACTGCAGCACCAGTAACTTGGCCAGGAGCATGTTCAGCTTCTGTGCCGTTGGATGAGTGCACAAATACTGTTGTCTCTTGGCAATTGATTTGGTGATCGATTGTTGACAGAATGACTGACGAGGAGAAGGAGGAGGAGGATCAGGAGCATCAGGACCAGCAGATGATGGGAAGGACAGACAGCTCCCTTCGGCTAAGGTGGTGGAGCCTTGACTGCATGAAATTGGATGTGTTCCACTGGGTGATGCAGCAGTTGCTGCGGCAGGCTGGACCACCACATCGAGGCCACGGTTCTCCCAGTCCACTTTATGGTGATGCTGCATGGGTTGACGCAGGGCCGTGGTGCCAACTTCCTCTTTCGCTCCATTGTTTGGAAGATGGACAGCTGAATGCTGCCATGGGACATCGTGGTGCTGCTTGTCTAAGGTGACAGATGTGATAGCGTTGCTGACACATCCTCTGTTTGCGGGGTGGCCGCCGGTGCCACTGTCACTCCAGAGGTAGAGGAAGAGGCCGAGACTGCAACAGAAGAGGGAGCAGGTGGACCCTGAGACCTTTCTTGGTTTTGGAGGTGTTTATTCGACTGCAACTCATGCTTTGCACTTAGATGCCTGGTCATGCAGGTTGTGCTCAGGTTTACAACGCTTATGCCTCACTCCAGGTTCTGATTGCACAGCGTGAAAACTACTCGAGTCTTGTCGTCTGCACATTGTCTGAAGAACTGCCACACCAATGGAACTCCTTGGAGCTGGCTTTGTTGTGTTCGGTCCCTGGGTGCGGTGGGCAGTAGCAGGCGTACTGTCTATGGAACGGCTGCGCTGCTTTTGCACTCTGCGCCCTCTTTTGCTGTGCTGGTGGCTCTGTGCGACCACCGCCTCTCCCTCCAAACTGCATAGGTCACTCGCATGATCTTGATTTTATGTGAGATCTAGGACCTCATCGTCCTCCACATTATATTCCACCCAGCCTTCACCCCTCCCCTCCTTGTCGGTTTGCACACTGCAGAAAGCTGCAGCAGTTGGCACCTTTGTTTCGTCATCATCTGGGATGAGCTGCGGTGGTCTTCCCATGTCCTTATCCTCAAACATAAGCGGTTGGGCATTGGTGCACTCAATCTCTTCCACTTCTGGGGCAGGGCTAGGTGGATGGTCTTGGGAAACCCTGCCTGCAGACTCATCAAAAAGTATAAGAGACTGCTGCATGACTTGGGGCTCAGACTGCTTGGCTGATTTACAAGGGGGTGAGGTTCTAGATAGATTCCCATGGCCTGCAGGTGCCAACTCTGAGCTTTCAGCAGTGGACCGGGTGGGAGACAATGCGAAGATACTGAATGCATCCAATCTACTAGCGACTTTACTAGTACTGGCCTTACCATTTGTAGAGCGTGTGGGGAGTCGCTCTGGTAGACAGCGGTGCGGGTGCAGTACCGAGGCAAAACACAGAGTCCAGGATGTACAATAAACAGTGTTTTATTCACACTGACACAAAAATAAACGACAAACAGTCTCTTGGTGGTAAATCATGCACACCAGAAATAAGGAGGCAAAACAAAACAGGCCAACACAGGTTCAGTCACCTGGGAGGTTTAGGTGCAGGTTCGCACCAGGCTGTCGGCCCAGCCGCAGGAGAATCCACCTTCAGGGTGCCAGGAACAACAACACCTCCTTGCTGAGCTCTTTCCTCGAAGTCAGAGAACTCCACAGTCCTGTTTGCAGCTCCAGGACAATCACCACACAGCTGCTAAGGAGGCTGCCTTTTTAAAGGCCCGGATAAAGTCCGGCCTGGACCGTGGGGAGTAGGCACCCACCCAGCTCTTTGCCTACTCCCAGTAAGAGCCGGCCCGGATTAGCTTTGCAGCCAAACTAGGTAACAAAGTCAAACAGCACTAGCTGCTGCAGCCACATAAAACCCGGCTCTCACCTCACCGAGGCCAGGAACCTCGGTGACACGTACCTGCCATCGACTATGATACCTTGCACCCTCTTACACACCCCCTTTGTTCAACCCTGAGGGGTGAACACACGTGAGGCAGTGGACGCGGGACAGGGCATCTGCGTTACCCTGCAAGCGGCCTGCCCTGTGTTCCACGGAGAATTTGAAATTTTGCAGGGATAGGAACCACCTGGTGACCCGAGCATTCCTCTCCTTGGCCTGACTCATCCACTTGAGAGGGGAATGGTCGGTCACCAGACGGAACCTCCTCCCTAACAGGTAGTAGCGGAGAGATTCGAGTGCCCACTTGATAGCCAGGCACTCCCTCTCCACTATACTATACCTGGACTCGGCGGGACTGAGCTTACGGCTCAGGAAGACAACGGGATGTTCTTCCCCGTTGACCTCCTGAGACAGTACAGCACCGAGGCCTACCTCCGAGGCGTCGGTCTGTACGACGAACTCCTTGTTGAAGTCGGGTGTCACCAAAACCGGGGACCCACACAGGGCCGACTTCAACGCGGAGAAAGCCTCCTCCGCCTTCTCACTCCAGCTAACCCTCCCAGACTTTCGTCCCTTCAACAGGTCTGTCAATGGCGCTGCTATTGTGGCAAAGTGGGGCACAAACCTCATGTAGTATCCTACAATCCCCAGGAACGACTTTACCTGCCTGGTGGTGACCGGTCGGGGCCAGTTACGAATGGCCTCTACCTTAGTTACCTGAGGTTTGATGACTCCCGCCCGATTACATATCCCAGATATTTGGTCTCTTCCAACCCAATCGCACACTTTTTGGATTGGCGGTTAGTCCAGCTTTCCTCAGGGCATCCACTACCGCCTGCACCTTGGGTAAATGGCTTTCCCAGTCGGTGCTGTGGATGACTACATCATCTAAGTAGGCCGAGGCGCACCGACGATGTGGTCGCAGCACTATGTCCATTAACCTTTGGAAAGTGGCGGGGGCGCCATGCAGGCCAAAGGGTAACACCTTGTAGTGATACAGGCCCTGCGTGGGTAACAAACGCAGTTTTTTCCTTAGCCGACTCCGTTAAGGGTACCTGCCAGTACCCTTTAGTGAGGTCCAGCACAGAAAAATAACGGGCTTGTCCTAAATTTTCAACAAGCTCGTCTACTCGGGGCATGGGATACGCGCCAAACTTGGATACTTCATTTAACTTGCGAAAGTCGTTGCAGAACCGCAACGTCCCATCCGGCTTGGGTATTAGGACTATGGGGCTGGCCCACTCACTTTTCGACTCCTCAATGACATCGAGCTTCAACATTAACTGCACTTCCTCCGCGATGGCCCGCCGCCGAGCCTCGGGTACCCGGTATGGTTTTAACCGGACCTTGGCCTGAGGCTCAGTGACGATGTCATGTCGGATGAGAGACGTGCGGCCAGGGAGGTCCGAGAACACATCCGTGTTCCGACTGATGAACTCCCTGACTTCCTGAACTTGTTTGGAAGACAGGCTGTCTGCAATTTTACCGTGGTTACGGCTTCACAGGCCTCGAACTGTGGGGCTGGACCCTTTTCACCTAGAAGCCCTGGCCGGGGGCTGTGGTCGTCGGCCGCGTCCCTATCTTTCCACGGCTTAAGTAAATTCACGTGGTACACCTGCTCCGGCTTGCGCCGCCCTGGCTGGTGTACTTTGTAATTTACTTCCCTACCTTCTCGATCACCTCATAGGGGCCCTGCCACCTAGCTAGGAATTTGCTGTCAAGGGTGGGTACCAGAACCAAAACCCGATCTCCCGGATTGAAGTCCCGTACCCGAGCCTGACGATTGTACACCCTACTCTGGGCCTGTTGCGCTGCCTCCATATGCTCCCGGACCAAAGGCAACACCCTTTCCATCCGTTCCTGCATCTGGGCGACATACTCAATGACACTTTTGTGGGGGACAGGCTGTTGTTCCCATGCCTCCTTGGCGATATCCAACAGGCCCCGAGGGTGTCTGCCATAAAGCAGTTCGAAGGGCGAGAACCCAGTAGAGGCCTGGGGCACCTCTCGCACTGCGAACATGAGATAGGGCAGAAGCAGATCCCAGTCCTTCCCATCTCTAGACACCACCCTCTTTAACATATTTTTTAAAGTTTGGTTAAACCTCTCCACAAGACCGTCTGTTTGCGGATGGTAAACGGACGTCCGTAACTGCTTTATACGCAACAATTTACACAGTTCCCTCATTACTTTGGACATAAAGGGGTCCCTTGGTCTGTCAGAACCTCTTTTGGCAGGCCCACACGGGAAAACATCTCCAATAACTCTTTGGCAATGAGCTTAGCTGAGGTATGTCGCAGAGGCACCGCCTCCGGATACCGAGTGGCATAGTCGAGAACTACCAGAATGTGTTGGTGGCCCCTGGCAGACTTTGGTACAGGCCCAATTAAATCCATAGCGATTCGCTCAAACGGTACTTCAATAATTGGCAGAGGTACCAGAGGACTACGGAAATGTGGCTGGGGGCTAGTTATCTGACAGGTTGGACAGGACTTACAATAATTCTCTACCTCCTTGAACACACTGGGCCAATAAAACCGCTGCAGAATGCGGTCCTGGGTTTTCTGCCACCCCAGGTGTCCCCCAAGAACATGTTGGTGGGCAAGCTCCATGACAAGCTTGCGATACGCTGTGGGCACCACCAACTGTTCAACAGGTTCACCTCGGATTTGGTTCACCCGATACAACATATCCTGCAGAACAATAAATCGTGGGAACATTAATTCAGCCCCTGGTTTCTGGGGTTTACCATCAATTTCCAGCACATTCTCCCAGGCCCTGGTTAGGGTTTGGTCCTGGTGTTGTGCGGTCCCAAAATTTTCCCCGGAGACATTGAGGTCTGCCAACTCAGGTCCCGGTGGCAAGTCCTCCGTGTCTCCCACCATTACACTCAGTGGGGTTGTCTCCCCACTACCGCTGCAGCAGTGGTCACCCCTACCGCTGGCCCTTCAGACTCGGGCTCCCAGGGTTCTGGCCTTCCAGTGGTATCAGGCCACTCTGCTAGGGTTACCCCTGTCTCAGGGCTATTAGACACTTTCACCTCAGGCCACAGTGACGGAAAACCAGGGAAGTCTCTCCCAATTATCAGTTCATAGGGTAGCTTTGTGGAGATCGCCACTTCACAAGTCCAGGTGCCGGCCGCCGTGGACAGAGACATTACAGCAGTGGGATAGTCCTTTAAGTCTCCGTGAATGCACACCACACCCACTTTCCGGCCCGTATACTGGGTGGGCTGTACCAGGGCAGCACTTATCAGGGTTACCAGGCTCCCTGAGTCCAACAGCGCCACTGCCAGGTTATCCCCGACCTGCACCCGGCACAGATGACGATTGTCTATTGTCTCGGGGTGCCGGTCGCACACAGTCTCCGGGCGTACAAGGAGTGGCGACCCCGTAGTTCACCTCCATCGGCTCATCCCGATGCGGACAGTCGGCCCTGATGTGGCCTGGCTCCTGACACCTCCAGCATACCACGGGAGGCGGACTCGCAGGGGGTATATTCCGTGCAGGCCGCTCTGTCGCCGGACGTCGGAACTGGGGCAGAGGCCTCCGGGGTTTGACTGACCCCTTCCCAGCAAGACTCCCTGCAGGTTTCTGGTGGCCTCGTAACGCTCCACCAGGTCGACCATCTCCAGGGCATTGGTGGGCGATACCTGGCCGATCCAGTGCTGGAGGGGATAAGGCAGGGCCCTCCAAAAGATGTCCGCCAACAGTCGATCCAGCATGGCAGTGGGACTTAGTAGATCGGGCTGCAGCCACTTTTGCAGCCTGTGCAGCAGGTCGTAGTACTGCGGCCTAGCGGGATCAGTCGTTTTAAAGTCCCACTGGTGGACTCTTTGAGCGCGGACCAGCACGTTCACCCCCAGTCTGGCTAGGATCTCTCCTTTCACGGTGTCATAATCTGCCGCTTGGTCGTCCGACAAGTCGAAAAACACCTGCTGGGGTCCGGAAGCCAGGAACGGAGCGACCACCTCAGCCCACTGGTCACGGGGTAACTTTTCCCTCACGGCGACCTTCTCAAAGACCGCCAGGTATGTCTCAACGTCGTCTGCGGGGGTCATTTTTGGGATCGCCGCACGGACCGCTTCCGGGCATCATGGACGTGGTGGGACGCTCCTGCCGCCTGTAACGCCATCACATGTTGTAGCAGTAGCTGGTTGGTCTCCCGCTGCTGCACGTTAGCCTCTATGAGAGCCTTCACAGCAGCCTCCATGTTGCCAGAAATTCCTGCTTGCAACTTTGCTGGCTTAATATATTCCATGCACTTTAGCAAAAAACTTCGGCGTTCCCGCCAGCCTCACTGCGCATGCCCGCATCCGACACCAAATGTGGGGAGTCGCTCTGGTAGACAGCGGTGCGGGTGCAGTACCGAGGCAAAACACAGAGTCCAGGATGTACAATAAACAGTGTTTTATTCACACTGACACAAAAATAAACGACAAAAAGTCTCTTGGTGGTAAATCATGCACACCAGAAATAAGGAGGCAAAACAAAACAGGCCAACACAGGTTCAGTCACCTGGGAGGTTTAGGTGCAGGTTCGCACCAGGCTGTCGGCCCAGCCGCAGGAGAATCCACCTTCAGGGTGCCAGGAACAACAACACCTCCTTGCTGAGCTCTTTCCTCGAAGTCAGAGAACTCCACAGTCCTGTTTGCAGCTCCAGGACAATCACCACATAGCTGCTAAGGAGGCTGCCTTTTTAAAGGCCCGGATAAAGTCCGGCCTGGACCGTGGGGAGTAGGCACCCACCCAGCTCTTTGCCTACTCCCAGTAAGAGCCGGCCCGGATTAGCTTTGCAGCCAAACTAGGTAACAAAGTCAAACAGCACTAGCTGCTGCAGACACATAAAACCCGGCTCTCACCTCACCGAGGCCAGGAACCTCGGTGACACGTACCTGCCATCGACTATGATACCTTGCACCCTCTTACAAGCGGCATTTGGGCCTACTAAATAAAGCTGAAGGGGTTGTCGTCTACGCGCACCTGAGGAAGGTGTTTCATTTGGGCGTGTAGCTAGCACAGATCGACCATGTCCTCTCCCTGCAACAGGAGCTCCACCAACACCAGCAGCACCACGACCAGGGCCACGTTCCTTATTGGACGCTCTCCTCATATTTTGCGGTCACCCACCGAAGTAACAGATGTTTTTACTGAATTTAGTTCCCTGTCAGCAATGCAGAGCGGGGGTTTTTCACCGGCAAAACTGGGTTAATGTCACCCAAGAATGTAACAGACGATTTTTAGAAATTTACATCCTTGTCACCTATGCAGAGCAGGGGTTTGTATATGGCAAACTGGGTTAATGTCACCCAAGAATGTAACAGACGATTTTTAGAAATTTACCTCCCTGTCACCTATGCAGAGCAGGGGTTTGTATACGACAAACTGGGTTAATGTCACCCAAGAATGTAACAGACGATTTTTAGAAATTTACCTCCCTGTCACCTATGCAGAACAGGGGTTTGTATATGGCAAAAATGGTAAAATGTCACCCACCAATGGAAGAGACGATGTTTACAAATTTACGTCCCTTTCACCTATGCAGAGCAGGGGTTTGTATACGGGAAAAATGGTAAAATGTCACCAAAGAATGTAACAGACGATTTTTACAAATTTACGTCCCTGTCACCAATGCAGAGCAGGGGCTTGTATACTGCAAAAATGGTTCAGTGTCACCTACCAATTTAATAGACCAACTGTAGAAATTTATTTTCCTGTCACCTATGCAGAGCAGGGTTTTTTTGACGGCAAAAATGGGTTAATGTCACCCAACAATGGGATAGACGAATTTTTAAAACTTATTTCCCTGTCTGCTGTGCAGTACAGGCCGCAAAGGTACTTTATCGCCCTAAAAAGTTTTTTTTTTTTTTGCACACAATGAAGCAGATGGATTTAAGTGCACTTCTTTCACTAGCAGAAATTCAGCATGGGCCACAAAGGTACTTTATTGGCAAAAAAAGGTGTTTTTTTCACACACAATGAAACTGATGGATTTAAGTGTATTTCTTTCCATATCAGAAATGCAGCGCACTCCGCAAATGTACTATCTAGCACAAAAAGTGTGTTTTTTTTTTACAAAAAACAATATAACAGCAGTATTTAACGGTTTAATTGGACTGTCTGAAATACAGCGCAGGCAGCAAATGTACTATCTAGCACAAAAAGTGTGTTTTTTACAAAAAACAATATAACAGCAGTATTTAACGGTTTAAATGGACTGTCTGAAATACAGCGCAGGCAGCAAATGAACTATCTAGCACAAAAATGTTTTTGGCAAACCACTTTGTAAATGCAGTATATTACAGTTTTATTGGAATATTAGAAATGCAGCGTAGTCCGCTAATGTGCTATTTAGCACTAAAACTGTGTTTTTTGCAAAAACGATGTAAATGCAGTATGTTACGCTTTTATTGGAATATTAGAAATGCAGAGTAGGACGCTAATGTGCTATCTAACACAAAAAGAGTGTTTTTTTTTATGGCACCAATGGAAATGCAGTAGGTTACGGTTGTACTGGACTGTCAGAAATGCAGCTTAGCACACAAATTATCTATCTAGCACAAACAAATTAGCTTTTTTATAGCAGCAATGTAACTGCAGTATGTAACGGTTTTATTAGACTGTCAGATAAGCAGCGCCTGTTGCAGACAGATAAAAATCGCTTTAGGTCACACAAATATGCTACAGACCAATGTAATTGAATAATTTTCACTGCCAGGTATGCACTACAGGCCGCAGGGTTACTTGACCGTCAAAAAAGGGAATTTATCCTCCACTGAGTTACCAGAACAGAATTAAAGTAATGTCCCTGGCACACATGCAGTTCACATGCAGTTGTAAGTGCACTGCACTTGCAAAAATGGCCGCCGATGCCACCGAACTAGCAGATGGAGTAAAAGTTATTTTTCAGTGTCACTGGGCTCAAGGCTGGGTACAAAAATGTAGCATAGCACCCTCAATAATCTCTGTAGTTTGAAGATTGAACACCACCAAGTTCAAGAGAATTCTTCCCTAATCTCTCCCTCACAGCAGCGGCAGCATCCTATCCCTACACTGAGAAGAGCAGAGTGACGTGTGGCGCTATGTGACTCCAGCCTATATAGAGGCTGGGTCACATGCTGCTCTTGGCCAATCACAGCCATGCCATTAGTAGGCATGGCTGTGATGGCTTCTAAGGGCAGACTAGTGAAACACTTGTTGACTGGCTGCCCTGCAGCCTTTCAAAAAGTGCCAAGAAATCGCCAAACACTGAACTCGAACCCAAACTTTTACGGAAATGTCCGGGTTCGGCTCCGGGTACCAAAAACCCTAAAGTTCGGCACAAACCCGAACTGTATAGTTCAGGTTCACTCAACCATAATAACAATCCCAATTCACCCCAGAACAGCTAATGGGACCTACCTATTTTTCCTATTAATACACCATGTAAATGGCTGTAGTACAATGTAACTTCACTGCCAATTATGACATATATTTTCTCCTTTTTTTTTATTTCTACACCAGAAAAAATAAATATATGTGTAACAATCACAATTCACTGCAGAACGGGTGATGGGACGTACGTATATTTTCTTTTTCTACACCACATACATGACTGTAGTACAATGTAACTTCACCGCTGAACGCCAATTAAGACATATAATTTTTTTTTACTGATTAATAGTGATGAGCAGCATAGGCAATATTCGAACTTGCGATATTTTGCTAATTTTTGAATATTCGCCATAAATTTGCAAATTCGAGAATTTGTGATCTCCAGTCATTATTTACTTGATTGCGAAAATCGGCAATGTAATATATTTGCGATAAGAATTCACCATCAGAATATTCGCGATCAACACCAAGGGGTAGGCAACTTTCCTATTGGTTGCTAGGGATGTTGCTAAGTACCGATATTCATGAGAAATTAGTGATAAATGTGCGATAAATTCGTAATTAGAATATTCGCGATCAACACTATTTGCGAATACGAATATATAGCACTATATTCTAAATATTCGCAAATTGTCGAAGGGGCGATATTCGCAATTTGAATATTTGCGCTCAACACTACTGATTAATAAACCCCCCCCCCAATAAAAAATGATCACAATTTTCTGCAGAACGGCAATTAAGACATATTTCTACACCCCAAAATATGAAATATAACAATCAAAATTTACCGCAGAATGGGTGATGGAATTTACGTATATTTCCTTTTTCTACACCACGTAAATGGCTGTAGTACAATGTAACTTCACCACCGAACGGCACTTATGACATATATATATATATATATATATATATATATATATATATATATATAATTTTCCTATTAATACACCCCCCCCTAAAAAAGTAAAACAATGTAAAATCAACGCAGAAAGGCTGATAGGACGTACGTATCTATCCTATTAATACACCCCGTAAATGACTATCACAGAACTTGCACCCCAATCACAAGCACGATTTGCTGGAATTAGTGATGTATTATATAGTGCTAACAACCTAAAAGCAATTTGGATCCCCAATAAGTGCAGCAAGGTGTAATAGAATCGCTCCTATTACCTAGGCTTTACACTCTCCTATTGCAACCTGATCTCCTTTTATAGCGTAGATAATGCCTCCCTATCCTTTCCCTACACCTTGACTAATCTTTCCCTGAACTTGCAAAATTTTTTTAGCACAATAAAGTCTTTCCTAGCACTGTCGCTAGTGCCTGCTGACGTTTCGCCCTGCTGGAAAATGGCAGAATCCAATATGGCTGAGGGTATTTATAAGGCTGTGACATCACAGGGATGGCTGGCTGGCTGCTGATTGGCTGCATGCATGGCATTGTGGTGACCCCTCGTTCCCAGAGTTCTTCGCTCCATGTCCTAACACGTGCAGCAGCTACTTTAGGAAAAAATGCGATTCATTACCACGAAGCGTGAGGAAATTTGGATTTGGTGCGAATTGAATCTTTCCTGAAATTCGGATCGAATTACACTTTGTCAACTTCGATTCGCTCATCTCTAATCACTACCCATATCTCTAGCTGCTATACAGATATGAAGAGTTACATACCATCTATGGGCATGATCAACTTAATTAAACCAGACCCACTGCATAGTACAGCTGATCGTGTTTATTAAAATGATACCTTGTTTATGTCTGTATGATGCACCATTCCAGAGAAAACTGCATTTATATTGATATTCTAATTAGCTAGTTTGAGCACTGAGGGGCTGAACAGAGGACCTTAGAGCACCAGTTTATGAATACATCTGCACCCTTAGCCATGCCCCTTCCCCTGAGATATCCTGGCTTGTTAATCCAGAGGATGGGGAAATGGCTAATGCTGCAGAGGTATTCACAAACTAGTGTTCCAAGGGCTCTGGCAAGCCCCTCAATGCTCTAACTAGCTAATTTGCATATTAATAAAAATGCAATTTTCTCTGGAAAGTTGTGTCATACAGACGGAAACAAAGTGTCATTTTAATCAGCATAATCAACCATACCATGCAATATGCCTGATTTCATAGAAATGATCATGCTGCTCTTTAAAGCAGCCCTGTTTTCCTTCACCCTGCTGCCTCTGTCTCTACTCAGCTGACTGTTAGGTCCTTTTCCCAAAGCTCTGTTAGGGGGTGAGTGTTCCTTTTCCTACTGCTTTAATGTTGTTCTGGTTTGTTCCTCTTCTTTATTTTCTCTCCTAATTATTGAGTTTAGGTGTTTTAGTCATACTCTTAGCCGGAATGCCACCTTTGCCCTAATTTAGTGTTTGAAATTATTGATATGCTTGATCTGCCCCGGTCTACTTTAAGGCCCCTTTCACACGGGTGAGTTTTCCGCGCGGGTGCAATGCGTGATGTGAACGCATTGTACCCGCACTGAATCCTGACCCATTCATTTCAATGGGTCTGTGTATATGAGCGTTTTTTTTCACCCATCACTTGTGCGTTGCGTGAAAATCGCAGCATGTTCTATATTGTGCGTTTTTCACGCAGCCCTAGCCCCATAGAAGTGAATGGGGCTGCGTGAAAAACGCATTGCATCCTCAAGCAAGTGCGGGTGCGTTGCGTTTTTCACTGATGGTTGCTAGGAGATGTTGTTTGTAAACCTTCAGTTTTTTATCACGCGCGTGAAAAACGCATCAAAAACGCATTGCACCCGCGCGGAAAAAACTGAACAACTGAACGCAATCGCAGGCAAAACTGAATGGCTTTGCCTGTGAAATCGCACAGTTTTCACTGAACGCATCCGCAACGCAACCGGACCTAATCCGGACACGCTCGTGTGAAAGAGGCCAAAGAGCTAATTTTATGAAATGGAAGAATTTAGGAGTACAGTAACTGCAACGTAGCCATGGTGAAGTAGGTATACCACAGAGCACGGATTCCAAGTGCGGAAGGTATTTAAAAGTGTCTGATTCTCTGTTACATCACTCACTGTACAGTTCTAAAATACCTGAATAAATGACATCAACACTAGAAGTGTGCATCGTGATCTTGATGAAATGGTTTTCCATAGTCAAGTAGCTGCCTAAGATCACCATACACATTGCCATGTGTTGGCTGACGTTGTTTAAATCATACCACCAATAAATTGTGATTTTTGGAGTGATAAATCATGTTGCAATATCAAATCAAAGATTGGTGAATCTGGATGTAGTATATATCCAGAGAATGCTACCTCCCATAATGCACAAATTTGGTGGGGATAATGGTAGAGGCCACCTTTTTGCGGTTTGGGCCAGTCCCTTTATTTTTAATAAAGGGTGATCTTAAAAGGGTTTTCTGATCTTTTAAGACTGTGTGCAGATGGTTTAAATACAGTATGATTTATAACACTCACTAATGCAGCGTCAGTACCTGCAATGCCTTAGGTCCCTTTCACACGGGCGAGTTTTCCGCGCGGGTGCAATGCGTGATGTGAACGCATTGCACCTGCACTGAATCCTGACCCATTCATTTCAATGGGTCTGTGTACATGAGCGTTTGTTTTCACGCATCACTTGTGCGTTGCGTGAAAATCGCAGCATGTTCTATATTGTGCGTTTTTCACGCAGCCCTAGCCCCATAGAAGTGAATGGGGCTGCGTGAAAAACGCATTGCATCCGCAAGCAAGTGCGGGTACGTTGCGTTTTTCACTGATGGTTGCTAGGAAATGTTGTTTGTAAACCTTCAGTTTTTTATCACGCGCGTGAAAACGCATCAAAACGTATTGCACCCGCGTGGAAAAAACTGAACAACTGAACGCAATCGCAGGCAAAACTGAATGGCTTTGCCTGTGAAATCGCACAGTTTTCACTGAACGCATCCGCAACGCATCCGGACCTAATCCGGACACGCTCGTGTGAAAGGGGCCTTAGTAAGATAATCTCACATGCAGACACATGACCATGTTCCTGGGGTTTATCTCCTGCTTCTGTGACATCTGCCAACGTGAATACATGTTATCACCCAAAGTATAGGAGTATTTGCCCTTTTCAAGACACAAAGTCAAAACCACTTTGTGTAGGAATGATAAACTTTGTATTCAAATTTTCAGGACTTGTTATATTCTGTTATCAGCAAAATAATCTTTTTATGCCAAACAGTTGGAAAGCACAAAAACCTCCACTATATCATGTCACAAGTTCATGTGTGTCTCATTGTTGTCCATACCTACTCATTGGCAGATGTCAAAGGATAGAAGGGTCTGTCAGTTGGCTTTCAACATGGTCAATCCTTTTGTTCTCAGGAAAATAAGCCGCTGCCGGAGATGTCTGGCAGAAGCTTACTCCTCACTCTCCGTCAGAATTCATTTACGCTTGTCCAAACTAACTATGCATGTGTATGGTGGTTCAGGAGAGATAGTCAGCTAAATGAATGCTTTGGTAGCTATCTGAAGTATGGCTAGCTTCAGATGATTTTCTGGCAAAGGATCAATGAACTACATGGTCTTTTGCACTACCCTGGTACCACAATTCATTTTACTTATTTTTTTTTTATTAATTAGATGTACCTATGTAGAAGATATATAATGTGTTGTTCTGTTTTAATAAATGTAGAATTTAATTTCATGTTTTTAAAACTTTCCTGGGAGCGGGCATTTGGTGGCACACAGTTCCATCGTATATTATCCTCATAGGCAATGTTGTAGGGTGGTTGTAATTTGTTATGACTGAAGTGAATGGGTGTCAATCGGGTGTCAATTTACAGAGACATGTCATTGATTATTAAACTCTCAAGGAATGGTGACATTTTAGAGATACAATGCATTACCTATGTGTTTAGTGTATAATATTGCTGCCCTGCTATATTCTAGACCCCGGTAGTACAGCAGAGATATCATTAACTTGCCTCCACTGTAATAATAGTGAAACGACCTAGTTCAGATACTGTACATTCTACATAGCAAAGCTGACACGTATGAAAACAGGAACTATCAGCCTATTGTGACAGCTCTAGTGACTAGCGTGAAAACAAGAATATTTTTATATGGAGACTCCCATAAAAAAAGTAAAAAAAAAAATCCCAAAACGTTTTGTTAATGCATTCACTTTTAAAACAGAAAAGTTGAACATAGGCAAAACTCTTTTAAGTTTTCCATTGAAACCTAGATTAAAGTGTGTATACTATCCTGAAATGCAGTAACCTTCATGAGGGTGTTAATAACACTCTGAGTTCAAAGTTCTCAGATTTGCTCAAAAACCTTCTCCGCCTGATGTGTCTTTACCACAGCCAATAAACATTTGTCTAATGAAATCATAATACGAGAAACTAATATTGATTTATGGTTACACAGTTACCAATGGAAAAATTTGGTTCTGTGATAATTTTAGGGCCTCAACATACAGGATCATTTACCAATGCAGGCTTATATGTACTGTCGAAATCCAGAACAGTCTGACTTCAAATATGCTGATTGCTAGTGTTGGATTTAAATTAACTACTACTCTTTATCTGTTGTGGACTAGTCCTAAGAATAGCTTCATATGTACATGTTTAGATAGGAAATCTGAGATAACTCTGACCCCTGGGCAGTTGTGAAAAATGTATACTTGTGAAAGATGATGTCAGGCACAGAAAGTATTCTCATGAGGACATATGCCTGTAACTTCAACCTGTGAAAATTTAGTAGCAGAGTTGAGCGAACACCTGGAAGTTCGGGTTTGCCGGGTTCAGCCGAACTTCGCCCAAAAGTTTGAGTTTGTGTTTTGGGCACTAAAATGGCTCTAAAAATGTAATAAAAAGGGCTAGAGGGTTGCAAAAGGCAGCAAAATATGCTTAAGAGCATGGAAGTGCTCTGCAAACAAATGTGAATAGGGAAATAACTTAAAATAAATAAAAATTAAAAATAACAATCTTGAACTAGGAGGAGGATGTGGAGTAGGAGTTTGTGGAGGCGGTGACCGTGGCGGTGTAGGTGGAAGCGAGAGTGGAGGTGGAGGAGGTAGCCAATACTGTTTTTTTTGTTTTTTGTTTTTTTAATTGGGTTAGCCTCCAAAATATTGGGACATATAAAAAAATAAAACAAAGAATTGTGCACTTGAGTACAAGAATGGATGGTTGAGGCCAGTATAAATGTCTATTCTGCACAAGGTACAGACAAGTCCTGTGGGATCCATGCCAGGTTCATTTTAATGAACGTGAGCTTGTCCACATTAGCATTGGACAGACGGCTGCGCTTGTCTGTGATAACGCCCCCTGCCGTGCTAAATACACTTTCGGACAATACACTGGCTGCAGGGCAGGCCAGCACCTCCAAGGCGTAAAGGGCAAGCTCAGGCCATGTGCCCAATTTGGAGACACAGAAGTTAAATGGGGCAGAACCATCAGTCAGTACATGTAGGCGTGTGCACACATACTGCTCCACCATTTGCTGAAATGCTGCCTCCTGCTAAGACGTTGCATATCAGCTGTTGGTGCTGGTTGTTGTGGCGTGGTCACAAAGCTTTTCCACATTTTGGCCATGCTAACCCTGCCTTCTGAGGCGCTGGCGGTGCCCCGACAGCGTTGGCAACCTCTTCCTCCTCCTCCTCCTCTGCCTTCGCCTTGTGCTTCCACTGATGTCAGGTGGGAATGCCATCAGCAGCTCCTCTACCAGCGTGCGCTTGTACTCACGCATCTTCCGATCACGCTCCAGTGAGGGAATTAAGGACAGCACGTTGTCCTTGTAACGGGGATCCAGCAGGGTGGCCACCCAGTAATCAGCACAAGTTAGAATTTGGGCAACTCGGCGGTCGTTGCGCAGGCACTGCAGCATGTAGTCACTCATGTGTGCCAGGCTGCCCAGAGGCAACGACAAGCTGTCCTCTGTGGGAGGTGTATCGTCTGTGTCCTCGGTATCCCTCCAGCCACGCTGCAATGATTGCACTGAGCTGCTTTGGGTTTAACCCTGCTGTGAACACGGTTTCTCCTCATCCTCCAGAACTGTGCCCTGGCTGGACAATTATGTACCTGGCCTATGTTGGTGCAGTAACCCACCCTCTGAGCCACATGTGAATGACTGGCCTGATAACCATGGAAATGATCCATCTTCCTCCTTCTCTTCCTCCTGTGCCACATCCTCTTCCGTCATCGCCCAAAGCGTTTTTTAAAGGAGACATAGAAGTAGGATAATAACGCTGAGAACGGTGTCATCGGCACTGGCCATGTTGGTGGAGTAGTCGAAACAGCGCAACAAGGCACACAGGTCTCGCATGGAGGCTCACTCAGTGGCGGTGAATAGTGTTGATCACGAATTTTTGAATTGCGAACTTTAATCGCGAATATCGGCACTTCGAGAATTTGCGAATATTTAGAATATCGCGAAATATATTCGCAAATGCAAATATTCGTTTTTTTAAATAGCAGTTTATGTTAATGCAAATGTTTTATATGCAAATTTTCGCAATCAAGAAAGTAATGTCATTATTTTCTTGATTGCGAAAATTCGCATATAAAAATTTGCATAACATTAGCATAAACATTTCGCAATGAAGAAAATAATGACTGGAGATTACGAATTCACGAATTTTCGAATATATGGCGAATATTCGCCCAAATATTCGCAAAATATCGTGAATTCGAATATTGCCCCTGCTGCTCATCACTAGCGATGAAGTGGTGCTCTTCCGCAGAGCAACTCCCCCGTGCGTACTGCAGCTGAAGCTCCACTATCGCCTGCTGCTGCTCGCACAGTCTCTCCAGCATGCAAGGTAGAGTTCCACCTTGTGAGCACGCAGCATATGAGGCGGTGAGTGGGAAGGCCGAAGTTACGCTATAGCAGCAGGTTGAGAATGCAGAAACATCTCTCAGACGGCCCGCACTTTCTGCAGCAGCTCTGACATATCAGGGTAGTTTTTCAGGAATTTCATGCTCGACCAAATTCAGCACATACACTAGGCAAGGCACGTGAGTCAAACCAGCTAGGCCCAGAGCCACTACGAGATTTCGCCCATTATCGCACACCACCAGGCCCGGCTTGAGGCTCAGTGGCACCAAACACTCATCAGTCTGTTGTTCCATGCCCGTCCACAGCTCCTGCGCAGGCGATTGTCCCCCAAACAGATGAGTTTCAAAACTGCCTGCTGTCGTTTTCTCCTGGCTTTACTGAAGATGGTGGTGAAGGTGTTACGCTGACAGGATGAGGAGGTGGTAGAGGAGGAAGCGGAGTAGGAGGGGGAGGCAACAGGAGGCAAAGAGAAATGCCCTGCAATCCTCGGAAAACCCTACCAGCAGATTTATCAAAAAGCATAAGAAACTGCTGCATGTCTTGGGGCTCAGACTGCTTGGCTTATTTGCAAGGGGGGTGAGGTGCTAGATAGATGCCCATGGCCTGCAGGTGCCAACTCTGACCTTTCAGCAGCGGACCGGGTGGGAGACAGTGTGAACGTACTGGAGGCACCCAATCCACTATCACTGTACTTGTTCTGGCCTCACCATTCGTAGAGCGGCATTCGGGGCTACTAAATAACGCTGAACGCGCTGTCGTGTAGTCGCACCGGAAGGAGATTTTTCATTTGGGCACTTAGCTGGCACAGATCAACCAAGTACTCTCCCTGCAACAGGAGCTCCACCAACACCAGCAGCACCATGACCAAGGCCACGTCCCTTATTTGACGCTCTCCTCATTTTTTGTGGTCACCCACCGAAGTAACAGATGTTTTTACTAAATTTGAGAGCAGAGCAGGGGTTTGTATATGGCAAAAGTGGGTTAATGTCACCCAGGAATGTAACAGATGATTTTTAGAAATTTACGTCCCTGTCACCTATGTAGAGCAGGGGTTTGTATATGGCCAAACTGGCAAAATGTCACCCACCATTGGATCAGACAAGTTATACAAATGTATGTCCCTGTCACCTATCTAGCACAAAAGGTGTTGTTGTTTTTATAGCGCCAATGTAAAAGCAGTATGTTTCGGTTGTATTGGACTGTCAGCAATGCAGCGTAGCACGAAAATTTGCTATCTAGCACAAAAAAATTTGCTTTTTTATAGCAGCAATGTAACTGCAGTATGTGACGTTTTAATTGGACGGTCAGAAATGCAGCATAGCCCGTAAATTTACTATCTTGCAAAAATAGTGTGCTTTTTTATTTCAGCAAGGTAACTGCAGTATTTAGCAGTTTTACTGGACTTTCAAATATGCAGTGCCTGTTGCAGACAGATAAAAAAATTGCTTTAGGTCACAAAAATATGTGACAGACTAATGTAATTGAATAATTTTCACTGCCAGGTATGCACTGCAGGCCGCAGGGGTTCTTAAACGGCCAAAAAAGGGAATTTGTTCTCCACTGTGCTACCAGAACAGAATTAAAGTAATGTCCCTGGCACACATGCAGTTTACATGGAGTTGCAAGGGTACTGCACTTGCAAAAATGGCTGCCAATGCCCTCTGAACTAGAAGGTGGATTAAAAGTTATTTTTCAGTGTCACTGGGCTCAGGGCTGGGTACAAAAATGTAGCATAGCACCCTCAATAATCTCTGTAGTTTGAAGATTGAACACCACCAAGTTCAAGAGAATTCTTCCCTAATCTCTCCCTCACAGCAGCAGCAGCAGCAGCTTCCTAACCCGAATCCATTGAAACCCGAACTTTTGCGAAAATGTCTGGGTCCGGGTACCAAAAGCCCTAAAGTTCGGTACGAACCCGAACTTTACAGTTCGGGTTCGCTCAACCCTATTTAGGAGTAATTATTTTTATATTAAAAATATTAGTTTAAAAAGAGTTGTCTGCCAAAATACAAGCCTATTAATATGATTTGGCTCCTGCTATATGAGAAATGTAGTACTACATGCATGAAATTAAATAAATGGTTATTTGTGCAATGCATGAATGGCCCAGATCATTATTCTACTTTATAGAGGTAAATCCCAAGTGGAGCATTTCCCTCTATGAAGGACATTTGGCCTAATAGGCAGGGGTTGACCTTATCTCGTGAGCTACTTGAGATACCTTGGCATGGTGCTCGGGCACCGATATGACCTACACAGTAGGATATATCAGCTAACCTCTCAATTTTAACACAAGTATGAGGGTTTAGTCAGACCACAGAGTGTGTATGTTTTTATTTGCACAAAATTCGGCAACATTTACCCGACAAATCAGATCTCATCACTTTTCAAAGTGGTTTTCCTATTAGACATGTTTCCTTGCACATCTATTATGTGCGACTTCTGTAAAAGTCACTAAAAAGTCGCAACTCCATGCCAGGCAACACCACAGGCTAAACCAATTTACACTTAAACCAGATTAATTATTACTGTGCGCCATTTCATAAATTAGGCGCACCCACACAAACCAAAGACAGACTTAAAAGTGACACAAAAAAACACCACAAATTGTACATTCCCCCAAAGTGTTTCATTGGATTCGTTCAAATAAAGCATTTCATTGCAGACATATTTATTTTAGGGGAGGCAAACCTGTCATTCTGGTATGCTCAACGAAAAAAAAAAAAAATTATACAAAAACTTGACAAAAATGCATGTGCTTTCCATTTCCCTGGTTTGAGCTAGTGTTTACTCTGGCTGTACTAACTTCAGGAGAAATTATGTTTAATGCTTTTTTTAACGGTAGAATGGTGCTGGCTGACCCTAAAGCGAAATATGAAAGCAGTGCATTTATTTTAATACTGAACACGCATGCAGTAAAATTCATATTTGTTTGGGAAGTAGCAATAAATTGTTCTGTTTGTCCTAGAGAAGATTTTTAGAAGCTAAACTGTATAAATAATTAGAGATGAGCGAATCGAAGCTGACAAAGTGGAATTCAATACGAATTTCAAGAATTATTCGATTCGCACCGAATCCGAATTTCCTCATGTGTTTGAGGACATGGAGTAAGGAACTCTGGGAATGCGGGATCACCCATAATGCCATGGATGCACTCAATCAGCAGCCAGCCAGTCATGTGATATCACAGCCCTATAAATAGCCTCAGCCATTTTGGATTCTGCCATTTTCCAGTGTGCTTAGTGCAGGGAGAGACGTCAGCAGCCGCTAGGGACAGTGCTAGAAAAAACTTCATTGTGCTAAAAAAAACAATTTACAAGTTCAGGGATAGATAATTCAAGGTGTAGGGAAAGGATAGGGAGGAATCATTCCACAGCATTTATGTAAAACAGGGCTCAGTAGGGGAGGTTACAGCCTGGGTAATAGAAACAATCCTATTACACCTTCCTGCACTGACGTGGGACCCAAAAACCCAAGAACGGTTTGCTTGAATTAACAAGCTGTATAGCTTGTTAAGTCCAGCAAACCGTTCTTGTTATTGGGGTGCAAGTGCTGTTTGATACAGCCATTACCAGGGTTTATTACAAGGAAATATTTATATGTCTTATTTGCCCTTGTGCAGTGCAGTTATATGTTCTAAAGCATCTTTTGGCTTGTATTAGTGGGACAAAAGGGCTTATTAGCCGTTGTGTAGTGAAGTGCGAAAATTACAGCCTCTTTTGGCGTGTATTAGTGGCAAAAGTAAAATATGTTTGCCATTCAGCGGTGCAGATAAACGTTCTAAAGCCCTTTTTGTCGTGTATTAGTTGCAAAAGTAAAATATATTTGCCGTTCAGCGGAGCAGTTATCTGTTCTAAAGCCTTTTTAGTCGTGTATTAGTTGCAAAAGTAAAATATATTTGCCGTTCAGTGGTGCAGTTCTATGTTGTAAAACCATTTGTGGAGTGTATAAGTAGAAAAATATATTTATATTTGCCGTTCAGCAGTGCAGTTATATGTTCTAAAGTCCTTTTTGGCATGTATTCATTGCAAACATAAAATATATTTGCTGATCAGCAGTGCAGTTATAGGTTCTAAAGCCCTTTTTTGTGTGTATTAGAGGGAAAAAAAGGGTTATTAGCCATTGTGTGGTGAAGTGAGAAAATTAAAGACTATTTGGGGGTGTTTTAATTTACTTTTTATTTATGTCAGACAGAGAAGTGCCAGGCCCTGCACAGGGGAGTGGCAGAGGACTAAATGTTTCTGGCACAGGTACAGGTCGCATCAGAGTAAAGGGCCGTGGCAGTAAGGGTCACTTAGAGAGGTGTTAGCTTCCAGTGTCAACTAGCGGTCGTGTCTTGACCAGTAGCCCTGTGGTTCTTGAATGGTCGACTCGATCTTCGACTTTGAAGTTGATCTTCGACTTTGAAGCGTGGCCAGGGTTCCAATGTTGGCACCACGGCCCTGCATCAACATATGATCATCTAGATCTAGAGCAGCCCCTGACGAAGCAAACACAGGCGAAACCCGGGTCGGGCGAGCACAGATTTTGGACATTTTAACGCATGAAAATTTGTACCTTTGTGAGTATAATAAATTATCCTTTTATGAAATAACTGTGGCGGTATTTCACTATCTGGAGCCCTCTTAATTGAGATCTAGGAGGTGACAGAAAATCGGAGATTCAGTGATCGGATGCATTGAAAAACGCTGATTCTGGATCCCACTCCCTTTTTCTTCTGGACCTCTGGGAAGATATGAAAGCTGCGCGGTCTTCACAATAGAAAAGAATGAATCAAGTTTATCAATGATCACACAAAAAAAATAAGGTGAATATTACGACAGACAGAAAAAAAAAACAGGAAAAAAAAGAGGATTCGAGTGTTGATGGGTCCATAGAGTCGCTAGATGTGGAAATTGCAAAAAGCAGTATACAGCAGCATCTCCAATGATAAAGTCCATTACTCCAAAGGACGTCACAGGTAATACTAGAAAATAGAAAGGACATGACACATTAAACATAGGGGAATAAGGGAAAGAGATTAAAAACAAAGGGACCTGGGATGCGCAGGGGCACCTCAAGAGAACTCAAATTTATCAATATAGGCACCTTGTATCAGCTAGAGAAATGGGGCAAAGCACATATCTTCGTTCAGACCCCTGGGTGTCATACAATCCAACTCGTGAATCCAGCGTACTTCTTTTTGTGCCAAAATCTTTTTCCAGTTACCACTACATAATGTGATATATACTCTATCAATGCCACAAATTCTAAATTGGGTACTGTCACAGTCGTGGAAGGGTTTAAAATGTCTGGGAATGGTTTTTAGCAAGGAGACATCTTTTTCATCCCTTGCAGTTTCAATCCCCAGGATGTGTTCATGTGTCCTCCTCCTTAATTCTCTGGAGGTCAGCCCGACATATATATTTTGCATGGGCACATTCCTAAGTATATCACACCTGGTATATTACAAGTTATGGTATGTGTGATAGTATATTGTTTACTTTTTGGTTATGAATGGGTTATCAAAGGTGGAGGTCCGATCAATATTGGAACATGCAATGCACCTACCACATGGGGAGCAACCCCATTTGGGACCTTTTGAGTCAGGATTCAACTTTGCTTGATGGCCTGGATGGTAACTGTTGACAAAAAGATCTTTCAGATTTTTTGTACGTCTGTACGTGATGGATGGATGGGCAGGGATTATTTTTGCCAAGGTGGAATCCGGTTGTAAAATCTCCCAATGTTTTGCCAAGGTATTTCGAATCAGACGTCCAGGAGGATGTGTCCTATTTTTGTGAATTTTTGGATTTAAGTACAGGCAAGCCACTTTTGGATGCTCAGGGACAAGACTTTGAGCTTGTTTTTTAGTGATAATGCCCTTTGCCTCAGCACGTTCCACGAGAACACTCAGTTCTCGTTTATATTGTTTGCTGGGGTTAAAGGTCAAGCGTTTATAGCAAGTCCCTGAGCTGCCTATATGCTTGTTTGTCATATGCATCTTTAGGCCAGACTACTACATTACCGCCTTTGTCCACAGGTTTGAACACCAACTCTTTAATTTTTTGTAGTTCTTTAATAGCTTTTCTCTATATGAAGGTCAGGTTGTTCAAACTAGCTGGATAGGTACTTGATATGTTATGAAGATCTCGAGTGACAAGCTGCACGAAGGCATGTACATGGTTTGGTAAAAGGGAAGATGGAAACTTACCATGTGACCCAACTGCCTTTGGTTCCTGCTCCTCCATGAGCTCCTCCAAAATAGTAATTGCCTCTTTCTCTTGTGTCGTGGTAATGGTTCCTTGTGATGCCTCCTTGATGAAAAACATCTTTTTAAAAATCAGCTTCCGAGCGAAGAGATTTAGATCTTTTATTGCTGTGAAGCAATCAAAATATTCAGATCGGACAAAAGACAAACCAAGGCTTAACACATCTAATTGTGCTTTAGATAATATTTTATCTGATAAATTGATTACCTTAGGATTGGTATCATGTTTTTGATTGTCTGCATTGCGTTTAGGATAGTTGTACTTGTGATGTGTGGGGGACGCCTTCCTTTTCATTCTACTGGTGGGGTATCGTGTCGAAACCTGCACTGATCAATTGGACTCACAACCTGCAGAAATACTGGAGGATACAGAGCTGGATCTAGATCTATTTTCAAAATCAAGCTTATCCCGCTGGAACTTTTTACTTTTCGTGAACTTGATCTGCTTTTCCCACACATCATATGAATCTTGAATCTCTTTTTCCCATCGTTCTTGTTCGCTAGTTGGGTCAGGAGGCGGCTGAGAGATCGACACACCATCCAGGGTATGACTACTTACCTTTTTCCAAACTCCAAGTTTTTGCTCCTACATTTACCTTTGCTGCAATATTTGCCTGGGGTTTATTGCTCATTGGAGCCTTGGAGTTTCATTTATTCATTTTTGCTCTATTAGCAATTTTTTCTCTCCCTGTCTTTTGGTGTGCTGACCTCCCAGCCTCACCTTGGTTCCTGTTCCTCATCCTTGTGTCCCACCTTTGTGCTGCCTTGTTTTAACATGTATGTATTTATCATTGTTAATAAAGTTTTTTCGATTTTCATTCGCTGAAAATTGTGGTCCAATTTTTGGGTGATATTGTGATTTGGTAGCCAAAAGCAGGAGTGGGTACAAAACAGAGAAGACATGCAAATATTCCATTCACGTGTCATCTCTGTTATGGATCCACTCCTGCTTTTTTGGCTTTAGCAATACTGATGGATTACTGACCAAATACTGACCGAGTGAAGGCGGAGGCTCAACAGAAAGGATCCGCTTTTTGGGGGTTATTGTTTTGACGGATCAGGGAAAGTCAAAATAATCAGTGACTTCAACACTAACTTACTACTGACACCCTCTCCACTCTGTCGGGGGGCTCTACTTGTATAAGCGTTTAATATAGCAGGTCTTGTTCATGTCTATGTGGAATAAACTGACAATAGTGTAAAAGGAGTGTGCTTCTTGGCGTTAACATTGACCTGTAAGGCTGAGTTCATACTTGAGTTATTTGGTCAGTTTTGGCCCCCATGACTGCCCAAATAAGTGAAGTGTGCAGTGATTCTAAGAGCGACGCCTGTCATCTGCATAATATAATGCAGAAGAGCAGTCGGCACTCCGTTAGATAATCGGTGGTGCGCGCGTCAGGGTCGGCGTTCCACGTGCACAATAGTAGAGAGAAGACCGGCACTCACCTCTTGATGCTAAAGTAGTGTCTTTATTGTAGCCCCATGGAGGACATAAGGTGACGCGTTTCGGCTCAAGTGAGCCTTTGTCAAACTTACACAAGAACAAACAGAAGTAACTTTAAATAAGCCGCTCCGTGTGACGTCACCGGAAGTGACGTGCAGTTGTCACGGAGATGGCTGTAAACATGGACATAAGCGTGAGGAGCATAAACAAATAGTGGCAGAACATATGTGAATGTTGCGATCACAATTCACACTAGAAGTAGTATTGGAGGTAATACATTGTAACAATCAAGTAACGCTATTAGCGATAAACAAAAGTAAGAACATTAATAGATTCATAAGATTATACCCAGAGCGATACAAGGGCAGGCGAACCCCAAGTATGGACCAGACATCATCAGCTTTTCTGAAAATAAAAGTACAAAGTAATATAAGTGAAGGTATGGAAACAAATATCTCAGGTAATTATAAAAAAGCATTTAATTCATACTCTCTATTGAGGCCAGATGGTTCCAAGGTCTGTAACCTATGGATCCAAAAGGCCTCCCGTTTCTTGAGTAGCTGGATCCTATCACCTCCCCTGTGTGGAGGTGATACCTGTTCGATAATTTGAAACCGTAATTGAGATATATTATGGCGGCAGCGGTCAAAGTGGAATGGTATAGGTAGGAGTAAATTTTGTTTCCTGATAGTAGATTTGTGTTTGGAGAATCTATCCTTCATTCTCATTGAAGTCTCTCCTACATATAGCAATCCACAGGGGCATTTTAGGATGTACACAACAAAACTGCTGTCACAAGTGAAAAAATTGGTTATGGGGAATCTTTCTCCGGATCTTGGGTGTACAAAATATTCCCCTTTGATGACGCTAGAGCAATGTGTGCAATGTAGGCAAGGATATGTGCCTTTTCTCGGGGTGGAGAGGGTCATTTGTCTCAGTGGTGCCCTGCTGCTGCCAATGTCTGCCCTGATGATGAGGTCCCTGATATTTTTAGATCTTTTGTAGCAGACCATAGGTAAGCTCTGAAATTCGATTACCGTGGGATATGCCTGTTTTATTATACCCCAATGTTTGTTAAGGATATTCCTAAATTTGTTGATCCAGGGATGGTATTTTACCACAAAGGGGATACGGGTTTGTTTCGTAGGTTTTGGCTGTGTAGATGTAGGGGTTGAATTGTACATTTTGTCACATTCTTTTTTTAAAATTGGTAGTGGATAACCTCTGGACTGAAATTTGTGAGACATCTCTAGGATCCTTTTTTCTTTAGTGCTATTGTCACTGACTAGCCTGTCTACCCGTTGGAATTGGGAATATGGAATGGATCTTTTAGTGGCAGGAGGATGGTTGCTTGAAAAATGGAGAAGGCTGTTGCGATCAGTCTCTTTGACATAAAGGTCGGTTTGTAATTTATTTGTCTCATCTTTTATGACCCAAGTGTCAAGAAAACTGATTTTGGTCTCATCCCAGTGTATGGTGAACTGAAGTTCTTGCCATATGGAGTTCAAATAGGATGCAAACTCCAAAAGTGTTTGAACGCCGCCCCGCCATATGCAAAAAATATCATCTATAAAGCGTTTCCATAAGATGCAATGTTGTAAGTATGATCCGTTTTGGTAGATATAAGTATGTTCGAACCAGGCCATATAGCTATTTGCATATGGCGGTGCGGCGTTCGAACCCATCGCGGTCCCGCGTTGTTGTTGGTAGAAGGTATCCTGGAATAGAAAGTAATTTTCTTTCAGAATGATTTCAAGAAGGCGTAAGAAAAATTATTTTTCATGTGGTGAGTATGAGGAGGATTCCAGGATCCATTCTACAGCTGTAAGTCCCTTGTTGTGTTGGATAGAAGTGTAGAGGCTACACACATCAAAAGTGACCAAAAGATCATTTGTAGTGAGGTCGAGATTTTTTATTTCCCTTAAGAAATGGTTGGTATCTAGTAAAAATGAGGATGTACTTTTGGTCAGAGGTGTGAGTACCTTCTCTAGAAAGATTGCTGGGGGAGAAAAAATGGAGTTTGTGGACGCAACAATGGGACGGCCAGGTGGGTGTGTGAGAGATTTGTGAATTTTAGGAAGTATATAAAAGACTGGTGTAATAGGGTATTGGTTGATGAGATATGTGCCTAATTTACCATCAATGATCCCTCTGTCCTGAAATTCTTTGATGATATCCATGAGTTTATGTCTGATGTTAAAGACAGGGTCATATGCAAGTGGTGTATAGGTGTCTTTGTCAGATAATTGTTTTAGGATCTCAGAGATATAGTAGTCCTTGTCCATGAGGACAAGGGCGCCCCCCTTATCTGCAGGTTTAAATATAACAGAATCGTCGGTAAGCAAAGTTTGTAAAGCAGTACGTTCAGTGGTTGTAAGATTGTCAGAGAGATAAAGTTCACCGTTCTTACATGTATCGAGTAATTTGGACATATCTCTCTGTACCAATGAGATGAATGTCTCCACAGGGTGGTATATTCTGGGAGGTTGGAAGTTACTTTTAATTTTAAGGTCAAACCGTTTTAAGGTGAGGGGGATGACCTCCTCAAGTGTGTCCTGTGGAGACGGTCGCTCATTGTCAGAAAAATGTGTCTTAAGCCGTATCTGTCGGAAGAAGCGCTGACAATCCATTTCCAGATTAAAGGTATCCAGATGACCAGTAGGGCTGAAGGACAGTCCTTTCTGTAAAACTTGTATCTGGGCAGGGTTCAGGCTTTTGGAGGAGATATTAAATATTAAGTTCTCATCCCTACCTGGGATCTGGTCGTCCGTGGTGCGTTGACGTGCGTTGTCATCTGCATGTCATACTGACTCACAGTATTATTTCACTACCAAGGCAAGGCACAGTGTTCTACACCACTATAAAGGCTCTCTGAAGCCAGAAAATAGCTGTTTTTTAACACGATTTGGCGCTAAAAAATTCGGATTGAACTAGCCGAATTAAATTTTTGAAAAATTTGCCCATCTCTTCAAATGATAATACATGTAGAAGAACAGATCATTAAAAGACTTTTCCTTCATGAAGTAAGGTTTTTATTGCAACATGTAAAATATGTGTCATACATAAATTGGTTATGTCTATAATTATCATTAGTTCTGTTACAATACTTTATATTATAGTGGAGGAACTTGCAAGGAGCAGGGAGGATGCCATTGCCAATTAAATGATATCCTGTCTCCTAGACTGCATGCTTGGTGGTATAACATCATAGGTCACAACCAGGACTATGGCTAGATAGTGAGTCCCGTGGCAAATTTTAAAATAATCTGCTTTGCATTAAATTAATTATCACCTATACTCATGTCAGTAAAAGTGCATTAACACAGTACAATTGCCGGGCCAATTATCAGGAATGAGTATTGCGGACATTCGTTTCTGATAATCTGCCCATGTAAATGTCCTGCCGATCACCTAATGAACAGCAAGCAAAATGCTGGTTCATCAGGTGAATTTATTGTTGATACAGCACATTAAATCATCATTTCCTATATAAACAGCAATAGTAGTAGCCATCGCTCGTCCTCATACTGTAGAGGAGACTGCTGCATGTAAATAAAGTTCTCTCCTCCACTGAAGGAGGAGGCAGTTTTTAGGAAGGAACAGTTCCTTCCCAATAATTTCCCACATGCTTGGCTCGTGTAAATGCATCTCAACAGGTATACTTTGGGTAACCACGGTGTGTTGTGCTTTTTCTTTTTTTCCTTATTAGTTTTGTTTTAAAAAATTTTTTAAATATTTTTATCTTAGAGAATAATTTTATCAAATGTCAATGACCAAAAATAAGCACACATTTCTCAATGGTCTAAATCTTTTTTTAGCTTATAGCACTGGTGCAGTGTAAGGCTGGGTTTACAGCCTTACAACCATTCTATTTTTCGTTCTTTTGATCTGTCAGAAGAACAGAAAAAAAATAGATCCATTATTTTGAGCATCCGTTGTGCTCATTTTGTATCCATTTTTGTCAGTTCTGTCAGAGATCCATTATTTTTCTCCTGCTAACTGACAACAGAATGAGCACAACGGATGCTCAAAATAAAGGATCTTTTTTTTTTTTCTTTGTTATTCTGCCCGTTTAGAAGAACAGAAAACTAAACGGTGATGTGAACTTGGCCTAACTACAACTGCTTGTCTCATTCACTTGACTGGGAGGAGTAGTTGTGGTTACACTGCACTGCCACTACAAGAGGGACGGCATGCAGATAAATGTCGAAGAGGGTGCAGCTCTTGCATAAGTGCCACAACCCCTAATCAATATTAAGCCACTGCACAACCCCTTTAAGATCTTGAAAATGAGTAACAGGTGCTTGGATTTTAGTGAGAATAACTGGACATCCAGTGCATTCAGAACAAAGGAGTGGGTTTTATTATTGGTGAACATCCTAGGAGGGGAATGTATACATAGCTTAGGCTTTATCAGTCTTGCTTCTCTAAGCTCAGTGTGAACCTGTACAGAGTATCTTCACTTCAAATAAACTACCATATTTGAAAACATGTGAGGAGGTGGACAAGCAGCAGAGGATCACATAGACCAAATCTCTTACAAGCAGAAAATGACAGACCCATTTTGATCTTGCTACAGGTTCCCTTCTTTTATACTTCTCCATCACTCCTATGCTTTAAAATATATATATATATATATATATATATATATATATATATATATATAATAGTAAAAAATAGAGCAGCACTCCAATAGTGGATAAAAAGCAAAAGTGTTTCTTTATTCACCCAAAAGGCATGGCAGCGTTTCAGCTCCTGTACCGGGCCTTTCTCAAGCTCGCTTGAGAAGGCTCCGGTACAGAGCTGAACGTTGCCATGCCTGAGTGAATAAGAACACTTTGCTTATCCACTATTGGAGTGCTGCTCTATTTTTTACTATTACATAATTTTTGGAGCGGTTTGTCCTCTTTGGAGCTTTGCACCCAGCCACTTGCAGGTGGTGCTGCCTCATTTTTGCATATATATATATATATATATATAGAGTAGGGAAGGTAGGAAGGCAGCACACAATCACAAGTGGGTGCAACTCCCGCTATTCGACCAGCACTCGGTCTGATAATAGTATAATAGAAAAATGCCAGCAGCACTCCGGTATCTTCAAAAACGTGTAAAATTTATTCACCCATTCGTCAAACAGCGACGTTTCAACCGCTCCTTGCGGTCTTTCTCAAGCTATGCATACAAGTGCTCAATACGTGTCATATAAAGGCCAAACAATTAAACATCATAATTGCATTAATTATCAAAAGGTGCATAATATTGTATCAAATTGGTGACATAAATAATTTCTCTTATTAAAATTCATTCCATCTCATAGATCTCAACAATTCATGTATAATAATAAAGTGCTTGTGCGTATTCATAAGTGTTATAAATCCACATAGGTGTATAACAATACATGATTAGTCATATTATGTGCTCAGGTGTAACAGTGTTAGTGATTAAAAACCTGCAATCACTAGGGGTAACCCTCATGGCGAGTCCAGGAAGACAGGGATCCCACGGCGTCATATAATCCACACCGCGCTTGCGCGCGTTGACGTTATTAACTCTCTTCACTATACCGTAACAAAGATGGCTCAGTCAGTCAGCACTCCTCATTGCGCATGTCTAAACTGCGTCATCGCTGACGCAGCCGTCACATGTTACTAAATTGCTGCCTCTAACCGTGACTTCATCACATGATCAACTCCCTATATGTCATATCGCATGGCTTAATCAGCTCCTTTGTTTATATCTCAAAATCAACTTATACTCAATATGGACATATCAATTTAGGGTGGTATTACTATCGCTACGTCAATCCCTTGATTTAGCGATCCATACCCGGGATGGTTCATACGTCATCAGTGATCATCACTATGAATCGTGCTCACCATACCCTTTACCCTTATTTTATCTACTTTTAGTATTGTCATATTCGGCTCAATATCTTGCCAAAGGAGCATATAGGGATATATTGTCATGTGACCGATTTAGAATCTCATATAAAATCACTGTAAAGGAGATGCCGACCAGCCAAGTCATATCTGTATGAATGTAAAAATTATTTGATGATTAATTCACCATCAGCATTATGCTTATTAACCATCAGAGTATTTATAGAAATAAAAAATATCTCTACGCCTTCTGGGATTCCCGGTGTTCCTGAAGTCTCCTGGATTGCAGAAAGAGTTTTTAGCTTGGATCCATCTATAAAAAAATCACACAAGGACACAATTATTATTTCATACAAATGTGCACTTGCTACATAACATATATCAAATGGGAGGAGCAGAGGAACAGTGGGGACACCATGAGCAGACAACCTCATACAATCCTAAAGTCCACATTAAGACCCATGGGTCTCAGTGTTCGTAATGTAAAAATCCAGTATAGTTCTCGCTTTTTTAACACCTTACTCCTATCTCCACCGCGTCTGCCCAATTGTATTTGTTCCAGAATCCTGAATCTGAGATCTCCCTCAGTATGTCCTGCTTCCTTAAAATGTTTTGAAACAGGTAAGTTCATTTTTTCTTTTCTTATAGAGTATCTATGTTGATTAAGTCTTGTTTTAACATCCCACGTGGTCTCCCCCACATACCATAAGCCACAAGGGCAGGTCAGTAGGTAGACCACGTACGATGAATCACAGGTTAGGTACTGTTTTATCTTAAAAGTCTTTTTTATCACAGCGCTATAAAATGTATTGCCCTTCAATAATAAGCAACAATTAACACAATTGTGACAAGGGTAGCATCCAGTCCGAGTGGACCCACAAAATGATCTGATATCTCTCTTATTACTCCCCACATCTGATTTTACTATTCTGTCCCCTATATTTCTATTCCTTTGGTAGGAGAACAATGGAGGTACCTGAAATTCCATAATCTGTGCAAAGCTATTGGAGAGAATTCTCCAATGTCTTCTCACAATAGATGCAATTGCAGGACTCTCAGCTGAATATTGTGAAATATATGGAAGGCGTGGATTAGATGTCTTTTTTTGTCTTTGGGTATCTTGTGCAGCTTTAACTTGGCTTTCATAAATCAATTTTTTTGGGTATCCACGGGCAGTAAATTTCTGTCCCATCTCTGTCATCCTATTCTTCCTCTTACACTCATCCCCCACTATTCTTTTCACCCTAAAAGTTGGCTGAAAGGTAAAGACCTCACCATAGGACGTGGGTGATAGCTATCATACCTTAATAGCGTGTTTTTATCTGTTGGTTTCACATATAAGTCTGTTGATAAGGTATCATCATGTATTTGAATTTCTGTGTCCAAGAACTGCATTGTTTGAGTCGAGTACACTACTGTGAATTTTACTGTAGGATCGATCTCATTCAGATATGCGTGGAAGGCGAGGAGGTCCAACGTGGCGCCGGTCCACACCAGGAAAATGTCATCTATATAGCGCCACCACCCCAGAACATGTCTGGAGTGGGGGCTGCCATACACAAACCTCTCCTCCAGGTGGGACATATAGATGTTAGCATAAGTCGGCGCCACGTTAGACCCCATCGCCACACCACGCATCTGAATGTAAAAATCGTCCTGGAATAAAAAATAATTTTTGGTCAATACAAACTGCAATAAATTTAGAATGAAGTTCTGGCATTCCTGGGTATAATCAGATCCATTTAAGCAATCCCGTACAACCTGAAGGCTCCGTCCATGATCTATCGAAGTGTATAAACTACACACATCGAAAGATACAAGGACGGAACCCTCAGGTATACGTAACCCCCTGACTTTAGTTAAAAAATCCCCCGTGTCTCTAATGAAGGATTTGGCAGACATCGCATATCTCCGCAGGATTTTGTCTAAGAATATTGCTACATTGCAAAAAAGAGAGCCCCTCCCAGACACTATTGGGCGTCCCGGGGGAGATTCTAAACTCTTATGAATCTTCGGGAGCGTATACAAAATTGGTGTACATGGCTTCTCACAATACAAGTAAGTAAATAATTTGTCATCGATGATGCCCCCCATTCGTGCATCATTCAGAATATCTCGCAACTCTCTCAAGAGTTCATATTTCGGATCATGTTTCACCAATTTGTATACCTGTGTATCACCCAATTGTCCCAGAATTTCTTGCACATAGTCACTGGTATACATGACCACAACCCCACCACCCTTATCAGCTGATTTGATGGTGAGGCTGTGGTCGGAAGCCAGTGACTGAAGCGCAACAATCTCATCACTAGTCATATTACTCTTTCTCAAAGGTTTATCCTCCGTATCTGCTCTTAGACCCTCAAGATCCCGTTTGACTGCTAGCCTGAAAGTTTCTATTGCAGGGTGTTCTATTTCTGGATTGAAATTACTCTTAAAAAATAAACCTGTATTACGTAACGAAAGTTCAGAGGTTCCAGTATAACCGGAAGACCCCGAACTTTCTTGCCCAGAGAACCAGATCTTTAATTTAATTGATCTCATAAAATTACATAAATCAATTTCAGTTCTGAACCAATCAGTCCGGGAAACAGGACAAAAGGAAAGTCCTTTGTTTAACACTGAGCATTGTGACTGAGTCAATACAGTAGATGAGATATTTACCATTGTGTTTTCTTCCTTGTTGCCAGCTTCTGCCGTTGTGTTCTCTTGTTCCTTTTGTTTTCTCCACCTATGGTGACGTCTACCTCCCCGCCTGGTTCTGGGATGTCCCGGTTTAGATCTAAAAAAGAATCCGTTGCATTTTCCTGTGGTGTAATCTTGGGTCCCGATCTCATGTTATCAAATGGTCAACTTGCTGGCCCTCTTCTATCACCTCCACGTCGATTTTTCTTTATGTCTCCTTGCCACACATAGACGTAACCCTTTGTGTAATCCTCCATGTCTCGTAACCATTTCCTCCTTTTCTTCTCCTGTAACTCCTCCCTTGTTTTTTGAAGGAATGTAGAGCAGGTAGATACATAATTAGCATACTCCTCAGCTGGCAGTAATTGTTGTAATAATTCCACACATTTCTGTAAATTATCCTGTATCACCAACTGTTCTTTTTGTAGATACTCTACATTAAGCAAAATCATGTCGAAAGCAAATTTGTTTGCAATCTGAGAAAACTTTAAGCAGAACTCAGTATTCTCTGGAATCAGGTCTGGCCTTAATTGAGGCCTCATCCCTCTTGGTATCCGTTGTGTCCGATAGTATTCACATAACGTGGATAGGTGTAAATCCACATTTATCAAACGTTTTGATTCAAGTTCATATTGTTTTTTAGCTTCTACAAGTGATGGAGTAAATAGAAAAGTGGTGTCGCTCACCGTACCCCTCAAAATCCTCTGCTCATCCTCTCTGGTATATGTGAAGACGTTTGGGTGCGATTCCTCTCCCGTAAATTCCATGGTTCAGGTGCAAGGCCTCCAGGTGCTTCAGATAGAGTAGGGAAGGTAGGAAGGCAGCACACAATCACAATTGGGTGCAACTCCGGCTATTCGACCAGCACTAGGTCTGACAATAGTATAGTAGAAAAATGCCAGCAGCACTCCGGTATCTTCAAAAACGTGTAAAATTTATTCACCCATTCGTCAAACAGCGACGTTTCAACCGCTCCTTGCGGTCTTTCTCAAGCTATGCATACAAGTGCTCAATACGTGTCATATAAAGGCCAAACAATTAAACATCATAATTGCATTAATTATCAAAAAGTGCATAATATTGTATCAAATTGGTGACATAAATAATTTCTCTTATTAAAATTCATTCCATCTCATAGATCTCAACAATTCATGTATAATAATAAAGTGCTTGTGCATATTCATAAGTGTTATAAATCCACATAGGTGTATAACAATACATGATTAGTCATATTATGTGCTCAGGTGTAACAGTGTTAGTGATTAAAAACCTGCAATCACTAGGGGTAACCCTCATGGCGAGTCCAGGAAGACAGGGATCCCACGGCGTCATATAATCCACACCGCGCTTGCGCGCGTTGACGTTATTAACTCTCTTCACTATACCGTAACAAAGATGGCTCAGTCAGTCAGCACTCCTCATTGCGCATGTCTAACCTGCGTCATCGCTGACGCAGCCGTCACATGTTACTAAATTGCTGCCTCTAACCGTGACTTCATCACATGATCAACTCCCTATACGTCATATCGCATGGCTTAATCAGCTCCTTTGTTTATATCTCAAAATCAACTTATACTCAATATGGACATATCAATTTAGGGTGGGATTTTTTAACTAAAGTCAGGGGGTTACGTATACCTGAGGGTTCCGTCCTTGTATCTTTCGATATGTGTAGTTTATACACCTCGATAGATCATGGATGGAGCCTTCAGGTTGTACGGGATTGCTTAAATGGATCTGATTATACCCAGGAATGCCAGAACTTCATTCTAAATTTATTGCAGTTTGTATTGACCAAAAATATTTTTTATTCCAGGACGATTTTTACATTCAGATGCGTGGTGTGGCGATAGGGTCTAACGTGGCGCCGACTTATGCTAACATCTATATGTCCCACCTGGAGGAGAGGTTTGTGTATGGCAGCCCCCACTCCAGACATGTTCTGGGGTGGTGGCGCTATATAGATGACATTTTCCTGGTGTGGACCGGCGCCACGTTGGACCTCCTCGCCTTCCACGCATATCTGAATGAGATCGATCCTACAGTAAAATTCACAGTAGTGTACTCGACTCAAACAATGCAGTTCTTGGCCACAGAGATTCAAATACATGATGATACCTTATCAACAGACTTATATGTGAAACCAACCGATAAAAACACGCTATTAAGGTATGATAGCTATCACCCACGTCCTATGGTGAGGTCTTTACCTTTCAGCCAACTTTTAAGGTTGAAAAGAATAATGGGGGATGAGTGTAAGAGGAAGAATAGGATGACAGAGATGGGACAGAAATTTACTGCCCGTGGATACCCAAAAAAATTGATTTATGAAAGCCAAGTTAAAGCTGCACAAGATACCCAAAGACAAAAAAAGACATCTAATCCACGCCTTCCATATATTTCACAATATTCAGCTGAGAGTCCTGCAATTGCATCTATTGTGAGAAGACATTGGAGAATTCTCTCCAATAGCTTTCCACAGATTATGGAATTTCAGGTACCTCCATTGTTCTCCTACCAAAGGAATAGAAATATAGGGGACAGAATAGTAAAATCAGATGTGGGGAGTAATAAGAGAGATATCAGATCATTTTGTGGGTCCACTCGGACTGGATGCTACCCTTGTCACAATTGTGTTAATTGTTGCTTATTATTGAAGGGCAATACATTTTATAGCCCTGTGATAAAAAAGACTTTTAAGATAAAACAGTACCTAACCTGTGATTCATCGTACGTGGTCTACCTACTGACCTGCCCTTGTGGCTTATGGTATGTGGGGGAGACCACGTGGGATGTTAAAACAAGACTTAATCAACATAGATACATTTTTACATTCATACAGATATGACTTGGCTGGTCGGCATCTCCTTTACAGTGATTTTATATGAGATTCTAAATCGGTCACATGACAATATATCCCTATATGCTCCTTTGGCAAGATATTGAGCCGAATATGACAATACTAAAAGTAGATAAAATAAGGGTAAAGGGTATGGTGAGCACGATTCATAGTGATGATCACTAATGACGTATGAACCATCCCGGGTATGGATCGCTAAATCAAGGGATTGACGTAGCGATAGTAATACCACCCTAAATTGATATGTCCATATTGAGTATAAGTTGATTTTGAGATATAAACAAAGGAGCTGATTAAGCTATGCGATATGACGTATAGGGAGTTGATCATGTGATGAAGTCACGGTTAGAGGCAGCAATTTAGTAACATGTGACGGCTGCGTCAGCGATGACGCAGGTTAGACATGCGCAATGAGGAGTGCTGACTGACTGAGCCATCTTTGTTACGGTATAGTGAAGAGAGTTAATAATGTCAACGCGCGCAAGTGCGGTGTGGATTATATGACGCCGTGGGATCCCTGTCTTCCTGGACTCGCCATGAGGGTTACCCCTAGTGATTGCAGGTTTTTAATCACTAACACTGTTACACCTGAGCACATAATATGACTAATCATGTATTGTTATACACCTATGTGGATTTATAACACTTATGAATATGCACAAGCACTTTATTATTATACATGAATTGTTGAGATCTATGAGATGGAATGAATTTTAATAAGAGAAATTATTTATGTCACCAATTTGATACGATATTATGCACCTTTTGATAATTAATGCAATTATGATGTTTAATTGTTTGGCCTTTATATGACACGTATTGAGCACTTGTATGCATAGCTTGAGAAAGACCGCAAGGAGCGGTTGAAACGTCGCTGTTTGACGAATGGGTGAATAAATTTTACACGTTTTTGAAGATACCGGAGTGCTGCTGGCATTTTTCTATTATATATATATATATTTTTTTTTATTAAACAATAATAATTACATACAAAATAATACATAAAGATTATAATTTCTATTCCCTTAACCCCCCCCCCCCAATTCCCTCCCAAATGCTCACCCCTTTGCGATGCGTCTCCATCACCGCAACAAAAAAGGGACGGAAAGGGGATAGTAAAAGAACTGATGTAGGAGAATTAAGAATTCCATTCCCCCCCATACCTTAAACCTTTTATCCTCAGATGTTCTTTGTTTATATAAGATGTATTCACAACTTTTTGTCTTATTAACAAGATTTAACCATGTAATCGTAGTTGGAGCGTTAGATGAGAACCAAGCCTGTGCAATCAGTAGGTTTGCCAAAAATATTGTTTTGACCAAAAGATTCCGTTTATACTTATAGCACCCTACCTTGAAAAGATCATTTAGATCCAAAACTCTACCGCAAATGGAATCAGAACTTTCAAATTTTGGATAATATAATTATATATTGCCCCCAATATTCTTTTAGTTCTATATAAGTCCAGAATATATGTAAATGATCGGCCTCAGGTAGATCACATCATGGACAGTTATAAGTGTTTCTCAAACTCTATTTATTGAACCTAAAGGATTTAACATAAATTCTATGAAAAATATTAAATTGAACCAATATATAATTAAAATTGTGAGAAACTAGTTCCATATTACCCAATATCTTATCTCAATTGTCCGGTTGAACCATTGGGCAGTCTCTTCTCTAGGCCTTTTGTCCAGGAGACTGTAGATGAGTAAATCATGTTTTAAGTAAATATTTATAACATGTGAAATCTTAACCCTCTGTGCTGACTTTACCATTAAATCACGCAAAGAAGTACCTATATGAAAAAGTGATTTTTCTTTTATACTAGAAAGTGTGGAATGTAACTGAAAATACTGAAATCAAGATAAATTGGATATGTTTTCTCTTTGTGATATTTCAAACATAGAAAGAATATGCCCATTCCCAACTACCTGAGCAAGGTAACGAATATTATTCATTTGCCAATACTGATCTCCAACCAACTCATCTAAGGCCTGTAGATAATAATTATGCCAAAGGGGCATACAAAAAAGGGAACCAGAAGGGACCCAAAGGTAACTACAAAAAAGTAAATGTAAACAATGTTTCACTTTTTCATCTTACTCTTCCCACTGTTCCTAAACCTCCTAAAACACCCCCACATCCATGCTCCCAGCAAGGAACTATTCATATCTCCCTCCATCTTACCTTCTCATCTGACTGATTGCACAAACTTGTTTGGCAATGTAAAACACTTCCTTCCCAAACACACCCAGATACCCCCTGCCCTTTCTTTTTCTCACCTACTGACACTTTCTCTGCTTCTCCTTATTGCTGGTGATATCTCACCAAATCCAGGCCCCCCTCAGCAAATTCCCACTATCACCTCTACCTCCTACTACAAATCTCATTCCACAAATTTCTACAACCCCTTAAACCTAATAACCATTCCTCTGACCCTTGCTCCTTTGGTTCCTCTTTCTGGAGCATTATAGAACGCTCGCTCTGTCTGTAACAAACTCCCCTACATTCATGATCTCTTTATCTCTCAAAAACTTTCCTTTCTGGGTCTCACAGAAACATGGCTGACACCCTCCGACACCTCCTCCCCTGCTGCACTCTCGTATAGTGGATTTCATTTCTCTCACCTCCCCCGCCCTGGCAGCAAACATGGTGGAGGAGTTGGTCTTTTCCTATCAGATACCTGCTCCTACAGCCCAACTCCACTGCCGCCCTCCATTGCACCCACTTCATTTGAAGTACACTCTGTCCGCATCTACTCTCCCTCCAACCTCCAAGTAGCTGTTATTTACCGCCCCCCAGGCCCAGCCACCATCTTTCTTGACCACTTTAACACCTGGCTTCTGCACTTTCTTTCTGCTGACATCCCCACTATCATCATGGGTGACTTCAACATCCCCATTGACACCTGCCACTCAGCCGCCTCTAAACTCCTATCGCTCTCTTCCTCCTTCGGCCTCTCACAGTGGTCTTCCGCTCCCACACACAGAGATGGTCACACTCTGGATCTTATCTTTACCCGCCTCTGCTCCCTATCTAACCTTTCTAATTCGCCTCTCCCCCTATCCGACCACAACCTACTCAACTTCTCTTCACTGGTCTCTTCTGCTGCTCCATCGGTCCACACACTAACACATCCCCGCCGGAACCTTAAACATCTTGACTTTCGCTTGCTCTCCGACTCTCTTCTGCCGCTCTCTTCAATTTTTTCCCTCCAAGACCCAGATACTGCCACCACCCTATATAACACCACAATAAGTGCAACTCTGGACACTATTGCCCCACTTACACACAACAAAACCAGAAAAATCAACAGACAACCCTGGCATACCGACCTGACCAAAAATCTCAGACAAGCTTCCAGGGCTGCAGAGCGGCGATGGAAGAAATCCCATTCTAAAGATGAATTCACCGCATACAAGCAATCCCTCCTCATTTTCAAATCCTCACTTGCTGATGCAAAACAGGCCTACTTCTCATCTCTCATATCTTCCCTATCCCACAACCCAAAACAACTTTTTAACACCTTTAATTCTCTTCTCCGTCCACCAGCGCCCCACCCTCTCCTCTCATCTCAGCTGAGGATTTCGCCACATTCTTCAAACAAAAGATAGTCAACATCAGAGAAAGCTTCAACACACAGTCTCCACAGACCCTCCACACAGCTGCTCTGTCCTCTTCTCCCAAAACCAGCTTCTCCGCTATTACAGAAGAAAAACTCTCCACTCTACTCTCCAAATCCCATCTCACCACCTGTGCTCTTGACCCAATCCCATCCCACCTCATCCCTAACCTCACCACAGTGTTTATCCCAGCCCTAACTCATCTCTTCAACCTATCACTAACCTCTGGTCTCTTCCCCTCTGCTTTTAAACATGCTACAATTACACCCATCCTCAAAAAGCCATCACTTGACCCATCTTCTTTGTCCAGTTATCGCCCCATATCACTTCTTCCATATGCCTCAAAGCTACTTGAGCAACATGTCCATTCTGAACTGTCCTCTCACCTCTCCTCCTGCTCCCTCTTTGACCGGCTACAATCTGGCTTCCGACCCCATCACTCAACCGAGACTGCCCTCACCAAAGTCACCAATGACCTACTACTTGCCAAAACCAAAAAACATTACTCTGTCCTCCTTCTCCTTGACTTGTCCTCTGCCTTTGACACTGTCGACCACTCCCTTCTGTTACAAACTCTCTCATCTCTTGGCATCACTGACCTGGCCCTCTCTTGGATCACATCATACCTCACAGACCGGACATTTAGCGTCTCCCACTCTCACGCCACCTCCTCGCCTCACTCCCTCTCTGTTGGTGTCCCGCAAGGCTCCGTCCTAGGACCCCTGCTCTTCTCTATCTACACCTTCGGCCTGGGACAGCTTATAGAGTCCCATGGTTTCCAGTATCACTTTTATGCTGACGACACACAAATCTACCTCTCTGGTCCAGACATCACCACCTTACTATCCAGAATCCCACAATGCCTATCTCGCATATCCTCCTTCTTCTCCTCTCGCTTTCTAAAACTTAATATGGATAAAACAGAATTCATCATCTTTCCCCCATCTTGCTCACTCCCCCAACAGACCTATCTATCACAATCAATGACTGCACACTCTCCCGGTCAACCAAGTCCGCTGCCTTGGAGTGACCTTGGATTCTGCCCTCTCCTTCCGACCACACATCCAAGCCCTTTCCACCACCTGCCGTTTCCAACTCAAAAACATCTCCCGCATCCGCCCTTTCCTCAACTTTGAATCGGCAAAAATGCTTATACATTCCCTCATCATCTCCCGCCTAGACTACTGCAACATTCTCCTCTGTGGCCTTCCATCTAGCTCTCTCGCACCCCTACAATCTATCCTCAACTCTGCTGCCCGACTAATCCATCTCTCCCCCGTTACTCCTCTGCATCTCCCCTCTGCCAGTCCCTGCACTGGCTCCCCATTGCCCAGCGAATTCAGTTTAAAATACTAACCCACACATACAAGGCCGTCCACAATCGGTCCCCTCCCTACATCTCTGAGCTACTTTCCCGATACATCCCCACACGCAATCTTCGATCCTCACAGGACCTCCTTCTCTCCTCTCCTCTTATCACCTCTTCCCACACTCGCCTCCAGGATTTCTCCCGTGCATCCCCTATACTCTGGAACTCGCTACCCCAACATATCAGACTCTCACCTACAGTGGAATCCTTCAAAAGCAACCTGAAAACCCACCTCTTCAGACAAGCCTACGACCAGTGACACTGCTGCTTCTATACCGCCATGACCAGCTTCACCCTCGCCTACTGTCTCCATCCCCCATACCATGTAGATTGTAAGCCCTCACGGGCAGGGCCCTCTATCCTCCTGTACCAGTCTGTAACTTGTCTCGTTCATGCTTAAGGCAATTGCCTGTATTATGTATGTGCACCGCTTATGATATGTACAGCGCTATGGAATGAATGGCGCTCTAAAAATAAATAATAATAATAATAATAATAATAATCCTTTATTTCCAACCAGTCTCTAATAATGATGCTCCAGGACTTAGTTAATACATTCACAGCAGCCCTATATTCCTGTTGGGAGTTGATTAATTGACCAGATTCCAATAAAACAAAGATATTGTCATGTGAAGATTTCCTCACCAAGATTCTACAAAGTGGGCTCTTCTCCCATTCATAATACAGCCATAGCTGTGATGCTATGAAATCACCCTTGAAACAGGGAAGATTCAGTCCTTCCTGTTCCATCGGTTTATAATAATGCTCCAAGATAAGCCTCACTCAGATTAGATCATTAATCATTCTCTCAATCAATTTAAAGAATCTATCTTCAATCCATACTGGGGATATACAGTAATTGGGGCAGATTCACCATCTTCACCAAAGATATTTTATCAGCTCTAGACAACGGGAGTCAAAGCAATATCTTTATTTTAGATCTCAGTTTTATTATCAATGGGATCAAGTTAAGCTGTAAAAAATCTTCAATCTTAGAAGAAATAGTAATCAGAGTAGTAATCAATTGCTACCCAACTCCTCAGTGAGAGGTTCTAATCTACCTTAAGGCAAAAGAATGGTTTTGGACCAATTGATTTTGAGGCCTGGGACTCCACCAAATGAAATAACAACTTGGATGACCCTCAAAAGTGTAGTGTTGGTATGTTGTATATAAAATAGAACATTATCGGCATATAAAGAGATACAATCTTCTGTTCCCAATATCCCAAACCCTTCAATCCGAGGACCCTGCCTGACCCTAACAGCTAGATATCAGATAATAATGGAGAAAGAGGACATCCCTGGCGAGTGCCTCTCTGCAAGTACGTGTGAATTTATTTTAGCCGGATTGCAAGTTCATACAAAAGCAACTAGCAGACTAGGATTGCACAAACACAGCAATTGAACCCGAAAGCCTGATGAAGGGCACAGGAATGGCCCGAAACGTTGCTTTTGTATGAACTTGCAATCCGGCTAAAATAAATTCACACGTATTTGCAAACGAAATAATCTGGTGTGCTGTCAAAATTTAAATGAAAGTCTTACCTAGTCCTTGGAGTGGAGACGGGGACATTACCTTTGACGAGCACCCTATATAGCCCATAAGCGGTTGGAGTGCTGTGGTCCTTCGTTAAATGCCTCTCTGCAAGGAAATACACCTAGTAAGCATCTTATTAATATTCAATCTCACCTTAGGGGTTTTATAAAGAAGCTTAATGTAACGGATCAACGGGTGTGGACCCACTGTGCCACTTACCGGTTTGGCTTTGGGCCAAACTTGGGAGCGGAGTCTAAGTGTCCCCCTGGTTTTCACCCTTTATCCCGCTCCAGGATGCGGAAGCTGGACTCAGCTGCAGGGGAGACACCGGGTCGCTACCGCAAGAGTGGTCCCGGTTAAGTGGCAGCTGGCCGGGCAGGCCAGAAAGCCCCGATGCTAGCACCGGGGAACAGGCAATATAGCAGACATCCGCAGGATAATGCTGAGCTGAACAAGCGGTATAGCAGAGCTAGTGCTGTGAGAACAGCAGAGCTGAGTTAGTCCAGGTGGAGCTGGTGTAACGATCTGCACAGCAGACAGAGGCGTGGTCGACAGTCCGGGTCTTTAACTTGAGCAGCGAGGTACAAGAGGATCAAGCAGAGACGAGGTCAGGATACAGGCAGAGGTCATAAACAGGATATCGAATGCAGGAACAACAGGAGCCTTAGCTGTAGGAAGTACAATATTGCTCAGGCATTGCAGGAAGGGGGAAGCACCCTTATAAAGGTGGTGCCTGGCCAGGATTGGAGAGAGGGCGGAATCAGGGGCGTGCATTAACACTTAAGGTACCAGGACGCCTGCGGCTCCTACAAGATATAACAGAAGCTGTCGTAGCCTGCGACAGTGCAGGAAAGCGGGTCCGGAGCCTGCAGCGAAGAGGAGGAGCCCCGCGTGCAGCTCGACTGAGGTACGTAGTCGGACGCACTGCACGCTGGCGGCTGCCAACTGCCATTGCTACACTTAACCATGTTTATGAACTTAATACCAAATCCCATCTTCTCTATCACCCTCCAGAGGAATCTCCACTCCACCCTGTCGAAGGCCTTAGAGGCATCCAAAGAAAGGATGGAGCAAGAAGCCCCCCGGGAGGACTGAATATTGGCAAAAAGATGCAAATTAAAATGGGTGCCCTTAACAGGGATAAAATCGTTTTGATCAGGATGTATAATAGATGAAATTACTTTAGAGAACCTAGTGGTAAGGATCCTTGAATAAAGCCTAACATCTGTATTTAGTAAGGACATCAGCCTATATGAGCTCATATCTAAAGGATCTTTACCTTCTTTTAGTATTAATAGTATTACAGCCGCTTTCATAGATTCTGGAAGAGTACCGTTTTCTATTGCCTCAGTAAATACCTTCAGAAGACAGGGAAAAACAACCTCCCTGTATTTGTGATAAAATTCATATGGGCATCCCTCAGATCCTGGAGAAGAGTTTCCCGCACAGGCTTTCAGTGGCCTCTAACTCTTGCAGAGAGAGGTCAGCATTGCGGAATTCTCTTTGAGTGTCTGTGAGGAACCAATACTAGCTATCTCTTTTTTTGGATCCTGATTAGAGATCACCCTAGCTAGAATTTTCCCTGGGTGACCTGATTCAGAAAAATATTTTTGTCCCCTTTGCTGAGCCTTATCCAGAAGAAATTTAGAAAGAGCCTGACTTGTATAAGTTCCCTATTTTTTTTCTGTGTTTTTATTAGAAAACTCATCCATACTAGCTGCCACTGCTTCTTGCAGATCTCTCTTTTTCTTAGCATAGCCTTTCCTTAGGTTAGAAATGTTGCTAATAAAGACCCCCCTCATAAAGGCCTTGAATGTATCCCATACCAAATATGTCCTTGCTAAATTATAATTGGTTTCCCAGAAAAATTCTATCTCCTGTTTAATCAGTTAATGGTTGTCCATTATAAGGATCCAATGGGGATTTAATCTAAATAGAGGCCTAACAGTATATTTATCGTCCAGCATACAAAGCTCAATAGTGAGAGGTTATTGATCAGATAGAGACCTAGCCTCATATTTCATACATTTTATGTATTTCAAGTAATTTTTGTTTATCAGGGCTAGGTCTGACCTATACATTGACCTCCCAGATTTGCTAACACAAGAACATATTTGTCTCCCCTTCCGTATATATCAACAAAGCCAGATTCCTGACAAAAGTGGGACAGAGGAGACCCTTGATACGGGATATAGACATCTCTCTCCATGGAAACCATATCCATTTCTGGATCAATAACAATTAAAATCCCCAGTCACAATGACAAGGCATTCAGGCCACCGATCCATAAAAGTTAGTAAACAATTAAGTACATAAAGAGAAAAAGGGGGAGGGATATAGATAAAAGCCAAAATGCATAATTTCCCAAATAGATTTCCATAAAGAAATACAAATCTCCCCTGCTAGTCAGTGAAGGAGGCATGGCAGACAAAATCAATCCCTGTATGGATTAATACTGTTACTCCTCTTAAATAGCTAGTAAAAGTGGAATAGTAAGTCTGCGCAGCCCTCCCTCCACCAAGGCGAGGAATCTCCCCCTCAATAAAATGGGTCTCTACTAAATTAATAATCGCTGGAAGGTGTCTCCGAACCCAATCACAAACTGCCTTGTCTTTTTAGTTTATCGGCAAGATCCCGAACATTGCAAGTTAGGATTCTAACCGACATCAATGATGAAAAAGACAAAGAAAGGGAAAAAAAAGCAAGTCCCACTTCTACCCCCCACAACCTGGGAGACGCATCACAACCCACCCCGCAAACTACATCCCTCCCCTAGCCCATCAACTCTTGATACACCACCATCTTAGGACAGATTTCTCAACTAAAACCACCTCATCACCGAACCCCCCCCCCGCCCCCTCCCCGACCGACCACAATGAAAAAGAGAAAAAAAAGGAAAAAAAGGATCAGATATTATTCTTATCAAGCCAGTCTGCCACTTGATCAGGAGTATCAAAAAACAAGGTCCCACTATTGAAAACTATCCGCAATTTAGCCGGGTAAACAAATGAGTACTTGATATTTTTCTCACAAAGTCGTCTCTTACCATCAATATATCAATAAGTCTCTTTTCCTGAATGTCCTTAGAAAAATCAGGAAATATATTTCCATTATACAGAATAGGGGGGACTCCCTTACCCTTCTCAAGATCATATCTCTTTCGCGTGAAACAAGGATCTTCACCAAAAGTATCCATGGGGATCTTCCCGGGACTAGGTTTACCTTCTGAACCTGTACAGAATTAAGTTCTGTATCATATTAGCAGGATTGTCCCCTTCCATGCCCTCCCGAAGGCCCACAATTTGAATGTTACATTGCCGACATTTTTAAAATATCGCCCTCAGATCTCAAGATAGAGATTTCCATTTTAAAGGCTTTGGCTTCCTTCTCCAGAACCTCAACAGTTCTTTCTATGATAGTTACCTTGTCCCGTATTTTGGAGACATTGTCTCTTATCAGAGGCACGTTGCTCTGGATTGCCCCTAGTTGAGTTGAAATCTCTTTTATTACCTCTCCATTTTTTTTAATCGCACCCAAAATTTCAGTCAATGGGGAGGATTCATCTTTAGAGAAGACATTTACATAGTCGCTCTCCGCCCTGCCTCCTGGATGTAGTGATCCAATGCTTCTTCCACTCTGGTTCCATCTTTTTTTTTCTACATCCAAATCTTGCAACCCTTTTTGTCCCGCTCTTGTAGTTACCACCTTTGGGGACTTCAGGAATTGTTCAATTTTAGACTATTCTGCCGGTTTCTGAGCTATTTTATCCGAAGTATGTTCAGCAAACCGCCTAATTTGCTTTGGGGACATTTTTTTTTTCCTTTATCTTTCTTTGCTCTCTTTCTTCCTTTTCCTAACCCTTCCCCTCTTTTCGTTATTGTATTGATTAGCAAGGGGGAAAATGCCCAAAAAAATCTAATCAAAAACTACAAAAATAGAAAGGAAAAAGAGAGAGCTGAAAAAAGGGGAAGAAAGCAAAATAAGGTGAAGCAGTGAGACAGCGAAGCCCTCATATCGTCTGGAGCGGCAGATAGGTTGCGTGCCATGGCAGGTGGAGAGGGAGGCGCAATGTAGCGTGTCTACGTCATCACGTCAACTCTTCGATCAATTTACACTCCTCTGCTTATTAATACTATTATTAATAATCAGAATGTATAATGACATTTTGATTATTATACAGGCATAATTTCATTAACCTCCAAATTTTGGATGTGTCTCCATATTAGCCAGTATCTACAACATTTTTGTCCTCAAATAAAATGGCCTTTATGTAACTAATTAATGTTACACAATTCATAAACAAATTATATACATTATCTAAAACTAAATAAAGACTAAATTAAAGGAGTCGTCCAGGATTAGAAAAGCATATCTGTCTGGTAGTGCAGCCCAGCTCAACAGAAGTGAATAGGGCTGACATATCATCTGTAATATAAAAATAGTTATAAAACTTTTTTAATATACTTTTTATATTGTGTGTAATCTAATTGGACACAATCTGCAACTTTCGAAAAGTTAACAAAAGGGTTAATAGTAACAAAAGAATTATTTTAATCAGATAAGCAGCTGACTAGTAACCCTAGACTTTTTGTGACACACCAGTTGGCAGGTACATTGGTACAAAGCCGTTGGCCTCCTTCCCTCCTCCCCGTGGGACAGTCTCAGTGCTTTTGTTCCTTATTGGTCCCTTGTGACTATCTTCGAACATTAGGAAGTCCCGCAAATGTGGACCAGCTGGTAGAAGTAATAGCTTCTTGTTTGGACAGGCAGATGGCAGCAAAGGTGCTTACACATATGTTGTATACCTGACGTGCTGGTCCTCACTCAGCATATGTCACATGCTTACTAAAGGGTTTTATTGTAGTATGCTTCAACCTAAACTGGGTGTGTCTTGATGATTTATGAACCTGGCCTGAAGGAAACAGGTAGGACGATTTTCCTGAAATGTCCCATCAAAGGATCTTCCAATGACTGACTGTCCTCCTTACTTATTTTCTGTCTCCTCTCTGCTATAGTCTTTTATTACTAGTCATCACGTCTACTGCATTCATGAATGAAGCGTAACATGCTAAATGACTGATGTCCATTAAAGCTTCCTGAAAAATGATGGTCTTTATTTGAAAAAAGCCCTCAGAAGAAAAAGAATTGTGTGCTCTTTGAATCTTAGTCTGCTGAATGTCTGCCAAATGTGGCCTGTTCAATTCAAAAGACTGAGTGAATAAATGAGAATAACATCCTTGGGGACCTTCTGGATCAGTTTACTCTGAAAATGCTCTGCCTGACAAAGGGTCAGAGTCACAAGGTAAATGAAAATGGCTAGGAGGGGACTTTGATGCTTGAGACACTGTAACAGTAGAGGACTTGAAAGAGAACTTCATGTTTTCTTCTGCTAAGGAAAAGATGGAAAGCAAGAGTCTCTGAAATAGTAAGCTACCTGAAGGTATAGTGGATATGAGATTTAAAATATGACATAAAAAGAGTGTCATAATGTATCTGGGTAATGTAGAAAGCAGGCAGTGAAGAATTAAATAGGTACATATTAAATGTAGCTGATTGTAAAAGCCTCAGTTTACTGGTTTGGGAAACCACCTTAATACAAGGCCATATAATATCTGAAGGTGTAAGGATAAGTTTACAATAGTTACAAACCAATACCAAATAACCCTCTTCGTGAGTGATGGATGTATTTTTTTTGCTGAGTTAAGCCCATGGGTGGCCATGACACAAGCAAGTAGTACGGTTGGATAATACGCCTGGCATATGCTAGTGTGATTCTGGTCTGAGGGTGGACTCACACACTGCAGATTTAGTTGCAGAACTTTCTGTTACTGTCCTAGTCATCTGAATGGGCCTTGCAGAAAGACTCCATTCAAATAAATGAAAGTGATTTTCAGGCACAAAAATTTTGGCAACAAAATCTTGCATGTGTTAAACCACCTTAAAAGTAAATACACAGCTTCAGCACACCCACTTTTCTTGACTGTTTTCTTTTCTGAACTGAGAAAATAAATTCTGCAAATTTTTGTGCAACATTTTGTATCTCAAATGTATTATGATAGAAGTGACGTAACATGCACAGCCACCTTTCCCCCGGAAGAAGCATCAGAGAAACATGTGTCGGGGTGCTGAGAAGTATTATGGTCTGTATAGTTTTATGCAACATATGACTGATATGATATGAGTATGTACCGTATTTTCCGCCCTATAAGACACACCGGCCCATAGGACGCACCTAGGTTTTTGGGGAGGAAAATAAGAAATATTAATTTTTTAACCAAAAGGTGTGCTTTTGGTGGGTTGTGAACTAATGGTGATCTGTGGATGGCACTATTATGGGGGATCTGTGGATGACACACTGTTATGGGGGATCTGTGGATGACACACTGTTATGGGGGGATCTGTGACGGACACTTATGGGGGATCTGGGGATCTGTGGATTACGCACTGTTATGGGGGGATCTGTGACAGACACTGTTATGAGGGATCTTGGGGTGGCAGTGTTATGGGGGATCTGTAGATGGCACTGTTATGGAGGATCTGTAGATGACACTGTTATGGGGGATTCCCACAGAACCCCCACCCCATAATAGTGCCATCCACAGACCCCTACCCTATACAATCAATACTGCCATTTTCAGACTGTGCAGGTACTCACCCCCAACAGGTTACCACTAGTGTTGAGTGAGCATGCTCGGCCGAACACCAGTTCAGCTCGAGCTTTGCTATGCACGGCACATGGTGGTATTCGTCCGAATACCGTGTGTTGGAGCGCAACGCTCGAGTCTCATCCCCGCACGTTTCTTGGCTGCTACGCAGCCAATAAACGTGCAGGTAAGTTTTGCCCTCACTGTAATGCCGTAGTCATGTTGGTTACTGGCATTACAGTGATTGGCTGGAATGCGTATCCGTGACATACAGTGTACTTTGTCAATAGACGGTGTCTGCTTCTGACAGTGACATTACCAGGGGTACATCTAAAGTGTAACGTGTGCGCTTAAAAAATGTATCTGTGACATACAGTTTACTTTTTCAATAGACGGTGTCCGCTTCTGACAGTGATATTACCAGTGCCACATCTGCAGTGTGCCACACCGACAGGGGAATTATATGTGAGGTCACGGTGTGAGAAATTAAGGTAGTCCAAGGGAAAACACAGTCCTGGTTACTCACGGTTATGTCGTTCCTGTGCAGGCTTGCATAAGTAATGTGGAGAACGGCACAACGATTCTCTAGGGCACGCTCTGATGAAGGGACACGGGCCAGATGGTGGTTCGAGGTGGCCATGGTGGTCTGTATTAATGTGTTTATGGCAAGGTCCCTTATTGTCGTGATGCCAGTACCTTTTGTGGTAGTACAACCATTTATAGTAGTAGTAATTGAGGAATTGGAAACTGAGACAGCAGTGAAATCCAACTTATGAATTTTACTGAACGTTGTTCCTGGTAACAGTTACATGCAAGCATAAATAGTCTCAATTACATCCAGATATGGAATACAGTCTCTCATGCATACAAAGTTTGGGAATTGTAAGTCCTCAGGAAAAAACAGGCTCTTTGTCTTTTATATACAGTATACATATGAAAGATACTGCTTCAGACTAGGCTTTTGAAGTATAAAAAGTCTTAGGCTGGTATTAACTCTCACCTTATTCTAACATTGATTAAAGGTGGTTTTCAGAATCCTTGAACTTCTATTTCCAGTGCTTTTCTGACAGTTGGTCTGACTGTCCTCAGGATTTAAACTGGAGGTGTGGATGCCGGAAGCTGTGTCCTACACAAACTTGCCTGGGAAGCCCTCTAGTACGGCTGTTTGCTATCTTTTGACTTGAATAAATATACTGATCCCCTTGAAACTTGTTGTTTGCAGCTTGTCACTGGTTACCCCTGAGGGGCAAGCTATAGAAGTAGATTTGTCACCTCTAGGCTGAATCTTATAGACTTTAACCCTGGACTATGGAGCCATCAGGGAGAGAGCAGAGAGGCAGGAGGCCTCCCTCCAGCGGGCAACTACATGACTGCACACTGACTAAACTTCCTTTCACACTACTCCTTCTCCAACTGCCTGACTAGGCCTGAGCAAAGCTATTCCTACACTGTCACACTGCCCCTATCTAATGGTAAAACTAGTGTAGTGCAATCTAATTGGCCTGAATGAAAGGATCTTACATAGAATCACATAGTGACATGGGAGAATATGACATGAGATAAAGCTTTACATTCAGACATAATATATGACAATAAAACATAGTAAAAACAGTTTGCTTTGCCCACAATCACGAGTGGAACACTGCACATATCCAGTGTAAAATATGCGCATAAAATTTTATCTGTAACATACAGTGTTACTTTTTCCATAGACGCTACGGACAGTGACATTTCCAGTGGTACCTCTTCTGTTTAACGTTTCCTCATCCCAAATACCTGTGACATTCCCTGTAATTTTTTATTAGCCGCTGGTGACAGCATTGACATTATCTGCAGGATATCTCCTGTGTGACGTTTCCACATCCCAAATACCTTTTTAAATTTTTTTGCGCATACACTTCCAAATCCTATGCTACTGTACGTGTGACATACTTTCAAGCATATATAACATTTAATATGAAGAAGACGAGCAGTAAGGGACTGGGAAGTGGCCTTAATGCTGATGGTGCACGCAGAGGCCGTGGCCCTGGGAGCGTTGAAACTGTGCCTGCTGCCAGAACACAAGAAAAACAATCATCCACGATACCTAGCTTCATGTCCCAGTTTGCAGGGCGGTGCAGGACAACACTCTTGAAGTCAGACCAGTGCGACCAGGTGGTCGGTTGGATTGCAGCAGATAATGCTTCCAGTCGGTTAAACACCACCCTGTCTTCTACCAAGTCTAGTCTCAGTAGCCATGGCCTTCACATATAATGCTTTACAGGGTCAGCTCACCTTCAGGCCCTCTCATATAAATTTTTATAGGGTCAGCTCACCTGCAGGCCCTCATATATAATTTTTATAGGGTCAGCTCACCTGCAGGTCCTCGTATATAATTTTTTAGAGGGTCAGCTCACCAGCAGGCCCTCACCTACAATCTTTTACAGTGTCAGCTCACCTGCAGGCCCTTGCATATAATGTTTTACAGGGTCAGCTCACCTACAGGCCCTTGCATATAATGTTTTAGAGGGTTAACTCACCTGCAGGCTCTCATCTACAACCTTTTAGAGAGTCAGCTCACCAGCAGGCCCTCACCTACAATCTTTTACAGGGTCAGCTCACCTGCAGGGCCTTGCATATAATGTTTTTCAGGGCCAGCTCACCTGCAGGCCCTCGCATATAATGTTTTACAGGGTCAGTTCACCTGCAGGCCCTCGCATATAATGTTTTACAGGGTCAGCTCACCTGCAGGCCCTCACGTACAATCTTTTAGAGGGTCAACTCACCAGCAGACCCTCACCCCTATTGTTTTAGAGGGTCATCTCAGCAGCAGGCCCTCGCCCCTAATGTTTTAGAAGGTCAGATCAGCAGCAGGCCCTTGCTACAAATGTTTTTGATGGTCACTAGCAGGCCATCAATCATAATGTTTCAAGGGTGTGTATGATGCCCTCCTTTATGTGTAATAAAGGGTATATTGGAGTGCTGGTTCCTTGTAATTTTTTGCAGCCCTTTCACTTCCTCCCTATGCTGTTCCTGAACCATTTCGGTGGTGTTTCCATAAATTTCTGACTTTTTCCTACGAACCAGTCACCCTCCCCTCTTCAGAGCATGGGGTGCCTGGTTTATTGCTCAGGTTCTTCCATTGACTTCCATTATACTCGGGTGCTATGTAGAGCACCCGAGCATCCCGATGTGTTCGGCACTTGGGTACTCGATCAACACTAGTTACCACCCCTCTGTACCGTTACTGAAGGCTAATAGCAATTCAATTTTAACTTCTAGTAAAAATAATAAAGGAATGGCACATTATACAAGAATAGATGTTCCGGAATTGTTATTACATGGGGAATGCATAAAGCTATTAAAACAGGCATGTCAGGAGTGGTGAAAGGTCCTCTTTAATGTAACATCTATGTTACTAATTTAAATTTTTTAATTGCATTTATTCATGTTACATCGCTTGACATTATATACTTTTTATGTATATCTGTAATTGTGCATTTCTCTTCCATACTTTAGAAACAGCGTGCCCTGTATTAATTTGTGTCTACTCTATTTTATGGGTGTTTAGATTTTTTTATGGAATTTGCTTGGAATAAAGATTGTTTATTTGAGATTTATGTCTGAGGCCTTATTATCTTATTATTGTATCCACCTTTCCACTAGATAAAGAGAAACAAGTCTCCCCTGTTTAACATAGTATATAGGACCGAAAAAATACATTTGTCCATCCAGTTCGGCCTGTTTCCTACAAGTTGATCCAGAGGAAGGCAAAAAAACCCTGTGAGGCAGAAGCCAATTTTCCACACTTAAGGGAAAAAAAAAATTCCTTCCCGACTCCAATCAGGCAATCAGAATAACTCCCTGGATCAATGACCCCTCTCTAGTAGCTGTAGCCTGTAATATTATTACACTCCAGAAATACATCCAGTCCCCTCTTGAATTCCTTTATTGTACTCACCATCACCACCTCCTCAGGCAGAGAGTTCCATAGTCTCACTGCTCTTACCGTGAAGAATCCTTTTCTATGTTTGTGTACAAACCTTCTTTCCTCCGGACGCAGAGGATGTCCTCTTGTCACAGTCACAGTCCTGGGGATAAATGGATGATGGGAGAGATCACTGATCCCTGATATATTTATACATAGGTATTTATTAGATCTCCCCTCAGTCGTCTTTTTTCTAAAGTGAAAAACCCAAGTTTGGATATCCTTTCAGGGTACTGTAGTTGCCCCATTCTAGTTATTACTTTAGTTGCCCTCTTCTGAACCCTCTCCAGCTCTGCTACAGTATGTCTGCCTTGTTCACAGGAACCCAGAACTGTACACAGTACTCCATGTGTGGTCTGACTAGTGATTTGTAAAGTGGTAGGGCTATGTTCTCATCACGGGCATCTATGCCCCTTTTGATGCAACCCATTATCTTATTGGCCTTGGCATAGTTTGCTGTTTATTAAAATTCCTAGATCCTTTTCCATGTCAGTGTTACCGAGTGTTTTACCATTTAGTATGTACGGGTGACTTGCATTATTACTTCCCATGTGCATACCTTTACATTTGTCAGTGTTAAACCTCATCTGCCATTTCTCTGCCCAAGCCTCCAATCTATCCAGATCCCTCTGTAGCAGAAAACTGTCCTCTTCAATGTTAATTACTTTAAACAGTTTAGTGTCATCTGCAAAAATTGATATTTTACTGTGCAAATCTAAGGATTTGTAGGGATACCAGTTATTAAAGGGTATCTGTCATCAGATTTGTACCTATGAAACTGGCTGACCTGTTACATTTGCACTTGGCAGCTGAAAGCATATGTGTTGGTCATATCTTCATGTGTATCCACATTTCTGAGAAAAATGAAGTTTTAATTCATGCAAATGAGCCTCTAGGAGCAACAGGGGTATTTCCATTACTCGTAGTGGCTCAGCTCTCTCTGCAACTGCTATGCCCTCTGCACTTTGACAAATCACATTTAAACAGGTCAGCCAGTTTTATAGGTACAAATCTGCTGACAGATGCCTTTTAAATTCTCTCACCAATCATATATTTCTTAGTAGGGAAGCATATTAGGGTCTCATTCTGAAAGCCCACAACATGGTAATGTTATCCTCACAATATTCATGCACGCAACAATTTGTTTGTGATAACTCCTAAAGAAAAAGATAGTTGCTGACTTAGGCCTCTTTCACATGACTGTATAGCTTTTTTAGTGTTTTGCGGGCTGTTTTTATTGTATCCGTTTTTCCATTTTTTGTTTCTGTTGTGTTTCTGTTTTAGTTCTGTTTTTCCGTATGGCATATACAGTATACAGTAATTACATAGAAAAAATTGGGCTGGGCTTAAAATTTTCAATAGATGGTTGCACAAAAAATGGAACTGATGCGCAAGACATATGGATGTATTTCCGTATGCGCTCCGTTTTTTGTGTACCCATTGACTTGAATTGAGCCACGGATCGCTATTTGCGGGTAATATTAGGACATGTTCTATCTTTGCACGGAACGAAAAACTGGAAATACGAAAACGGAATGCACACGGAAACACTTACGTTTTTTTGAGAAACTATTGAAATGAATGGTTCCATATATGGACCGTATACGGAACGCCAAAAAACGGTCTGTACACTCAGAAAAAAAACGTCCATGTGAAAGAGGCCTTACACTGACGTTTGGTTGTGTCTGACCATCTATGCCAAATCTTTTGTAATGATATATGCTGATTTTCTATTAGCCCTTAAAATCATAAAGACATAGAGGAGATTTATCATGAGGGAAATTTTTCAAATCAGTCTTGCAGGTGTCTGTGTCGCCATAATTTGCGCCAAAATTATAAAATGTCCCACAATTTGGTGCATTATTGAGTATAACACTTCTGTCTTGAGATGTTACACTACTTTCTACGCCACTCCTTTATGGAGTCAAATTACGATAATTTTTGCAACTTTTTAAAAAGTTGCAAATTGATAAATCTAGCTTAAACCAGCTTCACAGGCTAACCATGCCCACTTTTCAAAACTGGAGTGGTGTAAAAATGTTGCAAAAAGCCTAAATAGTCACAAAGCCCTATTTTGCGATTTTTGAAGTCAGAATTGTGGCTTGCAGGGCTTGATACATGTACATAATTGAGTATTACATGTACATAATTGACTAATTTTGTTAAAATCTATTTTACAGAAACCATTAATAATATCTGAAACAAAAAAAAATGCATTTGGATTCCGATTCCTGAAATTACGGAATACGGGATGTTTTAATTTATTGTGTTTATGTTGTCATGACAACATGATGCCATCATTAGGTTTTAGGCGGATTATATAAATGGCTTTTATTTAGTATAAGGGTAATGTATGTTTGAAAACGGTTTGTGTTAGAGCCGAAACGCAACACATGTGTGATACAGATAAAGCAATAAACTATAAACCAAGTGAGGGTCTGGAGAGCAACAGGTAAACCTAAAAATCCAAGCACACCACTGGCAGTCTAAATAAAAAAGGATCTCTGCATTGGTAGTAATGGTCAGCACAGGGCTGGCCTTAGGTGTTCAGGCACCCTGTGCGAGCTAATCTTGTGGTGCCAGTAGCCCCCCCCCCACCCCTTATCATGTGCCAGTAGCCCCTCCCTATCATGTTTCAGTATTGTACAAAAAAAACAAAAACAAAAAAACACTTAAACTTACATATCAGTGATGCGATGCAGGCCTCTTTCGGCCTGTGTCCCTCACTGTACGGCTCCAGCGGCGCGATGACATCATTGCGCCGCCTGCACCGGCCTCTGATAGGCTGCCGGCCTAGTGCTGGCAGCCTATCAGAAGAACAGAGAGGGTACACGCCTCTCCCTCCTCTGCCGCAGCACAGACATCTGTATCGAAATCCTGAGGACGGCGATACAGATGACAATGGAGATGAGCGCAATGGAAGTGCTCATCTCCTGCTGTGCCCTGCCGCTGGCCGCCCCCACTTGTTACCGGCCCTGGTAGCCTGTAGAGTCTGCAAGCTGTATCGGCCGCCAGGCTGGGCGCCCCTGTTGCCATGGCGCCCTGTGCGGCCGCACAGCTTGCATACCCCAAAGGCCGGCCCTGGGTCAGCAGTGCAGTTAATGTAAAAGCACCTGCTTTATTCCAAAGGAGCAATCTTCCCACCAACAGCAAGATAATCAACTTGTATACTGTCCTCTACTTTTGTGGATCACATTCCTCAGGACCTTTTTTCTCAAAGCAGTAGTCATGCTAGGACTACACAGGGAATTATTATACATTATACTACAAGGGTACTATGTGGGGGGTGAGAGCATTATACATACTAGCACTATAGAGGGGCATTATGCTACAGATGACAAGTCAGATCACTACAAGAGGAATTATAATACAGGAGACACTACGGTTGTGTGTGTGTGTGTGTGTGTGTGTGCGTGTGTGTGTGTGTGTGGGGGGTGCATTATAATGCAGGCCAGAGCAATAAAGGAGGCTCTAAACAGTGGGGGGCATTATAATACAGGCTGGAACAATAAAGGAGGCACTACAGGTGGGGGGCATTATATTACAGGCTGGAACACCACTGGGGGCATTATAATACAGGGAACATTATAGGGCACAATAGGAGGCATATTATATGTACTGGAACTATAGTGGGCATTATAATAGGGTACACTAAAGGGGGTCATTATAACTACAGGGGATTATTATTTATTTTGGGGCTTTATAAATACTTGGTCTGCTACAAGGGGCATTATAAATACTTGGGCCACTATAAGGGGCATTATAACTACTGGGGACACTATGAGGGCTTTATTACTATTGGGGGCTCTAAAGGGATGTGGAGCCTTATTAGTGCTGGGGGCATTTTAGGGAGCCTTAATTCCCTATGGGTAATATTAAAA